>CM067170.1:123416902-123461902 GCA_034093135.1 Erigeron breviscapus | reverse complement strand
TCTTGCTATCAACAATTTTCATCACATACACAATCACATTCCAAACTATCGATTTTAAATCACATTTATCTTTTTTCACCGTGTTACCAAAATCAAAATTACCGCCATGCCGTTCCGGATCACCACTTAGGGTTTTCATGTACGATTTACCTCACAGATTTAATGTCGGTTTAATGAGCAGTAACTTCACCGGAAACGGTACTTTTCCGGTCACCGCTTCCAATATTCCGGCGTGGCCGAAATATGCGGGGTTGCATCAGCAACATAGCGTTGAGTATTGGTTGATGACGTCATTGTTGTATGTAAATAATAATATTAATAATAATGCAAGTAATGACATTTATAGTGAGGTGGTTAGGGTTTTGAATGGTGATGATGCTGATGTGTTTTTTGTTCCGTTTTTTTCGTCTTTGAGCTTTAATAAGTTTGGGAATAATATGACTGATCCTGATAATGAATTCGACCGACAATTGCAGGTAGTGTGCATACATTTTGAAGAATTATGTAGAATGTGATACATTGTGTTTTTACGAATTTTATCGTAAAGCAAATATGAAAGAATGAATTGACGACATGTGATAGTTGTGCATCAGTTTTTTGTATGCACTACCGTCCGAAAACTAACACATGTTATAATCTCATTTTTTCTTATATGTTTTACCATAAGAATTGTTTATTCTGAACCAACCCCTATATATGTATGCATATGAGTTTAGTTATTGATTCAGCTTGTGTTTTGTGTATGCTATGTATGAGGGGTTTGTAGTGTGTTATGAAAGTGATTTTGTGATATTGAAGGACTGACCGATATGCGACTTTAGTAAAATGTGGTGAATAAACTAGTGGTTGGACATGCTTTTACCGCCCAAAGCTTATAACTTGTTTGGTTTTTGATTATGTAAGGAACTATTATATGATTTACTAGTCATTTTTAAACACCAGTGATTTACCTTCACATGTTGATATTTGGTTTTGTCCATAAAAGTTATCTATGACAACAAGAATGAGTTAGAATCGAGCTCGTATAATTTCTTTTCGAATAGAGTAGGTATGTAAGTAATACATAAAATTTCAACTTCTTTAGAAATGAAATGAAGTTGCACGTTTGATGGTAACTTTGATATGTGTCACATATAAAATTTGAATCTAACAGTTATGATTATAGGTTGATATCCTTAAGCTCTTAAGGAATTCTATCTATTGGCAAAGAACTTCTGGAAGAGATCATGTAATCCCAATGCACCATCCTAATGCTTTTAGATTTCTTCGGGAAGAGGTGAATGCATCTATTCTCATTGTAGCAGATTTTGGCCGTTACTCCAGAAGCATGGCAAGCTTACGCAAAGATGTTGTTGCTCCTTATAAGCACGTGGTGGAATCTTATATGGATGATGAACCTCCAAACCCTTACAAGCTTCGTAAGACCCTTCTTTTCTTCCGGGGAAGAACTGTGAGAAAATCTGTACGTCAAAAGCAACATAAATAAATAAATGTTACATGATACTCTATATGTCCCATAACCTTGGAAGCTTTCAAGGTTTAGTAGATACTAATCTACCTATCGACGTGTGGTGGCAATTTGGACTCATAAAAATCAGAGTATTATTGAAATGGTATTTACTTGACACACTAAACAAAATAAATTGGACAATAACTGTTACAGAGGCAGAGCGGCCTGATCTATTTTCACCCGCACATAATTACTTGTTTTGCCTGAACATGTTCTGACCCGTTACCCACCCCCTGCTCATTTTACCGATTTCACTCATCGTCATTATAACTATTTGGCACTATCATTGTGGTCCACAAAATCTATTGCATCTGCATGGTTCAAATGTTGAGAAATAAATAATTACATTAAACTAAGTATGAGGTCAAGTCTTGTTGCAGTTTTCATGGACAGATAATGGTAATCTAGTCTTTTGGAGACGACCAAGCAAATTAATGAGGACAAAATTTGCTGTGCAGGAAGGCAAAGTTCGCGCCAAGCTGGAAAAAATACTAAAAGGTTACGAGGATGTCCATTTTGAAGCAAGCTACGCTACAGGAGAAGGCATAAATGCTGTAAGTCCAATATTATTGTAGCATTAAGAGCATGTATGAGTTTCTCCATTCTGGAATAGGAATATAGGATAAATTTTGACCTGCTAATACAAACCTGAACTCTTCACTTCTCAAGATAATAACCATTATTCATTTGACGGTAGTATTAGACGTACTTGTTTACATCATGCTAGGTTTGCCATGTTTATCAGTTTTTTATGAAACTTTTTCTTTACTTATCCAACTTATATGCAAATTTTTCGCTTTTGCAAAGATCTATCCATGAAAAACTTTCCTGGCCAATAACTCATAATGACCAAATATTCATATTTTTGATTTTTTGCTCTGATTCCCCTCCATTTAGTCATTTCTAAAGGTTGTGTTCAAGCTACCACAAAGGTTTTTCGCTAATCAAACATCATTTTATTTGTTTACGAAAGCTGTTCTTTATTAGGCCTTAAAGTGTTCTCTAGATCAGGAGTTCCTTTTTACTAAAGTTGGTAAGATTGGCTGACCTGTTGTTTAGGCTGGTTGGGTAACGGATCAAAACTGCTGGACTGGTTTGGGTTTATTAAAAAGCACTTTTGTCCAATTTTTATTAATGGTTAATATGTTAATTATGATTACAAAAACAATGTTATTACTTATGATAATGATCTTAACTCTGGATGAAATGTGTTGGACTGTTGGGAGCTTCTAGGTGTTAAAAAATAGACTTTGACCTACTGTTTACCCATTTGAGATTAAACACAACCCAGATCGGCTCATTCGTATGTGTATGGGTCAGTTTCGCCGCCTCTACCATTTTTTAAGGCAATGTGTCTGAGACACTTGAACCCGATCTTTTATCTCTGATGTTGAACCTATGATGTGCTTAGTCTACCCATGGCATGCGGTCATCAAAGTTCTGCTTGCATCCTGCTGGAGACACTCCTTCCTCTAACCGTCTGTTTGATGCTATCGTGAGCCACTGTGTCCCTGTGGTTGTGAGTGACCATATTGAGCTCCCATTTGAGTCTGAACTAGACTACTCTGAATTCTCAATTTTCCTATCTGTAAAAGAAGCTTTGATTCCTGGCTATATGGTTGAACATCTCAGAAAAATACCCAAAGATAGGTGGCTCAAAATGTGGAGACGGCTTATAGAAATCACACATCACTATGAATATCAGTACCCTCCAAAGAAAGATGATGCAGTTAACATGATATGGAGACAGGTTAGGACTAAAGTTCCTGCTGAACGACTTGCTGTAAATAGAAACCGAAGGCTAAAAATTACTGATTGGTGGTGACTATTTTGACATTGTCGCCATAACCAAGTGATGTTGTTATGAATGTTTGAGCTTGTGCCTGATTGTTGCACTCCTGGTAACACAATGTCGTGCCTGCAAACATGAAGTTTGAGCTCTCGATATCTGGATTATCCTGAACTGAGTTTTGACAACTTGGGTATGTTTGGTTGACCTTTAACACGGCTGATGGCGGTGGCTAATATTCCCCTGCATCAATATATTTGTAATGATCAATGTACAATTGGGAAGCCACATTGCATATTAGATATGAGTACCATCAAGAATATCTTGGCTCTTTCCCTGAACGTTAAAAGCGTATATGGCATACGAATGTAACCACCTATGACCAAATGGTTATGTAATGTAACCACCTACTCAGGTGGCTATGTAATGTATGCACCTATGTTTTTTTGGCTATACTATGTAAGGATCTTTTTATTTGGGTCAATCAATGTAAGGACCTATGTATTTTTTTGGCTATACTATGTAAAGTCCGTACACATTTTACATAGTATAGCCAAAAAAACATAGGTGCATACATTACATAGCCACCTGAGTAGGTGGTTACATTACATAACCATTTGGTCATAGGTGGTTACATTCGTATGCCATAATCCCAATATAATTTGCTTGGAATGTAGTTTTATTAATAGTGCAAAAAGATGTATTAATATAAATGAGTTCATTGTTGTGTTTTATTTCTTTTTAATTGTAGCTAGCAAACTGACATTGTAACTGCTTTAAAAGAACACTACGGCAGTAAAATGGATGGTTATTACTGGTAAAGAAGTAGCTGGTTGTTTTGTTTTGTGCTTTTGTCATGCCATATATAGCCTGTTTCATTCGTATTGAGCTGCAAAGTATCGATTCACTGGTAACTTCAGCAAGTTGTAAATATACTGTATAACTATTTATTTAAATTTCGATGAAACAGTTCAAAGTCCATGGTTAACACGTTACCAGAGATCCCACACGTTACTATCTTTAAGATACTATTACCACTTGGTTTCTGACCTCGTATATAACATCTTTTGACTTTAATCACTTAGAATAATTATCTATTGTCAACGATCTATCACAAGTAACATGCCACAACTTAGCTCCAGTGTTGACTTGGTATCGATCTATGATGGGTTGGATCATTTCCTGGAATTTCATAGTTATTCTTTTGCCATTGTTGTTATTCTATATATATACACACAATTGTTTTTATTCCTAGTATACACAACTTGATCTTGTCATCATATGCAATGAATCCCACGATATTTGTGGTTATATTGTTCGCATCGGCCACATTGGTGTCATCCAAAGGTATGCCCTTAAATTTATTTTATAAGCATTGTTTTCGTACTATTTTGTTACTCAAGTGATCTAATCTTACTATGTAAACTGAAGAATCTTCTACTCAAGCAATTCCACTTCAGAATCCAGGTTTTGAAACTCGTCCTACAAATATAACTGCAAACGCTACCTCCCAATTCGTGCTCCTTGATAACAAAATCAATGTCATTCCTGGTTGGTCATTTAACGGCACAGTTTGGCATGTGACAGCGGGTGGAAACATTTCCCTGCCCAGGAAATGGTCATGGTTTGCAATTAGGTCCAAATGGTATGGTCAACCAAACGTTCAAGCCCGATGGGAGTTATGATTATGTCCTCACATTTACGCTTGCTTCAAGTGGCATAGATTGCGCGAATAACTCCACCGCTGTTAATGTTTCTGGTCCTGGTTTATCAAAAGTGTTCTTCTTTAAAGAGTCACTTGGGACTGAAACCTGGCAAACTTATGCTTTTCCGATAGGAAATGATGTAATCCGCAATGGTCTATGGGAATACAGATTCAAAGTGTCGTGAGCAGTAATCGTAGTAATATCATTTGTTGGCCTATTGTCGACACTCTTTTGGTCACTGGGATTCAGACTCAAATGTTGTTTTCAGGTTTGCCTTTGTCTATATGTTGCATTTCTTTCAATATTATTTAACTTTTAGGCTTATGTTCATTAAGGATTAGATGTTTGATTAATAGTTGTTATTTGGCAGATAATGGTTTTGTGAATAGTGGGTTTGAAATTGGACCAACTTTTGCTGGTAACTCCTCTCAAGGTATTTTACTCGAGGCTAGCGACGATCCATTCGATCCAATGGAACCTCCATTTCATCCGGGTCAATCTCCACTACAAGAATGGAGGATTTCAGGTGTAGTAAAATATATTGACTCTAAACATTATGCAGTCCCACGAGGACGTGCAGCAGTCGAGCTGGTTTCTGGCAATCCATCAGGGATAGTATATACGATTAGTACACAGTTTTTACAACACGGGCAAGTTACTATAGATTTTATCATGGGTGATGCTAACAATTCGTGTGTGGGCGATCTGATGATCTTTTTGCAAGTTGGAAACACGATATGGAACTTCACGATGAGGAGCATCGGTGTTGGATCACGCGAGAAACATTCTGTGACGTTTAAAGCGGAATCCAGCAATACTGAATGGGTTCCAATCAGTTTTTCAAGTTTTAACGAGACCCGAAGCAGTAACCACAAGGTGTTATGTGGACCTGTGATTGATAGCACGGTCATTCGATTCTCTAGTAGTGGGTTGCATTCTAAACAGCTAGCAGTTGGGTTCTGAACATGTTCGGTTGTACTAACCTAACCCTTATCTATACTCTTATAATTTATGCAGTTTTAATTCTTGTATGAATGACTTTTCAAAAAATTCTTGTATGAATGAATTTCAGTTTATATAATACATTTGTTTACAATATCGTAGTTGATATATTTTTAAAGTCAATGACATGAAATTTCTAAGGTCAATGGGTTTTACCGTTTTGTACATAAATCTTATCAAAGTCAAACTATTAACATACTTATACCAACATTATTTTCTTAAACCACTATGCTGCGTTGGATGTGGTTGACTAAGTTTTATTAACAAGAATAGAATGAAAAGAAGGTTTTTGTATTGATTTGTAATGATTAGAACAATCTGCCTAGCCTCTATTTATACAAGAGTTTTGGAAGATAAAAATAGAAATAAAATCGTGTCTTGATTCTTGGTTTGCTGGATAAGTCACAATCTTCTTATTCTGGGAAATGATGACGATTTGGTCTTATCCTGAAATCTCTAATTCTAACACTCCCCCTCAAGTTGAATAGTGGGATTACCAACATTCAACTTGCTCAGACATTTGTGAAACATAGCTGTTCCCACTGCTTTAGTAAGAATATTTGCAAGTTGATCTTCTGATTTAACAAACGGTAACTTAATTATCCCGTTTTCGAACTTCTTTTTGATGAAATGCCTATCAACCTCCACATGTTTGGTTCTGTCATGTTGTACTGGATTTTCTGAGATTTGTATAGCTGCTTCATTGTCACTCATAATCCGGATACTTTCTTTAGGGGCAAATCCCAATTCTGTCATCAGTTTCTTTAGCCATAATGCTTCTGCACTTGACAAAGAGACAACCTTTTGCTTTTTACTCTTCCATGTAACGAGATTCCCTCCGATCATAGAGAAATATCCTGATGTTGATCTTCTATTTCCCTTGTCTCCAGCCCAATCAGCATCTGTATATATCTGAATCTTAAGATGACCATTTGCTTTGAACAAGACCTCATGACCAGTAGTTCCTTTGAGGTATCTGATAATTCTTAGAACTGCATCCATGTGTTCTTCTTGAGGTTGGTGCATGAACTGACTCACTACTCCAACAGCATATGCTATATCTGGACGGGTATGAGCAAGATAGATCAGCTTCCCCACCATTCGTTGATACCTGTTCTTATCAGCAAGCTTACCATCTAATTTTATAAACAATTTCTGATTGATAACCATGGGTGTATCTGCTGGTTTACAATCAATCATCCCTGTCTCTGCCAAAAAATCAAGTATATACTTCTTTTGAAAATAAAAATTCCTTGCTGTGATCTCAACACTTCAATTCCGAGAAAGTATCTTAAATTTCCCAAATCCTTCATTTCAAATTCTGCACATAAATCTTCTTTTAGCTTCTTGATTTCCTTTTCATCATTTCCGGTGATAATCATATCATCAACATAGATTATTAAACATGTTATCCGACCTTCTTTATGATTAAGAAACAGAGTATGATCAGAATTACTTTGCTTATACCCATATTTTTTCATTGCTAGTGTGAATCTGCCAAACCATGCTCTAGGCGACTGCTTTAATCCATAAAGAGACTTCTTCAATTTGCATACTTCTCCATCTTTGAAATTGTGAGAAAAACCAGGCGGAGCTTCCATATACACTTCCTCTTTTAGTTCTCCATGTAAAAATGCATTTTTTACATCAAACTGATGAAGAGGCCAACCTTCATTTGCTGCTATAGAGAATAAGACTCTCACTGTATCTAGCTTTGCAACTGGAGATAATGTTTCAGAGTAGTCAACTCCATATGTTTGAGTGTATCCTTTGGCAACTAACCGAGCTTTATATCTTTCAATTTCACCATCTGGTCTATATTTTACTGTATAGATCCATCTGCATCCTACTGGCTTCTTTCCTTGTGGCAAAATACATTTATCCCATGTATTATTTTTTACCAGTGCATCCATTTCCACATTCATAGCATCTTTCCACTTTCTTACTGCCTGCTCTACATTGGGTGGAATTTCCTCGGAATACAATCTTGCTATAAATGCCTTTGCTTCTTCAGACAGATATCCTTCTGCTAGGTTCGCCATTGGATACTTAGAGCTTCTAGAAACTCTTTCGGGAGAGTATCGCTTTGCAGGTATTCCTCGAGTTGACCTGGGTGGCAGAACATACTTTTCTGGAGCTTCTGCAGTATTTTGTTCAACCTCTGCAGCATTCTGTTCAACATGTTCTTCACTTTCCTGCACACTTTCATTCGTGGAATCTGGTACACTTTCATTTGAAACATCAAGAGAACTACTCAGTGAAGAATTACTTACCTCAGACATCAGGTTTGGGACAGTATTTTCGGTGGCACTGGAACTCTGAGACTGAGAGGACTGTTCTTGAGAGTCAACCACGGTATTTTCAGAATCAACTGTGGTATTTTTACTAACTTCAGAATTATAACTAAGCCAACTCAATGTGTCATATTGTTCCTCCCCCTGACCATTGTGTTGTGGGGAGTAAAAATAGATGGTTTCAAGAAAGTCACAATTCATTGTGGTAAACATGTGCCGAGTTTTCGGATTATAACATCTATACCCCTTTTGAGTGACTCCATATCCCACAAAAACACATTTCTCAGCACATGGATCAAGTTTATTTTGATATGATTTTGGAATATGAACAAAAACTGTACATCCAAAAATCTTGGGCTGAAGAGTAAGAGCTTGTGGAAGAGTATGATATTCAGTGAAGGTTTCTAATGGGGTTTTCATGTTTAGGATTTCCGTAGGAAGCCGATTAATTAGGTAAGTGGCAGTGGCTAGAGCTTCAGGCCAAAACAGTTTAGGAACACAAGATTCGATTATTAAAGCTCTAGTCATTTCCAATAAAAGTCTATTTTTCCGTTCAGCAACACCGTTTTGTTCTGGGGTATGAGGGCATGTGGTTTGATGGATTATACATTTGGATTGGAAAAACAGGTTCATTTGTGAGTGTATATATTCTCCACCATTGTCGGACCTCACAATTTTAATAGATTCTTGAAATTGGTTTTGAACCATGGTATAAAATGCAGTGAACCTATCATATACTTCGGCTTTATTTTTAAAAAAATAAATACAAGTCATCCGGGTGCAATCATCAACAAATATCACATAATACCGGAAATTTTGACCTCCAATAACAGGAGCCGGTCCCCAAACATCTGAGTGAATTAATGAAAAAGGTGTTTTAACTCTAGTGTTACTAGGTTTAAAGGTCTGTCTATGGCTCTTAGCTAAAATGCAAGTTTCACAAGAAAATGATTTATTGGAAGGAAAAAGATCAGGAAACAAGATGTGTAAGTAACTACCAGAAGGATGTCCCAGACGTCTATGCCATAACCATGCTTCTCTTTCACTTGTTCCATGAGCCAGCATCACGGTTCCACTTTGAGTTACTTCATCAACATAATACAGTC
Source organism: Erigeron breviscapus (assembly GCA_034093135.1). NCBI lineage: Eukaryota > Viridiplantae > Streptophyta > Magnoliopsida > Asterales > Asteraceae > Erigeron > Erigeron breviscapus. Next base: position 123,452,495 of record CM067170.1, on the reverse strand, counting down.
CTCTTCTCTCAGTGCCACGCCCAATGATCTGTCCCGTTCTGATATCCTGTAAGAGACAAAAAGTTGGATGCATGAGTACTGAGCAGTTTAGTTCTTTTGTCACATGACTAATTGATAAAAGTTTATGTGACAAAGAAGGAACATGGAGGCAATTAGATAATTTAATATTAGGAGAAATTTCAATTGTTCCCCCAGATTTTACATCCATTCTTCCTTTGTTCGCAGCTTAGATGCGAGTTTTCACAGGTTTTGATAACGCAATAAAATCTGACACTTCATATGTCATCGTGTCGGTGGCACCACAATCAAATATCCACGCTCCATTATTTTCGTTGGTACTTTGTTTGGCCATATTTGCACCCCCATGAACACTCAGGGGTATTTTTTGACATATTTTATTTTCATGTGAAAAAATGGAACTTTGTGAATAAAAGGGGTGTTTTGATCGGTTTAGGGTTACTAGTTGTGTTTCAGATCTGCCGGAATTACTTTCCATGGTAGATCTGATATTCATTGTGAGTTGGGATTCAGAGCTGCCGGAATTACCTTCCATGGTGGCTCTGAGATTTGTTGCCGAAATTTCATGGTGATACCATGTTGAGTTATTTGGAACGGAATTGAAGTTTTTATTTATTTGTGATTGTTGGTTAGCATTATATTGCAAGAATTTTGCCAAATCTGAACCTCTGCCGCCGGCTGTACCAGCCATGGTGGCTTGGATTCGGTTTTAGGTGATAGGATTGGTAAATGATGAGGCAGGTAAATGATTAAAAGGTAAATGATGAGGCCAGGATCGCCCGCTCTGATGCCATATTAACAAGAATAGAATGAAAAGAAGGTTTTTGTATTGATTTGTAATGATTAGAACAATCTGCCTAGCCTCTATTTATACAAGAGTTTTGGAAGATAAAAATAGAAATAAAATCGTGTCTTGATTCTTGGTTTGCTGGATAAGTCACAATCTTCTTATTCTGGGAAATGATGACGATTTGGTCTTATCCTGAAATCTCTATTTCTAACAAGTTTATTATACGAATGAATAGATCTTATTTTCCATGCGTGTTTGTGTTTTTAAACATAAAACTGTGCCAAGTATTTGCATAATCGAATGGGGTATCAATAATGCCAATTTAAAATGCGAATTTTGAATTTGCACCTACAATCTAACAACATTTTGGGGATGGCCCGATTAGATTACATACATATCACGAGTCAAAGACTTGCCTTTCATATATGATTATCCGTTTTACACGCATTATTTAGGAGTATTAAATTTGTTTCGATCACGAGGCTTAGTTGATATCAAGCTAATAATTTGGCAGTCCGTCGATAATTTTAGCAAACGTATTCTTTTCAAAGCAAATTACTGAAGATTTTATTATAGGCGATGCCAATGGCTCGTACGTGTGTGGTGTTTTTGCAAGTAAAAAAATATATTCTGTTGTGTGCCTAATCGAAGTGCTGGTTTGGGCCGTTGGGCTGTAAAAAAGGACCCACGAAATGAAACTATAGCTAGCATGGCACGAAAGTTAGAAGGTCAAATTCAAGATAGTGACGTCTTAACTACTTGGACCGACCAACCAACCCATTTGTGTTATCTTTGTTCCATTCATCTGAAAATCCAAATTTGTTTCTATCTAAGTTGATGTATGAATATGAATACTGTGATTTCCATTTAACAACCAAATGACTTCTACGTTCTACCCATTAATCATGATTGTGAGATCAGATCCCCTAAGAGACAAATGTGTGGAATAATATGTCGTGTGTTTGATAGTTATTTTTCCTAAATTAAAAAAGGTTGTATTTTCTATTATAGAAAGTAACACATGTGTTTAGCTATTAAAATAACATTTATATATCCTAAAAAGATTGCTAACCAAAAAGCTAAAAATGCTTGTTAAGTATGCAAAATTAGTGTCGCAATGTGCCTATCAAAGAAAGTAAGAAGGTGTCAATCAATACACCTCAATAGCTACCAATCTGTCAAACTTTCTTCAAAAGCATGAATTCTAAGTTTACTAGATCTTTTTCTTTTACAGTATATCATTGACAAATAATTACTACTTACAAGCTAAGTTAATCACCCAAAAGTTAGACATATTTACTGTTAAAAAAAATATATGGAGTATCAAATTTTGGTTAAGGCTGTGCAGGTTTGGCTGATGGACTATCAAAGATGCGGACTATGGGCTTGCGAAAATGTATCATTGTACATTTGTAACTGCTAAAGTGCTAAGGATATAAGATGGATTGAAAGGGACCATTTGTAAGGACAATAAAAGTACAAGGGTGTAAGAGATACATGTTGCATATTTTTTGTGTGTATAAATAAATACAATGAAACATATCGAACCAAACGCGCCCTTAACATATTGTAAAGAATCTTTAAATGTTACTGTTATGGCTCGGCTTGGCTTGGCTTGATGATGATTCCCATTGTCAATATAGTTCAATACTTTAATATCCATATCATTTGTTTTTGCAATTCATATTTTAATTTCAAAATTTCAATCCCAACAATTTTCCCCCTAAACGTACCTTTCCACGCATCAAAAATACTCGTCTTTGATCTTAAAGTCAACGAAAGTCTAACATCTTATAAGATAAAATCATTAAAATCCCTTCTTCCATTATATACATTGCAGATGTATAAGGACAAAAATGTGTATGTATACCTGGAAAAGAAAAGAAAGAAAAAGGAAGGCAGCAAAAGACGATCCCTTGAACCCAAAGCTTCATATACTCACCAACTAGTAGTATTTTTGCAGCCTTGTCTTTTAAGCAAAAACCCATCCACATAATAAACCTCTTTACTTCAATCATTTTATTGTCACCTATGGCCACTCGAACCACAGCTATGCTAGAGACCTCCTGCGGTTATCTACTACAAGAACTGCAGGCAAGTTTCCTTTACAGTTTCACGTCGACGGTTAAGCTTGTAATGTGTATAAAGAAAAAAAATAATATATCCGATCTGCTAACCTATTCATAATACTAGTAATAATGTAAATAGAAACACAATGTTGAATATATATTAGTTAGATACTTAGATATGATCAAATATCTATATTTGCATTAATTTGTAGCATAAACTAGTATCCACGAGGCCACGACAAAACTCCTATCAATGTTCATACTTTTTTCAAGCCTAACTCTTTAAACCACCCAAAAGTCTAGGCCTTCAGGGCCAGGGGAGACGGAATGAGGAGACACGTGTCATGGTGGAAGTCCTAAGACATTCATGATCATAATCGAAATGACTGTTAGGAATGTTAGAAATTACATATTGTATTCGGGTTTTATAACTTGGAAACTGCTAAATACAGCTCCTCGGGCTGTAGTTAACTTCTAGTAAAGCCATTTACATCATTTATACTTGTGTGTGAATCTAATTTCAGAGTATAATGGGTCAAATGCGAATTTCATACAACGTACGTTTGGTATTATATCTTTTCATAACATAATGAAGCCTATGAAACTAGTTAAATATTTCTAACGATCTACATGTTTTTTAAGTTGATACATTTTTTCAATCTGTATTGATAACCATACGCATATACTTGAAGTGTGGAAGAATCATAAAGTGTGGTAATATATAATATTTGCATTAATTTGTAGCATAAACTAGTATCCACGAGGCCACGACAAAACTCCTATCAATGTTCATACTTTTTTCAAGCCTAACTCTTTAAACCACCCAAAAGTCTAGGCCTTCAGGGCCAGGGGAGACGGAATGAGGAGACACGTGTCATGGTGGAAGTCCTAAGACATTCATGATCATAATCGAAATGACTGTTAGGAATGTTAGAAATTACATATTGTATTCGGGTTTTATAACTTGGAAACTGCTAAATACAGCTCCTCGGGCTGTAGTTAACTTCTAGTAAAGCCATTTACATCATTTATACTTGTGTGTGAATCTAATTTCAGAGTATAATGGGTCAAATGCGAATTTCATACAACGTACGTTTGGTATTATATCTTTTCATAACATAATGAAGCCTATGAAACTAGTTAAATATTTCTAACGATCTACATGTTTTTTAAGTTGATACATTTTTTCAATCTGTATTGATAACCATACGCATATACTTGAAGTGTGGAAGAATCATAAAGTGTGGTAATATATAAATATTACAGATGATTTGGGATGAAGTTGGTGAAGATCAAGTTGAAAGAGAAAAAGTTCTAGTAGATCTTGAGCACGAGTGTCTTCAGGTTTATCGAAGGAAAGTTGACAATGCAAACATGTCACGGGCACGTTTGCATCAGGAGTTGGCCGATTCTGAAGCTCAATTTACTCATCTTCTTTTGTCACTTGGTGAACGTTCACTTCCTGCAAGGGTAACTCTTTCTATTTCACTAACTTCTGATACTCTTTATTGTTTTTGAGCATTTAGCATATAAAGGTATAATTGACCCACAATCGCATATTTATTTCTTTTTGTACCATATGAACAACATTAAAATGGTGAAAATAATGGGTAGACTAAAAACTAAGTCGAACGTCATTCTAGTGGTCCAATGACAAACAGGTTTGAGGTTTTAGTCTCATTTTGTTTGACTATGTAGCCAGAGAAAATGGCGGGGACGCTAAAAGAGCAACTAGGAGCAATTGCTCCGGCGCTACAAAAGATGCAAATGAGGAGAGCAGAGAGGATGAAACAGTTTCAAACAGTACAATCACAGATTAAGAAAATTTCAGCAGAAATTGCTGGTCAATCTGAATATGACGATTCATTACCTGATGTCATAGTAAATGAAAATGATCTGTCACTAAAGAAACTCGAAGAATATCAAATGGAGCTTCAGAGGCTTCATGCTGACAAGGTACAAAAAAGCAGATATGCAATTGTTTTTGTCGTCTGTAAAATAGTAGTTGATAATTGCTATATACCCCTTTTGCAAATACTTGTTTTTTTTTCTCTCTATTAATTAGTCTTATGTTATTCAAGTCTTTTTCTGTTTGTTGATTTGAGATAAATTAAAAGAGTGACAGGCTTGAAAAGGTGAAAAACTATATTAGCACAATTCAGCACTTGGCAGCAATATTAGGAATGGATTCATCGATGATCATAACAAAGGTTCACCCGAGCTTAAACGAATTATCTGGTCTCTCAAAGAACATGAGTGATCAAATTTTGAACAAACTCAATAGCACAGTGGAATCCCTGAAAGCAGAAAAGTATTCGCGTATTGAAAAGGTATGATTAATCATAGATTTTGACTTTTAAGGTCAAACAACTTATTTTGATGTTGATCTACACTCTTAGTATTGCCAAGAAAATAATTGAGATTATCTGTATCCAGGTAACAACATTTACATTTCAAGAAGATTTAGCATGATTTAAAGGAAAATTAGACAAAAATTTAGAATATTAGAAATAAGCAGTTTGACCTAGAAAGTCAAAGATACAACATGGATAATGCTACTATTCAATGTTTTCGCAGCTAGATAATCTTTGGAACTCTTTGAAAAACTTATGGGCTCTAATGGACACACCTTTGCATGATCGCCAACAATTTTCGCATATTTCAAGCTCAGTAAATTTGACAAACATCTTCACTCCTGGAAGCCTAGCCATCACAAAGATCGAACAGGTTTGTATCAAGTTACATGATCAACAAAGGACGCATCAATACTTTTAATCAACTTATTTTTTACAATGTTACAGGCGGAGTCTGAAGTTGAAAGACTATATCAACTGAAAGCAACAAAAATGAAAGAACTTCTCATAAGGAAGCGGACCGAGCTTGAAGAGATATGTAGCCGATCACATATGGAGGTCCCTTCTATGGACCATATCATTAATTTGATAGACCGTGGTTAGATTTATGGCGTTATATTCCATTTATTCTTGCATAAAGGTCAAAGTTTTTAGTCAAACAGACCAATAATGGATTAGAACCACACCATGTCTTTGCCTCGGTGGGATCTGAGTGACCCATCAGCTAAGAGGATATGGGCAAATGGCTGATTGGCTTCCTGTCACTATTGAGACATAAATGTCTAGAAAAGAGTATACTGGCCTGGGGGTGTTAGTCTTTGTCGTTTCGTAAAAAAAATTGATATGAATGACTATAATGTGAACTATTGCTATAGGGGAAATGGACTATGCTGATCTCTTAAAGAACATGGATGAGCAAATAGGTAGAGCTGAAGAGGAAGCATTAAGCAGGAAAATGATCATGGAGAAGGTCGAAAAATGGGCATTAGCACGAGATGAAGAACGTTGGCTAGAAGAATATAACATGGTTAGTTATTACATTGTTTTATCGACTTTATAAGTTGTGTACTTACACATATATTTTCCTTATTGGTTAGGACGAAAATAGGTATTCTGTTAGTAGAGGTGCTCACAAAAATCTAAAACGGGCAGAACGTGCCCGAGTGATGGTCAACAAATTACCAGGTTTGGCTATTAGGCTACACTTTTTAAAAAACATATCTTAACCAATTTTTTTCCCACTTCATCTTATAATATATTGAAAAATGCAGCTTTGGTAGAGTCACTGATTGCAAAGACGAAAAGTTGGGAAGAAGAAAGAAAGAAGGTGTTTTTATACGACGAGGTAAATTCAAGAGATCAAATGAATTTATGCAAGTCAAAACACGCTTTTAAATCTAATAATCGATGAATGGTCGTGTAGGTGCCTTTATTGGCTTTGATGAAAGAGTACAATATGTCAAGACGCGAAAAGGAAGAAGAAAGGCAACATCGTCAAAGGGTTAGTCTGAACATTGCCAACGGAAATACATATGCTTTCTTGCTCTCATATTGTTATAAACTAAATAACTAATAATGTCTGACGACATCAAATAGTTGAAAGACATACAATGAGTTAAGTTGCTGATTCGTGTTTATGTAGGAAAAGAAACTGATACAAATGAAAGGAGTGGTGTTGCATGAGAGTGTAATGTCGACCCGACCCATCACAAGCTCAAATCGTCGATTAGACCAAAGTATCAATGGAGGGTTCAAAAGGGTTCCGACAGGCATACAACAAGAAGAAACCAGCAGCAATGTGAAATACTCACACTATCAAAAGGCACCCTTTGTAAATGATGGGAGGGGATGTCCTCCTCAAATGCCAAAGAAAATTTATCGTAGTCGCCTTGATCATCCATCTCATATTATTAAAGACGATCAAGCTTCTGTGGTCTCATCGTTTTCAAGTTATCGATCGCCTTGACTACATATATTATTCCTCATTGTTATGCTAATCTAAAAGTCTCACCAATAATAAGCTATCATTGTCATTGTATGATAATATATTTGATTGATGTGTTACATGATTGATTTATATATATCTATGTAGAGTAGAATGCTTGTAAAACGGTAGAAGTTATAATATAATATCTCTTTTTTCTTTTTTGTGAATCGTTATCCAACAATTTTGATGATGAATTAAAATCCATCAAAACCCACACCAACGTATACTCTTTGGTATAGTTTTGGATTTGAAATTTTTCAACAAAAAGTAATGTAAAGTTTAAGTGTGTGTGTGTGTATAAAATAGAGTAGGATATTCTGATTTGGAGCATTTATGTCAAATAAATTTATCATCGATAAATCTGTAAGTAATGTACAACTTATATAAATAAAACTGCTGTTCAAAATATATATATATATATATTATATATATATATATATATATATATAAATAAAATCAGAACCCTACGTGACCTCGGGTATTATGCAGGTATGTTTGGTTTTCTCAGTTTGCATTATATCGATTGCAGCTAGGGTTTGGTTGATTGCTTTACAATACGAGTAATTTAAAAATTATGTATTTTGTATATGTATATACCTGTTAATATGTGGAAACAGATGGAACAAGCAGATGTCAGGCATTATATGGTGATTTTACCTAATGAATTTTCCAAGATCAAGGTTACCCTGAACAAAATATTAGCGCAGGCGAGTGAGGCGTTGCAGCAGGTGATCATATATGTCAGCACAAAGGAAATCGGTTATTTGCTGTATAAGTCATTAAACGGCACTCATTGCGAAGCAGCAGCAATTATCCATGGTGACCTTACTCAACAAGATAGACAAAAGATACAAGACTCATTCAATAGCAAGGATACCCGGTTCCTAATTACAACTGATGTTTATGCCACAGGCTTTGATCATTCCGAGGTTTGCATTTATCCCTATTTTTAATAGTACCGTAGTAAATAATACTTGTCTTCTAAGAAGGATGATTTTCTTCTGATTATGTTCGTTTTCTTTCTACACCTCTCTTCAGGTTAATTTGATAATTAATCACTTTCTGCCGTTGAAACGTGATTCTTCATCTTCTTCTGAGGACCCAGAGATTGACACAAACGTATATTTAAAGCGCTTTTACTCTTGCCCCAATGGTAACAACATATGTCTCCCCTTCTTGAGTTTTGTTTAAAATTCCTTTCAAAATACATACTTTCATCCTTTCTTGAGCATGTTTTCAATTCTTACCTCATAATGAAATAGGAGCTGTATTCAACTTACTGTGTGTCGATACAGACGACGACAAGATTATGAGAAAACTTGAGAGAGTTTTGAAACAGGACGTTACTAGGGTAGATATTTGTCTTGTGATAATGCTTCTATTCTGTATGTGTTGTTAGTGGTTTGGTTTTACAAGATTATGATACTACCAAGCGTTTATAATAACATTATGATCATTATTTTCATAACTGATCTCTTATGTGCAGTTGCCCTTTTGGAGAAGTACTGAAGATTATGAAGTCGCTTTGCGTGAAGCTGGTTTGAGTTAATTATTGTGTTTCACATTAGTACATAGCTTTATCCCCTTTTTCTGGTTGTCATACGGGTGCAAATAAATAGGTAGCTTGTTGGGTTCACTCTTTATTTGTTGGAAAACAATATACTACTAAACTGCAGCCATTTGTTGGTTATGGTTATGTCTAGGATAGGATATCAATGTCGTCCAAAGTTGTTATGGACACAACGTCTTTGGAACTTATTCACCACTTGTCAATAACTAGATATCTTCTATGAAACTACTTCTTGTGTTGTCTATATAAGATGTTATGTGTACAGCTTCTATTTTGATTATTTGCTGCTGAATCTATCAACATTGATAGCTAGGTGACTTCAACCACTTCACAATGTATCGGTACAAGTTAGTCTATTTATATGTGGCACATTTTTGGGACCCATATTGTGGATCAGCCACCATTTGATCTTTAATTCAAGTTAGTCTAATAGATTTTTAAATCAAGTCGTGCTAAGGTGTCTTTATTTAAATTGATCAAGTTTTATAACCCCTCTAGATTTCAACCTTCCTCTAAATCGATCATGATAGAAATAGAAAAACATATTATTGTTTTTAAAGTTTCGGGTAGGTTCTAGATGCTAATTACCTAATTGTCTCAAGTTTTTAAGTGTTACTGTATACTGTTGCTATTTGAGAGGGCCAGGCATTGTACTGGGTCAATCCTATACCTTTATCTATGAAGGTCGTTTTTTATCCGTTTAACATTGAGATGATTATCTTGCACTTTTGGGGATTTACTTGCACCTGTCAAAACTGATGCCGCAGTATGTTGTCAGTAGTTTTAGGAGAGTTAACGATTAGTTTTTTGCGATCCCTGGTATTTGGACCTTTCTTGCCTGCTATTCTGATATGAGGAGAGTTAACGATTAGTTATTTGCGATCCCTGGTATTTGGACCTTTCTTGCCTGCTATTCTGATATGAGGAGAGTTAACGATTAGTTATTTGCGATCCCTGGTATTTGGACCTTTCTTGCCTGCTATTCTGATATGAGGAGAGTTAACGATTAGTTATTTGCGATCCCTGGTATTTGGACCTTTCTTGCCTGCTATTCTGATATGAGGAGAGTTAACGATTAGTTATTTGCGATCCCTGGTATTTGGACCTTTCTTGCCTGCTATTCTGATATGAGGAGAGTTAACGATTAGTTATTTGCGATCCCTGGTATTTGGACCTTTCTTGCCTGCTATTCTGATATGAGGAGAGTTAACGATTAGTTATTTGCGATCCCTGGTATTTGGACCTTTCTTGCCTGCTATTCTGATATGAGGAGAGTTAACGATTAGTTATTTGCGATCCCTGGTATTTGGACCTTTCTTGCCTGCTATTCTGATATGAGGAGAGTTAACGATTAGTTATTTGCGATCCCTGGTATTTGGACCTTTCTTGCCTGCTATTCTGATATGAGGAGAGTTAACGATTAGTTATTTGCGATCCCTGGTATTTGGACCTTTCTTGCCTGCTATTCTGATATGAGGAGAGTTAACGATTAGTTATTTGCGATCCCTGGTATTTGGACCTTTCTTGCCTGCTATTCTGATATGAGGAGAGTTAACGATTAGTTATTTGCGATCCCTGGTATTTGGACCTTTCTTGCCTGCTATTCTGATATGAGGAGAGTTAACGATTAGTTATTTGCGATCCCTGGTATTTGGACCTTTCTTGCCTGCTATTCTGATATGAGGAGAGTTAACGATTAGTTATTTGCGATCCCTGGTATTTGGACCTTTCTTGCCTGCTATTCTGATATGAGGAGAGTTAACGATTAGTTATTTGCGATCCCTGGTATTTGGACCTTTCTTGCCTGCTATTCTGATATGAGGAGAGTTAACGATTAGTTATTTGCGATCCCTGGTATTTGGACCTTTCTTGCCTGCTATTCTGATATGAGGAGAGTTAACGATTAGTTATTTGCGATCCCTGGTATTTGGACCTTTCTTGCCTGCTATTCTGATATGAGGAGAGTTAACGATTAGTTATTTGCGATCCCTGGTATTTGGACCTTTCTTGCCTGCTATTCTGATATGAGGAGAGTTAACGATTAGTTATTTGCGATCCCTGGTATTTGGACCTTTCTTGCCTGCTATTCTGATATGAGGAGAGTTAACGATTAGTTATTTGCGATCCCTGGTATTTGGACCTTTCTTGCCTGCTATTCTGATATGAGGAGAGTTAACGATTAGTTATTTGCGATCCCTGGTATTTGGACCTTTCTTGCCTGCTATTCTGATATGAGGAGAGTTAACGATTAGTTATTTGCGATCCCTGGTATTTGGACCTTTCTTGCCTGCTATTCTGATATGAGGAGAGTTAACGATTAGTTATTTGCGATCCCTGGTATTTGGACCTTTCTTGCCTGCTATTCTGATATGAGGAGAGTTAACGATTAGTTATTTGCGATCCCTGGTATTTGGACCTTTCTTGCCTGCTATTCTGATATGAGGAGAGTTAACGATTAGTTATTTGCGATCCCTGGTATTTGGACCTTTCTTGCCTGCTATTCTGATATGAGGAGAGTTAACGATTAGTTATTTGCGATCCCTGGTATTTGGACCTTTCTTGCCTGCTATTCTGATATGAGGAGAGTTAACGATTAGTTATTTGCGATCCCTGGTATTTGGACCTTTCTTGCCTGCTATTCTGATATGAGGAGAGTTAACGATTAGTTATTTGCGATCCCTGGTATTTGGACCTTTCTTGCCTGCTATTCTGATATGAGGAGAGTTAACTATTAGTTTTATCTTTTGAATAATCAGTTATTTTATATGCAGAATTTTCTAACAATTGTACAGATTATTATCTGATTAGCAGATGCCGATTCTACAATCTCTTGCACTATGTTTTGTCACAGCTAATTATTTGAGTATAATTATATCATAAGGCATAAGCAGTTTAATAAACAACCCCAAACACCCCCTTATATCTCATAGGGAAATTGAAGATCAAATAAAGAATATACCTTATAATGATCGAAGACCTTACATTGGTGTTAGATGCATTAACAATAGTTTAACACCATCTTGCTAAATGTAATATGTCCTCAACCAATGATCCAGAACAGGATGTACCCGCTAAGGCGCAAGTAACAGTGTATGGCAGTGGGTTACGGTGACATTTGTTGTGTCAATTTCCCGTAGTGACTTGTGGAAAGAAGTGTACAGACTGTGTTCTTCATATGCCAGATGGGGGTGGGGTCCAATTCAATGCAAGGTGTACACGAGACATGCTAGACCGTATGATAAAAAGTTGGAAAAAAATTTAGTTTTGACAATCATTTGGTTGTGAATGATGTTTGTGAGTTAGAGCTGATAAGTGAGATTAAAAAGGTGCAGGAAGTTGATTGTTGTCTCTTTGGTTTGTAGATAAGGTAATGAATATTGACGAAGCACATGGATTGATCAGCTGATCTTTTTCATTTTTAGTCTTTCCAGTTTCATCTGTAAAGCTTTCTTGCTTATTTTGCGACCAGGTTTGCTTTGAGTACAACATTGACATTCGTTGTTTTTAACATTTAATCTGCTTCAGTCGACAGGATCTTAGTGCACCTAACATTGTGTAAACTGTTACAACCTTGAGTTCAACTGTTCTCAAGGGTGTTGTTGAGTGTTGAGAACTTTGAACTGTGTCTTCTAAATTCAATATGCAGACATTACCATTGTACAAGTGTGTATCATAATCAAAGTTTAAAGTTTGAAGTGTGTTTTTATAAATCCCCTCTAAATAGGTTCAAATGAGAAGTAAAAAAACCCATCCTAATATGCCATTATGACTTTGGAAAGATGTCTTTTGCTATAAAAATATTCAGTACCAATCGGTATATATATACTCAAAAACTAGTAAGAGACAGTTAGTTTGATACGGTCTCCGATTTTTGATTTGGCTCAAATTTGAACGGTTCCATACGGTATTGATATCGATACCATCCCTATTCTTCGGTGCGAATGTAATGTTAGTATCAGTGTTTTTTTTTAGTAGTAATGCTGGGTGGTTTTGACAATTTATTGTGATGCTTTGTTAATTGACTACGCTTGTTGGTCTTAAAGTTGAATAAGGAAACACGGTGTAGGTATATATTTGCCCAATTTTTCGTTGATTTGCTTGATCATACACCGGTAACATATTACCATTTGTTATGGTTTCTACTCGACTCGTTGATCTTTGATTCGGTCAATCGTGTTTTAATCCATATGACAACCTCCAATTATTTTTTCAATATAAATTCTTAAAACTTATTTAAATGTCCGGGTTGAATTCGGATGCATTAACCAGGTTTTATTAATATTAGGATCTTATAAAGTATTTGGCCTTGGTAAATTAATAAGTGATAGTTTGACTTCATTTTTGTTTTATGTTTTATGGTTCGGTTTGCCCCCGGAATAAGGTTGGGATTACATCAAAAACACCACGAAGTGAAAACCGGTGGCTCGACCTTCATTGTTTGGGAGTTTTTCTTGTGTCTTGGGTTACCGTAATCGGCACGAGTTTTTTTACTCCTTTTGTAATTTTTGCAGATATTGCTTCTGGATGAGTCTAGATTAGTTGTATTGGTTTCTTTTCAGATTTACATTGTACCTGTACTTATTGCTTCGGCTAGTTGCTTTCATTATAGAAAAGGGTAAATTGCACAAAAATGTATCAAAGTTTGTTAGTTTTTAAATTTAAGGTATTCAACTTTTTTTTGATCAATAAAAGGTATCCAAGTTTGTTAATTTTTAAATTTAAGGTATTCAACTTTTTTTTGATCAATAAAAGGTATTCAACTTTTCAAAACATAAAATTAAAACTTTTTTCTTGACATTCTTTAACCGCGGTTTTCGTTAACTTTTCGTACATGGAGGGACCACTAGGATGTTCAAAACTATCCTTATCCGAACCCATAATTCGATATGATTTTATTCTAAAACTCAAATATCCGAAGTCTTAGATATCCAAACTTTAGATATTCAACTTTTTGGATTCAGATTCGGATAATGAATTCCATAATCCGGAAATTTAGACATCTGACTTAAAAATCCTCGGGAACTACCCCTTTTTTTTTATCCACCGACACAACATGAATAAATAAATCGTCAACGAAAAATAAAATAGGATATCTAAAACTTAAAAATAATAAAGTCGAAATTTTTGAAATTTCGGTACTGAAATTCAAAATATTTTATTCCAAAAATTGAATATTCGAGGTTTTATCCGAGATTTTGGATATAAGAATTTTTGGATAAAATCGGATCAGATTACGGGTGCGGAAATAGATAGTTTTGAACACCCTATTGGTTCCGCCATATACGAAAATCTAACAAAATTCGCAGTTAAAAAATGTAAAAAAAAGGTTTTAATTTTATGTTTTGAAAAGTTGGATACCTTTTATTGATAAAAAAAAGTTGAATACCTTAAATTTAAAAATTAATAAACTTGGATACCTTTTTGTGCAATTTACCCTATATAAAATTCTGTTCTTCGGAAAAAGAATAATAAGTGATATATATAGGTCCATGTATATATATTGTTCACCAGGTGAGTCGGTACTACGATCTTATTAATCCGAGTATCTAACAAATTTCTCGTACCTTCTCAATTTTCATATCCGTCACAGCTTTCGGAACAAATAATAATGTAAGTTTTAAATCGATTATCTTTTCTTTTTCTCCTTCCATTAATTGTTTAAGAAACAATAGTAATAATAATATAAAAATTAATTAAATTTATAAAATATGTTAAACATATAGGAGGGATTCAGTCAAACGTCCGCCAACACCTGACCCAGAAGAAGAATACGATGATGAAGATTCACAGCCATCTCTTCAGGAAATCATCAACATTAAAGTAACCGTTTTTATTTATTTTTTGCTTTATTAATATTAACATTAGTTGTATTGTTTGTGTTTTTTATTCAATATCTTGGAACCTTTTTAAATGTTTAATATTACTAGTGTATAATTATTATTCGTATTAGTACCCAACAACAACCACCTATGAATTTATGGGGGTGTTTGGGATTTTGTGTTTTGTTCAGAAAAGTACCGACTTGCTATAAAAATAAGCAATAACCAAGCACTGAATATGTAGTGTGTGAATATTTTTTTTTTCAAAAAAGTATGAAATTAAATAAATAATAATGATATGTGCCTGTGTTCATGGATACTATGTGCCGGTCCTCTAGGATTCTGGATTCTACCCCTTTTGATTTGTAAGGGTGTACGTACTTATGGATTTTAATCGGTTGCAGTTCATTGAAAGTGGAGAGAAAGAAAGATTGAAAGAGCTTTTGAGGGAAAGACTTATTGAGTGTGGTTGGAAAGATGAAATGAAATCCCTTTGCAGGTTCTCTATTTTCTCGTTCTCTCTGTTTTTTTAGTTATTGTTTTAATAATGTTTTTTTGTTTATAAGTTGGTTATAAAAGTTTGAAACTTCAGTTCTTACTTATGTTAATTGCTAATTGTGGACAACTTGAACATGGAGTTGTTACTTTGTCATGTTTTGAAAGCTATTACCAATCGGCAATCAGTTTCTAGAGTGGAGTATAATGGAACTAACGTTTATTAATTATGGAGTAGTTTTAGGAGTAGCTAGGTATTATGGAACTAAGTTTTACCCATTTTTGACTAGTTTAGGAGAAGCTACAAAACACTAATTTTGATTATTTGCAAACTTGACCAACTGGTTACAAAGAGTATCAGAACTCTTAAAAACGGATGCCCATCCAAACACTATCGCGTTATGTTATGCTACACCTGATTGATTATGGCTTATTGTGACTATTCCATATTTATCGCTTTCAAAACACGATGACAAATACCCTAGTTATTAGTGACCTCTAGCAATGACTGTTAAATAAGAAATATCAATAATCTTGTAGAGTTATAGTGATAAAAAGGGAGCTCTCAATTGGGAATTTCATTTATTGGAAATTCTTGCAAGTTTTATGGGACAAAGAGAGTGATCAGTTTAACATTTGAACTTGGAACTTGGTTCCTTTTATTGGGAGGATGCCATAGTGGTGGTATCAGTAGTAGGGACATACCATGAAGGAAAAGATTGCAATTTTGCAAGGACAAAGGGAGTTCCCAATATGACACTTAGTTATTTAGTTTCTTCTTTTATCTGTAGATGAATGAATATTGTTAAGAAAAATGATAAATTTTTCTTAAAGATAAAAGAAGAGGTTATGAGTCAAAGTTTTCATTGGATCAAGAATCGTGCAAGACTTAAAGAGCTCACATGGGAAAAATGGTGTGAATTTAGTTTATAAGACAACACCTTTGGAGCATCAGATTTTTTTATTCCTTTGGTTTGTAAATATGTAATTGTACTCCCATGATTTCTAGCATCTTGCTAGGTCATACTATTAATATATATATAACTTCTGCCTTTAAAAAAAAAAAATGATAAATTTGACTAATTTGGTAGGTCTACAGGTATGCCGTATGCCTAAAAGTTAGGTGTTGGCCCATACATGATGAGCGGTGAAGATTTAGAGAGAACAATGACTTTATGCAATTTCTTTCTCTGAATCTTAGCCACTGATCATGACATCTGTCCGTACCACATTTTTAGACATGTTTGTAGGCCTATGCCTATCAGTTAGTTCTATGTATCATTAGTCTATTGTTAAATAACAGGACCTCCTCAAGTTTTCATAGGACAAAAGGAGTTGCTCCAATGTGATACTTTGTTTCCTTTTTATTTTTTTGGAAAATAATGGTTTGATTTTTGTAATAACCTTTGGCAGGTCATTGACAAGGAAGAAAGGAAGGAATAATGTAACGGTTGATGACCTTGTCCATCTCATTACGCCCAAGGGAAGAGGTTGGCTATACTTGTGCCTTAACTTTCTATTAATGATAGTTTCTTGGAAAAAAGTAACTATTTAGGAGTAAAATAAAATTTGGCAACTCTACTACAAAATTATGTGTGTGTGTGTGTGTATCTTATCTTCTAGTCACATTTTATTCAGTCCTATCTGCTAGTGACATTTGTTCTTCATGAGCATAAGCATTAAGAATCTTGCCAATTTACTTTTTGGTGGCTTGACTGTAGGATTGTTGGGTCAGATATGAAGATCAATAGCCATATAAATTATTTTAGTCACACACACTTTATGTTAGGATGGCTAAACAAAATTTTCCTTTATGTTATCCATATTATGGTGCACTTGATGAAATCTAGCATTATATCATACATGTCTGTATATCATTAAAATGTCAGAGGGTGTCATGTGAAATTAGGCGGGCTAGAAAGGTAAATTCCAACCCATCTATTATGTGAAAATGGTCAATTAGGACAGTATTATATTTCCAAGGGATCAAACAGGCAAAACAAAATTTTATATAAAAAGACTAAAAAGAGAAACAAGTTAAAGGGGACTATGGCATTAGCAGGTATACTATACCCGTTCCATATTGTAAAAACATTACATTTTTGCGTCCCTTATAAGTTCTAAGTTGTGGGTATTGATACCTTCCATCATGGCTATAAGTTGCGAATAGACGATGGCTTTGGGCTTGAGTGCTAAATCCTTGCATGTACAACCTTGTAAATTGATTTATTTAATAATATCGGGTCACTAGATTAATGATGGCGTTTATGTATGTATTTTTTAGATTAATTATTTTTATGAAGTTAGTTATAAGGACAAAATACGTTGGTCAATCCACCAATACAAATACCCAAGTTTATCCAATGTTATGAAGGTTGGTGCACTTAGATTTTGTGCTCTTTGTAATAAAAAAAGAAACATATTAGATACCCATTACTTCTTGTTTGTTAATATATAAGATATATCGGGGGTCCACTTCAAACGCACGCAGTGCCGGCTTATGGTTTTTGGTGGCCTTAAACGAGATCAAATTTGGAGGCCGAGTTCATTAGCATACTAATTAAAGTAAACAAATAAAGCAAAAGAAAAAGTAGTTCAACTTATGTTGTTAAAATACTAGTAAAAAAATGTGTAGAGGTTGATACAAAAACCAATAAGGGTGTTACTGCAATGCAAAAAATATAATGGTACCTACCCCAAAATCTAAACGCACTAAACCTACTATACGAAAAATTGAGGCCTTGGATTTTTAGGGGACTAAAGCGATCGCTTAGATCGCTTACCCGCTATCAATATTAGAGCCGGCTGTGAACACACGAGTCTATCTTATCTTTGTAGTGTTAGTAGAATGCAACATAAAAATATAATTGTTTCATAGCTAACACCCACTTTACTATTATGCAGCTGCTGTTCCTGATTCTGTAAAAGCAGAGTTATTGCAAAGAATCCGTTCTTTTCTCCAATCGACAGCTCTCTGATTTTTCCAAGTTCGTTTGAGGGTTATTTTAATTCTGTTGCATGATGCAAAATTTGTAGTGTAACTTATGGCTATAGAAGTTCGGTGTTACGTGCATTAAGCTTTGTTTCATAATTTGTCAGTTTGTGTTTTGTAGTATTAAATTAAACCATAAAGGGAGAACGGTTCGGTTTGGGTCGGTTTTTTACTAAAATCCGAAAACTGAACCGTTTTAATTCGGTTTTTGAAATCTAAAATCATTGGGTTTCGGTTTTCTCGGTTTCGGTCTTTTTTGGTTCGGTTTTCGGTTTTAAACCACTTGTGGGTTTGACCCAATTTGAGCAAAAATAGATTAAGGTTTAGGAAGGGGGTTCCTTAAAGTTATCCCAACTTGACTAGTCAAGTTGGGAAGATCTTGACCCTTGGATGAAAATCAAGGGTCAAGATTTAAAACTTATCTTTAATTTTTGACCCTTGATTTTCATCCAAGGGTCAAGATTATCCCAACTTGACTAGTCAAGTTGGGATAACTTTAGGGAATCCTTTACCGTTTAGGTTTATACCATATGATTATATACAACTTCAATAACTTATTCAAACAATATCAGTAACAAAAACAATTCAACAATGACAATAAATCCATCAAATTAAGTCGAACAAACTTCAAATATTTATTTCAAATAACTATTTATATCTTTCACGTGTTGTTTAAATATGCAATTGATTAAACCGAATCGATCTTGTTGTGTCTTTTCACATAAAACATATAATTAATATTGTTTTGTACACTAACTAAAGCAAATATATTAACATGTTTAATGAGAATGAGTATTAAAAGGATATAGATACAAAGTTTTATAAACAATATATATTTTTGGTTCGGTTCGGTTTTTCATATGAAACCGAAACTGAACCAAAACATTCGGTTTTCAAAAAATCAAAACCGAAAACCATTGATTTTTTCGGTTTTCGGCTTTTTTCGGTTTGGCTTTTTTGGTTTTTATGGTTTTTTGGGTTTTTGGTACGGTTTTTGCTTACCTCTAGTTGCCATTACTATGTTTGTTTATATTATGTTGTAATGGTTGGATTATATTCATTATTTCCTTTTAAAGTATTATGTTTTATGATTTATTGTGTGATTGTTGATTCAATGGTTATAAATCTTGTCCTTGCAAAATGTATTGAGTCGGTTTCAAGCAGTTTTTTTATTCGTTATTAACACATCTTGGTTTTTAAGATGTTTTGGTCATCTATTTTTAATAGGGATATAAATGAGGCAAGTGCTCGAGAACTATTTAAATTCGATTCGTAAAAAGCTCGTTTTGAGCTGAGCCTAAACGAGCTCGAGTCGAATTCGGGCTTCGTTTAGTAATCGAGCCCGAGCTCGAACTTCGAATACATAACTCGATCAAACTCGAGAGCTTAAACGAACTTTCATATACAATATATATATAATATAATATATATTTATATATATACATATATTATATATATATATAATATAATATTATATTTGTATATATACATATACATATTATATTAATCGAGCTTTCAAATACTAATCGAGTCGAGCCTAAACGAGTTTTTTTCACGAGCTTCAAATAATCGAGCTTAGTTTTGATCACTTACCGAGCTCGAGCCCGAGTCAAACTCGATTCTTTTAAATTTTTGACAAACAAGTCCAGCTCGAGTTTTCTTAATACATCACGAACCGAGCTCGAGCTTAAACACTAAGGTTCGAACGAGCTTGAGATTCTAAAACGATCTCGATCTTGAGCACTGCCAAGATTGGGCTTAGCTCGGTTCGTTTACACCCCTAATTTTTAGTGACCCTGCCAAGATGTATTGTATCTATTAAATAATGAAGAACTGTAAAAAAAAAAAAAGAAGAAGATAAGGATCCTCTAGAATTGTTTTCAACTTTATTGGTAAAGTTAGAAGTGTCTCAACCATTGATTTCTCAACCCTTGGATTAAAATCAATGATCAAGATTTAAAAATTATTTTGAATGTTGAGCATTGCTTTTAATTCAAATGTTAAAATTACCAACTTTACTAGTAAAGTTTTAAATAACTTTAAAAGATTTCAATCCAAAAAACTACTTGAGAGTGCCTCAACACTAATGAAATGATTATAAGGCTTTTTTTTTTCCAGGAAAGAACCGACAAGTTTCATTTCATTAGCATAGGTTTTTTGTGATGTCTTTTTATAAAGTTCACTTGAATAATTCTAACTTTCACACTATCTTCATCAAACATCAATCTTGGTTAAGTATATGTATTTAAAGTTATAAATTTAAAACTTGCATGTGATGAGCGTCCATTTTGTGATAAAAACCTGTATCGAAAGGCTTCATTTCTATGTCTTAAATGAGTTAATATTCCGGAACCATCGGTACTTAATGGATTCTATGTTTACGCAGGTTCACGGAAGATGCGAGTGAGAGTAAATGGCATCAAGTGACTCAAGATGGAAGCCTATGAAGTTACAAGACACAAGGAGGTGATTCGGGAGCCGAACGAAGCAATACGAGAAGCAGCAGGAGCTGCCAGCGCCGCTGGCCCAAGCCCAGCGCCGCTAGGAGCCCATCCAGCGCCGCTGGGTGGCCCAGATGAGCAACCGACTTTACACTCTATTTAAGCCGAAGCAGCCCTCAAAACCCTGAGAGAGAGCCGATTCAGCAGCCCTAGCCGCCCACATCAAACCCTAGGTTGACTTTGCAGATTCCAAGGAGGTTTTGGAGCTTCTAACACCTTCCGATCTTCATCCTCAACCTAGATCTACTCTTTTATTTACTTTCAGTTGGTAAACAATGTCTTTCATCTTTTCAGACTTTGTTATTCCTTTAATAATGTCAGGCTAGTAGGCTGAATACTTGTTTGGATCGATGTGATCATGCAGACGTTTATCTATTTTACTTTATTTGTTAGATCTGTTGGAGTGTATTTTACTGTTTATCGTAGATCCATGCTTTACTAGTTCTTCATATTATTATCGGTTCTATATCTGCATGTATTGATTTAATTCTGATGATCGGTCTATAATCATACACTAGGATTAATACATAAGGATGGAAAACACCAGTCGGTCTTTAACTAGATGTAAAAGGTGATTCACTTGTAACCGAGAGATCCAGAACCATAGTGATTAGGACGAATAGAACATGATGCTTAACAATGTCAGACGTGATCCAGTGACTTGGAAACGAGCACTGTGGTCACCGGAGAGAATTACTATCTGGCCATGGTTTAAGAGCCGGGTAACTTAAAGATGAACTAGTAATACAAACTTTAGGTCATTAATGCTTAAACAATGAATCTAACGAGAATTTGTTTATAGAGTAGTGTGAGTCTAGGGAAAGTACTAGTTACTTAGGCAAAGTGAATCTAACGAGAATCTGAGCCGTGATGAAGTTTCCAACAGTCTAGCAAGTAGGTAGAAAGATATCTGGTCGTACCATGAGATCTGAGATGCCAAACAAGTATTTTAATTTAATTACTGTTATTTTCTTTTTCAAACTATTTTCAGACTAAGCCTCTCGCTGAATAAGCGGTTACGGCTTCTATTTACTTTTCAGTATTTTAATTAGTTTAATAGGAAATCGTGACAACCCCCAACCGCTAGAATTACACGTATTACTAGATTAGGTAAAAGCAACGCGTCCCTGCGAACGATCCTGTACTTATCACTAAACTATACTACATCTGATCGGGTCCCCTGTCCGTTAAGGTGTGTGTGTGTTTTGAGATAATTACTTGTACAACATTTTATAAATTTAAACACTAAGAAACGCAACCCATCAAGTGTTTTGGCGCCGCTGCCGGGGACGCGAAGCATTCTTAGTTTAGTAGTGTAATTGGATCCTTTCTTGTGTTTCGGCACGAGAAAGTTACTTTTCAGTACTTAGGTTTAAGTCATTTTAGGGTTTAGTAGTCAAATTAGGTTTAGGTCAAATTAGGGTTTAGTAGTATTTTCATTTCATTTTTAGTTTAAGTAGTTTAAATTTTTCATTTCATTTTTATATTGGTGCGTTTGATCTTTTTCTTGAGTTTTGCAGAACTAATTAGGTAGTTGATGCGATTGAGATCGGGAACGATAGTAGATAGTGCATCTTCAAGACCTAGTAAACCTAGAAGGAAAAGGAGAGACAACACACCGATTCCACCACCCGTATTTAGTTTAGCAACCCTTTTTGACGAAGACCCACCTTTAGGATCATCCGACACTTTGTCACAACCTAGTTCACCTAGATCCGAAATGGAAGACTTTGACCGACCGATGATGGAAAGGACGAGAGCCGTAGCACCTACACCGGGATCGGCTATTGTCCCACCAAACCTAGGAGATTCATTTTTCAGTCAAAGGCCACCACCTTAAGTTAATCCAAGACAACCAATATGACGGCCGAGCCAAATCCGACCCCCATAAGCATGTAAGCAGGTTCACAAGTTTGTGCAAAATGTTCAAATACGGAGGAGACGTCACCGATGACGATGTGAAGCTTAGCTTATTCCCGTCGTCTCTCACCGGAGAGGCCCGTGCTTGGTTCGATAAGCTCGATGAAGGTACCATCACTACATGGAATCAACTTCGTGAACAGTTCTTCTCGCGATTCTTTCCCCCAAGTTTAGCTAGGAAAATGCTACGAGACATCAAGGCTTTCAGGCAAGACGAGGGTGAATCACTAGTTGATGCATGGAAAAGGTTTAGGGAAATGATCAGAAACTGTCACGGGAATGGACTAGACAAGGACGAGATCATGGAGATTTTCTTCTATGGTTTAACCAAGAGTTCCCAAAAGGATTTAGACCTAGCCGGCGGTGGTAATTTTTTGTACAAATCTACCAATGACGCGTACAAAATGATGGAGGATATGGTGCAAGCTAGCTTAGCTCGAGATATGGATGATAGAGATCGAGAAAGGAGGACGAGAAGGACCATGGCTAGCATCGAGAGCAGCTCCGACAATGAGGTAATTCATGAACTTAAAGCTTTATCTAACCGTTTTTCTACTTTTGAAGATAGGTTGGACATTATGGACAAGGACCTCAAGGTAATTGCACACGGGTGCAACAATTACAGAGGAATGCACTATACCGAGGATTGTGAAGAGGAGGCTACCGAGCAGTCAATTTTGTCCAGAACCAATACCGAGGAGGCTATCAACGAGGACTATTCCAAAAAACCCCGGTAATTCTAACTTTAATTCTAGTTATGCTAGAAATAATAATGGTTCTTTTCAAAATAGGTGGCAAAGGAGTAATGGTCAACCCGAGCAACCAAAAGTGGAGAATGAAGTCAAGGAGGATCCGATTGTCAAGCTTACCAACATGATGGAGAGGTACATTGAAATGAATGACAAGAGGCATGACTCCTTAGCAAGCTATACAAAGTCGCTCAATGAGAAAATATGCAATCTCAATCAAAAGGTTGACGAAGGAGCAAGAAATCAACAAGCCGCAATCAAGGACTTGGAGAGGAGGATAGATAGATGGATTGAGCAGAATGCAAAGAAGGAGAATAGCTCAGTTCCAAGGCAAAACATCCAAGTCGGTTCAAGCTCAACTCAAGGAAGCTCGAGCACGAGTCAAAAATACCAACCACCAATCGGGCGTAATGAGAATGTGAACGCCGTGTTCACCGAAGGTAATGACTCTACTGAGCTTTCTAATGATTTTTGTGAAGTGTCCAATCAGGTACAAGGTCATACGGAATCCAAACGGAGAAGAAAACGCAAAACTGGAATCTGTCCAAGCATCACCAGCGCCGCTGGCTGCACATCCCAGCGCCGCTGGCAGCGACCAGCGCCGCTCAGAGCAATCCAGCGCCGCTGGGAAAGCCACATGGGCTTCCCAGCGCCGCTCCTTACCTCCCAGCGCCGCTGGAAGGTCCGTCAGTCCAGATTCGCGCGAAACTTCGTTTTTAGCAGCTTTTTAGGAGATGTCGAGACCCAATTCGCTTCAAAATGCAAAATCAAATATGGGGACGACTCGGATAGTAGGGATGAAGTTCAAGATACCGAGGCACCGGATGACGAGGCACAACTACCGCAAGCATCTGAAGATCCAGGAAGTTTTCTTATTCCTTGCACTATCAATGATGAATACTTTTCGAGTGCGTTAGCTGATTTAGGGTCAAGTATTAATGTTATGCCTACTGTGATTTATGAGAAACTTACCCTTTGTTTGCTAAAACCCGTTAACATGAGCATTCGGTTAGCCGATCAGACTTACCGACAACCCAAGGGGATTGTCGAACGAGTCCATGTCAGGGTTAAGGAATTAGAATTTTGGACTGAATTTGTTGTGCTTGATTCTGTAAGTGAAGTAGTGACACCCTTAATATTAGGCCGACCATTTCTGCATGCTGCGGATGTTATCATCCATGTTCTTAAACGTGAAATGTCTTTGTCAAATGGTCAAATAAGAGTCAATCTGCCTGTCCTAGACTCTAGGGATGTCGACTATGTGGAAACTTGTTTGAATATTGAAAGTGAGTGCTACCAAAAACCCTTCGACATAGGTGACCTAATTTGGAAAGCACATAGTTTCTCAAATCATGAAGGCCAAACCTTATCTAGACCACATAGGAGAGGATTGAGTGTGCTATACAGGGAAACTAATATAAAAGAATTGGAGGATCTTTTAGAAGAAACCATAAAGGGGATAGACAAGGGAAATAGGTTAATAATAGGGGTAAAAGAGTTTTTAGATGACCTAGGCTGGAATGACGTAGAAGACCGACCTTTAACAAATGTATAACCCCTATTCATCTAAAACTGCCCTAGGAGACCCGACAGTCTTTGAAGTCTTTTGCTCAATAGAGGATTGCATTAGTAGTCACTTCTACATAGATGCTAGAGCAATGGTGAACATTTTCCCTTTGGATTTCTACACTAGGTACACTAAGAAGGTTTTAGGAAAGGTGGTCTGGGAAGATAAGATGATTAGAATCTTTAAGAATGTTAATATTAGGGTGCGGGGATTTATTGAGAAAGCTATAGTATCGGTTGATAATTTAAAATTCACGACAGAGTTCTTTATTGTGAAAGAAAATATGGTAAATGGAAATGAATTCATTTTAGGTCAACCGTTTCTAAAAACTACATGCACCGATATTAACAAAGAATTGGGGGAATTGACACTCGAGTAAGGGATTAATGTACTGAAAGTTGTGAAACAGGATATAAATGCACATAACCCCTATGGCTTTTATAGTAAGCTAAAAGTTTACCAAGGACAAGGAGAAAGGATGAACATCGAGTCATATTTGGAGGATAGGTCTGACATTTATATTCGATACAACCCAACGGGAACCGGCCCCCGGCCAACCCCGTATTCTTCCTCAACCTAGTTCCTAGGCCGAGTCCGGTTGAAGACTCGTTAAACTTAGCGCTTCTTGGGAGGCAACCCAAGCCGTATTTTCATTTTCATTTTTATTTTTATTTTTATTTTTATCTTTTTAGGAATATGTGACTAATTGCAATTTAGTGAATTGTTTTGAATTTTATCATTTGTGACCTATTTTATATGAGTATGTATTTAGAATCACAGATGCAAGCTTTCAACGGATCAAGGAAACAAGTAACTTATTGCAATCGTATTTCGTTTTTATTTTTATTCTATGTTTTAGCTTGTTATTTCCATTTTTATATTTTGATTGAAGTGTGCAGGAGTATTTTGTCTTGTAGTCTGAAGAAACCAGGCACTTGGCCAAAAGCTAAGTGTGGGGGAGTTCAAACATCAAATCATTGAAGAAAATCAGACGTCGAACACGTACATGAGTCAAAAGCGCCGCTAGGAGACCTCCAGCGCCGCTGGGAAAGCCACCTGGGCTTCCCAGCGCCGCTCAGAACCTTCCAGCACCGTTGGACCTGCATTTGTGCAGTCCAGCGCCGCTCCCAGCCAAGCCAGCGTCGCTCACTGCTTACCAGCGCCGCTCACAGCTCCAGTCTGCACACCAGATCGCGAAAAATCCAAAAAAATCAGAAAAACCCAAAAATCCAAAAAAATCAAAAAATCAGAAAATACCAAAAAGAAAAGAAGATGGAGAAGCAACAATGGATCGCCATAAAATGGGGCGACTTCGAGTGATGTAGATCTTCAAAGCATTCTGGCTCCACAAATGCTATCTTCAACAACATTCATGCAATATAAGCCCGGGAAGTTTCGTTAATCCTTTAACTTTTCGTGTTTTCCTATTACCCTTTTTATTATGTCATGTCTAGTACAACGGGGACGTTGTACAACTTAAGTGTGGGGGGATGGAATAGGAAAAACCCGTGGTTTTATTGCTTGATAAATCATAAGTTTTCTACTACTTAATTCATGCAAATTTCAAATTTTTCTTGTGTCTGGAAAATCATTTTGAGAAATAAGCTTTGCAAGTAGACAAAAGATGACAATAACTAAGCATGTAAGTCCCTCTCTTGATGGTTTAACCCACTAGTGTAAAATACAACAAGTCAAGTATGCACTAGATTGGACTAGTATTACTTAAATATAAATGCAAGTATATAAATAAAGTAATACAAGACTTAAAGCAATAAATAATGTAAGGTGGAACACAATGTAATTTTCAAGTGTATTTTATTTATGATGTTTAAATAAAATACAAGGTTGTTGCGGAACCAAGATGTAAGTGCACATCTATGTCAATAGCAGTCTAGATTGTTTGGGGTTATATTGTTATATGTCTTTGTAATGTGATTGTCATTAATGAACTTAGTATTATGCATAGAATACTAGATTAAGTTTAAGTATTGAATGTATAGTAATCTGCTAAGTGTGAATTGCGAGTTCGCAATTCACAGGAGAAATACGACTCCGTATTTGTAGGGACAAATACGAGGCTAGAGCATAAATACGACCTCGTAAATATGTCGAGTTGGGCCTGAAATACGAGGCCAGTATGCTGAAGCCCAGTCGTATTGATACCTATATAAACCGAACCCTAAAAGAGTTTAGGGTTGAACATTTGTCGAAATATCAAGCATTCTTGTGCAGGTTAAGTCGTCAAAGGTTGTTCCGCTAGCCCGAAGAAGATCTTCGAGGCAGCAGGTGATCTAGGGGCTTATTGTTGATCACCAAGTTATAGTGAGGGATTCCGCACCTCAAGATAACTGGATCAAGCTATTGACGATCCGTACCAGGGGACTTACAATTGGTATCAGAGCCTCTTGGTTTAATACCGGAAGGTTATAGCTTGTTGGTGATAGACAATATTGATTTAGGGTCGTTTAGACGTGATTCTTTCACGAGTTTACGATCGGAAATCTTGTTTGTGACCTCTATTTGTATTTGCAGCAGTCGAAGGTGTTGTTGTTGGTTTTTAGGGTTTCGAATTCAAGAGATCTAAGGATTCCAACATCGTTTGCGACCTCGCGGGCTCGTATTACCTCATCCAGCTCGTATTGCGACCTGGGTAGCTAATTACGACCTCGCCAGTTCAATTGCGACCTCGAATTTCGTTTGCGACCTCGTGAGCTCTTTAAGACCTCGCCAGCTCAATTACGACCTCGAGTATTTAATTGCGACCTCGTGAACTTCTACGACCTCGTTTATTTTTGTAAATAGTTCGTGAATTTTGTTAGCTCGGAGAAAATGACGTCTCAATTACCCGCAAATTATCAATCTTTGCTGAATCAACTAATTCTAATGGATCACGAAACTGGAAAGGCCAACTCACCGCCCAAGTTAATAAGCCTTGATAGATATTTCAGTTGGAAGGGCAGATTCGAGTCATATTGCAGGCTAATAGATGTGAGGATGTGGATATGTATTGTTAATGGTTATGTTCATCCCACTGTGCAAAATGACAAAGAACCTACTGGTTCTGGTGGTGGAAAAGCGGCTTCGTATGAGCAAATGACTGTCGATCAAAAGAAAGATTACGAAGCAGAAAGTAAAGCTTTAGGATCACTCCGAATGGATCTCCAAGGGGAATTCTTGCACTTGTTTGAAATGTATGATAGTGCAAAAGGCTTATGGGATGCACTCAAAGAGCATTGTGAAGGTGATGATGATCTCAAGAAGAGAAGAAAGGATTTGTTAAAGAAGCAGTATTATGTCTTTACTAGCTTCAAAGATGAACCTCTTGATGAGATCTTGATTCGTTACAGTCATTTGCTGGTTGAGCTTGCATACTTTGGGTACAAACCTGATCCAGAAGATGTCATCGAGAAGTTGTTGGAAGCTCTTCCAGTTAAGTGGGAAGGGTTTGTAACTTCAATCCAACAAAATGCCGAATTTAGTACATGGACTCTGGATCAGATCATTCGAAAGCTGAGAGGTCAAGATATGAAACGAAAGTCGAAGGAAGCAGGTAGCAGTGATTTTGTTCAGCGTCCTGAACTTTATCATAGCAAATCAAGCGTTCCTTTTGCAAAATCTTCAAATGGAGGGATTACTGCCTTCTATAGTGGAGATGATGACAAGATGAAGATGTCAACGGATTTTGATAGCAACTTGATG
The DNA here is from genome assembly GCA_034093135.1 of Erigeron breviscapus. Classification (NCBI taxonomy): domain Eukaryota; kingdom Viridiplantae; phylum Streptophyta; class Magnoliopsida; order Asterales; family Asteraceae; genus Erigeron; species Erigeron breviscapus. The sequence continues at coordinate 123,423,965 of CM067170.1, read as the reverse complement.
TATGTAACTTCTCCAGAATTGGCCATGGTAGTGCATAATGGGATTAAGAATAGTAGCTCTCCAAGCTCGGGTTACACAGGGATGTCGATGAGCATAAGATCTGCTGAGGGACATTTGGGCATGCTCGCTTTATTTGTGTCTGCTCATGAGAAGTTAATTGGAGGAAAACTGACTGATCCTGATTTGGTTAGGGAGGATTACATGCAAGTTGATCCAGATGACTTGGAAGAAATGGATCTGAACTGGCAATTAGCTATGTTAACATTGAGAGTTCAGCGTTTCACTGATAGAACCGGAAGGAAGGTTGTGAATGGCAAAGTAGGGTTTGACAAGACCAAGGTGAAGTGTTATAACTGTGATGGTTTTGGACATTTTGCAAGAGAGTGTCAGAGGCCAAGACGGGACAACAATTCAGCTACAGGCCGTCAGAACTTCAATCAAAGTGGTTCTATAGTGAGTAAGAATTCTGGACATCAATATACTAATACTAGGAACAGAAGCTCAGGAGATACGAACAACTCGAGAGCTTTAGTTGTTCAATCTGATGGTACTTATAATTGGGGTTCAACTAGTACCGATGATCAGAATCATGCATTCATGGCAATAATTCAAGACCTTGATGAAGAAATGAATGATCTTGCTGATAATTCATTTGATCCTATGGTATGTGCCAATGATCATGGTAGTGTTCATCAGAGGGTAGAAGAGGAACCTGAATCATCAGAACCAGTAAGAGCAGAGAACGAAGATGTAGTCAAAGCTGAGACGAGTTTGATGGCACATCTTGATGTTGTTGAACATAAGGAGCCACTAAGGAGAACTAAAGGGTTATGGTTTGTCGATAGTGGATGTTCAAGACATATGACTGGTGACAAGAGACTGTTAACGGAGTTTACACCTGTTAAAGGGTCTTATGTTAGTTTTGCTGGTCCCAAGGGCGAAAGTATTTCTGGTATTGGAAAAGTCATCAATGGGAAGATTAAAATGGATAATGTGAACTTTGTTGAGCAGCTGGAGCATAATCTGATGAACGTATCTCAAATATGCGACAAAGGGAATCCTGTTCACTTTAAAGAAAGGGAAGCTCTTATCTTGAAGCCAGGTTATGTTATTCTAGAGGAATGGATTTTACTGAAGGCTCCAAGAAAGAAGGACATCTATGGTTTTGAATTAGGTGTAATTGATTCAGTGGAGCCAGTTTGTTTGCTCTCCAAAGCTTCTGAAGATGAGTCTCTGCTATGGCATAGAAGGATGGGTCATATCCATTTCAAAAAAATGAATTATATTACAAGCAATGGATTAGTTCTCGGTGTTCCAAATAAGAGATTTATGGTAGAGGATAAATGTGTGTCGTGCTTAAAAGGAAAACAAACTAAAAGCCACACAAGCCGAAGACTCAGAATTCTATTTCCGCTCCATTTCAGCTACTACACATGGATTTATTTGGACCAGTAAATGTTCGGAGCATAGGGTTTATGTACTACTGTCTAGTAGTTACTGATGATTATTCTAGATTCTCGTGGGTATTTTTCTTGAAGACCAAGGATGAGACTACTCAAATCCTCATGGAGTTCTTGGAAAGAGTTGAAAATCAGTACAACACAAGAGTGAAGAGAATCAGAAGTGATAACGGGACAGAGTTCAAGAATCAGATTATGGAAGTATATTGTCTGAGCAAAGGAATTGAGCATCAATTCAGTGCACCCTATGAGCCTCAACAGAATGGAGTAGCAGAGAGGAAAAACAGAACATTGATAGAGACCGCCAGGACTATGCTAGCTGATTCAAGGCTTCCTACTATGTTTTGGGGGGAAGCAGTTAACACTGCTTGTCACGTGTTAAATAGGGTTTTAATTGTTAAAAGATTTAATAAGACACCTTACGAGCTTTTAAACAATAGAAAACCGAATTTAACCGGGTTGGAACCTTTTGGAGTCCCATGCACATTTTTAAAAGTTCGTGACCAACCTAAATTTGCCGAGAAGGCTGAAGAGGGAATTTTTCTTGGTTACATTCCGGGATCTCCAAATAGGAGGGTGTACAACATTAAGTCTGAAATAGTTGATGTTGGTTACAATGTCGTTATTTCTAGCTATAATCCCCCTGTACATCAAGGGTCTACTATCTTGTTTAATTATGATGATGTGTTTACCTCCTTTAATGGTCCTATTTCTTTTGGTGCAGGTAGTTCAGAGGTGGATGATGTAGTATTGCTACGTGATCAGAACATCGGAGCAAGGTCTACTACTCCTTCAAAATCCGCGACTGCTACACATCAAAGAATAATGAGGTATCAAGAAAAGATCAAGATACAGAGCTTGTGTCAACTTCAAGCAACATCAATGCAGATGGTTCATCAAAGGATACTGAAGATACAAGTGCACAAGAATTGGAACCAGTTACTCCACTTCCTCATGGAGAAATAGGTTCAAATTTGGGTGTAAATCTTCAAGTTGATAAAGCTATGCAGCATATAGTCAACAAGTATCATCCAGTTGAGGACATTATTGGTGAACCAAGTGCAAGGATTAAGACAAGAGCTCAAATTAATAAGCTATCTGGTTTATTCGCAGAGATGAAAGAAACCGGTATAGTTGATGAATGTATGTTCAGCTTCTTTGTATCTCAAGAAGAGCCAAGTAATATTCAAATGGCTTTAAAAGATCCATCTTGGGTTGAAGCAATGCAGCAGGAACTACTTCAGTTTGATAAACTCCAGGTCTGGGAGCTTGTTGATCTACCTCCAGGAGAGTATCCTTTCGGCACCAGATGGGTTTTTAGGTGCAAAAAGGATGAAAAAGGCATTGTGACACGTAATAAGGCTCAGCTAGTCGTTCAAGGTTTTGCTCAACAGGATGGGTTAGACTACACTGAGGTGTTTGCACCGGTTGCTAGGCTAGAAGCTATTCGCTTGTTTCTAGCATTTGCTGCTTTCAAGGACATTAAGGTATATCAGTTGGATGTCAAGAGCGCGTTCTTATACGGTACTGTCCAGGAATTAGTGTATGTTACTCAACCGCCAGGGTTTGAAGATCCAGATCATCCTGATAGAGTCTATCGACTGAATAAGGCTTTGTATGGATTACATCAAGCTCCAAGGGCATGGTACGACAAACTGTCGAAGCATCTTCTTGAGAATGGTTTTGAAAGAGGATTGATCGATAGTACGTTGTTTACAAAATGGAAGGGAGAGGATTTCCTACTTGTACAAGTTTACGTGGATGATATTATTTTTGGATCATCAGACGAAAAGATGTGCAAGGAATTTGAGCTGATTATGAAAGGGACTTTTGAGATGAGCGCTATGGGAGAGATGAACTTCTTTTTAGGTTTGCAGGTTGAATAGAAAAAGAACGGATTCTTCATTCATCAGACGAAGTATGCACAAGATATCTTGAAACGATTTGGCATGGAAGATACTTCACCTATGGATACTCCTATACAAAAGAACCATCAACTTGGGATGTTTTCTTTCAATGATCCAGAAGTTGATCCTACTCGTTATAGGGCCATGATAGGTTCATTGATGTATCTTACAGCATCAAGACCAGATATCATGTTTGCGGTTTGTTTGTGTGCTCGTTTTCAGTCATGTCCCAGGGAAAGTCACATGAAAGCCGTTAAGCGAATTCTTCGCTACCTCAAAGGGCAACCAGTACTAGGTCTCTGGTATTCAATTGGGGGAGAATTTGAGTTCGTGGCTTATACAGATGCTGACTATGGAGGTTGCAATTTTGATAGGAAATCGACTTCAGGTGGATGTCAGTTCTTAGGGGGGAGATTGGTTTCATGGCAATGTAAGAAGCAGACTTCTGTTGCGATCTCGTCTTGCGAGGCAGAATACATGGCAGCTGGTGGATGTTGTTCACAGGTTCTATGGATTCAGCAACAACTGCGTGATTACGGTCAAAATTTCCTTTGTACTCCCATAAAGATAGACAATACTGCTTCAAGACGATTAGACGTGACGATACTTTAGCTTTTAAGCCTACTGAATTGTACTTTAATTGCTTAGTTCAGTGATACCATTATATGATGTATCGATAGGCACAAAGTACTAAGGTTTCCTTATAATCTGAACTTAAATGTATACAATGTTCTTATGGGAAACGTATTCAGATATATGGCTGAGAATGCTTGTTCTTAAAATAGACAAGTCCTTTAAATCTTATGAAAGATCTTGCATTGTAATTATGTATATTTGTCTTTATATAGAAGGTCTCGGGTACATATATGTGTATGTATTGCTTTTTCGGATGTATATTTGTGACAAGATATGCAAATATCTAATAAAACTAAATCTGTTGAAAATATGAAGCTAATGTGGCCTTTGAGATTCGAATAAGTAAGTCCTTGGGGTGTCTTTGTATACCTAGCCTACCTAAAGCTTCCAACTTGGGATAGGTTGTCAGAAAGTTCGCTACACGGGTCTCATCGAAAGTCATGGGTTTTCATAAGTGCTTAAAATAATATCACAAATATGCAAGTACTTGGCATTATGCAATGTTGAGTATATTTCCGTACGTGAGTCAAGTTAAGTCGCTTTGCGCGTGAGGAATCACCGACCTGTCACCGCTGACTTGATTCTTAAAGACTTTCTCACTTTACTCACCAAATGTCTTAATCTTAGTGCTTGTGTCGATTGTGAGAGTGTATCTGAATATGGGGCACATAAGTTCGCAAATGTGATTAAGTGACATATTAGGCTACTCGGGTTGCATGGTGACTGTCCTTGGCCAGGGTATGTCGAAAGTGTCACAAACCAAAAAGGAGACTGGAAGTACCGAGTGTTTAAGAGGACAAACATATTGGTAATCGTTTTTGGATCACTGTTCATAACTAATAATAAGAGAATTATTTCTCGCTAGTAGGCTTATGTAACATGCTAATCTGATCTAATCAGCAGTAACTTTAGCTCTTGTAACTATGTTATTCGTTTATGTTCAGTGTATGTGTGTGTGTGTGTTGTGTTTTTCGTGAAATGTTTAAATTTTTATTTGTATTGTATTGTTTAAATAAAAGTTCTATTGCACGAGAGATATAGTCAGAATAGAATCTAGTTTCCAAGAGGACTCAACTACGTTCTATGGAGCATTGAATAAACGAGTAGGGTAGTTAAGCGATAGTGTTGTGATCAAAAGCTAAAAAAATGTATGTTTGATGAGGCAATCATAGGAGTATTCCATATGGTAAAAGGGAGTTTTGCATGATTAAGATCTCGTTTGCAAAAATATAAGAGATTAGGTTTCAGTTAGATGTTTTTACAGAGTTAAAGACAAGTGACTTTAGAAACGGAATCTATATAAGTTTGCATTGGAAGACCTTAGTTTAGGTTATCCATAGAATGATAAGACCGAGATCTTAAGATTCTATATTTTTGATAAGTATCCGTAGAATGATAAGACAGGGCTCTTAAGATTCTAGATAAATATCGGTAGAATGATAAGACAGGGATCTTAAGATTCTTAATTTTGAACCTTAAAATCTCGATTATAAGGGTTTAGTTTGGTTCAAGTTCTTGAAGATTTGTAGTTCTAGACTAAGATAATGTCATATGTTTATGACTTATGATAGTGAAGAATAACAAATTTGGAGAAGAAAATGAAGAATGTAGTTCTAGATTAAGTCGTTACTATCAAATGTAATAGTGATGAAATAATGAAGAATAACATTATCATTTTCATTTTTATTTTTTTTACGCTTATATAAAACCTGCACATACAAGTGTGAAATATTTTTTTAGCAGGTATTAGCACAAGGAAGCACATTGAGACTTCGAGACATGATTTAGATTGCTTTTGAAACAAGTTCCATGTTCCTGAAGTTTGTGATTCAAGTTTCAAAGTTTCTGGTTTTCATGGGAGTTAACTAGTTCAGGATTGATTGTTGGAAATTCTACCTCTCTATTACATGCCGGTTATGCAAGGCGAGCAGGGACTCGAGCAATATATCCAAGAAGGAAGATTGCATATGCTTAATTCGGAGGGATTTATCGTTGAGGGGGAGAACTACAACAAGCTATGGTGCATTAGTTGATTATTATGACGATACAGAGAGTTTGAAGTTTGTCTTTCAAATCTGAAGTTTCAGAAGATCGAGTTTCGGGTATAGCAATTAAAATTTTGTTGTCTCGAAATTCTTTTTCAGTGTATTTGCAGAGAAGTCAATCTAAAAGAAGGATTTCTAAGCAAAAGACTGAAGTGTTCAAGACATAAGAACATCAGGTTTTTATAATATTTTTATATAGTAATTACAGATGTTGATAGCAAGGTCATTATTAGTTGAAGATCTTAGATATAGAAATAATTTTATTTTAATATGAAAGATTATCACATGTTAAGTTTTTGAACCTGTGACCTCTAGCCTTCATCTGTGGGTCGGTCACATGATGACGGTACCACTGGGGTTTCACCCCATCGGTACCATTTAGATAATTTTCCCATAATTAATCTATAATATTATAATGACGATGATTTGGTAAGCAGTGTGAAGGTGTTACGTTTGGTAGCATGAAATAGTGCAAGGAATGGAAAAGCACATCCCATTTTCATAAAAAATTATTGTTTTTTTGACCTTAATGAATGAAAAAGTTTATTATTCTTTGAATCATATTCGGGATTAATAATGTACAGATGGTTCAAGGAATATACCATTTTGTTATCATTTGTAGCATGTGATCTAAAAAAATTACATATCGATAACGGTTAAGTATCTAAACGCTAATAGAAGCTACTATAAATAGCTATTAATAAATTGACAACATATGTGTCTAAGTCATCAAAGAGAACGTGCATTAAAGGTATTACCTTTTTTATATAGTTTAGGCAATTTGAAAGCACGGGCAAGTTTTTTCCTTCTTGTTTGACTTCATCGTGGCCCAATCTCATTTATGGGTTGTTAGTAGATGTAGGAAACTTGGTGTCTCACGAGATGAAAGGTTTAAAACCCCGCTTTTTGTGTAAGTTCTTTCCGTTCCTTGGGGTTTATTTGAGATTGCATCAAAAACATTAAAGAGTGAAAACTTGTGGTTCGTCTGTTTTTTTGCGTGTCCTATATTTTTTAG
>CM067170.1:123380502-123415902 GCA_034093135.1 Erigeron breviscapus | reverse complement strand
AAAGTTTTTAGTCAAACAGACCAATAATGGATTAGAACCACACCATGTCTTTGCCTCGGTGGGATCTGAGTGACCCATCAGCTAAGAGGATATGGGCAAATGGCTGATTGGCTTCCTGTCACTATTGAGACATAAATGTCTAGAAAAGAGTATACTGGCCTGGGGGTGTTAGTCTTTGTCGTTTCGTAAAAAAAATTGATATGAATGACTATAATGTGAACTATTGCTATAGGGGAAATGGACTATGCTGATCTCTTAAAGAACATGGATGAGCAAATAGGTAGAGCTGAAGAGGAAGCATTAAGCAGGAAAATGATCATGGAGAAGGTCGAAAAATGGGCATTAGCACGAGATGAAGAACGTTGGCTAGAAGAATATAACATGGTTAGTTATTACATTGTTTTATCGACTTTATAAGTTGTGTACTTACACATATATTTTCCTTATTGGTTAGGACGAAAATAGGTATTCTGTTAGTAGAGGTGCTCACAAAAATCTAAAACGGGCAGAACGTGCCCGAGTGATGGTCAACAAATTACCAGGTTTGGCTATTAGGCTACACTTTTTAAAAAACATATCTTAACCAATTTTTTTCCCACTTCATCTTATAATATATTGAAAAATGCAGCTTTGGTAGAGTCACTGATTGCAAAGACGAAAAGTTGGGAAGAAGAAAGAAAGAAGGTGTTTTTATACGACGAGGTAAATTCAAGAGATCAAATGAATTTATGCAAGTCAAAACACGCTTTTAAATCTAATAATCGATGAATGGTCGTGTAGGTGCCTTTATTGGCTTTGATGAAAGAGTACAATATGTCAAGACGCGAAAAGGAAGAAGAAAGGCAACATCGTCAAAGGGTTAGTCTGAACATTGCCAACGGAAATACATATGCTTTCTTGCTCTCATATTGTTATAAACTAAATAACTAATAATGTCTGACGACATCAAATAGTTGAAAGACATACAATGAGTTAAGTTGCTGATTCGTGTTTATGTAGGAAAAGAAACTGATACAAATGAAAGGAGTGGTGTTGCATGAGAGTGTAATGTCGACCCGACCCATCACAAGCTCAAATCGTCGATTAGACCAAAGTATCAATGGAGGGTTCAAAAGGGTTCCGACAGGCATACAACAAGAAGAAACCAGCAGCAATGTGAAATACTCACACTATCAAAAGGCACCCTTTGTAAATGATGGGAGGGGATGTCCTCCTCAAATGCCAAAGAAAATTTATCGTAGTCGCCTTGATCATCCATCTCATATTATTAAAGACGATCAAGCTTCTGTGGTCTCATCGTTTTCAAGTTATCGATCGCCTTGACTACATATATTATTCCTCATTGTTATGCTAATCTAAAAGTCTCACCAATAATAAGCTATCATTGTCATTGTATGATAATATATTTGATTGATGTGTTACATGATTGATTTATATATATCTATGTAGAGTAGAATGCTTGTAAAACGGTAGAAGTTATAATATAATATCTCTTTTTTCTTTTTTGTGAATCGTTATCCAACAATTTTGATGATGAATTAAAATCCATCAAAACCCACACCAACGTATACTCTTTGGTATAGTTTTGGATTTGAAATTTTTCAACAAAAAGTAATGTAAAGTTTAAGTGTGTGTGTGTGTATAAAATAGAGTAGGATATTCTGATTTGGAGCATTTATGTCAAATAAATTTATCATCGATAAATCTGTAAGTAATGTACAACTTATATAAATAAAACTGCTGTTCAAAATATATATATATATTATATATATATATATATATAAATAAAATCAGAACCCTACGTGACCTCGGGTATTATGCAGGTATGTTTGGTTTTCTCAGTTTGCATTATATCGATTGCAGCTAGGGTTTGGTTGATTGCTTTACAATACGAGTAATTTAAAAATTATGTATTTTGTATATGTATATACCTGTTAATATGTGGAAACAGATGGAACAAGCAGATGTCAGGCATTATATGGTGATTTTACCTAATGAATTTTCCAAGATCAAGGTTACCCTGAACAAAATATTAGCGCAGGCGAGTGAGGCGTTGCAGCAGGTGATCATATATGTCAGCACAAAGGAAATCGGTTATTTGCTGTATAAGTCATTAAACGGCACTCATTGCGAAGCAGCAGCAATTATCCATGGTGACCTTACTCAACAAGATAGACAAAAGATACAAGACTCATTCAATAGCAAGGATACCCGGTTCCTAATTACAACTGATGTTTATGCCACAGGCTTTGATCATTCCGAGGTTTGCATTTATCCCTATTTTTAATAGTACCGTAGTAAATAATACTTGTCTTCTAAGAAGGATGATTTTCTTCTGATTATGTTCGTTTTCTTTCTACACCTCTCTTCAGGTTAATTTGATAATTAATCACTTTCTGCCGTTGAAACGTGATTCTTCATCTTCTTCTGAGGACCCAGAGATTGACACAAACGTATATTTAAAGCGCTTTTACTCTTGCCCCAATGGTAACAACATATGTCTCCCCTTCTTGAGTTTTGTTTAAAATTCCTTTCAAAATACATACTTTCATCCTTTCTTGAGCATGTTTTCAATTCTTACCTCATAATGAAATAGGAGCTGTATTCAACTTACTGTGTGTCGATACAGACGACGACAAGATTATGAGAAAACTTGAGAGAGTTTTGAAACAGGACGTTACTAGGGTAGATATTTGTCTTGTGATAATGCTTCTATTCTGTATGTGTTGTTAGTGGTTTGGTTTTACAAGATTATGATACTACCAAGCGTTTATAATAACATTATGATCATTATTTTCATAACTGATCTCTTATGTGCAGTTGCCCTTTTGGAGAAGTACTGAAGATTATGAAGTCGCTTTGCGTGAAGCTGGTTTGAGTTAATTATTGTGTTTCACATTAGTACATAGCTTTATCCCCTTTTTCTGGTTGTCATACGGGTGCAAATAAATAGGTAGCTTGTTGGGTTCACTCTTTATTTGTTGGAAAACAATATACTACTAAACTGCAGCCATTTGTTGGTTATGGTTATGTCTAGGATAGGATATCAATGTCGTCCAAAGTTGTTATGGACACAACGTCTTTGGAACTTATTCACCACTTGTCAATAACTAGATATCTTCTATGAAACTACTTCTTGTGTTGTCTATATAAGATGTTATGTGTACAGCTTCTATTTTGATTATTTGCTGCTGAATCTATCAACATTGATAGCTAGGTGACTTCAACCACTTCACAATGTATCGGTACAAGTTAGTCTATTTATATGTGGCACATTTTTGGGACCCATATTGTGGATCAGCCACCATTTGATCTTTAATTCAAGTTAGTCTAATAGATTTTTAAATCAAGTCGTGCTAAGGTGTCTTTATTTAAATTGATCAAGTTTTATAACCCCTCTAGATTTCAACCTTCCTCTAAATCGATCATGATAGAAATAGAAAAACATATTATTGTTTTTAAAGTTTCGGGTAGGTTCTAGATGCTAATTACCTAATTGTCTCAAGTTTTTAAGTGTTACTGTATACTGTTGCTATTTGAGAGGGCCAGGCATTGTACTGGGTCAATCCTATACCTTTATCTATGAAGGTCGTTTTTTATCCGTTTAACATTGAGATGATTATCTTGCACTTTTGGGGATTTACTTGCACCTGTCAAAACTGATGCCGCAGTATGTTGTCAGTAGTTTTAGGAGAGTTAACGATTAGTTTTTTGCGATCCCTGGTATTTGGACCTTTCTTGCCTGCTATTCTGATATGAGGAGAGTTAACGATTAGTTATTTGCCGGTTCCTGATAGTCCTTACCTGCTATTTAGATATCGAGGGAGATTCGTCTCTTGTCTGATTCTTTAGAGATTTGAGATGTCAAAGTGGAGGGACCAAATATAGTGGTGTCAATAAGAGTTTTATTAAATGGTATTATGTGTGTGTCTGTGTCTATATATGTATATATACTATTCAAGTTCAACCATGAGCTCTGCGTGTCTCTCTTGTTGATTGAGTCGAGTCAATTTATTTAACCATAATGACATTCGCTTTAGTTTACATAAGTATACTTACTATATGGTAGGCACTTGAATACATTACTACATTAGAAAGCTACTGAATTTTTAGACCTGTTTCATTCTTAGCTACCCAAGTTTGTCTATTTGACCGGTTATGTAGCACTTGAATACATTACTACATTAGAAAGCTACTGAATTTTTAGACCTGTTTCATTCTTAGCTACCCAAGTTTGTCTATTTGACCCGTTATGTAGCAAATTGAAGTAATAACCCAGATTGACCCGTTTCATATAAGTTCTGTTAGATTACCAGATGCATACACCCAGAGGCTTTTATTGATATGAAAGACAGAGGAAAGGCCCAATAACTTAGATATAGATATTTTGTTACCTGCTATTCTGTTAGCTTGGTCTATATATCCTGATTAAGAAGGGGATGTCTAAGACTGCTTATTAAAGCAGTTACCTGATCATTAAGTTTTGAAAGAGACGGTAATCAACATTAAGGGTTCAGATCTAGGTGACTAGGCAAGCTAATAACAATGGTCTGATTATTTGAGGGTTGTACTATCAGTTTTATCTTTTGAATAATCAGTTATTTTATATGCAGAATTTTCTAACAATTGAGATGATTATCTTGCACTTTTGGGGATTTACTTGCACCTGTCAAAACTGATGCCGCAGTATGTTGTCAGTAGTTTTAGGAGAGTTAACGATTAGTTTTTTGCGATCCCTGGTATTTGGACCTTTCTTGCCTGCTATTCTGATATGAGGAGAGTTAACGATTAGTTATTTGCGATCCCTGGTATTTGGACCTTTCTTGCCTGCTATTCTGATATGAGGAGAGTTAACGATTAGTTATTTGCGATCCCTGGTATTTGGACCTTTCTTGCCTGCTATTCTGATATGAGGAGAGTTAACGATTAGTTATTTGCGATCCCTGGTATTTGGACCTTTCTTGCCTGCTATTCTGATATGAGGAGAGTTAACGATTAGTTATTTGCGATCCCTGGTATTTGGACCTTTCTTGCCTGCTATTCTGATATGAGGAGAGTTAACGATTAGTTATTTGCGATCCCTGGTATTTGGACCTTTCTTGCCTGCTATTCTGATATGAGGAGAGTTAACGATTAGTTATTTGCGATCCCTGGTATTTGGACCTTTCTTGCCTGCTATTCTGATATGAGGAGAGTTAACGATTAGTTATTTGCGATCCCTGGTATTTGGACCTTTCTTGCCTGCTATTCTGATATGAGGAGAGTTAACGATTAGTTATTTGCGATCCCTGGTATTTGGACCTTTCTTGCCTGCTATTCTGATATGAGGAGAGTTAACGATTAGTTATTTGCGATCCCTGGTATTTGGACCTTTCTTGCCTGCTATTCTGATATGAGGAGAGTTAACGATTAGTTATTTGCGATCCCTGGTATTTGGACCTTTCTTGCCTGCTATTCTGATATGAGGAGAGTTAACGATTAGTTATTTGCGATCCCTGGTATTTGGACCTTTCTTGCCTGCTATTCTGATATGAGGAGAGTTAACGATTAGTTATTTGCGATCCCTGGTATTTGGACCTTTCTTGCCTGCTATTCTGATATGAGGAGAGTTAACGATTAGTTATTTGCGATCCCTGGTATTTGGACCTTTCTTGCCTGCTATTCTGATATGAGGAGAGTTAACGATTAGTTATTTGCGATCCCTGGTATTTGGACCTTTCTTGCCTGCTATTCTGATATGAGGAGAGTTAACGATTAGTTATTTGCGATCCCTGGTATTTGGACCTTTCTTGCCTGCTATTCTGATATGAGGAGAGTTAACGATTAGTTATTTGCGATCCCTGGTATTTGGACCTTTCTTGCCTGCTATTCTGATATGAGGAGAGTTAACGATTAGTTATTTGCGATCCCTGGTATTTGGACCTTTCTTGCCTGCTATTCTGATATGAGGAGAGTTAACGATTAGTTATTTGCGATCCCTGGTATTTGGACCTTTCTTGCCTGCTATTCTGATATGAGGAGAGTTAACTATTAGTTTTATCTTTTGAATAATCAGTTATTTTATATGCAGAATTTTCTAACAATTGTACAGATTATTATCTGATTAGCAGATGCCGATTCTACAATCTCTTGCACTATGTTTTGTCACAGCTAATTATTTGAGTATAATTATATCATAAGGCATAAGCAGTTTAATAAACAACCCCAAACACCCCCTTATATCTCATAGGGAAATTGAAGATCAAATAAAGAATATACCTTATAATGATCGAAGACCTTACATTGGTGTTAGATGCATTAACAATAGTTTAACACCATCTTGCTAAATGTAATATGTCCTCAACCAATGATCCAGAACAGGATGTACCCGCTAAGGCGCAAGTAACAGTGTATGGCAGTGGGTTACGGTGACATTTGTTGTGTCAATTTCCCGTAGTGACTTGTGGAAAGAAGTGTACAGACTGTGTTCTTCATATGCCAGATGGGGGTGGGGTCCAATTCAATGCAAGGTGTACACGAGACATGCTAGACCGTATGATAAAAAGTTGGAAAAAAATTTAGTTTTGACAATCATTTGGTTGTGAATGATGTTTGTGAGTTAGAGCTGATAAGTGAGATTAAAAAGGTGCAGGAAGTTGATTGTTGTCTCTTTGGTTTGTAGATAAGGTAATGAATATTGACGAAGCACATGGATTGATCAGCTGATCTTTTTCATTTTTAGTCTTTCCAGTTTCATCTGTAAAGCTTTCTTGCTTATTTTGCGACCAGGTTTGCTTTGAGTACAACATTGACATTCGTTGTTTTTAACATTTAATCTGCTTCAGTTGACAGGATCTTAGTGCACCTAACATTGTGTAAACTGTTACAACCTTGAGTTCAACTGTTCTCAAGGGTGTTGTTGAGTGTTGAGAACTTTGAACTGTGTCTTCTAAATTCAATATGCAGACATTACCATTGTACAAGTGTGTATCATAATCAAAGTTTAAAGTTTGAAGTGTGTTTTTATAAATCCCCTCTAAATAGGTTCAAATGAGAAGTAAAAAAACCCATCCTAATATGCCATTATGACTTTGGAAAGATGTCTTTTGCTATAAAAATATTCAGTACCAATCGGTATATATATACTCAAAAACTAGTAAGAGACAGTTAGTTTGATACGGTCTCCGATTTTTGATTTGGCTCAAATTTGAACGGTTCCATACGGTATTGATATCGATACCATCCCTATTCTTCGGTGCGAATGTAATGTTAGTATCAGTGTTTTTTTTTAGTAGTAATGCTGGGTGGTTTTGACAATTTATTGTGATGCTTTGTTAATTGACTACGCTTGTTGGTCTTAAAGTTGAATAAGGAAACACGGTGTAGGTATATATTTGCCCAATTTTTCGTTGATTTGCTTGATCATACACCGGTAACATATTACCATTTGTTATGGTTTCTACTCGACTCGTTGATCTTTGATTCGGTCAATCGTGTTTTAATCCATATGACAACCTCCAATTATTTTTTCAATATAAATTCTTAAAACTTATTTAAATGTCCGGGTTGAATTCGGATGCATTAACCAGGTTTTATTAATATTAGGATCTTATAAAGTATTTGGCCTTGGTAAATTAATAAGTGATAGTTTGACTTCATTTTTGTTTTATGTTTTATGGTTCGGTTTGCCCCCGGAATAAGGTTGGGATTACATCAAAAACACCACAAAGTGAAAATCAGTGGCTCGACTTCGTTATTGTTTGGGAGTTTTTCTTGTGTCTTGGGTTACCGTAATCGGCACGAGTTTTTTTACTCCTTTTGTAATTTTTGCAGATATTGCTTCTGGATGAGTCTAGATTAGTTGTATTGGTTTCTTTTCAGATTTACATTGTACCTGTACTTATTGCTTCGGCTAGTTGCTTTCATTATAGAAAAGGGTAAATTGCACAAAAATGTATCAAAGTTTGTTAGTTTTAAATTTAAGGTATTCAACTTTTTTTTATCAATAAAAGGTATCCAAGTTTGTTAATTTTTAAATTTAAGGTATTCAACTTTTTTTTGATCAATAAAAGGTATTCAACTTTTCAAAACATAAAATTAAAACTTTTTCTTGACATTCTTTAACCGCGGTTTTCGTTAACTTTTCGTACATTGAGGGACCACTAGGATGTTCAAAACTATCCTTATCCGAACCCATAATTCGATATGATTTTATTCTAAAACTCAAATATCCGAAGTCTTAGATATCCAAACTTTAGATATTCAACTTTTTGGATTCAGATTCGGATAATGAATTCCATAATCCGGAAATTTAGACATCTGACTTAAAAATCCTCGGGAACTACCCCTTTTTTTTTATCCACCGACACAACATGAATAAATAAATCGTCAACGAAAAATAAAATAGGATATCTAAAACTTAAAAATAATAAAGTCGAAATTTTTGAAATTTCGGTACTGAAATTCAAAATATTTTATTCCAAAAATTGAATATTCGAGGTTTTATCCGAGATTTTGGATATAAGAATTTTTGGATAAAATCGGATCAGATTACGGGTGCGGAAATAGATAGTTTTGAACACCCTATTGGTTCCGCCATATACGAAAATCTAACAAAATTCGCAGTTAAAAAATGTAAAAAAAAGGTTTTAATTTTATGTTTTGAAAAGTTGGATACCTTTTATTGATAAAAAAAAGTTGAATACCTTAAATTTAAAAATTAATAAACTTGGATACCTTTTTGTGCAATTTACCCTATATATTTTTAAACAACCACAAATCGAATGATATATATAGGTCCATGTATATATATTGTTCACCAGGTGAGTCGGTACTACGATCTTATTAATCCGAGTATCTAACAAATTTCTCGTACCTTCTCAATTTTCATATCCGTCACAGCTTTCGGAACAAATAATAATGTAAGTTTTAAATCGATTATCTTTTCTTTTTCTCCTTCCATTAATTGTTTAAGAAACAATAGTAATAATAATATAAAAATTAATTAAATTTATAAAATATGTTAAACATATAGGAGGGATTCAGTCAAACGTCCGCCAACACCTGACCCAGAAGAAGAATACGATGATGAAGATTCACAGCCATCTCTTCAGGAAATCATCAACATTAAAGTAACCGTTTTTATTTATTTTTTGCTTTATTAATATTAACATTAGTTGTATTGTTTGTGTTTTTTATTCAATATCTTGGAACCTTTTTAAATGTTTAATATTACTAAGTGTATAATTATTATTCGTATTAGTACCCAACAACAACCACCTATGAATTTATGGGGGTGTTTGGGATTTTGTGTTTTGTTCAGAAAAGTACCGACTTGCTATAAAAATAAGCAATAACCAAGCACTGAATATGTAGTGTGTGAATATTTTTTTTTTCAAAAAAGTATGAAATTAAATAAATAATAATGATATGTGCCTGTGTTCATGGATACTATGTGCCGGTCCTCTAGGATTCTGGATTCTACCCCTTTTGATTTGTAAGGGTGTACGTACTTATGGATTTTAATCGGTTGCAGTTCATTGAAAGTGGAGAGAAAGAAAGATTGAAAGAGCTTTTGAGGGAAAGACTTATTGAGTGTGGTTGGAAAGATGAAATGAAATCCCTTTGCAGGTTCTCTATTTTCTCGTTCTCTCTGTTTTTTTAGTTATTGTTTTAATAATGTTTTTTTGTTTATAAGTTGGTTATAAAAGTTTGAAACTTCAGTTCTTACTTATGTTAATTGCTAATTGTGGACAACTTGAACATGGAGTTGTTACTTTGTCATGTTTTGAAAGCTATTACCAATCGGCAATCAGTTTCTAGAGTGGAGTATAATGGAACTAACGTTTATTAATTATGGAGTAGTTTTAGGAGTAGCTAGGTATTATGGAACTAAGTTTTACCCATTTTTGACTAGTTTAGGAGAAGCTACAAAACACTAATTTTGATTATTTGCAAACTTGACCAACTGGTTACAAAGAGTATCAGAACTCTTAAAAACGGATGCCCATCCAAACACTATCGCGTTATGTTATGCTACACCTGATTGATTATGGCTTATTGTGACTATTCCATATTTATCGCTTTCAAAACACGATGACAAATACCCTAGTTATTAGTGACCTCTAGCAATGACTGTTAAATAAGAAATATCAATAATCTTGTAGAGTTATAGTGATAAAAAGGGAGCTCTCAATTGGGAATTTCATTTATTGGAAATTCTTGCAAGTTTTATGGGACAAAGAGAGTGATCAGTTTAACATTTGAACTTGGAACTTGGTTCCTTTTATTGGGAGGATGCCATAGTGGTGGTATCAGTAGTAGGGACATACCATGAAGGAAAAGATTGCAATTTTGCAAGGACAAAGGGAGTTCCCAATATGACACTTAGTTATTTAGTTTCTTCTTTTATCTGTAGATGAATGAATATTGTTAAGAAAAATGATAAATTTTTCTTAAAGATAAAAGAAGAGGTTATGAGTCAAAGTTTTCATTGGATCAAGAATCGTGCAAGACTTAAAGAGCTCACATGGGAAAAATGGTGTGAATTTAGTTTATAAGACAACACCTTTGGAGCATCAGATTTTTTTATTCCTTTGGTTTGTAAATATGTAATTGTACTCCCATGATTTCTAGCATCTTGCTAGGTCATACTATTAATATATATATAACTTCTGCCTTTAAAAAAAAAAAATGATAAATTTGACTAATTTGGTAGGTCTACAGGTATGCCGTATGCCTAAAAGTTAGGTGTTGGCCCATACATGATGAGCGGTGAAGATTTAGAGAGAACAATGACTTTATGCAATTTCTTTCTCTGAATCTTAGCCACTGATCATGACATCTGTCCGTACCACATTTTTAGACATGTTTGTAGGCCTATGCCTATCAGTTAGTTCTATGTATCATTAGTCTATTGTTAAATAACAGGACCTCCTCAAGTTTTCATAGGACAAAAGGAGTTGCTCCAATGTGATACTTTGTTTCCTTTTTATTTTTTTGGAAAATAATGGTTTGATTTTTGTAATAACCTTTGGCAGGTCATTGACAAGGAAGAAAGGAAGGAATAATGTAACGGTTGATGACCTTGTCCATCTCATTACGCCCAAGGGAAGAGGTTGGCTATACTTGTGCCTTAACTTTCTATTAATGATAGTTTCTTGGAAAAAAGTAACTATTTAGGAGTAAAATAAAATTTGGCAACTCTACTACAAAATTATGTGTGTGTGTGTGTGTATCTTATCTTCTAGTCACATTTTATTCAGTCCTATCTGCTAGTGACATTTGTTCTTCATGAGCATAAGCATTAAGAATCTTGCCAATTTACTTTTTGGTGGCTTGACTGTAGGATTGTTGGGTCAGATATGAAGATCAATAGCCATATAAATTATTTTAGTCACACACACTTTATGTTAGGATGGCTAAACAAAATTTTCCTTTATGTTATCCATATTATGGTGCACTTGATGAAATCTAGCATTATATCATACATGTCTGTATATCATTAAAATGTCAGAGGGTGTCATGTGAAATTAGGCGGGCTAGAAAGGTAAATTCCAACCCATCTATTATGTGAAAATGGTCAATTAGGACAGTATTATATTTCCAAGGGATCAAACAGGCAAAACAAAATTTTATATAAAAAGACTAAAAAGAGAAACAAGTTAAAGGGGACTATGGCATTAGCAGGTATACTATACCCGTTCCATATTGTAAAAACATTACATTTTTGCGTCCCTTATAAGTTCTAAGTTGTGGGTATTGATACCTTCCATCATGGCTATAAGTTGCGAATAGACGATGGCTTTGGGCTTGAGTGCTAAATCCTTGCATGTACAACCTTGTAAATTGATTTATTTAATAATATCGGGTCACTAGATTAATGATGGCGTTTATGTATGTATTTTTTAGATTAATTATTTTTATGAAGTTAGTTATAAGGACAAAATACGTTGGTCAATCCACCAATACAAATACCCAAGTTTATCCAATGTTATGAAGGTTGGTGCACTTAGATTTTGTGCTCTTTGTAATAAAAAAAGAAACATATTAGATACCCATTACTTCTTGTTTGTTAATATATAAGATATATCGGGGGTCCACTTCAAACGCACGCAGTGCCGGCTTATGGTTTTTGGTGGCCTTAAACGAGATCAAATTTGGAGGCCGAGTTCATTAGCATACTAATTAAAGTAAACAAATAAAGCAAAAGAAAAAGTAGTTCAACTTATGTTGTTAAAATACTAGTAAAAAAATGTGTAGAGGTTGATACAAAAACCAATAAGGGTGTTACTGCAATGCAAAAAATATAATGGTACCTACCCCAAAATCTAAACGCACTAAACCTACTATACGAAAAATTGAGGCCTTGGATTTTTAGGGGACTAAAGCGATCGCTTAGATCGCTTACCCGCTATCAATATTAGAGCCGGCTGTGAACACACGAGTCTATCTTATCTTTGTAGTGTTAGTAGAATGCAACATAAAAATATAATTGTTTCATAGCTAACACCCACTTTACTATTATGCAGCTGCTGTTCCTGATTCTGTAAAAGCAGAGTTATTGCAAAGAATCCGTTCTTTTCTCCAATCGACAGCTCTCTGATTTTTCCAAGTTCGTTTGAGGGTTATTTTAATTCTGTTGCATGATGCAAAATTTGTAGTGTAACTTATGGCTATAGAAGTTCGGTGTTACGTGCATTAAGCTTTGTTTCATAATTTGTCAGTTTGTGTTTTGTAGTATTAAATTAAACCATAAAGGGAGAACGGTTCGGTTTGGGTCGGTTTTTTACTAAAATCCGAAAACTGAACCGTTTTAATTCGGTTTTTGAAATCTAAAATCATTGGGTTTCGGTTTTCTCGGTTTCGGTCTTTTTTGGTTCGGTTTTCGGTTTTAAACCACTTGTGGGTTTGACCCAATTTGAGCAAAAATAGATTAAGGTTTAGGAAGGGGGTTCCTTAAAGTTATCCCAACTTGACTAGTCAAGTTGGGAAGATCTTGACCCTTGGATGAAAATCAAGGGTCAAGATTTAAAACTTGAAAATAAGTTAAAATCTTGACCCTTGGATGAAAATCAAGGGTCAAGATTATCCCAACTTGACTAGTCAAGTTGGGATAACTTTAGGGAATCCTTCCTTTATTTATACCATATGATTATACTACAACTTCAATAATTTATTCAAACAATATCAGTAACAAAAACAATTCAACAATGACAATAAATCCATCAAATTAAGTCGAACAAACTTCAAATATTTATTTCAAATAACTATTTATATCTTTCACGTGTTGTTTAAATATGCAATTGATTAAACCGAATCGATCTTGTTGTGTCTTTTCACATAAAACATATAATTAATATTGTTTTGTACACTAACTAAAGCAAATATATTAACATGTTCAATGAGAATGAGTATTAAAAGGATATAGATACAAAGTTTTATAAACAATATATATTTTTGGTTCGGTTCGGTTTTAAACCACTTGTGGGTTTGACCCAATTTGAGCAAAAATAGATTAAGGTTTAGGAAGGGGGTTCCTTAAAGTTATCCCAACTTGACTAGTCAAGTTGGGAAGATCTTGACCCTTGGATGAAAATCAAGGGTCAAGATTTAAAACTTATCTTTAATCTTGACCCTTGATTTTCATCCAAGGGTCAAGATTATCCCAACTTGACTAGTCAAGTTGGGATAACTTTAGGGAATCCTTTCCCTTAGGTTTATACCTTGATTATATACAACTTCAATAACTTATCCAAACAATATCAGTAACAAAAACAATTCAACAATGACAATAAATCCATCAAATTAAGTTGAACAAACTTCAAATATTTATTTCAAATAACTATTTATATCTTTCACGTGTTGTTTAAATATGCAATTGATTAAACCGAATCGATCTTGTTGTGTCTTTTCACATAAAACATATAATTAATATTGTTTTGTACACTAACTAAAGCAAATATATTAACATGTTTAATGAGAATGAGTATTAAAAGGATATAAATACAAAGTTTTATAAACAATATATATTTTTGGTTCGGTTCGGTTTTTCATATGAAACCGAAACTGAACCAAAACATTCGGTTTTCAAAAAATCAAAACCGAAAACCATTGATTTTTTCGGTTTTCGGCTTTTTTCGGTTTGGCTTTTTTGGTTTTTATGGTTTTTTGGGTTTTTGGTACGGTTTTTGCTTACCTCTAGTTGCCATTACTATGTTTGTTTATATTATGTTGTAATGGTTGGATTATATTCATTATTTCCTTTTAAAGTATTATGTTTTATGATTTATTGTGTGATTGTTGATTCAATGGTTATAAATCTTGTCCTTGCAAAATGTATTGAGTCGGTTTCAAGCAGTTTTTTTATTCGTTATTAACACATCTTGGTTTTTAAGATGTTTTGGTCATCTATTTTTAATAGGGATATAAATGAGGCAAGTGCTCGAGAACTATTTAAATTCGATTCGTAAAAAGCTCGTTTTGAGCTGAGCCTAAACGAGCTCGAGTCGAATTCGGGCTTCGTTTAGTAATCGAGCCCGAGCTCGAACTTCGAATACATAACTCGATCAAACTCGAGAGCTTAAACGAACTTTCATATACAATATATATATATAATATATATATATATATATATATATATATATATAATTAATATATTTATATATATACATACATATTATATTAATCGAGCTTTCAAATACTAATCGAGTCGAGCCTAAACGAGTTTTTTTCACGAGCTTCAAATAATCGAGCTTAGTTTTGATCACTTACCGAGCTCGAGCCCGAGCAACTCGAATTCTTTTAAATTTTTGACAAACAAGTCCAGCTCGAGTTTTCTTAATACATCACGAACCGAGCTCGAGCTTAAACACTAAGGTTCGAACGAGCTTGAGATTCTAAAACGATCTCGATCTTGAGCACTGCCAAGATTGGGCTTAGCTCGGTTCGTTTACACCCCTAATTTTTAGTGACCCTGCCAAGATGTATTGTATCTATTAAATAATGAAGAACTGTAAAAAAAAAAAAAGAAGAAGATAAGGATCCTCTAGAATTGTTTTCAACTTTATTGGTAAAGTTAGAAGTGTCTCAACCATTGATTTCTCAACCCTTGGATTAAAATCAATGATCAAGATTTAAAAATTATTTTGAATGTTGAGCATTGCTTTTAATTCAAATGTTAAAATTACCAACTTTACTAGTAAAGTTTTAAATAACTTTAAAAGATTTCAATCCAAAAAACTACTTGAGAGTGCCTCAACACTAATGAAATGATTATAAGGCTTTTTTTTTTCCAGGAAAGAACCGACAAGTTTCATTTCATTAGCATAGGTTTTTTGTGATGTCTTTTTATAAAGTTCACTTGAATAATTCTAACTTTCACACTATCTTCATCAAACATCAATCTTGGTTAAGTATATGTATTTAAAGTTATAAATTTAAAACTTGCATGTGATGAGCGTCCATTTTGTGATAAAAACCTGTATCGAAAGGCTTCATTTCTATGTCTTAAATGAGTTAATATTCCGGAACCATCGGTACTTAATGGATTCTATGTTTACGCAGGTTCACGGAAGATGCGAGTGAGAGTAAATGGCATCAAGTGACTCAAGATGGAAGCCTATGAAGTTACAAGACACAAGGAGGTGATTCGGGAGCCGAACGAAGCAATACGAGAAGCAGCAGGAGCTGCCAGCGCCGTTGGCCCAAGCCCAGCGCCGCTAGGAGCCCATCCAGCGCCGCTGGGCGGCCCAGATCAGCAACCGACTTTACACTCTATTTAAGCCGAAGCAGCCCTCAAAACCCTGAGAGAGAGCCGATTCAGCAGCCCTAGCCGCCCACATCAAACCCTAGGTTGACTTTGCAGATTCCAAGGAGGTTTTGGAGCTTCTAACACCTTCCGATCTTCATCCTCAACCTAGATCTACTCTTTTATTTACTTTCAGTTGGTAAACAATGTCTTTCATCTTTTCAGACTTTGTTATTCCTTTAATAATGTCAGGCTAGTAGGCTGAATACTTGTTTGGATCGATGTGATCATGCAGACGTTTATCTATTTTACTTTATTTGTTAGATCTGTTGGAGTGTATTTTACTGTTTATCGTAGATCCATGCTTTACTAGTTCTTCATATTATTATCGGTTCTATATCTGCATGTATTGATTTAATTCTGATGATCGGTCTATAATCATACACTAGGATTAATACATAAGGATGGAAAACACCAGTCGGTCTTTAACTAGATGTAAAAGGTGATTCACTTGTAACCGAGAGATCCAGAACCATAGTGATTAGGACGAATAGAACATGATGCTTAACAATGTCAGACGTGATCCAGTGACTTGGAAACGAGCACTGTGGTCACCGGAGAGAATTACTATCTGGCCATGGTTTAAGAGCCGGGTAACTTAAAGATGAACTAGTAATACAAACTTTAGGTCATTAATGCTTAAACAATGAATCTAACGAGAATTTGTTTATAGAGTAGTGTGAGTCTAGGGAAAGTACTAGTTACTTAGGCAAAGTGAATCTAACGAGAATCTGAGCCGTGATGAAGTTTCCAACAGTCTAGCAAGTAGGTAGAAAGATATCTGGTCGTACCATGAGATCTGAGATGCCAAACAAGTATTTTAATTTAATTACTGTTATTTTCTTTTTCAAACTATTTTCAGACTAAGCCTCTCGCTGAATAAGCGGTTACGGCTTCTATTTACTTTTCAGTATTTTAATTAGTTTAATAGGAAATCGTGACAACCCCCAACCGCTAGAATTACACGTATTACTAGATTAGGTAAAAGCAACGCGTCCCTGCGAACGATCCTGTACTTATCACTAAACTATACTACATCTGATCGGGTCCCCTGTCCGTTAAGGTGTGTGTGTTTTGAGATAATTACTTGTACAACATTTTATAAATTTAAACACTAAGAAACGCAACCCATCAAGTGTTTTGGCGCCGCTGCCGGGGATGCGAAGCATTCTTAGTTTAGTAGTGTAATTGGATCCTTTCTCGTGTTTCGGCACGAGAAAGTTACTTTTCAGTACTTAGGTTTAAGTCATTTTAGGGTTTAGTAGTCAAATTAGGTTTAGGTCAAATTAGGGTTTAGTAGTATTTTCATTTCATTTTTAGTTTAAGTAGTTTAAATTTTTCATTTCATTTTTATATTGGTGCGTTTGATCTTTTTCTTGAGTTTTGCAGAACTAATTAGGTAGTTGATGCGATTGAGATCGGGAACGATAGTAGATAGTGCATCTTCAAGACCTAGTAAACCTAGAAGGAAAAGGAGAGACAACACACCGATTCCACCACCCGTATTTAGTTTAGCAACCCTTTTTGACGAAGACCCACCTTTAGGATCATCCGACACTTTGTCACAACCTAGTTCACCTAGATCCGAAATGGAAGACTTTGACCGACCGATGATGGAAAGGACGAGAGCCGTAGCACCTACACCGGGATCGGCTATTGTCCCACCAAACCTAGGAGATTCATTTTTAGTCAAAGGCCACCACCTTAAGTTAATCCAAGACAACCAATATGACGGCCGAGCCAAATCCGACCCCCATAAGCATGTAAGCAGGTTCACAAGTTTGTGCAAAATGTTCAAATACGGAGGAGACGTCACCGATGACGATGTGAAGCTTAGCTTATTCCCGTCGTCTCTCACCGGAGAGGCCCGTGCTTGGTTCGATAAGCTCGATGAAGGTACCATCACTACATGGAATCAACTTCGTGAACAGTTCTTCTCGCGATTCTTTCCCCCAAGTTTAGCTAGGAAAATGCTACGAGACATCAAGGCTTTCAGGCAAGACGAGGGTGAATCACTAGTTGATGCATGGAAAAGGTTTAGGGAAATGATCAGAAACTGTCACGGGAATGGACTAGACAAGGACGAGATCATGGAGATTTTCTTCTATGGTTTAACCAAGAGTTCCCAAAAGGATTTAGACCTAGCCGGCGGTGGTAATTTTTTGTACAAATCTACCAATGACGCGTACAAAATGATGGAGGATATGGTGCAAGCTAGCTTAGCTCGAGATATGGATGATAGAGATCGAGAAAGGAGGACGAGAAGGACCATGGCTAGCATCGAGAGCAGCTCCGACAATGAGGTAATTCATGAACTTAAAGCTTTATCTAACCGTTTTTCTACTTTTGAAGATAGGTTGGACATTATGGACAAGGACCTCAAGGTAATTGCACACGGGTGCAACAATTACAGAGGAATGCACTATACCGAGGATTGTGAAGAGGAGGCTACCGAGCAGTCAATTTTGTCCAGAACCAATACCGAGGAGGCTATCAACGAGGACTATTCCAAAAAACCCCGGTAATTCTAACTTTAATTCTAGTTATGCTAGAAATAATAATGGTTCTTTTCAAAATAGGTGGCAAAGGAGTAATGGTCAACCCGAGCAACCAAAAGTGGAGAATGAAGTCAAGGAGGATCCGATTGTCAAGCTTACCAACATGATGGAGAGGTACATTGAAATGAATGACAAGAGGCATGACTCCTTAGCAAGCCATACAAAGTCGCTCAATGAGAAAATATGCAATCTCAATCAAAAGGTTGACGAAGGAGCAAGAAATCAACAAGCCGCAATCAAGGACTTGGAGAGGAGGATAGATAGATGGATTGAGCAGAATGCAAAGAAGGAGAATAGCTCAGTTCCAAGGCAAAACATCCAAGTCGGTTCAAGCTCAACTCAAGGAAGCTCGAGCACGAGTCAAAAATACCAACCACCAATCGGGCGTAATGAGAATGTGAACGCCGTGTTCACCGAAGGTAATGACTCTACTGAGCTTTCTAATGATTTTTGTGAAGTGTCCAATCAGGTACAGGTCATACGGAATCCAAACGGAGAAGAAAACGCAAAACTGGAATCTGTCCAAGCATCACCAGCGCCGCTGGCTGCACATCCCAGCGCCGCTGGCAGCGACCAGCGCCGCTCAGAGCAATCCAGCGCCGCTGGGAAAGCCACATGGGCTTCCCAGCGCCGCTCCTTACCTCCCAGCGCCGCTGGAAGGTCCGTCAGTCCAGATTCGCGCGAAACTTCGTTTTTAGCAGCTTTTTAGGAGATGTCGAGACCCAATTCGCTTCAAAATGCAAAATCAAATATGGGGACGACTCAGATAGTAGGGATGAAGTTCAAGATACCGAGGCACCGGATGATGAGAGACAGCTACCGCAAGCATCTGAAGATCCAGGAAGTTTTCTTATTCCTTGCACTATCAATGATGAATACTTTTCGAGTGCGTTAGCTGATTTAGGGTCAAGTATTAATGTTATGCCTACTGTGATTTATGAGAAACTTACCCTTTGTTTGCTAAAACCCGTTAACATGAGCATTCGGTTAGCCGATCAGACTTACCGACAACCCAAGGGGATTGTCGAACGAGTCCATGTCAGGGTTAAGGAATTAGAATTTTGGACTGAATTTGTTGTGCTTGATTCTGTAAGTGAAGTAGTGACACCCTTAATATTAGGCCGACCATTTCTGCATGCTGCGGATGTTATCATCCATGTTCTTAAACGTGAAATGTCTTTGTCAAATGGTCAAATAAGAGTCAATCTGCCTGTCCTAGACTCTAGGGATGTCGACTATGTGGAAACTTGTTTGAATATTGAAAGTGAGTGCTACCAAAAACCCTTCGACATAGGTGACCTAATTTGGAAAGCACATAGTTTCTCAAATCATGAAGGCCAAACCTTATCTAGACCACATAGGAGAGGATTGAGTGTGCTATACAGGGAAACTAATATAAAAGAATTGGAGGATCTTTTAGAAGAAACCATAAAGGGGATAGACAAGGGAAATAGGTTAATAATAGGGGTAAAAGAGTTTTTAGATGACCTAGGCTGGAATGACGTAGAAGACCGACCTTTAACAAAGTATAACCCCTATTCATCTAAAACTGCCCTAGGAGACCCGACAGTCTTTGAAGTCTTTTGCTCAATAGAGGATTGCATTAGTAGTCACTTCTACATAGATGCTAGAGCAATGGTGAACATTTTCCCTTTGGATTTCTACACTAGGTACACTAAGAAGGTTTTAGGAAAGGTGGTCTGGGAAGATAAGATGATTAGAATCTTTAAGAATGTTAATATTAGGGTGCGGGGATTTATTGAGAAAGCTATAGTATCGGTTGATAATTTAAAATTCACGACAGAGTTCTTTATTGTGAAAGAAAATATGGTAAATGGAAATGAATTCATTTTAGGTCAACCGTTTCTAAAAACTGCATGCACCGATATTAACAAAGAATTGGGGGAATTGACACTCGAGTAAGGGATTAATGTACTGAAAGTTGTGAAACAGGATATAAATGCACATAACCCCTATGGCTTTTATAGTAAGCTAAAAGTTTACCAAGGACAAGGAGAAAGGATGAACATCGAGTCATATTTGGAGGATAGGTCTGACATTTATATTCGATACAACCCAACGGGAACCGGCCCCCGGCCAACCCCGTATTCTTCCTCAACCTAGTTCCTAGGCCGAGTCCGGTTGAAGACTCGTTAAACTTAGCGCTTCTTGGGAGGCAACCCAAGCCGTATTTTCATTTTCATTTTTATTTTTATTTTTATTTTTATTTTTATCTTTTTAGGAATATGTGACTAATTGCAATTTAGTGAATTGTTTTGAATTTTATCATTTGTGACCTATTTTATATGAGTTATGTATTTAGAATCACAGATGCAAGCTTTCAACGGATCAAGGAAACAAGTAACTTATTGCAATCGTATTTCGTTTTTATTTTTATCTCTATGTTTTAGCTTGTTATTTCCATTTTTATATTTGATTGAAGTGTGCAGGAGTATTTTGTCTTGTAGTCTGAAGGAAACCAGGCACTTGGCCAAAAGTTAAGTGTGGGGGAGTTCAAACATCAAATCATTGAAGAAAATCAGACGTCGAACACGTACATGAGTCAAAAGCGCCGCTAGGAGACCTCCAGCGCCGCTGGGAAAGCCACCTGGGCTTCCCAGCGCCGCTCAGAACCTTCCAGCACCGTTGGACCTGCATTTGTGCAGTCCAGCGCCGCTCCCAGCCAAGCCAGCGTCGCTCACTGCTTACCAGCGCCGCTCACAGCTCCAGTCTGCACACCAGATCGCGAAAAATCCAAAAAAAATCAGAAAAACCCAAAAATCCAAAAAAATCAAAAAATCAGAAAATACCAAAAAGAAAGAAGATGGAGAAGCAACAATGGATCGCCATAAAATGGGGCGACTTCGAGTGATGTAGATCTTCAAAGCATTCTGGCTCCACAAATGCTATCTTCAACAACATTCATGCAATATAAGCCCGAGAAGTTTCGTTAATCCTTTAACTTTTCGTGTTTTTCCTATTACCCTTTTTATTATGTAATGTCTAGTACAACGGGGACGTTGTACAACTTAAGTGTGGGGGGATGGAATAGGAAAAACCCGTGGTTTTATTGCTTGATAAATCATAAGTTTTCTACTACTTAATTCATGCAAATTTCAAATTTTTCTTGTGTCTGGAAAATCATTTTGAGAAATAAGCTTTGCAAGTAGACAAAAGATGACAATAACTAAGCATGTAAGTCCCTCTCTTGATGGTTTAACCCACTAGTGTAAAATACAACAAGTCAAGTATGCACTAGATTGGACTAGTATTACTTAAATATAAATGCAAGTATATAAATAAAGTAATACAAGACTTAAAGCAATAAACAATGTAAAGGTGGAACACAATGTAATTTTCAAGTGTATTTTATTTATGATGTTTAAATAAAATACAAGGTTGTTGCGGAACCAAGATGTAAGTGCACATCTATGTCAATAGCAGTCTAGATTGTTTGGGGTTATATTGTTATATGTCTTTGTAATGTGATTGTCATTAATGAACTTAGTATTATGCATAGAATACTAGATTAAGTTTAAGTATTGAATGTATAGTAAATCTGCTAAGTGTGAATTGCGAGTTCGCAATTCACAGGAGAAATACGACTCCGTATTTGTAGGGACAAATACGAGGCTAGAGCATAAATACGACCTCGTAAATATGTCGAGCTGGGCCTGAAATACGAGGCCAGTATGCTGAAGCCCAGTCGTATTGATACCTATATAAACCGAACCCTAAAAGAGTTTAGGGTTGAACATTTGTCGAAATATCAAGCATTCTTGTGCAGGTTAAGTCGTCAAAGGTTGTTCCGCTAGCCCGAAGAAGATCTCGAGGCAGCAGGTGATCTAGGGGCTTATTGTTGATCACCAAGTTATAGTGAGGGATTCCGCACCTCAAGATAACTGGATCAAGCTATTGACGATCCGTACCAGGGGACTTACAATTGGTATCAGAGCCTTTTGGTTTAATATACCGGAAGGTTATAGCTTGTTGGTGATAGACAATATTGATTTAGGGTCGTTTAGACGTGATTCTTTCACGAGTTTACGATCGGAAATCTTGTTTGTGACCTCTATTTGTATTTGCAGCAGTCGAAGGTATTGTTGTTGGTTTTTAGGGTTTCGAATTCAAGAGATCTAAGGATTCCAACGCGAACTCGCGGGCTCGTATTACCTCATCCAGCTCGTATTGCGACCTGGGTAGCTAATTACGACCTCACCAGTTCAATTGCGACCTCGAATTTCGTTTGCGACCTCGTGAGCTATTTAAGACCTCGCCAGCTCAATTACGACCTCGAGTATTTAATTGCGACCTCGTGAACTTCTACGACCTCGTTTATTTTTGTAAATAGTTCGTGAATTTTGTTAGCTCGGAGAAAATGACGTCTCAATTACCCGCAAATTATCAATCTTTGCTGAATCAACTAATTCTAATGGATCACGAAACTGGAAAGGCCAACTCACCGCCCAAGTTAATAAGCCTTGATAGATATTTCAGTTGGAAGGGCAGATTCGAGTCATATTGCAGGCTAATAGATGTGAGGATGTGGATATGTATTGTTAATGGTTATGTTCATCCCACTGTGCAAAATGACAAAGAACCTACTGGTTCTGGTGGTGGAAAAGCGGCTTCGTATGAGCAAATGACTGTCGATCAAAAGAAAGATTACGAAGCAGAAAGTAAAGCTTTAGGATCACTCCGAATGGATCTCCAAGGGGAATTCTTGCACTTGTTTGAAATGTATGATAGTGCAAAAGGCTTATGGGATGCACTCAAAGAGCATTGTGAAGGTGATGATGATCTCAAGAAGAGAAGAAAGGATTTGTTAAAGAAGCAGTATTATGTCTTTACTAGCTTCAAAGATGAACCTCTTGATGAGATCTTGATTCGTTATAGTCATTTACTGGTTGAGCTTGCATACTTTGGGTACAAACCTGATCCAGAAGATGTCATCGAGAAGTTGTTGGAAGCTCTTCGAGTTAAGTGGGAAGGGTTTGTAACTTCAATCCAACAAAATGCCGAATTTAGTACATGGACTCTGGATCAGATCATTCGAAAGCTGAGAGGTCAAGATATGAAACGAAAGTCGAAGGAAGCAGGTAGCAGTGATTTTGTTCAGCGTCCTGAACTTTATCATAGCAAATCAAGCGTTCCTTTTACAAAATCTTCAAATGGAGGGATTACTGCCTTCTATAGTGGAGATGATGACAAGATGAAGATGTCAACGGATTTTGATAGCAACTTGATGTATGTAACTTCTCCAGAATTGGCCATGGTAGTGCATAATGGGATTAAGAATAGTAGCTCTCCAAGCTCGGGTTACACAGGGATGTCGATGAGCATAAGATCTGCTGAGGGACATTTGGGCATGCTCGCTTTATTTGTGTCTGCTCATGAGAAGTTAATTGGAGGAAAACTGACTGATCCTGATTTGGTTAGGGAGGATTACATGCAAGTTGATCCAGATGACTTGGAAGAAATGGATCTGAACTGGCAATTAGCTATGTTAACATTGAGAGTTCAGCGTTTCACAGATAGAACCGGAAGAAAGGTTGTGAATGGCAAAGTAGGGTTTGACAAGACCAAGGTGAAGTGTTATAACTGTGATGGTTTTGGACATTTTGCAAGAGAGTGTCAGAGGCCAAGACGGGACAACAATTCAGCCACAGGCCGTCAGAACTTCAATCAAAGTGGTTCTATAGTGAGTAAGAATTCTGGACATCAATATACTAATACTAGGAACAGAAGCTCAGGAGATACGAACAACTCGAGAGCTTTAGTTGTTCAATCTGATGGTACTTATAATTGGGGTTCAACTAGTACCGATGATCAGAATCATGCATTCATGGCAATAATTCAAGACCTTGATGAAGAAATGAATGATCTTGCTGATAATTCATTTGATCCTATGGTATGTGCCAATGATCATGGTAGTGTTCATCAGAGGGTAGAAGAGGAACCTGAATCATCAGAACCAGTAAGAGCAGAGAACGAAGATGTAGTCAAAGCTGAGACGAGTTTGATGGCACATCTTGATGTTGTTGAACATAAGGAGCCACTAAGGAGAACTAAAGGGTTATGGTTTGTCGATAGTGGATGTTCAAGACATATGACTGGTGACAAGAGACTGTTAATGGAGTTTACACCTGTTAAAGGGTCTTATGTTAGTTTTGCTGGTCCCAAGGGCGAAAGTATTTCTGGTATTGGAAAAGTCGTCAATGGGAAGATTAAAATGGATAATGTGAACTTTGTTGAGCAGCTGGAGCATAATCTGATGAACGTATCTCAAATATGCGACAAAGGGAATCCTGTTCACTTTAAAGAAAGGGAAGCTCTTATCTTGAAGCCAGGTTATGTTATTCTAGAGGAATGGATTTTACTGAAGGCTCCAAGAAAGAAGGACATCTATGGTTTTGAATTAGGTGTAATTGATTCAGTGGAGCCAGTTTGTTTGCTCTCCAAAGCTTCTGAAGATGAGTCTCTGCTATGGCATAGAAGGATGGGTCATATCCATTTCAAAAAATGAATTATATTACAAGCAATGGATTAGTTCTCGGTGTTCCAAATAAGAGATTTACGGTAGAAGATAAATGTGTGTCGTGCTTAAAAGGAAAACAAACTAAGAAGCCACACAAGCCGAAGACTCAGAATTCTATTTCCGCTCCATTTCAGCTACTACAGATGGATTTATTTGGACCAGTAAATGTTCGGAGCATAGGGTTTATGTACTACTGTCTAGTAGTTACTGATGATTATTCTAGATTCTCGTGGGTATTTTTCTTGAAGACCAAGGATGAGACTGCTCAAATCCTCATGGAGTTCTTGGAAAGAGTTGAAAATCAGTACA
Organism: Erigeron breviscapus; assembly: GCA_034093135.1. Classification (NCBI taxonomy): domain Eukaryota; kingdom Viridiplantae; phylum Streptophyta; class Magnoliopsida; order Asterales; family Asteraceae; genus Erigeron; species Erigeron breviscapus. The sequence goes on along the minus strand of CM067170.1, from coordinate 123,390,710 downwards.
ACACAAGAGTGAAGAGAATCAGAAGTGATAACGGGACAGAGTTCAAGAATCAGATTATGGAAGTATATTGTCTGAGCAAAGGAATTGAGCATCAATTCAGTGCACCCTATGAGCCTCAACAGAATGGAGTAGCAGAGACGAAAAACAGAACATTGATAGAGACCGCCAGGACTATGCTAGCTGATTCAAGGCTTCCTACTATGTTTTGGGGGGAAGCAGTTAACACTGCTTGTCACGTGTTAAATAGGGTTTTAATTGTTAAAAGATTTAATAAGACACCTTACGAGCTTTTAAACAATAGAAAACCGAATTTAACCGGGTTGGAACCTTTTGGAGTCCCATGCACATTTTTAAAAGTTCGTGACCAACCCAAATTTGCCGAGAAGGCTGAAGAGGGAATTTTTCTTGGTTACATTCCGGGATCTCCAAATAGGAGGGTGTACAACATTAAGTCTGAAATAGTTGATGTTGGTTACAATGTCGTTATTTCTAGCTATAATCCCCCTGTACATCAAGGGTCTACTATCTTGTTTAATTATGATGATGTGTTTACCTCCTTTAATGGTCCTATTTCTTTTGGTGCAGGTAGTTCAGAGGTGGATGAGGTAGTATTGCTACATGATCAGAACATCGGAGCAAAGTCTACTACTCCTTCAGAATCCGCGACTGCTACAACATCAAAGAATAATGAGGTATCAAGAAAAGATCAAGATACAGAGCTTGTGTCAACTTCAAGCAACATCAATGCAGATGGTTCATCAAAGGATACTGAAGATACAAGTGCACAAGAATTGGAACCAGTTACTCCACTTCCTCATGGAGAAATAGGTTCAAATTTGGGTGTAAATCTTCAAGTTGATAAAGCTATGCAGCATATAGTCAACAAGTATCATCCAGTTGAGGACATTATTGGTGAACCAAGTGCAAGGATTAAGACAAGAGCTCAAATTAATAAGCTATCTGGTTTATTCGCAGAGATGAAAGAAACCGGTATAGTTGATGAATGTATGTTCAGCTTCTTTGTATCTCAAGAAGAGCCAAGTAATATTCAAATGGCTTTAAAAGATCCATCTTGGGTTGAAGCAATGCAGCAGGAACTACTTCAGTTTGACAAACTCCAGGTCTGGGAGCTTGTTGATCTACCTCCAGGAGAGTATCCTTTCGGCACCAGATGGGTTTTTAGGTGCAAAAAGGATGAAAAAGGCATTGTGACACGTAATAAGGCTCAGCTAGTCGTTCAAGGTTTTGCTCAACAGGATGGGTTAGACTACACTGAGGTGTTTGCACCAGTTGCTAGGCTAGAAGCTATTCGCTTGTTTCTAGCATTTGCTGCTTTCAAGGACATTAAGGTATATCAGTTGGATGTCAAGAGCGCGTTCTTATACGGTACTGTCCAGGAATTAGTGTATGTTACTCAACCGCCAGGGTTTGAAGATCCAGATCATCCTGATAGAGTCTATCGACTGAATAAGGCTTTGTATGGATTACATCAAGCTCCAAGGGCATGGTACGATAAACTGTCGAAGCATCTTCTTGAGAATGGTTTTGAAAGAAGATTGATCGATAGTACGTTGTTTACAAAATGGAAGGGAAAGGATTTCCTACTTGTACAAGTTTACGTGGATGATATTATTTTTGGATCATCAGACGAAAAGATGTGCAAGGAATTTGAGCTGATTATGAAAGGGACTTTTGAGATGAGCGCTATGGGAGAGATGAACTTCTTTTTAGGTTTGCAGGTTGAATAGAAAAAGAACGGATTCTTCATTCATCAGACGAAGTATGCACAAGATATCTTGAAACGATTTGGCATGGAAGATACTTCACCTATGGATACTCCTATACAAAAGAACCATCAACTTGGGATGTTTTCTTTCAATGATCCAGAAGTTGATCCTACTCGTTATAGGGCCATGATAGGTTCATTGATGTATCTTACAGCATCAAGACCAGATATCATGTTTGAGGTTTGTTTGTGTGCTTGTTTTCAGTCATGTCCCAGGGAAAGTCACATGAAAGCTGTTAAGCGAATTCTTCGCTACCTCAAAGGGCAACCAGTACTAGGTCTCTGGTATTCAATTGGGGGAGAATTTGAGTTTGTGGCTTATACAGATGCTGACTATGGAGGTTGTAATTTTGATAGGAAATCGACTTCAGGTGGATGTCAGTTCTTAGGGGGGAGATTGGTTTCATGGCAATGTAAGAAGCAGACTCCTGTTGCAATCTCGTCTTGCAAGGCGGAATACATGGCAGCTGGTGGATGTTGTTCACAGGTTCTATGGATTCAGCAACAACTGCGTGATTACGGTCAGAATTTCCTTTGTACTCCCATAAAGATAGACAATGAATCCATCATATCCATAACAAATAATCATGTTAAGCACAGTAGGACTAAGCACATAGACATAAGGTTTCATTTTATACGTGATTGTACTGAAAAGAAATTAATAGTCCTAGAAAAGGTGCCGAGTGACATTAATTTAGCTGATCTGTTCACTAAGGCTTTCGACCGAACTCGTTTCGAGTTGTTAGTCCAATTGATTGGAATGAGAAATCTATAGTGACAGTGTCTCTCAAAAGGAACTTTGTAAAATGAGTCAGTGTTTGTGTCGTAATGTATGTGTGTCATATAGTGTCAGAAAAACAAAATAAAAATGAGAAAAATCAGAAAAGAAAAAGAAATATAATAAAAAGAGTAAGGTCACTGCATCAAGACGATTAGACGTGACGATACTTTAGCTTTTAAGCCTACCGAATTGTACTTTAAATTGCTTAGTTCAGTGATACCATTATATGATGTATCGATAGGCACAAAGTACTAAGGTTTCCTTATAATCTGAACTTAAATGTATACAATGTTCTTATGGGAAACGTATTCAGATATATGACTGAGAATGCTTGTTCTTAAAATAGACAAGTCCTTTAAATCTTATGAAAGATCTTGCATTGTAATTATGTATATTTGGTCTTTATATAGAAGGTCTCGGGTACATATATGTGTATGTATTGCTTTTTCGGATGTATATTTGTGACAAGATATGCAAATATCTAATAAAACTAAATCTGTTGAAAATATGAAGCTAATGTGGCCTTTGAGATTCGAACAAGTAAGTCCTTGGGGTGTCTTTGTATACCTAGCCTACCTAAAGCTTCCAACTTGGGATAGGTTGACAGAAAGTTCGCTACACGGGTCTCATCGAAAGTCATGGGTTTTCATAAGTGCTTAAAATAATGTCACAAATATGCAAGTACTTGGCATTATGCAATGTTGAGTATATTTCCGTACGTGAGTCAAGTTAAGTCGCTTTGCGCGTGAGGAATCACCGACCTGTCACCGCTGACTTGATTCTTAAAGACTTTCTCACTTTACTCACCAAATGTCTTAATCTTAGTGCTTGTGTCGATTGTGAGAGTGTATCTGAATATGGGGCACATAAGTTCGCAAATGTGATTAAGTGACATATTAGGCTACTCGGGTTGCATGGTGACTGTCCTTGGCCAGGGTATGTCGAAAGTGTCACAAATAAAAAAGGAGACTGGAAGTACCGAGTGTTTAAGAGGACAAACATATTGGTAATCGTTTTTGGATCACTGTTCATAACTAATAATAAGAGAATTATTTCTCGCTAGTAGGCTTATGTAACATGCTAATCTGATCTAATCTGCAGTAACTTTAGCTCTTATATATGTGTTATTCGTTTATGTTCAGTGTATGTGTGTGTGTGTGCTTGTGTTTTTCGTGAAATGTTTAAATTTTTATTTGTATTGTATTGTTTAAATAAAAGTTTCTATTGCACGAGAGATATAGTCAGAATAGAATCTAGTTTCCAAGAGGACTCAACTACGTTCTATGGAGCATTGAATAAACGAGTAGGGTAGTTAAGCGATAGTGTTGTGATCAAAAGCTAAAAAAATGTATGTCATTTTAACAGAATATGGGTTTAAGGAAAAGAACACAGAGATGTTGATTTCAATAAACAAATATTAAGGCATTAACTTAATAATGAACATAGAGATGTTCATCTTTTAAAGAACCTTTGCATTGATTCTTAGAAAGAAGATTTTCATTAGAATGGACACAGAGTTGTTCATAGTTTTGAATTTTATCTTTAAAAGAATCATTTTATATCTTAGAAAGAAGATTTTCATTAGAATGGACACAGAGTTGTTCATAGTTTTGAATTTGATCTTTGAAAGATTTTTGAACCAAAAAGATTTGGAACAGAGATTGTAAATAATTTTGATATGCTATGTGCATAATTTGAAAGTGCTTGCAGTGAGTTATTAGCCTAAATCACTCTAATAATAGATTGCTAAGTATATTCAATTTTATCTTGCTACTTTATTCATTTCTTCAGATTGTATGATTTTACTTTGAGAAGATTTGATGTGTATGTGTTGAGATGTGCAAGACAGCGGACAAATATTCGTTTTTGTAGGTTGTCGAGCAAGATCTCACCATGGAAGCAAGATATGGATCATGCAAATATATCCGAAACAAAGATAAATATTAGTTTGATGAGGCTATCATAGGAGTATTTATAATTGTTATCCAGTTTAACCAAGATGAATACTAGTTTGATGAGGCAATCATAGGAGTATTCCATATGGTAAAAGGGAGTTTTGCATGATTAAGATCTCGTTTGCAAAAATATAAGAGATTAGGTTTCAGTTAGATGTTTTTACAGAGTTAAAGACAAGTGACTTTAGAAACGGAATCTATATAAGTTTGCGTTGGAAGACCTTAGTTTAGGTTATCCATAGAATGATAAGACCGAGATCTTAAGATTCTATATTTTTGATAAGTATCCGTAGAATGATAAGACAGAGATCTTAAGATTCTAGATAAATATCGGTAGAATGATAAGACAGGGATCTTAAGATTCTTAATTTTGAACCTTAAAATCTCGATTATAAGGGTTTAGTTTGGTTCAAGTTCTTGAAGATTTGTAGTTCTAGACTAAGATAATGTCATATGTTTATGACTTATGATAGTGAAGAATAACAAATTTGGAGAAGAAAATGAAGAATGTAGTTCTAGATTAAGTCGTTACTATCAAATGTAATAGTGATGAAATAATGAAGAATAACATTATCATTTTCATTTTTATTTTTTTACGCTTATATAAAACCTGCACATACAAGTGTGAAATATTTTTTTAGCAGGTATTAGCACAAGGAAGCACATTGAGACTTCGAGACATGATTTAGATTGCTTTTGAAACAGGTTCCATGTTCCTGAAGTTTGTGATTCAAGTTTCAAAGTTTCTGGTTTTCATGAGAGTTAACTAGTTCAGGATTGATTGTTGGAAATTCTACCTCTCTATTACATGCCGGTTATGCAAGGCGAGCAGGGACTCGAGCAATATATCCAAGAAGGAAGATTGCATATGCTTAATTCGGAGGGATTTATCGTTGAGGGGGAGAACTACAACAAGCTATGGTGCATTAGTTGATTATTATGACGATACAGAGAGTTTGAAGTTTGTCTTTCAAATCTGAAGTTTCAGAAGATCGAGTTTCGGGTATAGCAATTAAAATTTTGTTGTCTCGAAATTCTTTTTCAGTGTATTTGCAGAGAAGTCAATCTAAAAGAAGGATTTCTAAGCAAAAGACTGAAGTGTTCAAGACAATGCTAAGAACATCAGGTTTTTATAATATATTATTTATATAGTAATTACAGATGTTGATAGCAAGGTCATTATTAGTTGAAGATCTTAGATATAGAAATAATTTTATTTTAATATGAAAGATTATCAACTTCATACTTGTAAAACCTTAGACATAGACATATGTAAATGTAGAAGGTTATGTGAAACCTTAGACATAGACATTAAGTGAATGTAGAAGATTATTAAAATCTTAGACATAGACATAATGTGAATGTAGAAGTTATGTGAAACCTTAGACATAGACATTAAGTGAATGTAGAAGATTATTAAAATCTTAGACATAGACATAATGTGAATGTAGAAGGTTATGTGAAACCTTAGACATAGACATTAAGTGAATGTAGAAGATTATTAAAATCTTAGACATAGACATAATGTGAATGTAGAAGATTAAATAAATCCTTAGATATAGACTTAAGTGAATGTAGAAGATTATTAAAATCCTTAGACATAGACATTAAGTGAATGTAGAAAATTATTAAAATCATAGACATAGAGATATGTAAATGTAGAAGGTTATGTGAAACCTTAGACATAGAAATGTCATGTTTGAATGTGAAAGGCTACATAGTTAATATTTTATGCCTTAGACATAGATATATTGTTTGAATATGAAAGGTCTTTGCTACCTTAGATATAGAAACATATATGAATGTGAAAGGTTTAAGCATTGATTATTTAGATCATATAGTTATGAAAACATGTCATAAATTGAGGAGGAGTACCTAGTCAATTGTGTTTTCATAGAATATGAAGTATTTAATCAATATTTTGTTCTATCATAGTTATGTATCCCTGTTAGGTCGAAAATCGACCAAGTATAATTTGTTCAGAAATAGCTGAAGCTCAGTGAAGAATACTTGTATAGAATTCTGAGGTCGCTCAGAATTAGTTCACTGAAGCTTCACTTCAGTTCAGATCAACGTATTAGAATACCGTTCAGAATGAAGTCAAAGACTGAAGTCTGAAGAATGAGAATCAGTTCAGATGTGGAGCTCAGAAACTGATTCTACCTGATCGAAGACTGAAGCATCTCAGTGTAAAAGTACTTACACACTTTTACACTGATTATGAGGAAGACTTTTTACTTTACATATCTTTACCCAGTTACTAGATTTAACTACTAATTAAAGTACAAGGTAAAGTAAAGGTTGGGAATAAGGTTTGATAAGTCACATCAACGACTTATATACCTAAACCTTAAAAGTACACATGTAATGAATTAGCTTTAATTCGTTAAATACTCCCAACCATATTTGTACGATCTGGTCCACGTCATCATGGACTTGGTCTATAAATATAAGTCTTCTCACAACTTGCAAACAGCTTGAAACCTTTGCATTGCAACTTGTGAGATATACTCTAAGTAATCCTTACGAGTATTTCCAAGTTATTAGATCACTTGTATTTCTAGGTTGTTTAGATATTTACACTTGGGTGTTTATCTTTGTTCCGCAACAACCTTTGTATTTGTTTATATATCAATAAATCAAATACCTTGAAAAATACATTGTGTCTCAATGCTATATACTTGATCTATACATATTATTTATATAGTTTCAGCCCTTATTGTTTCTTGCATTTATTTTCAGTATCTTTATTGTATTGTTCATCCATATCTGGATCGTATTCTGAACTGGTCTTCTTCCAGTTAGAACTACTTGCCAGTCGGGTATTAAACCATCTATATTTGGGACTCACAATTGGTATCAGAGCAGCAAGGTTGAATTATATCAATTCATTAACCTTTGATCTGCAAAGATGGTTGACCAAATGTTCAATACAGGCCCTGACCCTAATGCTAATGCAACTGCTAACACTACTCCATCCCTTATCATCAACAACAATATACCATTGCATAATGTGCATGTACACTTTCCAAATAATCCTGTTCCCAAGTTTGATGGGAACAGTGAAAACTTTCAAACATGGAAAGCATGCATGCTAAAATATATTGCTGGTGTTGAAAGACATTTGACCGATATTCTCAAAGAAGGACCCTTTGTCCCCTTAAATGCCTCCACTGTTGTCAGAAATGCCGATGGGACTCCTAGGGTTTCACCCAAGGAGAAGGATCATTGGTCTGAAGAAGATCATAGGCTGGTAGACCTTGATATCAAGCTGCAAAATATGATCTTGTATGCTGTTCCTGAAACTCTTATGCCCACCCTTGTTTTACTTGAAAATTCTAAATTAATGTGGGAGGAACTCATGACACAATTGAAGGCACCAATGAGACAATTGTCACAAGAAAAGTTGCTTTGAATAAAAGATATGAGTCTTTTTTTGCTATCCCTGGTGAAACTTTAACACAAACATACATCAGATTCACGAATCTGGTAAATCAATTGAAAGCCCTGGGTGTAACTAAAGATAAAGAAATTTTGTTGGAAAAGTTTTGTGACATCTTACCTTCTAAATGGGAAAACTTGATCTTGGTTTTGAGACAAGGAAAAACCTTGCACAGTCACACTCTAGCCTCCCTGTATGGCTTTGAAAGTGATGAGGAACAAAAACTGGACCTTTTGGTTCTTTTAGAAGCTGACATTTCATTTGTCGAAACTGTGCGTTCAGAAAGCTTAAAAATGTTTGAAAATAATACTTCTGAACTGAACGCCAGTCAGGCCAGACTAAAAGAGTTGAAAGATGTTCATTTGGCTTTAAAAAGTTATCAGTCTATGGTTGCCACTTTAGAGCTGGAAAAAGAAGAATTGAAAACCATCCTTGAAAAAGAACAAGCAATAATTAAATCTTGGATGAAAGCACCAAGGCCAGATGCTGCAATTAAAAATACTTTTGTAACTCAAAGAACAGCATATGAATCTGGTGATCTTCATTTGGCATCTATAATCACTGATTTAGATGCACTTCCAAAGGAAATAAAACCTGAAATCATTTTTCCTAAAGTTGGCAAGCAGAAAACTGTAACTGATAAGGCCCAGGAACAATCTGAGGGTAAATCTGAAACAGCTCAGACAACTGTTTCAGACAGGAAGGCTAAAACCAAAAAGCCATCCCCTCAGACTTCATCTAAGGTTCCAAAAGGCCCAAAGAAGAAGAAAAATATCTCCCCCACTGAGCCCTCTACCTCAGATTCAGGTAAGGCTCAGGTGTCTAATGAAGAATCTATTTTGTTGAGGTTAGAGAGTCAATTTCAGTTATTGGCTAGACAAGTGCAGAGTTGTAATGCACGTTTAAAAAATGTTGAAACCACTCCTCTTCAACCTAAACAAAATGCAAAACCTTTTTCCAAACAAATCAAGCAAAAATCTGAGAAGAAAAAGGTTGAGCCCCCCATCAAACCATTTGTTTTTGTGTCATCTAAAATTATGACTGAGATCCCCTTTGATCCTTCTGTTCCTTATGAACCAAAGAAATCTGAGACTGCTAAGGGAGAGTCTAGCGAACCCATCACCAGATGGATTCCCAAAAAGAACTAATCTTTGTGTTTGTGCAGGGAGACCGAAAGAAGAATATATGGTATCTTGACAGCGCTGCTGGCAGAACCATGACTGGTTATCAGACCCTGCTGGAGGAATACAGGGTGCAAGAGGGGCCCTCAATAACATTTAGAAATGATGAAAATGGAAAAACTGAGGGATATGGTGTTGTGAATAATGGACAAGTTGTAACATCCTAATCATTTTTCGATCTTTGACTATTAGTTGACCGTTAACTCCGTTAGTTGACCCATTAGTTGACTGTTAACTTCGTTAGTGCTTAGACGACCCATTAGTTGATTTAGTTGAATTTTATTATAAATTAGATGTTTTATAAACATTAATTTCCCAAAAAGTTGAAATAGTTAAATCGTTACTCATTTCGTGGTTGTCGGGTCATTTATTGATTTATTTCGATAAATCGATATATATGCTAAGTTGAAAGTTGTTAATTTATCGTTGACGGAAAATTGTGCTATAAAATGATGATTGTGCCATATTTGTAGTAGAAAAAGGTCTTTATATGTTGGGTATATGATAACGGGTCATTTAGGGGTATAATGAAGTCATTAGTTGCCTTAGGGGTCATTTTTGCCAAGTGGTCAAACATAAAAACGGGTTTAGATAGATAAGTATGATTTAAGGTTAGACTCCAGCCTTTTATTGAGTCTTTAGGCAGCCCTAAACACCCCATAATCATTCGTTCGTTTCCTAAAACCTCCAGCCGTATATTCTTTCCTTTTCTTCCAAGTTCTTCAAGGTTTTGGCCATCAATTCGTCCCTGTTCGGTAGCATTCTAAAGGTAGCAGATTGATCTTTGTTTTATCTTGATTTCGGGTCTGTAGATAAGTGGTTGTATTTGTCCAATTGACCATGTATGCTAAAATTATTAAAGATTTGACTTTTATAAAGGATTTAACCTAAATTTTTGCATAGAAAACGGTTTGGCAATTATGGGAATCAATGTATGCGTTTTTCAGATTTTGAGGTTAAAATAAATTGTTTTCATGTTGGAATAATTCTGGAAATCGAAAGGGGTGTGGGTTGGGACACTATTGCATGATCTTGGCTGCATTGCCTGGCTTGCTGCTGGTGC
>CM067170.1:123355965-123379502 GCA_034093135.1 Erigeron breviscapus | reverse complement strand
TTGAAATGCGGAAGGTATGAATCTGGGATTCGAATGTATCAATCTTCGATTCTTCAGTTTTAATTCTCGAATGAATTTCATCTTCTTGGAATAAAGTTTCATGAATATGAACTCTCCCCCTTGATGTATGCATTGGAGTTTCTTGAACAAAATGTTGTTGTATGACTTGAAGATCTTTGAATGAAGTGTGTTTGATGAAGACTCTGTTAAAGCTTTACTTTTTGACTTGAATCTTCTAATCAACTTTTGATCCTTTTTGAAGCTTTGATCTTTGGTCATATCAATTCGAACACTTTGGAGAGTAAGCAATTGAATGAGATTTGGATGAAATTCTTACTAAGTAATCATGCTCCCCCTCAATCCATGATTATAAACATTTTGGAGCATCTTTGAACTTTTGAAGCATCTTTGAGTGAAAATCTTTTCATCTTCGGTTTCATTCTTATCTTTGACGTCAATTCAGATTCACCCTTTTTAAAATCAAGATTTCAATCACCTAAAGTCTAGTGAAAATCTGAAACTATAGTCACATCATGAATAATTTTCTCCCCCTATACACAAACTTTGATAAGCCTAAACCCAATTAAAACAACCAAACATAAACTTTTCTTCTTGTTTCCTTATCAATTAGTGAATCAATCATAATATTTTCTCCTCCTCATAATGACATCATTGGGAACCAATGTCATTATGTACACATTTGATTGATTAAATATCAAAAGAGACCATAAAGAAATTGCAACCATCAAAACATCAACCCAAACCATTAGCCCAACCCAAGAAATCCTAGGGGTGACTAACATGTAGGATCGAAGTTGTTGGTACAAACGTTATATAATGGTGTTGGTGTTTTCTGTGTTTGTGTGAAGAGAAATGAAACCGGATAAGAATGATCCGTTAGCATGTTCAAAAATCGAAGGGATTAATGAAATGACCGATTGAAATGTATAACATTTTTCGGATTTCCTATGTATCATTGAGATATGCACAAAACAATTCTCTAACATAGTTCAGTCTGCGGCTTTGCAACCACGAGATTGCTTCAAAGAATATAAATTATGGTTAACACTACCGAAGCATTTGATAACCACAATTTTATCCTTAAAGACTTTTTAGGGAAAACCAAGGTCACTTAGACTTCTTGTTAACTCAATAATCACATAAATGTAATCATGAGACCTACGTTCAACGTTGGAAAAGATGTTAGCATTGGTAGGATTTCCATTCGATCATCGTGGAATATCAATTAAGATATCACTACAAATGTTCCGGCTATATCACAAAGATAAGCAAGTATATCACAAAGATATGACTCGAATGTGTTCTAATACAAATGAATGATGATCAAATTAATGACCAAACAAGATAGCTCTAGACACATTGTGATCAAAATGAAGTCGGGGACTGGAGCAGAATGTCTCCCTTTTTCAATATCAACATCTTCCAAATGAAGAGTCAATAGAAATGTGGAAATCTCCGTGAGAAGTGAAACAAGTATTTGTTAAGAAACACTTGAGTGGTTAGGAAAAGATGTGCATTGCTTCACTGGGTCCATGAAGACTTTTTCAATATCGAGAAATCAACAAATGAAATCCGATAGGGACGTGTTTACCCGGCTTTTTGAGAATTTTGGGGAGGGCTTTCGTTTCTTTTAGCCCTTTCGCACATCATATCACCATAATCTCTCACTTTTCGACTTTACTCCCTCCATCCTATTTGCACAAAACAACATCACTCAAAATACCCTCACTATCTAATGAAAGAAGTGAATACTCCGTGGTTAGAATTCATCGGCAATGATGAAATTCATGGAGTAAATTTTGAGAAATACTTATCACTCATGTGCAAACTAATCACCGAACTCCATTTGATCAAAAATCATTGGAAAAACATCAAATGTTTGGAAAAAATTTGGCACACATTTGAAGTGTTGAACGTGTTTGAAATCACAAACTCCTCCTTAATCTATGCAAGAATAGATAAAAAAATTTCCATAGAAAGGTGGAGCAAAAATGGTTTTTGTGAGATCAAACATTTGAGAGTCTATTGTGAACAAGATCTTTATTTGAAAATCATAAAGTTTTGCTTCAACAACAATGTTAAGAGTAAGACAGCTAGGGAGTACACAAAGGCGTTCAATCCTTCGCATCTTACAACAACAAGTTGGAGGCAATTAAAACATTTAAGCAAATGAAAAATCCAGTCAATTGTACAATATAAGACAACAAGGGAGTACACAAAGGCGTTCGATCCATTGCGTCTCATATCAACAATTGAGAGTTTTGAAAACTTTATTTGAACAACTTGATTGCTATCACACATACATACTCATATAAGACTACTTGGAAGTACACAAAGGCGTTCGATTCCATGTTATCTTATATCAATTTATATGTATAATAACAAAAGCTTAGAATGTAAAAACATTCTATCAATAAATATATCATTTAAGAACGGGTTGCATACATAGTATATGCAAGCCATTGAAAAAAATCTTTTTGTTTATTTTTGAAAATATGCATTTTGTATTTTGGTTTTCTGGAATGTGTCAAGAATTCCTTCAAAAAGAGTTAAGGTTTAAGATTTAACATACCTAGCTTGGAGATAAGAAAGTTAAACCTCTTTTCATCCAATGGTTTTGTGAACAAATCTGCAAGTTGAATGTCAGTACCCACAAAGTAGAGCTCGATGTCACCTTTCTTAATATGATCTTTGAGAAAATGATATCTAACATCAATATGCTTTGAGCGAGAGTGGTTTACTGAGTTGACTGCAATGGCAATGGCACTCTGAGAATCACAATAGATAGGGATATGATCATATTTCAGACCATAATCAGTTAGTTGTGTCTTCATCCATAAAACTTGAGCACAACAACTAGCCGCAGCCACATATTCTGCTTCAGCCGTTGACAGTGATACACAATTCTGTTTCTTGGAAGACCAACTCACAATTTTATCGCCTAAAATTGTAGAGTACCGGAAGTGCTCTTGCGATCAAGTTTACAACCAGCATGATCTGCATCTGAATATGCAGTTAGATTGAATCCAGTATCCCTTGGATACCAGAGACCTAAATCGGTGTACCCTTCAGATAACGAAAGATTCGTTTCACAGCTTGATAATGTAAATCAGTTGGTGCAGCTTGATATCTAGCACACATACATGTTGCAAACATTATATCTGGGCGAGATGCTGTTAGGTATAACAACGAACCAATCATACTTCGATATCTCTTTTGGTCAAATGGTTTCCCATTTGTGTCAGTATTTATGTTTGTTCGAGCAGCCATTGGGGTAGAAATTGAAGAACATGAAGTCATATCAAACTTTTTCAACATGTCATTTATGTATTTACCTTGTGATATAAAAATACCGGTTGGTAATTGTTTGATTTGAAGACCCAAAAAGTAATTCATTTCCCCAATCATACTCATTTCAAAATGATTAACCATAAGAGATGAAAAGTTTCGACAAAATGTTTGACTGGTCGACCCAAATATAATGTCATCAACATATATTTGAACAAGTAGAACGTGCTTACCTTGTTTGCGAATGAACAATGTAGGGTCAATTGTGCCTTTGGTAAAGCCACCTCTTAGTAAGAAAGTAGTTAAAGAATCATACCATGCTCGGGGTGCTTGCTTAAGACCGTAGAGAGCCTTGTCTAACCTGTAGACATGGTTTGGCCTTTGAGGATCAACAAAACCTTCCGGTTGATCAACGTAAACTTCTTCTTTGAGGTCACCATTCAAGAAAGCAGTCTTCACATCCATTTGAAACACAGTAAAGTTTCTGAATGCGGCATAAGCTAAGAATATCCGAATGGCCTCCATTCTTGCTACTGGAGCAAAAGTTTCGTCGAAATCAACACCAGGTTGTTGGCAATAACCCTTTGCAATGAGTCGAGCTTTGTTCCTAACTACCACTCCATTCTCATCCTTTTTGTTCTTGAATATCCACTTTGTACCGATGGGATCAGCTTTTCTAGGATTTGGAACTAACCTCCATACCTTCAGTCTTTCAAATTGAGCGAGTTCATCTTGCATTGCCTTAACCCACTCTGGATCACGAAGAGCTTCAGATACCGTTTTGGGTTCGATATTGCTAAGAGAAAGTGCAACAAGACACTCATTTACTGAGGTACGAGTAGTTACTCCTGCTTGTGGATCTCCAATTATTTGATCAGTAGGATGGTCTTTCTGCATACGTGTCCACTTGTGAGCATGAGGAAGAGGATCTTGTTGTTGAAGATCAACCTCACCATCATTAAAGCTTGAGTTTTGTTGAGAGATGGAGTCATAACTTGGTATAACTCTTTCCTCATAAGCTGGATGATCAAAATCAAGTGGAACATACACATTTGGAGTGTTTAATGGATTTGTTGTCTGAGTTAATCGAGAAGGTTGTTCTTGAACATTCACTTGAGAAGAATTATCCTGAGAGGATGGTGGAGAAGTATCAGTAGAAGAGTATTCTTGCTCTGAAGAACTTGATGATGATTCATGAATGATGTCAGGAACTGGATCATTGTTATGAAGAGGTTCATTGTTTGGAATTGGTTCAACGATGACCTGAGGTTCTTGATCATGAATCGGTTTTGAATTATAGAATTCTTCAAAAAGAATATCTAATTCATCACTTGTTGGAGTTGGAAACTTCTTGAATTTAGAAGCTAAGGTAGAATTCCTTGTAGGAGTACTTGGATCATCAATTGTTGGTAGCAAACTTTCTTGCTCAAAAATCATGCCTGACATCTCATCAAACCAAACATTCATTGTTTCTTGAATTGTGTTTGTTCGGCGATTGTAGATTCGGTAGGCAATTGATGTTTTGGAATAACCAACAAAGTATCCTTCATCACCTTTCTTCTCGAACTTTCCAAGATTCTCCCGATCATTCAAAGTATAACAAACACACCCAAATATATGAAAGTGGTTGATGTTGGGTTTGCGTTTGTTAATAACCTCATAAGGAGTCTTTTCGAAGCGCTGATTGATAATGGACCGATTCTGAGTGTGACATGCAGTGTCAACAGCTTCAGCCCACATATTGGATGGCAATTTGGAATAAGCAAGCATTGTCCTTACTGCTTCCACCAGCGATCGATTTCTCCTTTCAACAACACCGTTTTGTTGTGGGGTGCGAACTGCTGAGAATTGATGAGTTATACCTTTGGATTTGCAGAATTCATCAAAAACAGCATTCTTGAACTCAGTTCCGTTATCCGAACGGATGTAACAAACTGGAAGTTGAAGATTTACTTGAGTATTAGTGATGAAATCTATCAACATCTGAGTTGTTTCATCTTTGGATGCAAGGAACTTGACCCAAGTATATCTTGAATAATCATCAACAATAACCAAGATGTATTTCTTCCCATTTCGGCTTTGTACTTTCATCGGCCCACAAAGATCCATGTGAAGCAAATGAAGAGGTGCTAAAGAATTTGGAGATTTCTTCGGTTTATGAGAAGCTCTCTTAATCTTCCCTACAGCACAAGAAGGACAAACATGCTCACTTTCATACTTATAGTCAGGTAAGCCTTTAACAAGATGCTTGTTGACCAAAGTATTAATGGTTTGAAAATTCAGATGAGAAAGCCTTCTATGCCATAACCAAGAATTCTTTGAAGCAGCCTTTGAAATGAGACAAATATTATCGGTTGGTTGGTTATCATCGAGATTGACGGTAAAAAGATTATCATCACGGTCACCACAAAGAATATCAACTCCATCTAGAGTTTGGACTTTGCAAAGAGATTTTCGAAATAGAACTTGAAGATTGTTATCACAGAATTGTCCAACACTGAACAAGTTGTGACTTAATCCTTCAACATAGTGAACTTTCTTGATGATAATTCCATTTCGTTCAATGTCTCCATAACCTAAGATAGGAGCGAAATTATTGTTTCCAAAGCGAACAGTTCCCATGAATCTCTCAACAAAATTCTTGAGCAAAGATTTATTTCCAGTCATGTGCTTCGAACACCCGGAATCGAGTATCCAAACACAGATGGTTATTTCCTGCAATCAAAGAAATTTAACCGTTTTTAGGTACCCACTTGAAGACGGGTCCTTTAAGGTTAGTTAAAACAGGCAGGGTATATAACTTAGGATATGCATTCAAACATGTTTTCGAATCAACATAATCATTAACAAGCACATTATCAAAAAACATATTTGAATAAAACGTACGAACATTCACATCAGAATTAAAAGTAACATGTCTACAAGCATTCATATCAACCACACGAGAATTAAAATTGTTTACAAGCTCACAAGGCTTTGCCTTGGCACATTCAATATTATTTAACAAAGATGAATTGTTTTGATTTACAGTAACACCTTTCCTCCTATTGATAGACTTTCTCCTCCTTCTATTCTTCTTTTTCTCAACATTCTTTAGATTACTAGTGATCTTAGGTACTAAAGTATTAGCAACCCATCTAGCACCACTAGTTAAGCTCTTTCCACCTGTTGAATTGAAATTAAGAAGATTAGAACTAGGAGTTTTAATCACTTTCATCTTTTTGGAATCTTTTGGAGGTGAGGAAACTTCTTGCTTCTTTGGTTTATCATGAGAAAACCACCCATATCTATCCCTATATCTAGTTGAACCATTTGATGTATCTTTAGTTAGCGAAACTGAGCTAGACTTAGACACTTTAGGTATAGACCTAGATTGAGAGCTAGATTGAGAAGCATTAGGATAGTCTTTTGGAAGTTTCACTTTGGTGTACTTTGTCCTGAGTTGGGTTTCAGCTTGTTCCTTTTTGACATGTTTTACTGGGGTAGCAACAAAGGTTTCTAACTTAATGGTCTTTGGTTCAGTCTTGACGAGTTTGGTCTTAACTCGTTTCTTTGAGTAATATGAAGTTGGAGCTTTGGACAATGGTTTTTGAGATTCCACTTTTGTTTCCACTTTGATTTTGGTAGATTCAATCTTTTTCTCAGTTTCTGAATTAAAAACATATTCTCCCTCTATGAATTTATCAAAATCATCCTTTGTGAAATCTTTAGAGAAAGAAAATTTCAATGGAGATTGATTAGTTTCAAATTCATTTGAAAGTTTTGAAAAATCAGGAATCTTTGTGTCCAACTTCACATTATGGGTAGTCTCAGAAATAAGGTCAACTTGAACTGACACATCTTTGGTCTCACAAGAAAATGGAGTAGAAGTATCAACACCTATACTAGCACTAGGCTTAGGGTGAACAACTAACTCATCAACAGTGTTGCATGTGAAAAACCTATAGAAGTACCATATCAAAACTAAACTATGTGCAAGTTCTTCATTAGATAAATCAGATTGCACATAATCATCAGCTATGAATGTAGCAGTATTTTGACAAGTACATTCAAGAAAATCAGTCAAGGTCTGAGTAGAGGTATTGGTAGATGAATCACAAGTAGTTTGGGTAGAATTGTCTACTAAAGCAGTTTGGTCTGTTTGAGTAGAAGCAATCTCACAAACTTTCTTAGTATCAACAACAATGTATTTATCCTCTGAATTCGGACTTTGAGACTTGAGATGATCAATAACTTTTTGTTGAGATTCTACCTTTTGTTGTAAACCTTCTATTTGTTTTTCCAAAAATGTGGTTGGAAAATACATTTTAGTTGGTTTAGGTGGAGTACAGACTGATTCTTGGTTTTGAAAATTTGATTCAATTTCTTCCAATTTGAAAATTGAAGACTCTTTTGTTTTGTATGAATCATTTATTGTATCATAATTAACCAAAAATTCTTGTTTTGGTATTCTCTCAACTTTATCAGTCTCAAATTCGTCATCCAATGGACGAATAAATTGTTGTATCATACCAAGTCGCAGGAATTTTTCATCATACAAGGGTTCAATTTCCTCTTTGGCTTTTTGCAATTGTGTGATATTCTCAAATCCCAACCCTAGAAGAAATTTTGTTTTGTCAATTTTTGACTTGTTGAAATAGGCAGTGAAATTCAAAAGAGGATTTTGTTCAACTTTATATAACTTTTCTTGATAGAAAAGTATATTCTTTTTAAATTCCTCAATTTGTTTTTCAAGATTCTCAATCTCAATGCCTTTTAGAAAACAATTATGATTTAAATCAGAAATCTTCCTTTCGAATTCAACATTGTTTGGTTTAGCTTCTTGTAGTTTTTTATTAAGAATATCAACATCCATTTGTCTTGCATTTGCCCGAAGCCATTCATTGGTCTTTTGAATTTCAAGATCTTGATTGGTCTTTTCAAGATCTTGAATGGTCTTTTCTAGATTTTGACATTTTTGTAATAACTTAAAATCAGGAGAGACATTCAACTCACATTCTTTAACCAACATCTTATCTTTGTAAGCTTGAAAATCTTGTTTAATAGCATCATGTTCAAAAAGTAATTTTGAATGTTCTTCAAGAAGTTTTGAAAATTCACTTTTAGAAAACGAAATGCTATTTTTCAACTTTTTGTTTTTGTTGGCTAAAGAATTGATATGAGTTGTTAAATCTGATAAAGCTAATCTACATGACTCTTTGTCCTTAATCAAAGAAAAAGTAGAGTCGAGATTTACCTCATCATCTGGGTATTCATCATCAGTGCTTTCTTCTTTAAAGTCTTTGTTCTTGGCCAACCTTGTCATATAGCAAACATTAGCAGAGAGATCTTGATCTTCATCATCTGTGAGTAACAGCCATTTGTCATCTTCAGCTAGCAATACATGTCCTCCTTCGACTTGTTTGGCTAACAGCATCTTCTGCTTGTAATACTCATAGTTCCGCTTTCGAGGTTGTTTGCAATCAACAGCAAAATGTCCAGGAATACCACAATTGTAGCACTTTTTGTCTGATGCCTTACCCTTCTCAACAACTTGTTTTTCATAAATCTCCTTCCTTTCACCATACCTTGATCCATTTGCTTCACCTTGCTCATTTCTCCTTGGATGATAATGTTCCTTCTTGGGAAATGCACTTGTAGAAGAAGTGCGGAGATTGTTGTTTGTTGGCCTCGCTTTGTAAAATTTCCTTTTGAAATGCTTTGTTACCGCGGCAAGAGCTTGATATAGTTCATCTGAAACACCATCTCTTGTAGCCATCAAATCATCTCCCTCCTCATCAGACGAAGAAACAACTACCATTTGCCTGTTAAGAGCTTCAGAAATCTTCTTCTCAACTATCAATGCCAAAGGATCAGAAGATACAACTTCTGGCATTTTGTTTGATGAAGCTTTGTTTAGGACTTGGTTTTCATTGAGTTTGAAAGATTCATAAAGAGTATGAATGGTGAACTTGGTCAAATTTTGATGTTGCTTGATCTGTGTTCCAAAATCTTCCCATTCTGGACCAAGAGCTTTGATGAATTTGATGTTTAGCTCAATCTCTGTTTTCTTGACATTGTTCTTCCTCAGCTCATTTATGACATTGCAGAATCTGTAGTAGACAGCTTCAAGAGTTTCATCAGGCAATTTCGCGAAGTTGTCAAACTCAGTCAAAATATTGGTCAATCTTATCGTCGAAGTCACGTCAGCTCCTTCCATCTGTCTAGCCACCTCATCCCAAATCTCCTTGGCTGTATCATAAGAATCAACAGAGCCATAGATTTCATCCGGTAGAGCTTTGTATAGGCATGACCTAGCTCTGTTATCTGCAGCTGTTCGATCTTTTTGTTCAGCATTCAAAAGATCAGGAGTCAGAATAATTGCATCAGTAGTGGGATGGTGATGAACGGCAAGTCCATTCAGGATGGAATCTTTCATCATATGACCATTTGTTTGACTTTCCACATAGTCCATAAATCTTTTCTTCCATAGTCCATAGGAACGACGGTAGAGAACTGGAGGTCTTGTATCTGAACCCAATGCCAATGCTTCACGAGAAGCCATTTGAATTTGATTTGATTTGAAAATTTAATTGAATTTAAAAAATGAAACGGTCTTGAGAAACAGAAAATGAAACGATCTTGTGAAGTAGAAAATGAAACGATCTTGAGAAACAGGAAATGAAACGATCTTGAGAAGTAGAAAAAGAAACGATCTTGAGAAAATCGTCCTGGGTGAGATCGTTTTGGAAGAGATCGTTCTAAGCAAGATCGACTTGAGTAAGATCGTCTTGAGCAAGATCGTTCTAGAATTTTGATGAAAAATTGGTTAAGTCTTGAAATTGAAACGATCTTGAAATGAAACGGTCTTGAAATGAAACGGTCTTGAAATGAAACGGTCTTGAAATGAAAAAATTTTGAATTGAAATGATTGAAGGAACTGGGACGATTTTAGTTGAAGATCGTCTTAAGTTCAGAGGAAATGAGACGATCTTGGTGAAGATCGTCTTGGGTTTCGAAGGTATGAAACGATCTAGTTGAAGATCGTCTTAGGTTTTAAAAAATGAAACGATCTTGATTGAAGATCGTTTTAGGTTTCTTTCCCAAAAACATCTAAGTATTTGAAATGACCCAACCAATCCTTTCGGATTAATTAGCCAGAAACAAACACTACCACAACACACTCTTGTTTAGAACGATCTTGTGAAGATCGTCTAACAAGCTACAAATCACAAGGATGAAAAATTAAGCTATCAAAGACTAAGACGATCTTGGGAAGATCGTCCTAGTGAAGATCGTCTTGGTCATCTTCTTCATCTTAACAGTTTTCCAGAAAAACTCCATTAACAACAAAAATCTTCAATATCTTTTGAATTACTGGGAGTTAGATCACGAAATCACTGGCAAACTGTTTGAATTCATGTCCGCAACAGGTTTATGAACAAAATTCAACACAAAACACAACAGATTCAAATCCCTCAAAATTCGCGCCAAAACTCAAAATTCAATCTCGAGATTTAGATTGAATTGAAACTCAAAACTTGACAGAATTATGTTTTCAATAACAACGAATCTATTGGTGAACAAATAATTGTGATTTTATGTGATTTGAAGTGTGAATTTTGATGAACCAGTAGGTGAAGAATACGAACAAAAATGGTGAATAATTTTGATTTTTGATGAATTTGTGATTGAATTCAGTTATGGATCTTCATCAGATTGATGTTTTGCTCTGATACCACTTGTTAAAACACGATTTCTATCACTGAATTCAATTCATCAATGGCGGTTTGGATAGTGTGTGTTCTTGGTGTTTGTGTGTGTTTTGAGAGAGAATCAAAGGTAACTGTGTAAATGTTATCAAAGGTTCTGAAAAGTTATGACCAGTTCTAATCTCTAAGGTGTGAGAGGGCTATTTATAGTCTAATTACATAATTATGCTTATTGTCACAATTAGCCCCTCAACCTTAGTGATCATTTATCTATGACTTAATAACAAGAAATTCTTCTAATCTAGATTACAATTTATCACTATTTTTGGATTTCTAACAGCTGAATGTATTATGGGAATATATGTATGTCGAAATGACTTATGTTGATATGATGATGTTTAAAGTAGAAGTATATATGTGCATATGAAGTATGATTCTTATAATGACGGTGGAATGATATGTGTAAGATATGTGTTGTTGATAATGTCGATGTTATGGCTTAATGTTGTTATGTGATGACTTATATGTGGCACTTAAGTATGGTATGTCTAGTTTACTAGATACACGTATGAATTACTATGAGTTGTGTACGTTAGTGGGATTAAACGTTAAAGTAGATGTGAGATTAATTAGGTAATGAATGTACCTAATGTTAAAGTAATATGTGAAATGTGGGAAATCGTGCTAGATGTAATGCTAGTGCGTAAGACATGGGAAATTGTGCTTGTTGTAAAACTAGTGCTTAATATGTAAATTGATTAAAGATATAAGACATGGAAGAAGATGTGAGTATCGATCCAAGTAAAAGAATGATTGAGGACCCGATAGCAATACTTGGAAGAAAGCAAAAGAAGCTACGCAGGAAAATGATTGATTTAGTGTTGAACAAGTGGAAACATAATCACGGTGAAAGCTTAACGTGGGAAACTGAGTCCGTGATGAAAGAGAAGTATCCGGAGTTGTTCATTTCCGATGAAATTCCGGGGACGGAATCCTTTTAAGGGGGAGGTAATTGTAACATCCAATCTTTTTAATTAACGGTTGACTAGAGTCGTTAAGTCAACATAACGTGTTTGTTAAGTTTATGGTAGATTTAATGCTTATATGTGGATAATGTGTTATGTGAGTGAGACTTGAATGTCTTATTGATTAATGTAGTAATGTGTTAAAGATGTAGTTATATGCTTTTTGAGGTGTTAAAAGTGTATAATGAGTTGTATATAGTCCCAATAGGTGTTTTGGGCTAATAATACGACTTTACAAAGCTTAGGGACCAATTTTGACATAGTGTGAAAGTCAAAAACGGGTTTAAGGTCCTAAGGATGATCATTAGTTGTTATTTGCTGATAATATTATCATTCCTTAAAGCCCTAGCCACCCCCCTTGATCCCCATTAATTTCCTAAGTGAAAATCCATGAAAACGTGTGATTCAAGTGAAGTTTGATCAAGATCTCTCATCCTTGCTTTCATCTACAGGTAATATAGATGATTTCCCTTTGATTTGTGATCATAAGAGTCGATCATATGGATCTTGCTTCTGGTCTCTAGGGTTGAGATTGATTTGATTATGTTTCATTGTCGATTATTGAGGTTTTCGGGTAATTTAATGTATTGTAATTGTATCCTCTTGTTCCTGGAACAAGTGATCATGTGAAATCATCATATGAGTCATATTTGGGTGCATATGAGGTTTATAGGTCGTGATGGTTTCTATGGTCATCTAATGGTCGAAAATTGTTTGCAAAACTAAGGGTTTACTAGATCTGAAAATTTAGTAATATTGCAAAAATCATATCTCTTTCAATTAAAAGAGTTATGAGATGAATCTTATATTTTTGAAAAGGGCTATGTGTCCTCTTGATTCAGTATGAACAATGTTTCTTTTGATTTTGCCCAGATATGGGAGAAAAATGTCCATTTCCAGAAGTGGTCGGATTTAAGACGAATTCTGTAGGTCTGTTTTGCAGACGCCATAACTAATTCATTAAAGAACTTCAAGAGTCAAACTTTATATTTCTGGAAAGGTCTTTGAATTCCCTACATTTCATAAGAACTAAGTTTTTACTCATTTGGTCGTCTTGAGGTCGAAAAGTCGCCTGCAAGTGAAGGGCGCGAGTCAGTCTTTAGACCAGCACTCCATATGCGGCACATAAAACCTATGTGCGGCGCATATCGGGGCCTGGGAGGTTTCTGGGTGATTTTTGAAGCAAATATGCGACGCATATTCAAAGCATGCGCCGCATAAAGGGTCTGTGAGCCCGTTTGAGGCCCGAAACAAGCGTTTAAGGGTCCTATAAGTGTACCTAAGTTAATGTATGATCTTATAACCTTATTAGGTTGGGTTTATACAGGTTTAATGACTATGAACTCGAGATAGGTAGTCGGGATCACAAAGAAGATACATTAACGTTGCTTATTGATGGCCACGAGGTAAGATACACTACTTTGACACGCTTAGGGTTCAACGAAAAGATGGTTTCAAATAATAACTTCCCAACTTATATCTTGAATTGTTTGTGGGTATTCGGAGTTACACGGGAGGTCATATGGGTTATGTAGTTGACCATTAAGACCTGAAATGCAGTCCCAAATGAAGTATAATGTAGTGAATGTTATGATATGTAGTATAATGTAGTGTATGTTATGATATGAAGTATAATGTAGCGTTATGTTATGAAGTGATATGTAGTATCTTGTGATGCATTGAGATGTAGTATATGTAGCATGTGTTGTTTTGTGCATGATTGTATGGCTTGCTCATCTAGTTCACTAGACTTGTTAAGTTGCCATGACACGTGCAGGTTTAAGGGCCCAAAACGTAAAAGCAGTAAACGTAGTAAATGTTTAGGTAATGCAGTCACCTAAACTAAATGAGATGCAGGTTCGAGCTCGTTAAAAATTTGATGCAGGAAAGTGTTAAGCTTAACCCGTACTTGCCCTAGCTCGGCTAAGTGCGTTAACGTAGGTTGCTTGGGTGGCTCCTAGCAACATGGTCATTGAGATGCAGTTGAGTAATACGAGGGGTCTGACCCACCCTTATTTGTCTTGTACATACGGATTACTCCGGGATTGGCTTGCCATTCCTTAACGACGTTTGATGTTCAACTGAATGGTTGTCATCTAGTCGGGTGTAACTTATGTTACACATTGACGCAGTTAAAATGTAGTAAAGCAGTTAAAATGTAGAAAAGCAGTTAAATGTAGAAAGCAGTTATGTGGTTATATGTGTGTAATGAAGTAAAGCAGGATAGGCACATTTAGGGTGGTTCATCCTAATATGTTATGTTGATGACGTGGTATATTTGATGTGTGTTGTGCCTTAATGAAGTATATAAATCCATAATGTTTGAAATGGATAAATGTTTTATAACTTAAGTGTTATCTTACTTAGCTAATTCGTTAGCTAACACTTGTCTTTTGAAATGTGTTGCTCCCTCAGGTTTAGCGTAGCTGAGGTAGTTGATGAAGAAAAGCAAGGAATGGGTAGATAGCTTGCTGTTGACCTTAGCTACCCATAGATGCTAAACTTTTATAGACATTTGTTTATGTTTGTCTTTTATGAAGTTTGCATGTTATGTAGTCGGTTGTTTTGTGTTGGGCAGCCGACGGGTTTCTATTTAGACTTGTTTTGATGGTATGAATAAGTAACATCAATGAATAAGGAAACCAAACAGATTTTAATTGGTTTGGACTTTTAAAGTTTCTTCCGCTCTATTTTAACGCCGTTAGGCGAAAATTTTTGGAAACCCGTATTTTTAAACGAAGGGTGTATATATATATATTGTAACACCGTGTTCTTATTTTAAGGCTGTTCTTATTTGATTGCCCCCCTATATATATATATATATATATATATATATATTGTATATATTATATAATATATATATATATATAGGGGCAATCAAATAAGAACAGCCTTAAAATAAGAACACGGTGATAATACTTAAAAACATCATTTTGATGCATTAAAAGTCCATAAAACTAACAAAGTGTATACCTAATTATCATTATTTAAGTGTTTAACGCTAAACTTATACATATTTAATTAAACGTTATCTGGTCTTTTTAAAGAATATTTATACGCATTTGATCATGAATGAATGTATTTTAGGTACTTATTATTTGCATAAGTGTTTTGTAGGTAAAAATAAAGGTTGAACAAGAATCGGTAAAGAAACAGATCAAAAACAAGTCAAACGGATAAGAAAGTCATAGTTGCACTAAAACACAAAACAGGAAAAGACCTCTATAGAGGGAACAATACCTCGTTAGAGGAGGACCTCGATAGAGGGGTAGACCTCGTTAGAGGTCAACCTCGACAGAGGGATTTGGCCTCGTTAGAGGGACGTGCAGATTCAAGATTTTGAATTTAAGTTTCTCGTCGTTTTCGCATGATTTGATTTGACTACACTCAATGGAGCTGTTGAAGACTACCATTATTGATCGTATTGGGGAACATGCTACCCCAACAATAATATCATAGTGACGAGACTCGCTTGCTTTCCGTGGCTATAAAACGAAGACGCGTTTGAAAAAGAAAACTGTGCACCGGGGATCCAAAGTGTTGTTACTACTCCCCCTTCTCTTCAGATTATGCACCACAACCACCATACTTCACCACCTACAAAACAAGTTTACGTTACCGTAGCTCCGTTCACAAGTTACCATTAACATACACAAGCTTTCGGTTTCGTCTCGGTTGCAAATCACAAACACCAACACCTCAACTTTTACTTTCAGTTACAAACAAATCCTAAACAACGCCAAAACAGTTACCCAAAGTCTCGTAAAGTTTCGTTGATCCATTTTCAAGTTACCATTAACGACCGCGTAGCTTTCGACTTTGTTTTAACTCTTGTTCTCAAAACACCAATACCTCAAATCACTTTGTTACTGTATTATTAATCACTTAAAGTGTGTTGTAATGTCCATAAGGTTACTTTGTTAATTCTTGTGCATCCGCTTACAACAAGTTTATGAAAGTAAACATGGTTCTATTTGTATAATATTTCTACGTCGAAGTTGTGTTATAAAAGGTGTTATATATTGGGTTTTAATAATTCTATTCCCATGAAAAGTATCATGAAGTTACGTTACTGTTTGTTCATACGCATGTAAGCATGCGTTGTTTTCTCGCATGGTTTTCGAAATAGTCTACGGTTTGATTATTAAAGTTTCAAGTTGATTCGAGTAGTTAGATAGCTAGATTGGGGTTTAGTCTAGTTGTGTTAAGAAACAGAAGCATTACTAGTTGCAACAATGGCTAGTTTGAAAGGTTAACTTTATATAAAAATTCCTTGGAGATGAGAAGTTCAAGAAGAAAGAACATTATCCTAGTTCTTATGTTGACTTTCAAAAGCCAAAATTGCAAAAGTAAGTGATTTTCCATCCAGGATTCCTAAAATCCAAAAAGGTTAAGTTTTTACATATCTAGTTTAATAAACGGATTCGTGACAATCCGATTATAAACTAGATTTTATGTAGATGTTAGAGGTTAAAGGTTCCAAATGGTTTGCAAAATGCTAAAAGGAATCACTAAAAAGGATTTTCTCAAATTCAATGGCATTATTAAAACCAGTTTAATTATTGTTAATGTTTTCAAATGGATCACAAGTAGTTGATAAGCAACGTGACAACTCGGTCACAAAACCCCCACTTTTCTAGATTAAAAATAATACTATTATTAAGATTGATAAAATCAAGTTTAACTCGGCGCCAAAAACTTGATGTGTAATTTTCGCTTTACTTTTATTTAATCTTTTTGCTCATGAAAATCAACCAAGTTTTAAATTATAAAACTAGGCTATACCAATATCTAGACTATTACATACAGGCAGTGTACCTTGTTGTTTAAAATATAGTTACCAGTAAGTCCAGGATCGAACACAGGGAAAGCGTTAGCTTATCAATCTTAATAATAGTATTATGTTTAATCTAGAAAAGTGGGGGTTTTGTGACCGAGTTGTCACGTTGCTTATCAACTACTTGTGATCCATTTGAAAACATTAACAATAATTAAACTCGTTTTAATAATGCCATTGAATTTGAGAAAATCATTTTTAGAGATTCGTATTTAGCATTTTGGAAACCATTTGGAACCTTTAACCTCTATAATCTACACAAAATCTAGTTTATAATCCGATTGTCCCGTATTCGTTTGTTAAACTACATATGTAAAAACTTAACATTTTTGGATTTTAGGAATCCTGGATGGAAAATTACTTACTTTTGCAATTTTGACTTTTGAAAGTCAACATAAGAACTAGGATAAAGTTCTTTCTTCTTCAACTTCTCTTCTTTAAGGAATTTTCTATACAAAGTTAATCTTTGAAACTATGCACCAAACTAAATATTTCATCTCACTCAAAATAGCTATTGTTGCAACTAGTAATGCTTCTGTTTCTTAACACAACTAGACTAAACCACAATCTAGCTATCTAACTACTCGAATCAACTTGAAACTTTATTAATCAAACCGTAGACTATTTCGAAAACCTTGCGAGACAACAACGCATGCTTACATGCGTTTGAACAAACAATATCGTAACTTCATGATACTTTTCATGGAAATAGAATTATCAAAACCCGATATATAAGAGCTTTTATAGCACAACTTCGACGTAGAAATATTATACAAATAGAACCATGTTTACTTTCATAAACTTGTTGTAAGCGGATGCACAAGAATTAACAAAGTAACCTTATGGACATTACAACACACTTTAAGTGATTAATAATATAGTAACAAAGTGATTTGAGGTGTTGGTGTTTTGAGAACAAGAGTTAAAACAAAGTCGAAAGCTACGCGGACGTTAATGGTAACTTGGAAATGGATCAACGAAACTTTACGAGACTTTGGGTAACTGTTTTGGCGTTGTTTAGGATTTGTTTGTAACTGAAAGTAAAAGTTGAGGTGTTGGTGTTTGTGATTTGCAACCGAGACGAAACCGAAAGCTTGTGTATGTTAATGGTAACTTGTGAACGGAGCTACGGTAACGTAAACTTGTTTTGTAGGTGGTGAAGTATGGTGGTTGTGGTGCATAATCTGAAGAGAAGGGGGAGTAGTAACAGAACTTTGGATCCCCGGTGCACACTTTTCTTCTTCGAACGCGCCTTCGTTTTATAGCCACGACAAGCAAGCGAGCCTCGTCACTATGATATTATTGCTGGGGTAGCATGTTCCCCATTAAGATCAATAATGGTAGTTTTCAACAGCTCCATCGAGTGTAATCAAATAAAATCATGCGGAAACGACGAGAAACTTAAATTCAAAATCTTGAATCTGCACGTCCCTCTAACGAGGCCAAATCCCTCTGTGAAATGACACAACTCAATAAATGGAAAAATAAAGATTTTTTTTTTACAGATATGCGCCGCACACCTTAAATATGCGCCGCATATCGCGATGTCAAAAAGATCAGAAACTTTCATGCGTTTGAAAATGCGCCGCATAAACCCATGTTTATCATATATGCGCCGCATACATAGTATATGCGCCACATATTTGCACCTGACAGATCCAAAACCAACTTTTGACATTTGACTCAACTTACAATCTTTTCAAACTCATTTCCAAGCTTTAGACCACTACATTTATGACTTCAATCAAATACATTTAACCAAACTCATTATAAAAGACAACGCACAAAATTAGAAATTTTGGCATGACCTTTTCGTAAAATCTACATCAAAACCTGTTACGGATAATAAGTTTTTAAAATACATTTGATCATAATCTATACATTACTATTACATAATGACCCATTATAAATAACCAAAAAGTCCTTGAATCTAACACTTGACATAACAAATATTTTACCAAAACAATCAAATGTACCATGAGCCAATAGTTCAAAGGGGTCTCTACGGGTCCTATCAACATTACCATTTTCCGCATTTAGCTAAAACATTCAAATCCATAAATTAGCTTCGAACTTCAAGTACTTGTCTTTGTTTCCACATCCGAGACAACCTATAAAAAGGGTAAACAACTAAAAGGTAAGCAAAGCTTAGTGAATAATCTTGCATACGTTTATAGACACGAAGGAGGGAAACGCACAAAGGACTATTACATGTAGCCTATGGCACCGTCGTACCATATCTACATGCTCACCTTTGTACTTTAACGCATTACATGGATCCATATAAGCAAATACAACACAATCAACAATCTTGGGATTCTTAGGCCCCGTTCACAGGAGGTTCTTAGGCCTCATAATCACATATCAAGAGGTTCTTAGGCCTCATATATCTCATATCTCAAGAGGTTCTTAGGCCTCATACATCACATATCAAGAGGTTCTTAGGCCTCATAATCACAATGCCCCAAATTGGGCTTAACGCCAAATCGATTACCACACACGAAATCCACCATCATATGGTAATAGACCCAACACATATATAAAGGTATGCAAGAATACTCACCTCCTTCGCGACCACAAATCAACAATCAACAAAACCGCAAGTACACAATATGTATGCTTCAACCTAGCAATGATTTACAAATACATAGAATATCATCAATCACATACAAGGTCACTTAGCCACAATCAATAGCATCTTAGCACCAAACCCATCTTTTACAATCTCATATTGCTCTTGGTTTGATTTTCAAAACATGAATCTCTTATCATAATGTCAAACTCACTTTCATAACAAAATTACCATTTTCAAATTTGACCAAGCTGACTACAAACAAGCATAACTTTGGTTATACTTAGTATTTTTACGTGATTCCAGTGGCCAAATTTAGAAAACACATATATCTATATTTTATCTTTAGTGACCAACATGTGAATTGTCCTTCAAAAGTGACTTCTGCTCGTTTTAAAAACCAATACTGTTGCTGTTCTTGCTGACAAAACAGATTTGACCTTACTGACTTCAATAATCGTAACTTGAGTTCTACACCATTATTTGACCTCATTCCAGTGACCACTTCAAGTTAACACATATAGCTACATTTTATCTTCAGTGACCAACACAATATTTGACCCGTATAAGTGTGTTTTACTCGTTTCAAAAACAGACACTGAATCATTTCTTACTGAAAATTCAGAATGACCACACTGACTTCAAAAATTCATAACTCGACTTCTACTTCACCTTTTTAACCCATTCCAGTGGCCACTTCGAGATGACACTTAAACCTACATTTTCTTTTTAGAAATCAACAAGTGAATAATCTGATACATAGGCGTTTTACTCGTTGCAAAATCAGAGGCAGAATCTGTCAAATTTTGTTCTCACTAACATTCATCAAAATCTATCATGCAACCCAACTAGAAACCCCTAATTTGGTTAAATTTCAAGAACCCTAACTTGTATTATAGCAATTAACTCAATATAAAGAAAACCCCCAATTTCCCAAATATAATTAGTTACATGAACCCTAATTCTAGAAATATAAAACAAATTAGGTTAAAAGAAATTATTACCTTCAAGATTAAGAATTGAAATCACACTTTTCTTTCTTCCTTTTTCTCTTGAAAATGTCGACACCCACAACACCACCCAAATCTCTCAAATTCAATTGATAGAATATTTGTAGGTTATAATCTTATTATTACTTGAAGTGTTAATTAATTTAAGTGAATATGAAGATTTCTCACAACAAGGAAGAATGGAAATTTAGAAGAAGAAGAAGAAGTTTGCTAGTGAAGTGTGGAGTGAGTCATAAGGGAAGAATATGACTGGCATCTTATAGTGATGCCACGCCCTCTTTCAAATTTTAGTGGTATTTTACCCGCTATCCGTTAAAGTTCCAACTAAATCAATCTCATATTCAAAAATAAAATACTAGGAAACTATTTTAATGTCAAAACTATAATAAAGGTTAATTTTCATTGGCCTAAAAGTTTTAGGATGTTACACTCTGTCGAGGTTGACCTCTAACGAGGTCTACCCCCTCTGTCAAAGTCCTCCTCTAACGAGGTCTGGTTTCCTCTATAAAGGTCTTTCCTATTTTGTCTTTTAGTGCAACTTTGACTTTCTTATCCGTTTGACTTGTTTTTGATCCGTTTCTTCACCGATTCTTGTTCAATCTTTATTTTTACCTACAAAACACTTATGCAAATAATAAGTATCTAAAATACATTCATTCATGATCAAATGTGTATAAATATTCTTTAAAAAGACCAGATAACACTTAATTAAATATGTATAATTTTAGCGTATCACAGAATATATATATTATACATATATATATATATATATAAAATGAGTTAGTTTATATATATATATATATATATATATATATATATATATATATATATATATATATAATATATATATATATATATATATATATATATATATATATATATATATATATATATATATATAATATATATATATATATATATATAATATATATATATATATATATATATATATATATATATATATATATATATATATATATATATATATATATATATATATATATATATATATATATATATATATATATATATATATATATATATATATATATATATATATATATATATATATATATATATATATATATATATATATATATATATATATATATATATATATATATATATATATATATATATATATATATATATATATATATATATATATATATATATATATATATATATATATATATATATATATATATATATATATATATATATATATATATATATATATATATATATATATATATATATATATATATATATATATATATATATATATATATATATATATATATATATATATATATATATATATATATATATATATATATATATATATATATATAATATATATATATATATATATATATATATAATATATATATATATATATATATATATATATATATATATATATATATATATATATATATATATATATATATATATATATATATATATATATATATATATATATATATATATATATATATATATATATATATATATATATATATATATATATATATATATATATATATATATATATATATATATATATATATATATATATATAATATATATATATATATATATATATATATATATATATATATATATATATATATATATATATATATATATATATATATATATATATATATATATATATATATATATATATATATATATATATATATATATATATATATATATATATATATATATATATATATATATATATATATATATATATATATATATATATATATATATAATATATATATATATATATATATATATATATATATATATATATATATATATATATATATATATATATATATATATATATATAATATATATATATATATATATATATATATATATATATATATATATATATATATATATATATATATATATATATATATATATATATATATATATATATATATATATATATATATATATATATATATATATATATATATATATATATATATATATATATATATATATATATATATATATATATATATATATATATATATATATATATATATATATATATATATATATATATATATATATATATATATATATATATATATATATATATATATATATATAATATATATATATATATATATATATATATATAATATATATATATATATATATATATATATATATATATATATATATATATATATATATATATATATATATATATATATATATATATATATATATATATATATATATATATATATATATATATATATATATATATATATATATATATATATATATATATATAATATATATATATATATATATATATATATATATATATATATATATATATATAATATATATATATATATATATATATATATATATATATATATATATATATATATATATATATATATATATATATATATATATATATAATATATATATATATATATATATATATATATATATATATATATATATATATATATATATATATATATATATATATATATATATATATATATATATATATATATAATATATATATATATATATATATATATATATCTTTACTCTGAGCCATATTTTGAAATTATTATTTTGCTAACGTCATTATTTACGTCTTTTTTATAGAAATCTTTGTGTGTGTTGTAGATTGAGTGTGGAGATGTTGGAATGGGATGATCCTCATTTATTAAATTTGTATTGGTTATGTACCACATGGTTAACTGTTCACTTTTTCCGACGAATGGGGGATACATATTCTAATTACGGTGTGCTCAAGTATGTGTGTAATTTAGGGCCGACTCCGAAAATGTTTTAAAAAAAATTGGGTCCAAGGCGAAAAAGAAAATAGGCCCCTAAAATTATAAAAGTTATGAATTGTAAATACTGTATTATATATAAAGATACTGTAGAAACACGTGAATGACGTGTTCCCAGATCGTTTAACACGAGATCTACGATCATAGACAGGCGGAATCCGTCTATAATCGTCGTTAGGTTTATATGATGAACACGAAGATAACAACAACAAAATAGCTACGAATTTACTGATGA
>CM067170.1:123330965-123350965 GCA_034093135.1 Erigeron breviscapus | reverse complement strand
ATTGTCTCAGTTCGGGAATATTAATGAATCAAAGAAGATGCTTAAAGGTACTCTTTTTCTTTATTTTGTTGGACAAGCTGCTTAAAAATACTCTTAGAGTTGCTAATAGTTATTAAATCCATGTATTACATGAAAATGATGCATTTTCTTATGTATTTTGCCTTTTTGTTTAATTGTTGTATATTATCACAATCAAAAACTTATATTTGGACAAAAATATATAAACAAAATTTAGATGCTGTGTCAAAATTGGAAGAGGCGTTAGCTATCAATCCTGCAAAACATGAGGCGCTGTGGTGCCTAGGGAGTGTCCTCACTGCCAATGGATTTCTAATCTCTGAGCACGAAGAGGCTAAGATTCTGTTTGACCAGGCACTTGATTATTTCGAAAAGGCTGTAGAACTGGTATTTACTCTTTTGCTTGTGCATATAAGTTTCTAAAAGTTGAATATCTTTTCACCATATATGCTTAATAGATCTAACTGTGAATGTATGTGATCAACTGTATTTTCTCAGTGTCCAGAGAATGAGCATTATCTCCAAGCTTTGGCATCTTGTGCTAAGGTAATCCACGATTTTTATTTACTTGTTTCTTACCGTAGTCTTTTATTAGTTGCTCTAATTTACGTGCCTTGCAACTCTTTCATATGTTAGTATTCTGAAATATTTGTTGGTGCAAGTACATGTCATTCTGTTAAGTTGTCTTATGTTAGTTACTTCGTTGTGAAATTTGGTCTTTCTGCCAAGTAATAAGAATTTTTAACAAGCATATGACAGCCGACAGCTATCCTCTACAAACCTGCTATTAGCCAGCAGCTGTTAGTTTCACCTTTATGTATTGATACATATTCCAGAACATTAATTAATTAGGCACGTTTCGGGGTACCAGTTTAACAAACTTCTCACAGTGTATTTCACTTTACATGACTTAGCTTTGTCTCTGTGTAGCTTAGACAACTAGTGTTAAATCGTACAGCTTCTCATATATAAATAATCACCTCTTTATTTCTATAGCTAAGTTTGGAAAAGTTTTCTGATCTAAAAATGTTAAAAAAATTTCGTGGAAGGGTAATGAAACGCGTAACCTGTGTGATTTACTATTTAGAGAATGTAGGGACAATGTATATGTATGCATTTATGCTGCATGATATTGGCTGTAAGATAACATGTAATGACTTATCATATATTGGTAATAGTGAACAAGAGTTTGGCAACGGATTTCTCAATCATGATGGAATCTAATCTTTAACATTTATAAACTTAATCTTACAGGCCTTGGAGGTTCACAAGGAAATCCACAGACAGGGAGGACTTGCTCAAGCTCAACAAACATTGGGTGGAGGATCTGCTACGTCTTCAAGCGCTAAGGTTATGCGTATTCCTTTTATTTTTATGTCAACTAGTGGTGTCATGATGGATGTGTAGGTTAATACTCAAAATAGGTTTGGGTCAAAATATGTGATTCGTTGTACAGGTCAATGTCTTCCCAGCCAATTTACTTTATTGATGTTTCTTTTCTCTTCCATTTATCTTAAAAATTTGAAGAAAAAAAATCTAATTTCTAAAATCAGATCTGGCACGATGCCTTGGTTTAAGTTCAGCCCATGGAACAGGCGTGTCCTAAAGATAAAACATAACCTGTGTCTATCCATTGATAAGGGAAGCACTTGGTGACCTTAAGTTCCCAAGTTCGATCCCCGCTTGGCACAAAAAACAATTCCTTAAAAGTACCTGTTACCAATGAAGCCTAGGCCCACATGTGAAGTTCTAAAGACGTGGGTTCGATCTATCGAGGTGCCCAGATCATGTGGGGATTAGGATGGAGGTATTGTACCGGCATCTATGGCTCATACGGGGTGAGTCGATGGGTATCCAATTGTGGTATCGGGGCTAGGGTTCCCCCCATTACCTTTTTTTTTTTGAAATTTGTAGCATTCAGTACATCAGGCATCTATAGATTTTGTTTATTTTACATCAGTCCTTGAAAAGTAAACCAATCATCTCATCTGAATCTTGTTTTTATTTACGTTTAACTGTTCTGTGTGGTAGGGATCTGCCAAGAACAAGAGCAGTGATCTAATGTATGATATATTTGGATGGGTAATTCTTGCTGCTGGGCTGGTTGCATGGCTAGGGATGGCCAAGTTGCCTTCACCACCACCACCACCACCAATGTGAGGATGTTGCTTCTTTTTTAGTAAGTTAAGCTCATTTTATTATAAGACGATGCAAATGTTCACTACATATTAATGGCTTAGACATGCACCAACTAGGCGTCTCATGTGAGCTTATGAGTGCATTATTCTATCTATTAAATGTCCATCTGAATGTGCACTACCGTGAATAGTGAATCGCATCTGGTATTTTGCAAATTTTGACCTTTAACTCTTTATAAATGTATTTTTGTTTGTGATTTTCAGTTATACATTGCAATATTTCATTTTATTTTTTAGTCAATATCTTTCCCTAGTATCTTGCAATGTTTGGCTAGAGTCGAAACTGCCCTCCTACCAAGTGTCACCTTTTTGTTGCACAGAAGGATACTTTGGTTCTTGTAAGTGTAATCTAGAGGGGGGTGAATAGATTATACCAATTTTTAACTTCTTTTTGAAAGATTATTTGTGAAACAAAATTATCATGGTTTGTGCAAGACAATATCACAACAACAACTATATATATCAAATACAATCAAATTAAAAGATAGAGTTAGAAAATATGTCACCACACAAGAGAACACCACGATTTATAGTGGTTCGGGTGAATGTTAACGAATTCACCTTAATCCAGTCCCCAATTCACGAATTGAGAGTTTGTAGCACTAGTATCTCCAAAACCGGTGGAGAGTCCGCAAATACAACCTTGACACTTCAAGATGTTAACCTTTCCTAACCACTAGGAAAACAAGCTCTTGACACTTCAAGAGAAATCACACCAATCACACTCACTAGTGTAATTAAGAATATACCTTTGAGGCTCTCAATTATTTCACTAAATAATCTCCTCACTACAAAATTCACTCTTGCTAACTGAAATCAAAGATATGAGATTTAGAAGAATAAGTATGTGATATTTCAGATGTTGTGGATGCAAGAGGTGAGATGCAAAGCTCACCAAGTCTTCATTTTATACCCAAAAAGCACTTTGTAGCCGTTTGACCGGGACGACTCTAGTCAGAGGCCGTCCTCTAGCCCTCTAGGTCACAAGAGCCGTCCTTCAGAACTTCACAAAAGCCATGTATTCCTCCCATGTTGTCTCCACCACAAGCAAGAATCTTCCCATTACAAGTTTAACTTAAAAGAGAATAGAAGAAAGAGAGATAGATGCTTACCAAGAATGGATGAATGGGGATTGAGAAAGTCACAAGATGTGTTATGGAAATGAGAAAAGAACCCACTCAATATTTCAAATACAAATCTGAATTTATTCAGATGTTGACCAATTTTGACCATTCACACAATTTTGACTTTTGTTGACCTTCAATACTTAGAAAAATTTTAGCCTCCAATTTTGGTGAAAAATCAAAGTGTTTAGATTTGGATTTTAACAATTGCAAACATCTTAGAATGATAAGATAAGACTTGGGAACAAGTTTCGGGTTATAAACTTATGTAACGAGCGATCGGCAAAACTTGACCAAAACGAACAGAAGAGGACCGCCTTTGTGCTGCAAGAGCCGTCCTCCAGACAAGAGCCATGCAAGAGCCATGCGCTCCTTTATACTTAGAAAATTTTCAACCCCCAAATTTGGCGAAAAACGAAAGTTGTTATTTTTGATTTTTGTCAATTGTAAACATCTTAAAACATAAAACATCAATATAAGGTTATGGAACAAGTTTGGGGTCACGGAAGTGTGTAACGAAGGCTAGGCGGAAAACAAGCAAAATGACCCGGACGGCCATTGCAGGACACAAGAGCCAAGAGTCGTCCGCAGCCGCCGTCGTCCCCTACACAAGAGCCGTGCCATGTTTTTTCGACAAAGTGCTACACTAAACTCAAACTTGACGTTGTCATCGTTTTAGGTTCGGAAATAGCGTATGTATGCCTAAATTAGTTTTTATAACATTTTACAATTATTGTATGTATCGTTACTCATTATCAAAACAACGGAGACGTTTAAATTAACCGTAATGTTCCAACTTAGATAGATATCCATCTTTTAGTTCACTGATACTAATGGTCTGATGCTGTAAGTTGGCGTCTTGTTCTTCTGCCTCTTTATAGTGAGCATCGCAAAGTCTTGTAGAATGTTTTTCAGAGGTATCTGGTAGAAGCATAGAGGTATCTGGTAGAAGCATAGTGAGAAGGAAGACTATGTTCTTCCTTGTTAAGGACAACCATGACTGATCTTTTACGGTTCCATATTAAGCGTTTCTGCTGACACGGTTGAGGCTCTGGAATTGGGTCTTTTACTATTAGTACTTGTCATAGCAACCAAGTGACTGACTAAACTAACACTATTTTGTTCTTTCCATAAGTTCCTTAGTAAATCGTGCTTGGTTTATAAAGGCACACCTAGGTGCAAGGTCGACCCTAGGTGATGGGCAGATTACATTATGTTACTTCAGGCAGGCTTCGGTTTGGAAGGCAAGATGAACCAGTGCTTTATTCGCGACTTTTTGTGAAATTTGGGACATAATATCTTTTCGTATCTTCATTCATTATATGTGGACCTATTGTTACTGGGATGTTATGGACTTCTTTTTAAGCCTGTTTTTGTGAAAATAAGTCAAAGTCGCCTGCTAATTCTGTTGTGTAGCTACTAGCTAGTCAAATCGAGTGGTCTCTTGTAGTTCTATCATCATACCTGCTCATCGTTATTTGATATGTAATATTTGGCTTCAGAATATACACCCACTCGCTGCATTTTTGTTGAAACTTTGGTATGAAAGTGAACTATCTGAAGTATATTCGCCATGTGAAAGTGATTTTTAAGTATATTTAGAAGTGAGATAAGTATTTTGGTGAAACTTTTGTATGAAAATGATTAAATGAACTATCTGAAGTATATTCGCCATGTGAAAATGATTTTTAAGTATATTTAGAAG
Organism: Erigeron breviscapus; assembly: GCA_034093135.1. Taxonomy (NCBI): domain Eukaryota; kingdom Viridiplantae; phylum Streptophyta; class Magnoliopsida; order Asterales; family Asteraceae; genus Erigeron; species Erigeron breviscapus. Next base: position 123,345,920 of record CM067170.1, on the reverse strand, counting down.
CGAGATAAGTATTTTGGTGAAATCTTTATTCCTAACATTGTTGAGTTTTCTCTCTTTCTCTCTCTAGAGAGAGTTTTTTGTTAGGAATAAATTGCAGGTTCTAATTCAATACACACACAAACAGAATTAACAGAAAGATAAAGAATCTCCCAATTATCCGTGTGAACTAATCCACGGGGGGCAGTTGCGTTTATCTTTATTGAGTCCCTCAAAAAATACAGGTGCAAGAGATAATTAGGTTACACAAATTAGGGTTCCCTTTGTTAAACTTGTTGACCAAGTAACCTAACAAAACTGGGCCAAATTTAGTTAAGGTCGGCTGTCCCTAGCAAATAAGACCCACCGCCTTTTAGAAGCTTCTGGACTTGGCAGCCTAAGTGGGCCGTAAACAACATAATACGCCAACATTTTTTTTCTCTAGATCTGTGAGATCGAGATCTCTCTCTAGGTTTCCCCTCTTCGTCTTGGCTTCGCCTTGCCGCGGAGAATCTTTTCAAGGGTTAAGCCCTAGGCCGGAAGTCCTTCTGGAAGCAGCCTCTCTACCTTTGGGTAGAGGTAAGGCTGTCTACATCATACCTTTCCCATACCCCGCTTATGGCGGAGTTGGGTATCGTTGTTGTGTATAAGTATTTTGGTGAAAAATGATATGCAGAAAATGGTATGTAGAAGTGAGATAAGTATTTTGGTGAAAATAAGGTTTGATTTATGGGATAGTGCCTTGCCTTTCCTTTGAGCTCCTATCGCCTGTTAAAAGGTAAAACCAAGAAATAATGAATGCGATCATTATGATTACAAAAACAGTATCGTTGTTGTGTATAAGAAATGGTATGTAGAAGCAGCCTCTCTACCTTTGGGTAGAGGTAAGGCTGTCTACATCATACCTTTCCCATACCCCGCTTATGGCGGAGTTGGGTATCGTTGTTGTGTATAAGTATTTTGGTGAAAAATGATATGCAGAAAATGGTATGTAGAAGTGAGATAAGTATTTTGGTGAAAATAAGGTTTGATTTATGGGATAGTGCCTTGCCTTTCCTTTGAGCTCCTATCGCCTGTTAAAAGGTAAAACCAAGAAATAATGAATGCGATCATTATGATTACAAAAACAGTATCGTTGTTGTGTATAAGAAATGGTATGTAGAAGCAGCCTCTCTACCTTTGGGTAGAGGTAAGGCTGTCTACATCATACCTTTCCCATACCCCGCTTATGGCGGAGTTGGGTATCGTTGTTGTGTATAAGTATTTTGGTGAAAAATGATATGCAGAAAATGGTATGTAGAAGTGAGATAAGTATTTTGGTGAAAATAAGGTTTGATTTATGGGATAGTGCCTTGCCTTTCCTTTGAGCTCCTATCGCCTGTTAAAAGGTAAAACCAAGAAATAATGAATGCGATCATTATGATTACAAAAACAGTATCGTTGTTGTGTATAAGTATTTTGGTGAAAAATGATATGCAGAAAATGGTATGTAGAAGTGAGATAAGTATTTTGGTGAAATAAAGGTTTGATTCATGGGATAGTGCCTTGCCTTTCCTTTGAGCTCCTATCGCCTGTTAAAAGGTAAAACCAAGAAATAATGCATGCGATCATTATGATTACAAAAACAGTATCGTCACGACAACTAAATCTGGTTTAGGAGGTTATGTGCATTTAATGTACGAGTATACTTTGGGAGATTCTTACCAGAGCTACCAGTGCCATTTTGGACAGGCCTTCTATCATGGGTGATAAGGTTCCTAGTCTATACTGTCTGTATAAGCTTAGAACGTCTGAATATGTATGCGGTCTTTATAAGACAATACCTTGATAAGGCTTCAGATTTGGTAGGTTGAGATGGAAAAGACAATTAGGTGTGGAAGTAAGTTGTAAAGAAGATCACGACGCGAGATTTCAGGATTGTAAAAAGGAGTTGAAGATAAGATTCTCGGCATAACCTGCGGTACATAGTTTACCTTGCTGATAGTTATCACTTATCACTATATTGGTTGGTAAGACTGGCAATATGCGAGGTGCAAAGCTGGGAGTACCATCTACATCTCCGTCACCTTCGGGAATCATATCGTGATCCTCATTGGGGTCGTTGTCTTCGACAAATTCGACATGCTCCTTGTCTCGAAACCTGGCCATGCATAAACTAATTGATATCGTTAAATAAATTTCTTTTATTCAATACTTTTTTAGCTATAAATGCGCAATATGCTCACTAGGATATGAAAAGTGAATGAAGAACACTGGAGTAATAAAGAGTTTTCAGTTCCCAAAACACCAGCTTTCAAGAAAAATCTTCATTTAAATTGAGCTAAAAATATGATCCTCGAAACATTTAACACAACAGGAACCATCCATCTTCACATTTCACAATTGTCTTGAAGATGAAAGCAAAATGTGAGTAAAAATTTAGGGGTATTGGAGAAATGATAGAAGTGTTCGGTTTTTGGGCATTGGTTTTGAATTTAGGGATTCCTCATATTTTCCAAAGGGGGTGGGCTTAGAAATTGATTTTAGTTTTATTATGTAAAGATTTTAATCATGTAATATCTCATCCTTTGCTCCAACTTCTTATTAATCAATATAGGTAATAAATTTACCACTCCAATAAACCTAATCTTCAATCCCTCCCCTCCTTTCTCTGGTTTTCTGGCGATACATCCTATTTTTTGTCCATAAATGTAATATTTATATAAAGGTACTTTTTTCTTTTATCTCTCTCCTCTCTCTTTTTTCCCTCTTCTCTTTTATCTTCTTAAACAACAGTTGACCAGATCTTGACCATTGACCGGAGCTTCGAATAGCGGGAAAGTCAGATCTTGACCGATTTTGACAAGTCGATTGGAAGTCCCGGGACATATCTTTTCCGCCCAAAAAACAAATTGAACTCATAAAAAACGAATTGAATTCGACGATTGGAAGTGGGAAGTCAACGATTGGAACTGGACTCGGTTTGCCGTACCCTATCAACTCGGTTCGACGTACCCTATCGACTCGGTTCGACGTACCCCCATCGTTTGGAACGCTTTCGAATTGCGTTCTTGAACGTTTTGTACCAATACGCAATACACAGATTTCTGAGCGTATTCTGTGACTATGAACCAAACACCACCTGAATACAAATTTTAATCCTGTAAAAATAGATATTCACGAGCTTTGGTTGTTTAAGAGCTATGTAGATCCGATTGAGGGTTGTTAGTTTTTTTTTGTTAGCTAATAGTGTTGGTCTTTCAGCTTGGTATCTTGACTTCCTCTTCGTTGCAGTAGCTAATTGCTTCATTTGCCGTTTTTCTGAAAATGAATTCTAGTTGCTTAAGCTGATAAATTGCACACTTTTACGTGTCTTCTTAGGCCTGAATTTGGTAGAGTTTTGCTTTAAGACTATTATGTAGTTTACTTTTTTATGAAATTCTAGATGGCAGAACTGTTCTTATCTGGTACCAGGTTCTTCTCTGTAAACCTTTAACGAAAAATGTTTTGTGAATTCTAATAATGAGCAAAGAAGAATACGCCACAACATCAAAATTTTTTTATCACAAACCAGTTAGCTTAAGTTATATTGAACCCAACATGATCATATTAGTTTGGTAGTGGTGAAGTAACATGATAAGGCATAGTGGATCCCGGTGAGGTTAGTTTTTTTGTGTATGTTTGATGAATACGATATCTTACTGATTGGCGGTTTTGGTGGCTAAAGATCTTGAGCTACGGTCCCTACAGTTTCCTTACTCTTTTTGGTAAGAAGTGGTTGTTAACCTGGCAGATTCTTGGGCCACATATTGCCTTTGCTGGAAAGAACGTTCACAAAAATATAATATCTAGCATATAGAGTTCAAATATGTAAGTCTCGAATTGGTTTCTTTTTGTTTAGGCTTTTCTTTTTCTAATATAAAAGATCAAAAGTTTTGGGACACATAATTCCACTTCTGTTGGTTCTCTTCCAAAAGATGTCCCCAGAAGCATCATACCATTAAAAAATTTTAAACTTTATTGATCTTTTATTCGGCAATTTATCTATTATTTTCCATTAAAGATTACATGCTTTTATAGATCTTCTTTAGGCTTGATCCATATATCCCTCTATCTATTGGTAGGTTTATCATGATATTATGTTTTACTTTAATGCTTCCATTAAGTGGTACACTAATAGGGTATTAGGGTGCTGATTCATTTAGTGGGTGTTTTCTTTTGCTCTTTCTTTAAAGCAAAGGAGGGTTTTCATAATTAAAGGTTTTAGTTTATGCGGATGCAGGAGGACCACGCGTCTACGGCTAGATTTTATTTTCACTTTAGTTTGATTTCCCTTTTTGTTTGTGTTAGATTATGTTAGTTTGATACAATATATGGTTTTTATTCCTTTTAGTGGCCATGCACATAGGTTTAGAATTCTTTTGTTGGGTGTTTTTTGAATAGATGCACCCATCTTATTCTAGATGTACGTGGTTAGGTTTTAAGGAAATTGTTAGCGAACCTTTTAGAGGGAGTAAAAGACATCTGACCAACTGATGGGTCATACAGTTATAGTGTGGTATTATGTCTTGCTGCTAGATGAATCCTGAATGGATTACGCTTGACTTGTAACTTCTGCAATACAATCCTGTTTCTATAGGTTGATACAACAGTATGGGCTCTTGCAAAGATCCAAGGGAACATGGTCAGAAATGACATAATTTTTATTCATGAACTCGTCCTATAAATTTTAAATACAAGGGTCAGCTTGACTTGACCTATAATAATATTATGTGAGAAACTGCCTGCATAATAACTTTTATTGGTACCACTAATCCATTTTATGCCACCATATTTACAATACCGCAAATTCACGATTTGTTGGTGTTGATATTTGAATAAAAAATAATAATGATATGGGGTACATACCGTATCTCATTGCAACATAGCTTCTGTTTACTATCTATAAAAACAGAGCTTGCTGACAAGATAATATCTTTTGCAAGAGACTAGATATTTCAATCGTTACGCTAAATGCTGATGTGAAGGTAACTCATTGTGCCACGTCTCATATGCCAGATGGTACCACGTTAGTATCCGGCTGATTTGTTACACGATTCGTTCAATTTTGTAAGTTAATTACATCAATGAACCGGATGGAAATTGTTTTTAAACAATATGAAAATTATACAAGTCAACTATTTTTTCCCAAGTAACCTTTTCTAATCCCCAATTGTAGTAACGATTTGTGTCTAATTATATCATTTGAAAAAGCATTAATCATGATTTATGTGTCATTTTGCTTCTTAATGTAACAATATAATGCTAATTGTAAACACAGTAAAAAAAAAGAACACATTATTAAAGGAGCCGTACAAACAATTAACCAAAACAATAGTTTGGGCTTAAAATGTACGGACCGAATCATGGGCTCTCTTTTCTTTGGTGGTCCATAACTTTAGTTGGTAATCGTTATCATGCTTTAACCTAAATAAACATAATAAAGATGACTTTTTCACGAAAAATTAAAAAAAAAAAAAAAAAAAAAAAAAAAAAAAAAAAAAAAAAAAAAAAAAAAAAAAAAAAAAAAAAAAAAAAAAAAAAAAAAAAAAAAAAAAAAAAAAAAAAAAAAAAAAAAAAAAAAAAAAAAAAAAAAAAAAAAAAAAAAAAAAAAAAAAAAAAAAAAAAATAAAAAATAATAATGATATGGGGTACATACCGTATCTCATTGCAACATAGCTTCTGTTTACTATCTATAAAAACAGAGCTTGCTGACAAGATAATATCTTTTGCAAGAGACTAGATATTTCAATCGTTACGCTAAATGCTGATGTGAAGGTAACTCATTGTGCCACGTCTCATATGCCAGATGGTACCACGTTAGTATCCGGCTGATTTGTTACACGATTCGTTCAATTTTGTAAGTTAATTACATCAATGAACCGGATGGAAATTGTTTTTAAACAATATGAAAATTATACAAGTCAACTATTTTTTCCCAAGTAACCTTTTCTAATCCCCAATTGTAGTAACGATTTGTGTCTAATTATATCATTTGAAAAAGCATTAATCATGATTTATGTGTCATTTTGCTTCTTAATGTAACAATATAATGCTAATTGTAAACACAGTAAAAAAAAAGAACACATTATTAAAGGAGCCGTACAAACAATTAACCAAAACAATAGTTTGGGCTTAAAATGTACGGACCGAATCATGGGCTCTCTTTTCTTTGGTGGTCCATAACTTTAGTTGGTAATCGTTATCATGCTTTAACCTAAATAAACATAATAAAGATGACTTTTTCACGAAAAATTAGGCTACTTTGTGGTTTTGTGAATAGGAGACTACATCCAAACTTCAAAACTGAATGTAGTCACGATCATGGGTCCTGGGGGTTTACACTTATTAGAAAGTGAAAAACAAACAAGCATCTATCGTGCTGATTTTTTTTTGAAATGGTCGTTTTTCAAGGGTGTTTTGTCAAACAAGTTTTCGATTTTTTTTTTTTGTGAAAGTGGGTAAACCGGTATTTCAAAATTTTGACCCGAAACCGGTATTTTCATTACCGGTTTCAGAATTAGGGTTTTGAAACCGGTATTTCAAATACCGGTTTCAGAATTAGGGTTTGAAACCGGTATTTTCATTACCGGTTTCAGAATTAGGGTTTGAAACCGGTATTTTCATTACCGGTTTCAGAATTAGGGTTTTGAAACCGGTATTTTCATTACCGGTTTCAGAATTAGGGTTTTGAAACCGGTATTTTCATTACCGGTTTCAAATTAGGTTTTGAAACCGGTATTTTCATTACCGGTTTCAGAATTAGGGTTTTGAAACCGGTATTTCAAATACCGACTTTGATAAACTATATTTCCAAAAAAATGGCATCTTCATCATTCAACCCAATTGTGGTTCAGTTAATATGGGATGATTGTGTATCATTCGTAAATGGGATCCTTCAAAATGCAGATCCATCAAAAAGAAGAAGTTTTCCTCTTTTTCACGTAATGAGTTATGCTGAAATTTGTGATGCCCCTTACAGTTGTTTTGGTGTTTCAAAACAAGACTTCAAACTGCAATTATATTTATGGTATGAATTTAAGGGTCTTCCTTTTATAAATTTAATTACGGATGATAATACTTTGGCAATGATTTATCATCTGGGTGAAGCGCAATTTGAAGTGAAGTTCGAGCCTACTTTTACAAACCTGTTAAGCTTGACTCAAAGTCAATGTTTTTTTCAAGCGGGTAACCAGGCACAAGATAACGAAGATGATGAAGACAATGAAGACGATGAACATGTTGAAGATGATGAAATTTCCCCAATGGAACATGGATCTAGTGATGAGGCACCTTATACAAGCGATGATACCATCGACGGATATAGCGTTGATGGGGATGTATCTGGAGATGAAGATGAAGAAGGGCACATGTACAAGGTCCTTTGGAGCAGCAACAACATCTTAATCTTGACGATGATGATGAAGATCGTCTAATGCCATTCAATGAAGTTCAAGAAGATGTGGTATTTTGGCCGAAAGAAAGAAATGTGACACAAAAAGGAATGTTTTTTCAAACCAAGGCGGAACTTGTATACGCTGTTAGGCTTTGGAACATAAGAGAAAACATAGAACTTATTGTTCAAGATACGAGGCCACAGTTTTGGAAAGCACAGTGCATGACCAGGGGGAAGAATTATCGTGGTGTTATGGACTGGGTCCCGTGTAGGTGGGTTGTAGTTGGATCTAGCAGAAACAAATTAGGATTGTTTCAGATCACAAAGTGGGTGGAGAGTCACAATTGCTATGGAGAAGTGACTAATAACAACAACCGATGTATGACAGCAAGTATGATAGCTTCTGAAATTTTGGACCAGGTGCGGGAGGATTTAACTTATAAAGTCAGACACATCCAGACGCAAGTAAAAACAACTTTCAATGTCGATGTGAGCTACGCCAAGGCGTGGAATTCAAGAAGGATAGCAATTGAAAGGTTGTATGGAACTTGGCCTAGTAACTTTGATGCATTGCCCAAGTATATTGCTGAATTACAACGTGCTAATCCAGACACTGTTGTAGAATGGCTCCATTCTCCAACTAGTTCAAGCCATATACAAACATTCAAGTTTGTATTTTGGGCATTTCTACCGGCAATTAAGGCATTCCAACGTTGTATTCCAGTGATCTTTGTCGATGACACTCATTTGAAAGGCAGCTACAAGGGTAAGTTGCTAACTGTAGTGACGAAGAACGCCAATGGACAATTATTGCCTGTCGCTTATGCCTTGGTTGATGAAGAGTCTAACGAAAGTTGGGGATGGTTTTTAAATCTCTTTCAAGAGCATGTCGGATCGCAGCGGCAGGGTGATTTGTGTATCATTTCAGACCGTCACCAAGGCATAATTAATGCAGTGAACGAAATTGGGTGGCATCATAGGTATTGTTTGAGGCACGTTTGTAGCAATGTCAACTCGCACTTCAAGGACAAGAGAATCAAAAACTTGGCTTGGGTTATCGGTTCCACATCCCAACAATCCAAGTATTCTTGGGCGGTGGATGTAGTCAGAGGTGAAGCAGAGGGGGTTTGGCCGTATTTGAGAAACATTGGTTTGGATAAGTGGACTCTAAAGCACGACTCGGGACTTCGTCGTTGGGGTAACTTAATGACAAACGTTGCCGAATGCCAAAACAATATCCTTGGAAAGGCTCGTATGCTACCTATTAGAGCTTTAATTGAGTCGACTTTTACTTGGACAAGAGACCATTTTGTTAAGCAATACAGGAAGGCCACCAATTGGAACCCACCACTAGCTCGCAAAATGTGGGAGGTTTTTCAGATGCGTGAAAGAGCCTCAACAAGCCATAGGGTGGAAGTTTATGATGAACGAACAGGAAATTACACGGTCAGAACAAACCAAAGAAATGCACAAGGCGAGTACACATACAATGTTGTCATGGTGGAGAATAGGAAAAAATGCTCTTGTGGAGCTTGGCAGCATCAAAGGTTTCCATGTTCTCATGCCATTGCTGTTTGCGGATATAGACAGGAGAGAGCTGCTAATCTTCCTAGTAAGAGGTACACAACTAGGACGTGGATAAATCAGTATAAATTTGCACTTGCTCCCCTTCGAGACGTGCATTACTGGGCGGAGGTAGATTGGAAGATCCAAGGAGACCCAGAAAAACTGGTCACGCATAGGGGTAGGAGACGCACCAGACGGTACAGGAACGGGATGGATGAGAGTTCTACCAGCAGATCTTCAACCTCAAGACAACAAGCTAGATGTGGCATTTGCAACGGATTGGGTCATAATAGGAAAACATGCCCTCAACTTTGAATATGGCAATAATCTTGTCGCTTATCTGTTTGCGTTTTTTTGTGTGTTGTTTTAATCCGTTTTTTCCTTAATTCCTAAGTGTTTTCATGTAACATGGCAACTTTCAATATGAATTTTATGTTTGTTTTTTTATTAGGTATGTTTGTCACTTTATATAAAAAATGATTGAAAACAACTTACTTTATTGAAAACAGAAACGAGTACATAAAAACGATTACATAAATAAGTCATAATCCGAATTAACAAAACGGGAATCAGTGGAGTCAAATGAACTATCACCATCATTACGGTGAATGTATTCACCGGGCTCATAGGCTGGGGTTGCAGCTTCAGGGTTTCCTGTTACGTATTCCTCTCCCGGGTCAGTCACGTAACCATCAGGGCGACTGCCAACTGAGCGAAATTCACCACTAAAGGTATACACGTGCTGAATCGTGCTCCTAATTGAGGACTCGACAAAAGTAAGATGGTTAATGGTTAATTGCAACCATTGGACCTTCTGCTGCAGGTAGGCCTCGTACCTTCTGTCTATTTTGGTCGGTTGGACCACTGTTGCATGTTCTGCAATCTCAGCCTCATAGTCCGACTTTCTCGCCTTCAAACGCTCAATTATAGATGTCACCACATCTTTACGCTCGTTATCATCAAACATGTGACTCCAAACGCTGTTTGAGGCTCCAGATCGTGTAATATTTGGGAATGAATCACCACCAGAAGATGATTGACCTGCCATTTTTTTAGATATGTTTTGTTTGGAAATTTTCGTTGCTGTAATTTTTTTTAATGCTCAGAATGAGCTATGTTTGTATATATATATATATATATATATTGTTAGGACCAGTTCACCTGGTAAACTGGCCAGTCTCCAGTTGCACCTGGAGACCCAGTGAAACTGGAGACCTAGATGATTTGTCGAGAAATATATTGAAGTCCAGTTGCACCGTACAATCAACGCAACTGAAGACTTCCTCCAGTTGAGAACTGACCAAGTTGAAGAATCATTCCAGTTGAAGTCGAAGACAACAAATGGAAGATAGAGAATGGCAATGGCAGCGAAGCCCAGTTGACATTCTAGTCAGTTACAAACTGGAGACCATCAGTGGAAAGCTCTTACAAAGCTTTACACTGATTACGAGGAATTGACTTTTATCCTTTATGTACCTTTACCCGGATAATAAGATTTATCTTATTATTTAATTACAAAAGATACATAAAGGTGGTTAAGTAAAGTTGCTTTATCATGTGACTTTACAGTGCTTTTTTAAGGAATTAAATGTTATTTCTTAAATGCTCTCAACCACATTTGTACGGCCAAAGTTAACATCCCAATGTTAACTTTGCCTATAAATACAAGTCATTGCACAACAAGAATATTTAAGTGAAAAACATACATCACTTCATACTTTGCAAACCTGCAATATTCTTGGTGAACTTGTGCAATATTCTCTCAATCGCTAAAAGGAACATTTCACAACTTTAAGTGTTTCGATTGTCTTGAGAAATTCCGAGTGTAGATCAATTGTATTTCATAGGTTGTTAGGATATTTACATTCTTGTATTATCTTGGTTCTGCAACAACCTTGTAATTTATTTAACATCAATAAATAAATTACACATTGAAAATTACATATTGTCTCATCAATTTAGTTTACAAGTTATTTGTATTATTGCATTGTTCTTTACTTATTGTCATTTAAATAAGTAATCTATCTAGAACTTGGTATATACTCACTGCAACTGGTCGTCTCCAGTTCAGTGCATATATTGCAAAGTAACTCCACCATCGACATAGAGGTGTCTTCAGTAGTACCATCTATTGAGTAGGGACTTACAAGTGGTATCAGAGCAGAAGGCTAATAAACTTGCCTAGATCTGGTTAAGATGAACACTACTGAAGGTGGAGATGGTTCTGGTTCAGGTGAAAACCCTTTGAATAATAATGCACAACCTTTTCAAAATGTTAATACTAACCCTCCTCCTACTACTACCCCAAATCACGTCCATGTACATTATTCTAACACTCCTGTTCCAAAATTTGATGGAAACAGTGAGACTTTCGGTACATGGAAGGCTAGAATGCTTTTGCATTTTGGTGGGATAGAGAGGTATATGTTGAAAATCCTTAAGGATGGACCATATATACCCATGTCTCTTGGGGTAAGTCCTCTTCTAGATCCAACTGGAAGAAGAGGTTCTAGAGAAAAGCCCGAAGACCATTGGTCTGATGAGGATCGTAGACTTGTTGATCTGGACACCAGACTCAAGAACATGATCCTTGGGGCTGTTCCTGAAGATCTAATTCCAACACTTGTGTTGTTCCCCAGTGCAAAGTCAATGTGGGATGAATTAGTTATTCAGTTTGAAGGAGGTGATGACACTATTGTCACCAGGAAAGTTGCCTTGAACAAGAAGTATGAATCCTTCTTTGCCTTGCCCAATGAAAGTCTAACTGGTACATACACCAGATTTTCTAGCCTCATTAATCAGTTGAGAGGCTTGGGTGTAGAGAAGGATAAGGATATTCTTCTTGAGAAGTTTTGTGATATTCTTCCTTCCAAATGGGAAAACATGGTTCTTGTCTTGAGACAAGGTAAAACCTTGCATAACCATACTCTTGCATCGCTCTATGGAGCCTTCAGATTCACTGAAGATAATAATGCTGCAAGACTGGTGGCTGAGCAGGATGCCATGAACCATGCCCAGAGTTCCAAGGTTGCTAGTGTACCTGAGCGACCTTGTGCTGCTTTAATGTCTGCAGAGAGTGTCCAGGCACACTCAATGAAGGAGATGTTAAACAGTTTCTTGAACTCTGGTCTGACCACTGAAATCAGTGATGGTTGTGATGAAACTGACGATGATGATCTGGTAGCCATGATTGCTAAAACCTTTAACAGGTTTAAGCATAAATCTAAAAGATTTAATGGCCCAAACAATGCTTCCTGTTAGGTCCAGATTTAGTCCAGATTTACTGGACTCGCTCCAGACTCGACTATTGGAGCTTACTGAAGATCTGTCCAGAAACGTGTTCTACTGGACCTACTCCAGACTTGGAAACTGGAGTCCCTCTGAAGATTTGTCCAGAAATAATGGAAGACCAGTGAGCAAATACTTGTATAGGAATCTGGAGTATTCTCCAGATTATCTCACTGGACTTCACCCCAGTCTAGATCTACTCTACTGAAGACGTTCTCACTGAAGTCAAAGACTGAAGTAAGAATAAAGAAGACTGACAAATGGCGGAGTCCACTGGAAGTCTTACCAGATCTGAACACTGGAGGATTGTCTGTGTTCTAGACCTTACAAGTCTGAACACTGATATCGAGGATTTGACTTTAAGCCTTTACGCACTTTCCAAAGAACAACCCACTTGTTCTTTACCAAAGTATACGTGTGTTAAGGTGGTTGGATAAAAGGATACACTTGCACTTGATGTGACTTTATCCTTATTCCTTATCCAATACATTAATGTTCTTGTCGGATCATTAAATGTATGCAACCATATTTGTACGGCACAAAATTCACTGGTGAATTTTGTTGCCTATAAATACAAAGTCATTTCTTTGAGAAAATCACTTTTAGCAAATTGGTGAACTTGCTTAAATACTCTCGATCTAAACAGTTATACTTCACAACTCAAAGTATATCGATCAAAGGAGTTTATTTAGCAAGTATAGATCACTTGTAATTCAAAGATTGTTTAGATACTTACATACGTGTAATATCTAGGTTCCGCAACGATCTTGTATTTTGTTTATACACCAATAAAGAAAATACACTTGAAAACTACATTTGTGTTCTACCATTTATTTACTTGTTTAAATATTGCTTAAGTCATTTATTACTTTGTTTATATTCTTGCATATTTATATTGAAGTAATACTAGTCCGATTCTAGTTCATACTTGTCTTGTATTTTACACTCGTGGGTTAAACCATCGTGTGAGGGACTTTACAATTGGTATCAGAGCAGAAGGTTAATATACTTACCTAGATCTGTTTCGCGATGACAATCCCAGAAAATCAACAAGAAACTCATGAAACTATTTTTAATGAACCACCCACTGGAAATAACAATCCACCACCTCCTTCTCCTGCTTCTCCACATGTGCATGTGCATTACTCGAATAATCCTGTTCCTAAATTCAATGGGAGCAGTGATGAATTTGGTACGTGGAAAGCTAGGATAATATTGCATGTTACTGGTATTGAAAGGAATATGATAAAAATTTTAAACGAAGGACCCTATGTGCCAAGACTTCCTATCAATGCACTTCTTGACCCTACAGGATCAAGAAGTGGGAGGGAAAAGATAGAGGAACACTGGTCCGAAGAGGAGAAAAGATTAGTAAATCTTGATACACTTCTTAAAAATATGATCCTCGGGGCTGTTCCAGAAACTCTTATTCCCACACTAGTTCTCTATCCCAGTGCCAAAAGCATGTGGGATGAACTAGTGAACCAGCATGAGGGAGGTGATGATACTGTTGTTACCAGAAAAGTCTCCTTAAACAAAAAGTATGAGTCATTTTTTTCTCTCCCCAATGAGTCCCTTACTGGTACTTACACCAGATTTATGAGCATCATAAACCAGTTAAGAGGACTAGGGGTAGAAAAAGACAAGGATATACTTTTGGAGAAATTTTGTGATATTCTTCCAACAAAATGGTCTCACATGATTCTGGTCTTGAGGCAAGGTAAACCTTGCATTCCCATACTTTGTCAACATTGTATGGAGCCTTCAGATTCACTGAAGAAAATCAAGCCCAGAGGATTGAGGCAGAAAAAGATTCTTTTAATCATGCTTCCAGTAGTTCCACAGTGGTTACTAATACTGCACCACCTTGTGCGGCATTAATATCTTCTGAGAATGTATTTTCTATGAAGAAGATGATGTCTGAACTAATGGATTCTGGAGTCTATAATGATATCTCTCCAGACTGTGATGAAACTGACAGTGATGACCTGGTTGCAATGATGGCCAAAACGTTTAACCGTTTTAAGGCCAGAGCAAATAGGCCAACTGGACAACATGCACCCAGTTCTTCCACTGACAAGACCAATCTGACATGCTTTAAGTGTGGCAGAAAAGGTCATTTCATGAAAGAGTGCAGGTCCAGTCAGTTTGTCTCTCAGTCTGGTTCAACTGCTTCTTATAACAAGCCTGATGATAGCTATAAGTTGAAATACAAAAGCTTAAGGCTCAGATTGCTCTCTTGTCTAAACAGATGGAAGACAATAACAAATGCATGATAGCAACTACTGAAGAAGCATGGGTTCCCTCTGATGATTCATCAGTTGATGAAGAAGAAGAAAGAGATTGTTGTTTTATGGCTCTGGCAGATCAAGAGCATCTGGTGAGGGATGATGTCACATCTGGTCGTTGGGTCGACATTGTTATTAAAAAGGTTAGTGAGTATGATCTTGAAACTAATCCTGAACTTAAATTAGACATCGCTGAAGCTCTAAATTCTGATTTAATTTTTGTGGAAACTGTTAGATTTGACAGTCTAAATGGTCTAGAAACAGATTCTTCTGAAATAAATGCTTTAAAATCAAAATTAAAAGAACTTCAAGACATTGAACTGGCATTTCAAGCCCAGGTTCTGGTAACTGAACAATTGATTCAAGAAAAACAAGATCTTGAAATCATTTTAGAGAAAGAAAAATTGGTAATAAAATCATGGC
>CM067170.1:123267441-123329965 GCA_034093135.1 Erigeron breviscapus | reverse complement strand
GAATAACTCTTGATGGGAACAAGTCTCGACGAGAGTGTGCAAAGAGGAGAGAGAATCGGGAGTATACCTCTTGGTGGGACCCACTCAGTCGAGAGCTCAAGGAAAGAAGAGAGAGGATCGAGACCTCAAGATGAGAACTTATATATAATATATGACGATAACTCAAGGAAGAGGAGAGAGGGACGAGAGTAAGAAGTAGGGCCCAACCGAGAGCTCACTTCCAGAAGAGAGAGATCCGAGAATGAGCTTGGGGTCTAGCCGAGAGAAACCTAGGAAGGGAGTAGGAGGGAAATGATGATGTTTCCTTGTTTCACTTCCGGAAACATGTCGAGAAACATATATGAAATATTTGACCTTGACCTAATTAAATCCTAGGATTGGATCGGGAAGGAGCGGATGGACTTAAGGCCCATGTGCCTCGACGAGAGTGGGCCTGGAATGACCCCTTTCCTATTGCATCACGAATTATCACATGTGATATATATATATATATATAATTATTATCATATCATATGTAATATTATTATATATATATGTATATAATTAAATATATATACATATATATGAAATATTACAAGACAATTCCCAAGATAATTCCAGGACGAAAGTCATTAAAGGAACTAGAGCTCGTGGAATAGGTCAAGATGGTTATGTCCATTCTCCATACACCTCTCATATCAAGTGTATACGAATTACATATGGATATAAATTATCCAATCACCTAATAAGTACAAGAATATATTGACAACTCTCGAAGGTTCTATTCCTCGCACATCCTTTTGGGTTTCAAGGCCGAGGCCCATTTCTGACAGGCCCAAATTACGATGTAACCCTAATTTGTACAGCCTATAAATACCCAATGATTGGATGTCAGAATTCATTCAACATATTCATTCATTACAAAATTACACACATTCCATTCTCTCTCTCAAAACTCTCAATCAATCATCATCAAAATCATCAGAATCATACATATTTAATATCCTCCAAAGATCGATACATCTCTTTGGGAAAACCATTATTCACCTTAGATTCGCGAAGAATTTAGTAGGTTTGCACTACGTAGTAGGAGATTATAATGGTTTTCATGGTTAAACCCCTTTTGTGATTGAGTTTGACAATTCATGCTCAAACATTGGCGCCATCCGTGATTTACTGATTATTGGACGGTCTTTTGGTTATTTCAAGGCAAAAATCTTCATTTTTGTTCTTGTTTGTTCTTTAGTTTCATATGGCTGAAGAATCCACTCCAATTTCCCAGGTTGTTTCTTCTGGGTTGGGGATAAACATTGATGGAGGAGATTCTCCAGTGATAAATCTGGAAAATTCTGATGATGGCATTCAAAGATATTCAAGTGAAAAATTTCCAGAATTTGGTACTAGATCTGGTGAAGTAATGACAAATGTAACTAATGTTGTTTCTGGTGGTGGATCTAGGTGGCCACCCAAGGTAAGCTTTGCATCTAGCCTTGGGTCTAGTAGTATCAGTGTGGGACCACTTTTCTCCATACCCTCACCTTCTATATCTCCCTCTATATCTTTGTTCTTAGCACCCCCAACCCACTCATCTTCTATCAATGCACTCTCTTCTGGTCCAAATGGCATAATAACTTCCACCATGGCTAGCATGCCTAGTTCTTCCTTGGTGGGAGGTCAGACCAGTTCCTCTCAAGCTGTAACCATCCAAGAAAATCATTTGTTAGAGTTGATAAAATTAGCTGCCAAAGGCACTCAACAGGTACAAACACCAACCCCTCCTCCAACCGATTGGTTTTCTCAACTCTCTGATGCGTTAAGACCAGCTCCACCTCAACCGGCCCCACAACCTACAGGCATGGAGTCCATAATGAAGTTGTTGGTGGATGAGATGAAGAAGCAAAAGCCAGTTGAGCCTGTTCCTGAACCGGTCACCCCGGCGAAAGAGTTGTTAAAAATGTTAAAGATAGCAGCAGGGGAGGAAGCTGATGAGTAGGCGAGAGTGGCCAGGGTGCCAAAGTTAGCTACGAAGTCAAGGTTTTGTGATTGGGTGGCAAACTATGCTTTCCCGGATGGCCAGAAGGTCCCTACCATTGTTGGTACTTATGATGGTACTAGGGATCCGGAAGATCATCTAGCGATATACGATCAAGCTGTGCTAACAGAAAAGTGGGTGGATCCCGTGGCTTGCCATTTGTTCCCGGGTACCTTACAAGGTTATGCCTTAGAGTGGTTTACTAAACTTCCAGAGAAAAGCATCAAAGACTATGCAGATTTGAAAGAGAAGTTTATAGCTCAGTTTGTCCAACAGAAGAAACGTCAAAGAAGTCATTTGGAAGCTTACCTAATAAGACAAAAAGAAAGCAAGCCACTAAGGGATTTCATTGCAAGATATACTGAAGAGTGCCAGAAAATACCTGGGCTCCCGGAAAGTCAGCAAATCTCAGGATTCACTTTGGCATTGCTCCCTGGCCAGCTCCAAGATGATTTAAGCAAGAGAATTCCATTAACATTTCAAGAAGCTATTAATACGGCATATGACTTCATTCGGTCCAAGGAAACAGTCTTCCTTGTCAAGGGAGTGGTGAGGAAGGATAGGCCTGGAGGAGGTCCGGGGGCAGCAGGAGGCTCAAGTGGCAACATATATGACATTAGAAGAAATGATAGAAGGTTTGACCACCATCGTGACAACAAAAGAAGAGAGGAAAGAAGAGATGATAGGAGAGATGACAGAAGGGAAAGAAGAAATGGTCCATTTGACAGAACAGTCAACCTGATAAAATCCCCAAGAGAAATCCTCAAGACAGAAAGGGTTGGCGAAACTTTTAAACCTCCACGTCCTATGATACACAGGACTGGAAAGAAAGATATGTCTAAATACTGTGAATTCCATGAAGATCATGGTCATGAAACAAATGCTTGTAGGGAACTCCAAATAGAAATAAAGAGAGCTCTGGACGAGGGAAAGTTAGAACACTTGGTCCCTGGAGCAAAGCAAGGAAAAATAGCTGCTCAAGATAAGAAAACCTACACTTGGCAAAAGAAGGATGGGCGGAATGATAGACCACCACCTCCGGATGGCCATGTGTACATGATAAGAGGAAAACATAAGTATGAGAAAAGAAAGGCAGAAGTTCTTGAACCATGGAGGATGGTTTCAATCTCCTTTCCACCGGTAAAAGTTGTTTCTTCTGATCCAGTGGTGATACAAGCCAGAGTAGCAAACTTTGAAGTCGGGAAGATATACTTAGACAATGGAAGCTCATCAGATATAATGTATGACCATTGTTTTCAAAAGCTTCCCCAAAGAATCAGAGATCTCAAGCGTCCATCAATGACACAACTTGTTAGTTTTATGAGAGAATCCAACAGGCCAGTGGGGGAGATTACTATGGAGGTCATGATGGGAGAATATCCTTTCCATAGAATTGAACTTATTGATTTCATGATAATAAGGGCCCCATCCGCGTATAATGTTATATTGGGCAGACCCTCAATGTAAAAATTTGGAGCTATTCCCTCAACCATTCATGGAATGGTAAAGTTTCCAACTCCTTCGGGTGTAGCCACCATTCGGGGACGTATAACTTGGCCAGAAGAATGTAAGCAAGTGGAAAGAACTTTGCCAAAGAAGAAAGAGAAAGTGCAAGAAGGCAAAGGGCAAGACGACCCTAAAGAGAAAGTGATAATTAACAAGAAGTTTCCCGACCAACCCGTGATCATAGCGTCACAGCTCCCAAGAAAAACCAAGGAAGATTTGATAAACTTGTTGAAAAGCAATTTAGACATTTTTGCTTGGCAAACATCTGACATGACTGGAGTCCCAAAGAGAGTTCGCGGAGCATGCATTAAATGCCAATCCCAACATCTTGCCGATAAGACAGAAGAAAAGGGGAATGTCTCAAGATAGGAGCAAGTCTGCAATTGAGCAAGTCAACCAAATGGTTGAAGCTGGGATATTAAGAGAAGTAAAATACCAGACTTGGGTAGCCAACCCAGTCATGGTAAAGAAGCCAGATGGTTCCTGGAGGCTTTGTGTTGATTTCAAAGACATCAACAAGGCTTGTCCAAAGGATAACTATCCTCTCCCAGAGATTGATTGGAAGGTAGAATCTCTTGATGGATTCAGACTAAAGTGTTTCTTGGATGCTTACAAAGGATATCATCAAATCTCAATGAAGAAGATGGATGAAGACAAAACAGCTTTCCACACCGATCAAGGAATCTATTGCTTCAAGAAAATGCCTTTCGGTTTAAAAAATGTTGGAGCTACTTACCAGCGTTTGATAGACAAAGCTTTCAAAGATCAGGTTGGAAGAAATGTAGAAGCATATGTGGATGATATTGTCATAAAAAGTCATGCAGAGGAAATGATGTTGGCAGATGTGCAAGAAACTTTTGATACTCTAAGAAGCATTAACATGAAGTTAAACCCATCAAAGTGCAGCTTTGGAATGGAGGAAGGAAAGTTCCTTGGGCATATAGCCACTCCAAAGGGAATTAAGGCAAATCCCAAGAAAATTCAAGCAGTGATAGACATGCCATCCCCCAGAACCAAGAAACAAGTACAAAGTCTCAATGGGAAGTTGGCTGCCTTAGCAAGATTTCTTTCCAAGTCTGCGGAAAGATCTTTGCCTTTCTTCAGAACCTTGAAGGGATGCTTAAGAAAACAAGACTTCTCATGGTCTGAAGAAGCAGAAGGAGCATTCCAAGACATGAAGAAATTCCTTGCCGATCTCCCAACTCTCACGGCTCCAATAGCAGGTGAAACACTTACTCTTTACCTTGCTGCTTCTAAAGAATGTGTCTCTGCAGTGTTACTTGCAGAAAGAAGCAATGGCCAAATGCCAATATACTTTGTGAGCAGAGCCTTAAAAGGCCCCGAAATAAATTATCCATGTTTGGAAAAATTGGCTCTTGCCTTGGTCCACGCGGCCAGACGCCTAAGGCGATACTTTCAAGGTCACCCGATCCGGGTTCTGACCGATAAACCAATAAGGCAAGTATTGGCCAAGCCCGAAGTATCTGGTAGATTAGCCAAATGGGCTATTGAACTTGGGGAGCATGAAATAAGCTTTCACCCAAGGACGTCTATAAAAGGTCAAATCTTGGCTGACTTCTTGGCAGAAACTGACTCCTCAGATATTTCAGGAAGGGAAGTGGAAGCATCTCAACAAGAGAAAAGCCCAAAGTGGACCCTCTTCACTGACGGAGCATCAAATCAGGAAGGATCAGGAGCAGGTCTCATTTTGATTGATCCTAAAGAAGGGAATACACTTATGCTCTACGATTTAACTTCCCGGCATCAAATAATGAAGCAGAGTATGAAGCTCTCCTTGCCGGACTAAGGATGGCAAAAAAGATGGGAGTAAAGAAGATTCAAGTGTTTGTGGATTCCCAGTTGGTGGCAAACCAGATCAATGGAACATTTGAGGCAAACCAAGCTTCAATGCAACTTTACTTAGAAGAGACAAGGAAGCTTATTGTAGAATTTGAATCCTTCGATATAGAACAAGTTCCAAAAAGCCAAAATAAGAAAGCAGATGCCTTGAGCAAGTTAGCTTCTTTAACTTTTGCTCACCTCACTAAGGAAGTCTTGGTTGAAGTTTTACAAGAGAAGTCAATTATGAAAGGGAGTGAAGTGTCTCAAGTTGAAGAAGAAGAAGAAGATTGTTGGATGAGTCCCATCTACAACTTCATTAAAAATGAGATACTTCCAGAAGACAACCATGAAGCTCAAAAGGTGAGGATGAAGGCACCAATGTATCTCCTCATTGAAGATAAATTATTTAGAAAGTCTTTCCTAGGTCCACATCTCCGGTGTGTAGGTCCCTCTCAAGCACAACAACTCATTCAAGAAGTTCATGGGGGCACATGCGGAATTCATGCTGTATCAAGGTCTGTTGCCACCAAGATAATGAGACTTGGCTATTACTGGCCTTCAATGAACAAAGATGCCAAAGAAGAGATAGAAAAATGTGAATCATGCCAGATACATGCTCCAATCTCAAGGATGCCAAAACAAGATCTCATCCCGGTTAACACTGCTTGGCCATTTTATAAATGGGGAATTGATATTGTGGGCCCATTCCCAACTGGAGTTGGCAATGTAAAGTTTGTGATAGTTGCAGTGGATTACTTTTCAAAGTGGGTTGAGGCCAAGCCACTCGCGACCATCACCGGCCAAAGGGTAATCAACTTTGTTTGGGAATACATAGACATCCGACACGTATTCACCTCTGTTGCCCATCCTCAAGCAAATGCCCAAGTAGAAGTAATGAATAAGGCGATAGTGGGAGGAATCAAGGTAAGACTTGGGAGATGTAGGTCCGGATGGGTGGATGAACTTTCTGGAGTACTTTGGGCCCACCGGACTACTCCAAGGGGAAGTACAATGGAAACACCCTTTAGCCTGGTGTATGGAACTGAAGCAGTTATACCACCTGAGCTAAGTATTCCAAGCCATCACATCATAAACTTCAACCCAGCCCAAAATGAGGAAGCCTTGAGAGAAAACTTGAATCTCATTGAAGAGAGGAGAGAAGTCTCTCACATCAAATTGGCTGAAAATAAACAAAAAATGGCTAAGTATTATAACAAAAGAGTCTACCCTATGTCTTTCAAGCCGGGGGACTATGTGTAAGTCCCAACTCAATAGATGGTACTACCTAAAGACACCTCAATGTCAATGGTGGAGTTACTTTGCAATATAAGCGCTGAACTGGAGACGACCAGTTGCAGTGAGTATATACCAAGTTCTAGATAGATTACTTATTTAAGTGACAATAAGTAAAGAACAATGCAATAATATAAAATACTTGTAAAGTAAATTGGTGAGACAATATGTCATTTTCAAGTGTAATTTATTTATTAACTTTAAATAAATTACAAGGTTGTTGCGGAACCAAGATAATACAAGGTATGTAAATATCCTAACAACCTATGAACTACAATTGATCTACACTTGGAAATTCTCTAAACAATCGAAACACTTAAAGTTGTGAAATGTTCCTTTTTACGATTGAGAGAATATTGCACAAGTTCACCAAGAATATTGCAGGTTTGCAAAGTGTCTTTTTCTTCTTGTTGTGCAATGACTTCTATTTATAGGCAAAGTTGACTTTGGGATGTCAACTTTGGCTGTACAAATATGGTTGAGAACATTTAAGGAATAGCATTTAATTCCTTAAAATGCTGTGCAAAGTTACAGTATAAAGTAACTTTGCTCAACCTGCTTTATGTACCTTGTTGTACTATATACATAGATAAATCCTTTTATCCGTGTAATAGCACATA
This sequence comes from Erigeron breviscapus, assembly GCA_034093135.1. Lineage (NCBI taxonomy): Eukaryota > Viridiplantae > Streptophyta > Magnoliopsida > Asterales > Asteraceae > Erigeron > Erigeron breviscapus. The sequence goes on along the minus strand of CM067170.1, from coordinate 123,322,693 downwards.
AAGCATAAAATTCTTTTCCTAGTAATCAGTGTAAAGCTTTGTAAGAGCTTTCCACTGATGGTCTCCAGTTTGTAACTGACTAGAATGTCAACTTGGCTTCGCTGCCATTGTCATTCTCTATCTTTCACTTGTTGTCTTCGACTTCAACTGGAATGGTTCTTCAACTGGTCAGTTCTCAACTGGAGGAAGTCTTCAGTTGCGTTAACTGTACGTTGCAACTAGACTTCAATATATTTCGGACAAATCTTCTCAGTCTCCAGGTGCAACTGGAGACTGGCCAATTTCACTGAAATTGGTCCTAACACTATGTTTGGAGGAAAAATGAAGCAAGTAGGGTGGAAGACTTGGGAAAACTTGGACCCAACTGGGAAGGACCATACTTGGTCAAGGAAGCAAATGGAGATGGCTCGTATGTTTTGGCTGAACTTGATGGTTACCCCGTGCCCAGAACATGGAACGGGATGAATTTGAAAAAGTGTTATGTTTAATCAAAGCAACTTGACAACAATATTATGGTCGATCTATGTATCTCATTTATCTTTATCTGATCAATGAATCATGCTTGTATTTATCTTTCAATGAAAAGAATATTTCATTTGTATCCATGAGATTATCAATGAAAATTCCTCTTTATGGTCTGATCTATGTATCCCATATATATATATTTTATTTTTGCTACAAGAAAAAATATTTCATATTTTTATGTTATCAATCATATTAGTAACATTACTTACAACAAGTTTGTTTATACTCACAAGTTGAGAACAAAGTCTCGAACATGGGGTCGAGCATGGGAAAAGAAAAATGCTAGCTAAAAATTCCCAAAATCCCAAGGTATATCCTTGGATTAATTATCTTGTAAGATATAAAAAGCCAACAACAAAGAATAGGCTGAATACTTAGATAATTTTTTCGTCTTTTTATCTATTGGAGCAAAGGCAAGCATTTCCTATTGGGAAGTAATACTCGAGTAATAAATAAATAAGGTTAACCTAAAGAACTTCCATTCATACCAAGTTATGAAAAACAAGTCATGAAAATATGCATAAATAAGCAACCAAATACATCATCACTTGTCAACTTACAAACTACAAAAATATAAGTCCAAGAACTACACCAAAGGATAAAATGTAAAGTCATAAAGGCAAAGCCTTACAATAATCAAATGGCAAAATACATAAAGAAAACTAGTGAAAACTAATGACATACACGATTAGGTGACAAAGGTGCTGAGGCAGATCCCGGAGTAGAAATCAATGCTGGGGCGGATCCAGATGTAGTGGCTGAAGATGATGAAATAAACGAAGAAATATGCTCCAGAAGCTGAGGAGTACCCATAGAACGAGCTAGAGAAGGGATCTCGTCTACAATGGGAAACTTCCTATCTCTATATACCTTATTTGCTGCCTGCAACTCCTCTTTAGCTTTATCATGAAGGATAGGAAGATGCTGAAGAATAGGAGAGTCACTATGATTTTCCGCCACCCAATTAATGACCTTGATACTACCCGCGCGCTCCCCTGTTAGTAAAGTAGTATTATTAAATGCTGTAAGGGGAGAAAGAAAATCTGGGTGGCTAAGGACTCTCCTAAATAAGTCAGGAAAAGCACTAAGGAAAGCCTCTCCTCTCTGGGAAGAATCAACCAACTCCTCTCTCATATTCCTCTCCCTAGCAAGCTCCTCCCTAAGCCTCTCAACATCAAGGCTTACCTCAGTGAGCTCCCTCTCCCTCTCCTCCAATATAACATCTCTAGACTTCAAGTCACAAGAAAGCTTATCGATCATCTCATTCCTCTCCTTCATAAGAGCTTCCGTGTGCTGAACATAGTCAAAGTGTTTCTCAAGGAAAACTTTCTTCTCCTCTTCAAGATTACTAATTCTTGCATCTGCAAGTGTCCTATATGAAGCACCTAGGGCAGCAGCGTGATAAGAATGGTAATGAAGCCTACTACCAAGCTCCTCTAATGTCCTATGCCCATGCTCTAAGGCCAAAAGCGGAGGAGTCAAAGCCTCAATAACCGCTCTAGCATGGATAGGATTGCTAACGTCATCCTTAAGGCAAAGGGGCGTGGGAAAAATTAGCCTATGAGTACCCAGGCCTCGGTTAAATTCTGGAGAAAGGCTGGAGACCTGGGTAGAACCGTGCCTTGGGGGCATGAATGGAGCTGATGGGCAATGAACCTCTTCTTCAACTTTCTCATGTACAACTTTCCTAATAGCAGTCAAATCATCATCAGCAAGAGGAACCAAATGGTGACAATCAAGAGTAATAACACTCATGACAAGAAAGGGAATGTGTGGGCCACTAGGAGGAAGGGCACTAGCAGAAGAGGGCAAAGAAGAAGGACTCAAGTCAAGCAAACATGTGACTCCAAGTGAAGGGGAGATAGTAGAAATCCTTTGATGCTTGGAAGAAGAACTAATAAGCATCTCCCCTTGTCTCTTCTCACCTATGGTAGAGACATGATGATCATCTTCTTCCTCAACATTTAAGAGATCATCTCCCTCAACGGGAGTGTCTCCACGAAAACCATCTGCATAAAACAAACAAATATGAATTAGTTCATATACATTATAAAAAGTATGAAAAACTTAAGGATAATGCTTACCTTTATTAGGAGAGGGAGAAGGAACATCATCATCTTGATTAGCAGAAGTGGCTGCTACAAAGTCAGGTCCAGAAGTATCCTCGGGCTCGATGACATCATTAATGTGTGTGTCATCAAGAAGAGAAGCCTGGGTAGCCTGGGTATCATCAAAGATAGTCCCACAATCATAACCATCCTGCCATGCATTTGGTCTTAGAGGAACAACTTCTCGAACTTGCTCACGAAGAGCCAATGCCTTCTTTGCTCGAACAGGACGAACATCCAGATTAGCCAAGTCAAAGTCAAGTGCCTCCATTAAAGTCAAGTCTGAAAAATAAAAACAAAAAGTTAGAAAGAAAGACAAAATATAGCAAATATGCATATAATAAAAAGTAAGGATAGAGATTTTTACATTCTCCAGATGATTTCTTCCTAAGAATGGGGATCATAGTCCAATCCCAATCCGGGCTAATCCTAGCCATGGCCAACATACCCTCGGGGTAAGAGGAACGATGTGGAATAGTAGAAAGGGAGCACAGTCTGGCATAACATTCCTTGTTGAGCATTTTCTTTGGAGCTTTAGCATTGACCGCTTTATTCATGGCCTTGTCATCTACTTCCCTACCCAGACGAAATGCAACCCTCGAGTCTTCGGGAATAAAGGTATCATCCACAAAGAAATAGTCAAAACGCCACATGGGAACCTTATTAGGGGTCTCTATAATCTTTATGTTCTTATCCCTAAGACCAAAAGTAAACCAATCACCCCTTTTCAACAAAAGGAACATTTCCCTAAACATATATAATGACAAAGGCTGTCCCAAGGCTCTGAGTAACATCTCAAACACTATAATATTCCCGGCAGCAAATCGGTGTAACTGACCAACTCCTAGCTTATAATGATTCAAGATCTTAATGAAGAAAGAAGTGAAAGGAATCCTAAGGTTGGACAAGGTGAGGAAAGACTTGTAAAGTGTAACCTTCTCGGGAGGTGGGGGATGGGCTCTCTCATCTACATCCGGGAGAGAAGGGTTGAATTTGGCAAGGCATGGATACGTCTTAACTAAATTCCTAAGGTCATCACTAGTCAAGCCTAAGACACAATCTTTAACAAGATCAGGAACCTCCCTAATCTTAGAAACTCTACGAAAACTACTAGTTCCCTCAACCCCACTAGTTTCCTCGGTCTTAACAGGATCAATGTTATCTCCCGACATGTTCAATTTCAAAATGAAGCAGGAAACACCTGTGGGCAAACAAAAGTCCTAGATGAGGATCTAACATTGAAAGTATTAACTATTTATTTTGTACAAAAAATGCTTGTGGAACAATTATATATTGCAACTACATACATATGTTACCGCATTCCTACACGCATTTATGCAAAAATATATGAAGGTGCCTTATAATGGCTGCAAGCCTATACAAAGTTCCTAGTGTCTTGTTTCGAGAAAAGTATGCTACAGATGAGTGGATTGTCATTTTACATCATCATTTTCTATCGGCGATAATTACACATTTATATGCCCCAAACACACTATGGTAATTCAAATGTGACAACAATCATGCATAAAGCAACTAAATAATCAAGCATTATCAACAAGAGCATATAAGCATTTACCAAGGCATGTTATTACACCTTGTTTTAATGGCATAATATTCATTCTCATGGATATATTCCATATCTACAAACTTGTTATTCACAGTATGATATATCATAAAGATAGTGTGGCTTATGTCCATATAAATATTTAATGACATCCTAATTAGGAAGTACAAGTACCTTGTTCCCTTCAACTAATTCTCTTGAATGCTTGCCTCCACAATCACTCACTATCAATAGGGAAAACTCCTTACACCTTCACTTAAATTTTCTTTCTGATTCTGTCAAGGAAAGAAGAAACAACTCAAGATGAGAACTTATATATAATATATATAATATATTATATATATATATATTATATATATATATAATATATATATATAATATATATATATATAATATATATATATAATATATATATATATATATATTATATATATATATTATATATATATATATAATATATATATATATTATATATATATATATTACCCTTTCCTATTGCATCACGAATTATCAATATGATTTATATATATATGTATATAATTAAATATATATAAACATATATGAAATATTTGACCTTGACCTAATTAAATCCTAGGATTGGATCGGGAAGGAGCGGATGGACTTAAGGCCCATGTGCCTCGACGAGAGTGGGCCTGGAATGACCCCTTTCCTATTGCATCACGAATTATCACTTGTGATTTATATATATATATGTATATAATTAAATATATATACATATATATGAAATATTACAAGACAATTAAGATAATTCCATGACGAAAGTTATTAAAAGAGCTAGATATATATATTATATATATATATTATATATATATATAATATATATATATAATATATATTGCATCACGAATTATCATATATTTATATATATATGTATATAATTAAATATATATACATATATATGAAATATTACAAGACAATTCCCAAGATAATTCCAGGACGAAAGTCATTAAAGGAACTAGAGCTCGTGGAATAGGTCAAGATGGTTATGTCCATTCTCCATACACCTCTCATATCAAGTGTATACGAATTACATATGGATATAAATTATCCAATCACCTAATAAGTACAAGAATATATTGACAACTCTCGAAGGTTCTATTCCTCGCACATCCTTTTGGGTTTCAAGGCCGAGGCCCATTTCTGACAGGCCCAAATTACGATGTAACCCTAATTTGTACAGCCTATAAATACCCAATGATTGGATGTCAGAATTCTTTCAACATATTCATTCATTACAAAATTACACACATTCCATTCTCTCTCTCAAAACTCTCAATCAATCATCATCAAAATCATCAGAATCATACATATTTAATATCCTCCAAAGATCGATACATCTCTTTGGGAAACCCATTATTCACCTTAGATTCGCGAAGAATTTAGTAGGTTTGCACTACGTAGTAGGAGATTATAATGGTTTTCATGGTTAAACCCCTTTTGTGATTTCTGATCTAAAAAACAAAAAAGAGAATGAAAATAGGTCCCAAATAATTTAACAACCTCCTTTTTTGTTACCTCAGTCGATCAAAAATGAAAGAAAGACAAGAATTTAAGAACAAGATGGAAAATACCTTTGTTTGTTCTCACTGCCACCACCAACGGATTCAAACAGCAACACCTAAATGATGGAATATACCCTTGTTTCCTATAATTGCGGATCTAGATAAGAAAAATAAAATGAGATCCCCTTTTAGTCGCAAGTATTCTTTCCTCCTGATGCTTATGCCGATTCAAGAAAAAGAGAGGATTAGAGACTCAAGAAATAATTATTCTTGTTTCTTTCCTTTTAACGAAAATTGGGTACCTTCTTGTTCTCCTTCTTGTTACTTAAATCGATCCAAAAAGAAAAGAGGATAAGATCTGTCTATAGGAACCTTTTTTGTGATTTCTGATCTAAAAAACAAAAAAGAGAATGAAAATAGGTCACAAATAATTTAACAACCTCCTTTTTTGTTACCTCAGTCGATCAAAAATGAAAGAAAGACAAGAATTTAAGAACAAGATGGAAAATACCTTTGTTTGTTCTCACTGCCACCACCAACGGATTCAAACAGCAACACCTAAATGATGGAATATACCCTTGTTTCCTATAATTGCGGATCTAGATAAGAAAAATAAAATGAGATCCCCTTTTAGTCGCAAGTATTCTTTCCTCCTGATGCTTATGCCGATTCAAGAAAAAGAGAGGATTAGAGACTCAAGAAATAATTATTCTTGTTTCTTTCCTTTTAACGAAAATTGGGTACCTTCTTGTTCTCCTTCTTGTTACTTAAATCGATCCAAAAAGAAAAGAGGATAAGATCTGTCTATAGGAACCTTTTTTGTGATTTCTGATCTAAAAAACATATATATATTATATATATATATATATATAATATACCCCTTTCCTATTGCATCACGAATTATCATATATTTATATATATATGTATATAATTAAATATATATACATATATATGAAATATTACAAGACAATTCCCAAGATAATTCCAGGACGAAAGTCATTAAAGGAACTAGAGCTCGTGGAATAGGTCAAGATGGTTATGTCCATTCTCCATACACCTCTCATATCAAGTGTATACGAATTACATATGGATATAAATTATCCAATCACCTAATAAGTACAAGAATATATTGACAACTCTCGAAGGTTCTATTCCTCGCACATCCTTTTGGGTTTCAAGGCCGAGGCCCATTTCTGACAGGCCCAAATTACGATGTAACCCTAATTTGTACAGCCTATAAATACCCAATGATTGGATGTCAGAATTCTTTCAACATATTCATTCATTACAAAATTACACACATTCCATTCTCTCTCTCAAAACTCTCAATCAATCATCATCAAAATCATCAGAATCATACATATTTAATATCCTCCAAAGATCGATACATCTCTTTGGGAAACCCATTATTCACCTTAGATTCGCGAAGAATTTAGTAGGTTTGCACTACGTAGTAGGAGATTATAATGGTTTTCATGGTTAAACCCCTTTTGTGATTGAGTTTGACAATTCATGCTCAAACATTGGCGCCATCCGTGATTTACTGATTATTGGACGGTCTTTTGGTTATTTCAAGGCAAAAATCTTCATTTTTGTTCTTGTTTGTTCTTTAGTTTCATATGGCTGAAGAATCCACTCCAATTTCCCAGGTTGTTTCTTCTGGGTTGGGGATAAACATTGATGGAGGAGATTCTCCAGTGATAAATCTGGAAAATTCTGATGATGGCATTCAAAGAAATTCAAGTGAAAAATTTCCAGAATTTGGTACTAGATCTGGTGAAGTAATGACAAATGTAACTAATGTTGTTTCTGGTGGTGGATCTAGGTGGCCACCCAAGGTAAGCTTTGCATCTAGCCTTGGGTCTAGTAGTATCAGTGTGGGACCACTTTTCTCCACACCCTCACCTTCTATATCTCCCTCTATATCTTTGTTCTCAGCACCCCCAACCCACTCATCTTCTATCAATGCACTCTCTTCTGGTCCAAATGGCATAATAACTTCCACCATGGCTAGCATGCCTAGTTCTTCCTTGGTGGGAGGTCAGACCAGTTCCTCTCAAGCTGTAACCATCCAAGAAAATCATTTGTTAGAGTTGATAAAATTAGCTGCCAAAGGCACTCAACAGGTACAAACACCAACCCCTCCTCCAACCGATTGGTTTTCTCAACTCTCTGATGCGTTAAGACCAGCTCCACCTCAACCGGCCCCACAACCTACAGGCATGGAGTCCATAATGAAGTTGTTGGTGGATGAGATGAAGAAGCAAAAGCCAGTTGAGCCTGTTCCTGAACCGGTCACCCCGGCGAAAGAGTTGTTAAAAATGTTAAAGATAGCAGCAGGGGAGGAAGCTGATGAGCAGGCGAGAGTGGCCAAGGTGCCAATATATGTATTAATTAAATATATATACATATATATGAAATATTACAAGACAATTCCCAAGATAATTCCAGGACGAAAGTCATTAAAGGAACTAGAGCTCGTGGAATAGGTCAAGATGGTTATGTCCATTCTCCATACACCTCTCATATCAAGTGTATACGAATTACATATGGATATAAATTATCCAATCACCTAATAAGTACAAGAATATATTGACAAATGTAACTAATGTTGTTTCTGGTGGTGGATCTAGGTGGCCACCCAAGGTAAGCTTTGCATCTAGCCTTGGGTCTAGTAGTATCAGTGTGGGACCACTTTTCTCCACACCCTCACCTTCTATATCTCCCTCTATATCTTTGTTCTCAGCACCCCCAACCCACTCATCTTCTATCAATGCACTCTCTTCTGGTCCAAATGGCATAATAACTTCCACCATGGCTAGCATGCCTAGTTCTTCCTTGGTGGGAGGTCAGACCAGTTCCTCTCAAGCTGTAACCATCCAAGAAAATCATTTGTTAGAGTTGATAAAATTAGCTGCCAAAGGCACTCAACAGGTACAAACACCAACCCCTCCTCCAACCGATTGGTTTTCTCAACTCTCTGATGCGTTAAGACCAGCTCCACCTCAACCGGCCCCACAACCTACAGGCATGGAGTCCATAATGAAGTTGTTGGTGGATGAGATGAAGAAGCAAAAGCCAGTTGAGCCTGTTCCTGAACCGGTCACCCCGGCGAAAGAGTTGTTAAAAATGTTAAAGATAGCAGCAGGGGAGGAAGCTGATGAGCAGGCGAGAGTGGCCAAGGTGCCAATATATGTATTTTAGTGGATAACATGTGTTCAAGCTTTTAATTAGAAATTTTTTTCATAGAATAAATGGTTTTTTGTTACATTATCCATATATCTTTATGTAGGTGAAAATCCGAAGGAAGAAGAGAAGAGGAGAGCATCAACATGGTAACTTTTTATGTTTCTTTAAATCTGATCTAGGTTTCCATGATATGTTGATATGGGGTTTTCTTGAAAAAATATGATCTAACCATATACAATTAACCGTACTCCGGGAAAATTTAGTACCAGATCATCAACATAAACTAGGAAGACCATTGTGGAAGGGGGACATATATGCCTTTGCCTTGTGATGCTTAGGACGATGTCAACAGGGTGTTCTGAGGCCAAATTCTCACGTTCTGTAATTGTTATTGACACCACAATTTTCTGGATCATGTTCGGGAACCAATTCTCACGTTCTGAAATTCTTATTAACACCAGCACGTTCTGGAAGTTATGTTTCACATTCTCAAGAACCTTAGTGACGTTGTCACGTTCTAGAGCCAAATACTCGAACTTGTCTACTTCCCTAACGTGAGAATGTGAGGAATGGGTGGGACCCACTTCCTTTTTGTATGAATATGTCCAGAACATGAGAATGGGGAGTCTGGATTGTTAAGGTGAAATTCTAGGAGTGAAAAATGTCTAGAACGTGAGAGTAGAGAATCCTAATTGTTACGATGCAATTATGGTGAAATTCTGGAAGTGAAAAATGATTTGACGTTGATTTGGCAGTAGAGAACGTGAGAATGAGGAGTTTTTATTTATGAGGCCTTATGTGCTTTGACAACAAATAAAACAAACGCTTTAGTTTGTTTTATATATATATATTATTTATATATTACATATATTATATATATATATATAGGTGAGATAAATTGAGTCCAGCTTAATTTGAGTCAAAAAAGGGTCCATGTAACTTACACATGTGTAAGTTGTAAAACTTATGTGGAAGTAACTTACACATGTGTAAGTTGTGGTGGCGGTGGTCGCCGTCGCCGGAAAATCATGGTGGTAGTCGGAGATGATGGTGGTGGTGGTAGGAGGTGGTTGGAATTTGAGGAGATGGAAGAAAATCAATGGACTTAAATTGGACTCAAAATAACCATTGGGTAATAGCCCAGTGGCCACCAGCCGCCACTTTCCAGGGGAGGTCTTGGGTTCGAGTCTTGCCAAAGGCAAACTTGAGATAATCAGGGGATTATTAAGTGGTTGAGAATCACCTGGACACTAGCCTAGCTGGGGGATTAGTGGGTACCAAATGGTACATGAGATCAGGGGGTTTCCATCCAATTACCCTTTTATATATATATATATATTATATATATTATATATTATATATATATATATATATATATATATATATGAAATGTTCATTTGAAAACTAAAATTTATGTGAAAACTAGAAAACTGGCCAAAACACACTGTGATCTGAATCTAACACAATGTGTTTTAATTGTGTTTTCTAAAAACACAATGTGTTTTTATTGTGTAATCTAAAAACACATTGTGTTAAGTTTTAAATCACAGTGTGTTTTTGATAGCGCGTGAAAATCAGAAAATTGTTCAAACACACCGTGATATGAACTTAACACAATGTGTTTTCTAAAAAAAAAATTAAAAACACATTGTGTTAAATTCAGATCACAGTGTGTTTTGACCAGTTTTCTAGTTTTCACAAAAAATTTAGTTTTCAAATGATCACAACCCATATATATATATATATATATATATATTATATATATATTTGTTTAAAACATTAGTGAAAGCCTCCAATTATATACATAAGTTATCTATATATGTACATTTTATTTTGTATTCATGGTATTAATTTATATTATTATTATTTTATATCCAATGTATTAATTTATATTATTATATAATTAAAATTTCATATAAAAATAAAAAAGTAAGAATAAAATAGAGATGCTTAAAAACCCATTAACTTAAGTGGGGTTCAAAAATATAAGGGGATGGACAGATTTGTCATATGCAAGGAGCCAAGGAGATCATTTTTATTTGCTTTTAGTTTACATGATCTTCGGTCTATGGGGTTGGTCAAACGCGTGCTACTTCGGTTCCCAAATGTTGGATAACCCAATATTAACACTGGGGAAAATTATCTTGTTTACACACACAAACTCGCGAAGACCCTGCTCTTTCACGTACAACTCATCTTAGGGTGGATTTCTCGTTAAGACCGCGGCAAGAATTTGGCCGTTGCCAATGAAGACGGAGAAGATGTGGGAGGATATGACAGAGGATTAAGTGCCTTCATTGGAAGGGTCTAATAATTTCAAATTTTTTAATGAATAAACATTAAGGACAAATTTCTAAATATTCTTGTAAGTTAAATAAATTATATATACTCCCTCCGTCCCATTTTAGTTGTCATGTTGACTAACTTTGACCGTAAATAACTTTGTTTGTGTCATGTAACACTTGATATAAAATATATGAATGGATTGGGTTTTTAATGTACTTTTCGTTCATATAAGTTTCATCAACTACTATATAGTACAAACAAAGTTATTTACGGTCAAAGTTAGTCAACATGACAACTAAAATGGGACGGAGGGAGTAATAACTAGATACGTGTACTACTATACTATATAAAGCATTTAATGTTAAAAAAAACTATATAACGGATTTACCTTCTTCCTTATGGATTAAGATCCTTTAAAATTGAAACCAACTAGTAAAGTTGATAGGATATTGACTCTTAGATAAAAATCAAAGATTAAGATTCAATAATGAATTTTTTATCTTAGACTCTTAATTTTGATCTAAGACTTAAGATCTATTCAACTATACCTTTCAACTTGAGAGAATCTCAATCCCTTCTTTACCCTCTCTACTTCCAACAATAAGAAGTTGATATCCTTAAAATATCATTCACCTTTCACAATATTAAACATCTCAACTTAATATACCCATAATGCTCTTGATGTACTGATTCACAATGTCCATCTCTCAACTCTTAAAATAACTAAACAACCCACTTTTACATCAATTATCTTTTCATCATGGGAAGTAGTGAATTCTTACAACACTCTTTAACCATCTACAACAATCGATATCTTACACAGTGGTACACTATGCAACACAATATGTACGTTTGTTGTACATGTCTAACAAGGGTGTTGTGAAAATATCATTATCTCTTTCATCAATAACATCCATTACTCGTGATCATCTCTTCCACCATCCCACTGCCGTTACTACCATCGTCATTACATCGTGCGGGACTGAGTTTCATTTATGAAAAAAAAGTAAATTTAATAGGGGCAATGCAGGTTTATATATATATGTGTGTTTATACCCAAGCGCATTTTGTAGATGTATAGCGGGGTTGGGCCGATTCACCCATTATATGATGGATATATTCTCTCTGTCCCATTAGATGTGTCTTAGTTTTAAATTTCAAAGTCTTTTTTTATAAATTTTGACCTTAAATATTTTAATTAGTGCTATATAATATTTGATGAAAACTATACAATAAAATATACATTTAAATTTATATAACTTTTATTAAATATTATATAACACAAATCAAAATATATAAGGTTAAAGTTTATAAAATAAGACTGTGAAAATCCAAAATATGACACATTTGATGGGACGGAGAGACGTATTATACTTGTTACCCACCCGCTACTACCCCCTGAACGGGTTTTTACTCATATATACCGGCATCCGCAGGTGAAGTTTCATGGATTTAATTATGTGTACCCGATATATGGTCGGTTGGAAATCTGTGGATTGCGAATTCTCTTACCCATTAGCTTGATCAACATCTCAATCATTTTATGTATGTAGTTTAATAAAAAGAAAGGTACTCGTGCATTGCGGCGGTGATGGAAGTGATGGCGGGGTGGTGATGTAATAGCGGTCGCGGTGATGTGGTGATCTACCTGACAGGCTCGACCATCGAATTTAAAAATTCGTTGAAAGTATATCGAATGACATCTCTAATGAAAGAGCATGAAATTTTAAGAACACCCATATAATTTTTATAATTTATTATGTACGGTTTTTGAGATAAAAGATTTTGAATGAATTAGAGGAATAAAATGATTTATGGAGGAGGGAGAAAAAAATGAGTGGTTGAGATTTGAGAGAGAGAAAGGGTATTATAGTTATTTTAAGTAAATATAGAATAGATGGAGAACATTTTTGGAAAGTAAATGTTGAAACTTAAAATGTTAGACAGAGGCTATTTGCTTTATAATATAGTATATAGATATATAGATATAGATGAGATGATGAATTGATGTTCTCAATCGTTCCAACTTATAAAGAGTTTTACATATTCATGGTAATCTTTCTTTTAAGAAAAAAACTGGCGATAATTAATTAACTTGATGAAACATTAATTAATTGGTAATATCATCGATCATATATATGCTAGCTAGCACGTAAATGTGTAGAGGAGGGATATATATATTTCGTTCATTGCAAATAAGTGATCAAACAATATATACCTTAATTAGACTAACCAATTGTTAGTGTGTCACTAATCATCGATCATATATATGCTATATGTAATTATGTATGCCTAATTCAAACTTAAAATATTTAAACAACTAGAAAACATGAGCGTAAAGGAAATTTAAGTGTATTGATGAAGGGAAAAAGAAACGTACTCTAAATTAGATAATAACTCATCACAGACCTACGTACACTCTGAATAACTATGGTTAAGTTACTAAACCCAATGAACTAATCACTTTCTATGTACTATATATATCTACCTCCTCACATGCAATATCTCTCACTACATGTACATTTACAATAAGCTTTAATTGTATATAAGTTTTAAGAAAAATGAAAACCTTTTTTAAGGCAAGTTGCTTGTTTCTAATCGTATGCTTTCTAATATCCTTTGATGATCTATCTCTTCCACTTCTTTTTTTCCTATCTCTTTTATCTCTCTTTCCCTTAATTATTAACACATGGTTAGTCCCCGGCGGGTTTGCATGGAGAGATTCTAAGCTAAACCCTAGTAAAATCCCTGGTCCGGCCGGTTGGCCTTTTCTAGGGATTTTACCTAAAATGGGTTCTCATGCTCATCGGAAACTCGCCTCAATGGCTAGCTCGATGGATGCAACTCGTCTTATGGCATTTAGCCTTGGCTCAACTCGTGTGGTTATTACTAGTCACCCTGAGACTGCAAAGGAAATATTGAGTGGTAGTGCCTTTTCGGACCGTCCTATAAAGGAATCCGCAAGTTTGCTCATGTTTGAACGAGCTATCGGGTTTGCACCATCTGGGATGTATTGGAGACATCTAAGGAGGATTGCCTCAAACCATATGTTCTCTCCCAAAAGAGTTTCGAGCCTCGAATGTGTTAGACAACAAGTGTGCAATGAAATGGTCGAAAATGTGTCAAAAGAGATGAAGGAGAGAAGGATTGTTGAATTGGGAGGGATATTGCAAAAAGGTTCTTTGAAAAATGTCATGGAGAGTGTGTTTGGATGTGGTTTAGGGATTGAAATAGAAGAAGAATTAAGGTTTATGGTGAAAGAAGGGTATGAGTTGATAGGTGAATTTCATTGGGGTGATTATTTTTCAATTAGGGTTTTGGACTTTAGTGGGGTCCGAAGGAGGTGTCACAAGTTGACTATAAAAGTCAAAAATCTCATAGGTCAAATTATTGAAGAAAGAAAAAGAAATTTTGAAGGGGTTGACAATGGACAGAATGATTTTCTTAGTATATTGTTGTCTTTGCCTGACGAGGATCAACTCACACATGATGATATGTTGGCTGTTCTATGGGTAAGTCTTGATCTCCCTCTCTATATATTTCACACAACTTTCACACACATGCATTTAAAAAACAACTAAAAAGTTCCACACATATATAAGTATATTGATATAGTATAAACACACACAAATATATATATATATATAATATATATATATATATATATATATATATAACATATATGTGCTATTAATTTTTTCTTAAAATATATTTATACATAAATATTTCTTTGGTTTGGTCGTGCACCATATTTCTTCCGGCCTAAATTTCTCCCGAAGATCTCTCTCTTTTCGTTCGATCTCTTTCTCTCTCATGGCCCTAGCTACTTTCCCCTCTCATATGCATAACAAGAACCAACTACTCGTAACATATGCTATTTCTTTTATGGAAATGCAAAGAATGCTATTTAATTAGTTACTCAATTAATGACTATTAATTAACATACTTTAACTTGCTATTAAGAAGATGAAAACTAGCTACTTCTACCATATATATATCTCCCCTTTCAGTCATAGATCTAAAATTTATTGGCACATGTACAGAACTAGTGTAACATTTTATATTTGAAAAAAATTATCTTAAAACCACAACATTAGCAAATATTGTATCCATGTATAAACTCAAAAGTATTAACGTTTACAAACAGTTCAGCTTCGACATATAATTAAGAATGCCCTTTTAATTAACTAATATTGTATATCCATCTGAATTGTTGCGTTGATTTATTTGTTTGATGGATGAAGAATATTTCATGAGTGGCAGGATGTTCTCCCAAAATCATATATTTTTATAGTAATAATCTTTCTTTACTAGATATTTAGCATGACTACTTTAGGTTATGAATTGAATTATATATTTTAATTGTATACTCCCTCCGTCCCACTAAAAGTGTCATGTTTTAAATTTTCAAACTCTAAAATTTCTAACTTTGACCTTAAAGTGTTAGATAATGTTTGATAAAAGTTATATGAATTGATTGCATTTTAAGAAGAGTTTTCATTGGTATAACTTTCATCAAGTTTTATATAACAAAAAAAAATATATTTAAGATCAAAGTTTATGAACATTGACTTTGAATATTCAAAATAGGACATTTTTCATGGAACGGATAGAGTATATAATTAAATGCGGTGAAAAGGAAAGAATCAAATATATCCATGACTAATTTCGTCAAAAGCGAAGGTTGGTAGGGTTGAAAAGCCTTTGACTCGACTAGTTAATACAACTTAATTGCTACTAGCCTTTTGTGACCAATATATGGCCATGACTAATTTCGTCAAATGCTTTAACAATTTTATTTTTGGTCAAAGGCATTCGGTTGAGATGGTTAAAGTGTTTGTTTTTGGTACAACTGACCAAGGTTCTAGTTTTGTCATCAACATTATTTGTTCTTTAACATAATACTCAATGAAGGAACACCGGAAAGGTTTTGGCCACCGGTCAAGGGCGACCAGGTTTTACCACTAGTGGGCCTTCGGGCAGGTGGATTTTTCCCGGGACGTGAAATTAAGTGGGATATAGGCTTCGTGTGTCTAGGTTGGGCCGGTATGTGCGTATCTTTAGCCATTGAGGCGCGCGTATGAAGTACCAAACACTGTCTTAGTTGGTCGTTCAAAAGAAAACAAATTTAGAGGTTAAATTATCTTTGGGCCAGTAATACTTTTTGTTTTTTTGCCTCTATATACCAACTAACTTGATTGTTTTGGTAAACGTACTTTTATTGATAACCTACAGGAGATGATCTTTCGAGGAACAGATACAGTTGCCATCCTTCTCGAATGGATCATGGCACGAATGGTTTTGCACCAGGACATTCAAGCAAAGGCGCAACATGAGATTGATGAGCATGTAGGCAGACACAGACATGTTCAAGATTCTGATATCCCAAATCTATGTTATCTTCAAGCCATTGTCAAAGAAGTCCTAAGGTTGCACCCCCCAGGCCCATTACTTTCTTGGGCTCGTCTAGCAACCGTTGATGTACATGTAGGTAAGTTTTTCATCCCAGCAGGGACAACCGCAATGGTTAACATGTGGGCTATCACACATGACTCATCCATATGGAAAAATCCATGGGATTTCAAGCCGGAAAGGTTCATGGAAGAAGACTTTCCAATCATGGGTTCTGACCTTAGGCTCGCACCATTTGGTTCTGGTCGTAGGGTATGCCCCGGGAAGTCATTAGGACTAGCCACGGTTCACTTGTGGCTTGCACGACTTCTCCAACAGTATAAATGGCTTCCATCATCCGCAAAAGCAGTAGACCTTTCTGAGTGCCTAAAACTCTCTCTTGAGCTAAAGACACCAATGAAATGTCATGTGGTTGTACGATAGACAGCGTTTACGAACGTTCATTGTATTCAAAAACTCCTTCAAATAATAACAAAGCTACTTTGTTCAAATTTGTACGTAACTCAATGTAGCAACAATTTAACGAACGTCATGTAGATATAGGTAATATATTATGGCCTTGAATAATCAAATTGAAGTTCAATTTAATAAAGATGATTAAGTAATGTATGATCACTTAATTGTATATAAATTATTATTAAGGTTACAATATTGTATCTACATACGTATAGACTTTGTTCATTTGCCACTGATAAGTTATCAGATGAGATATATATATATATAGTTGATTATTACGTACGGATATATAGTGTTGTAAATTACTTAATTAATTATCAAATAATTAACCTAAAGTTTAGTGTATGCCTTTTCAATTAAGGTGTCATATTTTCAATTAATCATAGGTTATAATTAATCACTATTCTATAATAAACTCGTCTTTCTTCAGATTAAAATTTTCGCTTTGTGTATGTTCCAAAGAATGTTTTATGACTTTTATCCATTTAACAATATATATATATATAAAAAAGTACGGAGTAATAAATAAAATATCATGATCGAGTACCAAGTATGCTAGGACAATAACTCCAGTAAAACACAACATTGCCTTGTTATCCAACTATGTTTCTCTAAAATTTGATATTTAGTTAATAGAAACCTATTGTTTAATTTTTTTATTTTAATACTTGTTTTATTTTACCTAAAGTCTATATATATATAATTCTAATAATATTAACAATAACAATAATAAAAAACATTCAATTAATTAAAAAAAAACATAGTACATTACTAAAAATAAAAAAATATAGAAAAAAACTTAGAAAAAAAAAATACAACACATATTAAACTAGATAATTAAAAAACGATACATATTAAACTAGAAAAATATAAAAACAATACATTAAACACATTAAAAAAAACAACTAGACGTAGCCGGGACCTCGGATGATGCTACCATACTCTGTCATCAGCTTCTTCTTCGCGTCTTTGAGGAACTTCTTTTCCTCATCGTCCAACTCGGTTATACCCATGAAAGAAAGTGTCGTGTACATCGTATCGTTTCTTTTTTTCCTCGCGAATGATGGTGAGGGACTCCTTCTATGATTCCACGAGGTCCTGTCGGGTGGTACCTGACAGTCCTTGATTTGCACACTTATGTTTAGTTTATCTTAGACAAAGAGTTAAGAACAGAAAGTAAAGAACATAAACAAGAACAAGTTCAATTGCAAGAGAACTATGCAAGTCTAATCATATGTATCATTGATTTAAACGATGAATACATGGTCGATATTACAACTTGTCTTACAAGAATACAAATGAACTAGATAATTGCTAAGCCTAGAAAGGAAGAAAGAAACTTGAGCAATTACAAATAAAGTGTCACACACTTTGTGGTGATAAAACACACACGTAAATGGTGCGGCTGTGTTGCTTTATATAGAAAGGAATTAGGGCAACACAGCCTTACAATGATAGTGATGTGATGGTGGTTGTCGACACCTCATAGGCTCGTTGTACTTTGATCCATGAGCCTTTGTCTTCTTTACCAAAACGGGTATGAAAGAGAGAAACCCTTGTTTTGGTCCCAACTGTACCTTTGCCATATAAGGTAGTATTTAGTTGGAAGAACCACCATGTGACTTCTTGTCTTCTTATGGTTTGAAAACTTCCCGCCTTGACACACAGCTTGGGAAGTAAGCCACCCGCTGACAAGAGTCATTGACTTGCTGATGACTCGCTGATGACTCGCTGACGACCCACGTCAGCGACCAAGTCTGGTCAGCGAATCCTTGACTCAACAATCTCCCCCTATTCGCTGAGAAGACTTGTTGAGTGAAATAGATGTAAGAAAAGAATAAATAAGAGATAGAATGATGTCTTTTTATATTACAATCTTTTTACAATATAAGACATCTAAAGATTTTCAGTTTCAAATTCCCAAGCATGCTCTTGCTTGGCAATCTGAACAGCTGGGTCATTATATCTGTGAGGCTTAACCAGCTCCTCATCCACCTTGCTGATGAACCATCTATTGTTGGATGTTTCAGCACATCTTCTTCTTATGTTCAAGAGAAACCCCGTTGAAGCTTTTTCAATTTCGGCCAGACGAAAGAACAATTGATTGTTTTGGAAGTTTGTGAAGAAGATGCCAGCAGGTGTTTCAAGTACTCTCCCTTCTTCGAAAATACTTCTGGGAGGGAGTCTGGTATTTAGCAATGCAT
The DNA here is from genome assembly GCA_034093135.1 of Erigeron breviscapus. NCBI lineage: Eukaryota > Viridiplantae > Streptophyta > Magnoliopsida > Asterales > Asteraceae > Erigeron > Erigeron breviscapus. The sequence goes on along the minus strand of CM067170.1, from coordinate 123,303,426 downwards.
CACCAGTGATAGGAGGAAGATCAACTTTAAGAGTTTGATGCTCTTCCTTTCTCTTTCTTTAAACCCTTTGACCCGCTGAGGAGATAGCAGCAGGAGTACCAAATACTTGCCTCAGCATAGGCAGATCTGCTTTAAACTTGGTTTCATACTCCAGTGCTTTCTCGAAATATTCTTTCAGCATGTTTGAAGTTGATGGTAGCTGGCTGCCCTTTTATCTTTCACCAGCATGTACACTTCTGCCCACTCTGAAGCACCCAAGTTTGTTGGTTTGACCCCTTCCAACTTGGTTGGCTTATCAGCACCTTCTCTTAAGATCTTTAAGTTAGTCTTAAGACCCATTTCAGCTTTGAAGGCCTCAGCAACAATAATCCTTTGAGGCCTCTTTCTATCCTCCATCAACTTCAGCCATTTAGCCTTCTCCCCCTCAAACTTGGCTCTTTTTTCTTTAAGCTGCTTCTCAACTTCTTTGTGTTTCTGCCTGTACAGGGCTTCAGCACCACCTGATTTCAGCAGCATCCTTTGCTCACCATCAAGATGATCCTTTTCAAGTAGAGGTAGCTGCCTGATAAACTCAAGATTTTTCTTTTCATTTTCTTCATTTTGCTTGATCCTATCCAGCTCTTTGATAGCATCTTCTTGAGTTTTTCCATCAGCAGTAAGTGCCAATATATCAATCAATTGATGCTGATGGCCTGCTGAGGATTGTTCAGAGAGTTGAGCAGCGGGAGGAGAGGATGAAGTAGCAGGGGGTGCATTGAACACAACCATTTGTTGCTCCCCCTCAATACCAGCTGGGGGAGCTTTATCTTTTTCATTCTCCCCCTCAACACCAGCAGGGGAATTTTCAACACTTGCTTCCTTTTCTATCTCCCCCTCAGCACCAGCAGGGGGAACATCATCAGCTGTTGTTGTGTCGTCCCTTTCTAGTACACCTTCAGCAGAGTCTTCATAAATTTGGGCAACTGCCTTGTTAATTGCTTCAGTTACCAGATCTAGAACAGCAGCATCAACTTTCTCCCCCTTGGAAGTTGTACTGTTAATAACAACTTCCACAGTCGCTGGCTGTTTAGGTTGCTGGTTCACCAGCTGTACCAACATTTTCTTAATTTCATCAACTTCTGACTCTAGTTTGATTTGCCTCTGGCGATCTTCCTCAGTAAAGGATGGAGAAGAGATTGGAAGATTAGCCACTTGCTTTTCCAAGGCATGAATAGCCTTAGTGTTGTTGTTGACTTGAGTGGACAGCTTCTTGATACTAGCAGCAGTAGCCTTGCTGGTCGAGGCTGCCTTCATTGCTGAGTAGCTGGTGGAGTTGGCACATTTCACCAGCGATAATGCCTTAGATCGAAGGACCTGCTGATCATGTTTGATAGCTTTGGTGGCTTCTTTGATTTTGTGTTGATCAGCAGCCATGGAGATGAATTTTTCCTTAATCATCTCTACTTCTGAGCAGTTTTCAACTTGCTTATTGTACCAGCTGGTCAGAGTAGAGATTAGTCTTTCGGACTCATTTTCTTTCACATCTACAGCAATCTCCGCATATTTGGTGAGATCATTCAGCTGATGCTCCACCCTTTCCAACCTATCAGCAGAGTAGGTGGAGTATGAAATGCTCAGCTCTTTAGCAGTTTGAGGTTCGATTTCAGAGGGAATCGAGGATGAGCAGCCAGGAACACTTGAGAAGGAAGAAGGCATGCCAAGAGAGAGCATGGTGTTCACTGGTCGCATTGGAGGAGTCTTGGGTCTGGCAGTACTTTCATTAGTGGCTGCTATTTCACCAGCAACAGCAGCATCATCATTTTTATCTTCCTCCATGTCACTTGCTTCCAATTCATCAGCATAACTGGAATCTAGTTGAAAGTCATCAATATTACCCAACTCAAAATCACTTTCCTCATCAATAGTGATTACATCATCAATTTCTTCATCGCCATCACCAGCACCTTCAGTCTTGCCCAAATCAACACTTCCTTCTACCATTTCTCTATCATCAATGCTGGCATCCACCTCAGCATGCTCACTCAAACTAACTCCTTCAATTTCACCAACTTGCTCCTGTCTTTCCAAAGAGAAATTTAAAGGGATTCGAGAATTTGGTGCCTCTGTTTCAGTTTGTTGCGGCTCTATATTTTCAACAGCAGCAGGGGTTTCCTCCTCATCAATAAGAGAGAGTTGAGAGGATCCCAACCCCTTAATCATCACACCTTTCGCTGATTTCCTCTTTCTTTTTGGAGCATCGTCAGCAAGATGATGATGGAGCAGCAGATTTGGTGGATTTTGTTCTTGCCTTCTTTGGTGTGCTTGCCCTAGTTTCAGTGATCACAAGGGAGGATGGTGCAGTCTCATAGCCACCAACCTTTTTGTACATAGAGGGATAAGCAGAGAATAACACTTCTTTCATCTGAGAAGTGAGACTGGCAAACTTGCTATCAAAGAGGTTATTATCACAGGCTGGCTGTTTGTATACAGAAGGACCAATTCTTGGTGCTTTGCAGATAGTAGCACCAAATTGGTTGTATTTTTCTTTTAACTCCTGTTTGAATATTAGGGAGAAAAATCTAGTGAAGGGAATTGTGTAGGACCGATTGCTTGCTTGGACTTTAGCCTTCATATCTTCAAAAATTACTGAGGCGAAATCGATAAATCTTCCAGTGGCTAATGCATGAATAATTTGCATATTAGCTGCTGTTGCTTGGTCATGAGATCCAGAATTGCCTCCCAAGCATTGAATGACATGAGAAAAAAGCAATCTCCATACACCAGGGAGATTTTTCTTGGTGGGGTTGCTGGGAACAACTTCTGGGTTTTCCAAATTTGCACCATACCCAACGGTGGGCAACCACTCCTTCCATTGTTCAACATTTGCAGGAGTTACAAAGGGTTTTTCTTTTGTTTGGTCAGGTAGACCAAGAGCTGTTCGAAGAATTTTGGGTGTTATGGATATGCGAACCTGCTTCCTTTTAATGGTGTCAGAAATAGCACCAATGCTTACGTGATAATCACACGTCCACCAAAATTCTCTAATAAGATAGACATACATATCTTCTGGGTCAGCAAAGATGGCACTGCTTGCTGGACATGCCTTTATAAAATCCAGCATTTGTTGGTATCCAGAGATACCAGATGGAACTTCAATGGATCCCAAATAATTATTAGGTTTAATAGAGATTGTAAGAGCCTGAAATTTGGCTTTGGAGGAGGGAGCAATTTTCTCAGGGTCAAAAGTTTTTGAATGCATGTAAAGGGGAACATTTTTAAGAGCCTTTTGAGTAGCCAGATCATCGGGCAACTCAACATAGGTAGGAGATTTAGGTTGTTCGGATGAAGAATCCATTTTAGTTCGAGATTGAGAAATGGGAGAGGAAGATGAATAATGAGAAGAGAGAAGGGTTTTTAAGAATTTGAGAGATTTGGAGAGTAAGAAAGAGAAGGGGAAATGTGAGAGTATGAAAATGGTGATAGAAGAGGATTAGAATATATATATAGCATGGATATGGGACCCATAACTATGATAGTGAAGTCACCAATACTCTCTTTCATACGCAAATTGAACATATACATATACGTATATGAGTAACGTATAAAAGTGGATTGATGTGACAGCTTGTACCCTTATTTCAAAAGTACTTCGAGTTTTACGGCGGGTACAGTGTACAAGTTGTCCATTTGGGAAGAAATCGAGGTAACCGTTTGGTATTCTTATTAAAATATTATTGTTAGTGGATATGCTCAAATGAAAGAAAGGTTGAGATCTAAGTATATCCGCTGACAGAGTTTAGACAATCTGGTTACCTTTTTAAGAAAGCAAATTTCTATCAGCGACTTTTCGACAATTGATGGTCGCTGATGAATAAGAAATACAATTTTTAGCAAATTGTCAGCTATAAACGGATTTGATATGTCTTTACCAGCAGCCGTTTGCTGCTGGACTAGATAGAGATTTTTAGCTCTCTATTACTTTTATTTTGCTTTTTCCCAAAGCAACAGGGATCAACGGATTTGAAATGTCTTTACCAGCAGCCGTTTGCTGCTGGACTAGATAGAGATTTTTAGCTCTCTATTACTTTTATTTTGCTTTTTCCCAAAGCAACAAGGATCAACGGATTTGAAATGTCTTTACCAGCAGCCGTTTGCTGCTGGACTAGATAGAGACTTTTAGCTCTCTATTACTTTTATTTTGCTTTTTCCCAAAGCAACAGGGATCAACGGATTTGAAATGTCTTTACCAGCAGCCGTTTGCTGCTGGACTAGATAGAGACTTTTAGCTTTCTATTACTTTTATTTTGCTTTTTCCCAAAGCAACAGGGATCAACGGATTTGAAATGTCTTTACCAGCAGCCGTTTGCTGCTGGACTAGATAGAGATTTTTAGCTCTCTATTACTTTTGTTTTGAGCGAGTAAGATACCCTTGAGCTCGCCAAAAAAAATATTTTTGACCATAAGGTCACTTTTCAACATATAAGAGAGATGTATGTTGAAGCATCAGCAGACATGACACGTCATTTTGCTGATTCACCATTCAGCATTCCCAACTTGCTGACCAGATATTTAAATCTTGTTTGATCTAAAGGTTTGGTAAAGATATCAGCAAGTTGGTCATCAGTGGGTATGAAATAGATTTCCACATCCCCTTTCATGACATGGTCACGAATGAAGTGGTACCTAATGTCTATGTGTTTGGTCTTAGAATGCTGAACAGGATTATGTGTGATAGCAATTGCACTCGTATTGTCACACATAATGGGGATCTTAGAGAATTCTAAGTCATAGTCAGCGAGTTGGTTTTTCATCCAGAGGACTTGTGCACAACAACTCGCTGCTGATACATATTCTGCTTCAGCAGTGGAGATGGAAACTGTATGCTGTTTCTTACTAGACCAACTAGTCAGCTTCCCCCCCAACAGTTGACATCCACCACTGGTGCTTTTCCTATCTAACATGCATCCAGCATAGTCAGAGTCAGAATATGCAACAAGGTCAAAGCTGGAGTCTTTGGGATACCAGAGACCCAGTGTGGGGGTACCTTTTAGGTATTTGAAGATTCACTTGACAGCGAGAAGATGAGTCTCTCTGGGAGAGGCTTGATATCTTGCACATAGGCAAGTAGCAAACATGATGTCAGGACGACTCGCTGTGAGGTACATCAGCGAGCCGATCATTCCTCTATAGAGAGTAGGATTCACATGCTTACCATCAGGGTCAGCATGGAGATTATTAGGAGGAGACATGGGAGTGGCTTTGGTGGTTACATTGGATAAGTCAAATTTAGCCAGCATGTCTCGAATGTACTTCTCTTGGTTAATGAAAATCCCATTTGGGAGTTGGCGAATTTGTAGACCAAGAAAGAAGGTCAGGTCACCCATCATGCTCATCTCGAAATGAGAGGACATCAGGGAGCTGAACTTAGAACAAAGTTTCTTGCTGGAGGACCCAAAGATGATGTCATCTACATATATCTGAACATATAGGACATCAGCACCCTTTCTATAGATGAAGAGGGTACTATCAATGGATCCTCGCTGAAACTTATTTGAGAGAAGAAATTCAGAGAGAGTGTCGTACCAAGCTCTGGGAGCTTGTTTAAGACCATAGAGTGCCTTATAGAGACGATAGACATGGTGTGGCTTGGCTGGATCTTCAAAGCCAGGTGGCTGCTCAACATAAACTTCCTCATCGAGTTTTCCATTTAGGAAGGAACTCTTTACATCCATTTGATATACAGTGAAGTTTTTGTAAGCAGCATGTGCCAAAAATAAGCGTATAGCTTCCAGTCTGGCCACTGGTGCAAAGGTTTCATCATAGTCAACACCTTCTTCTTGAAGGTAACCTTGTGCAACCAGCCTAGCCTTGTTACGTGTAACAACACCATCTTCGTCCATTTTATTTCGATAAACCCATTTTGTTCCAATTGGTTCTTTTCCAGGAGGTAAAGGAACCAAGAACCAGACGTGCTGTCTTTGGAACTGGGTAAGTTCCTCTTGCATGGCAGCAACCCATGAAGGATCAATCATTGCTTCTCCTATGTTTTTGGGAGTGATCATAGACAAGAAGTTTACATATAGACATGTATTTCTTGTCGCTGATCGAGTAATAATCCCCTGCTGAGGATCTCCAATGACTTGGTGAGCTGGATGACTAGATGTCCATTTAAGTGCAGGAGCACTTGAGACACCTAGTTGAGTGGCAGTGGAAATTGGAGCTATGGGATCAGCAGGAGCATTATAAGAAGAGAGGTCAATGGTAAGAATGGGTTCAGGAGAATGATCAGCAGAGCCATTCGACTGATTTGAGTTATCATTGATGGCGGAGTCTTCAGCAGACTCCATTTCTTCAGCATTAGCTGAAGCATCATGAAACTCCTCCTCAGTAAGGTCATTAGCATGCACATCATCAGCCAGTGATCTAGGTTTGGCTGATGCTGCATGGATTGATCTTAAGATAGGCTCAACTGGCTCAATCGAGTAGATATGAGCAACAACTTGCTCTAGTTCAATATCAGTTGAACTATCCTTTGCGATATGCTTAGTATCAGGCAGCGAGCAAGAAGCATCAACAAATGAGTCAGCTTCCTCAGAAAGAGGGTCAGCAAGCTCATTGAAAATGACCTCAGATGAGTTAGATTGAATGTCCTTTAGGGCTGATGAGCTTTCATCAAAAGTAACATGAATGGATTCATCAACCTTCTGAAGGCGAGTATTGAATACTCTAAATGCCTTGCTGATGGATGAATACCCAAGAAAGTATCCATCATCAGCTTTAGGATCAAATTTTCCTAGATGATCCTTGTTGTTTAAGATGAAGACAGGACATCCAAATACATGGAAGTATTTGATTTGAGGTACCTTTCCTTTCAGTACCTCATACGCTGTCTTGTCATGTCTTTTGACAATGAGACAACGATTTTGAGTGTGACAAGCTGTATTGACAGCTTCTGCCCAGAACTTGCTGGGTAGAGAGGACTCACTGAGCATGGTGCGAGCTGCTTCGATGAGAGTTCTATTTCTCCTTTCAGCGACGCCATTTTGCTCAGGAGTTCTGGTGGAAGAGAAATTTTGTGAGATCCCTTGATCAGCACAAAAGGCTTCAAGAGTGTGGTTTCTGAACTCAGTACCATGATCGCTCCTAAGTTCTTTCACCCTTATGCTGTTGAGATTTTCCATTTTCTTGACGAAATTGATGATCTCTTCAGCAGCATCACTCTTAGAATGAAGAAAGATAGTCCAAGTGTATCGTGAGTATTCATCCACGATTACTAAAGTGTATCTGCTACCCTTTAGACTTTGGACATTCACTGGACCAAAAAGGTCCATGTGAAGAAGATGAAAGCAGCCAGAGATAGAATTGGCCTGCTTGGTTTTGAAAGTTGCTCTGTGGCTTTTACCTTTTTCACAAGCACCACAAAGTCTATCCTTTTCAAATGAAAGATGAGGGAGGCCACGAACAAGGTTCTTTTTGGCCAAAGAGTTAATGGTTTTGAAATTCACATGCGACATACGCTTGTGCCATAACCAATTAAGTTCAGCAGCAGACTTGGCAAAGAAACAAGTCTCACTATCAGTCTTGATAGGAGTGAAGTCAACCAGATATACATCTCGTTTTCTTGGAGCAACCAAGACTACTTCCTTGTTTACATTTACCACAGTGCCTTGATGTTTATCAAGAATCACTTTGTAGTCAGCATCACAAAGTTGACTTATGCTGATGAGATTATGTTTTAATCCATTGACATAGGCGACTTTGTTGAACTTAATGAGTCCATTTGAGAGAAGACCATAACCTTCAGTTTGTCCAGTGGAATTGTCACCAAACACTACAGTAGGACCAGCAGCCTCTACGTAGTTATCCAGCAGGGTCTTTGAGCCAGTCATGTGTTTTGAACAGCCACTGTCCAAGTACCACACACCTTTTCCCAGCGAGCTCTGCATGGATTTAACAGAAGGATTTAGATGGGTTCACTGTTGAACTCGCTGACGGACATGTCAGCAGGGTTAAAGATGGGAGACTCGGATGATTCTTCTCTACTGACGATGTCATCAGTAGAATGAGGAAAAGGAGCACTAGGGTTAGTATTCTCATCACTTGGAGAGTTATCAACAAGATGATGAGCAGGAGATATGTCACGATCAATCATATAGGTGTGATATTGATCAGCAGAGGTGACAGTGGCTCCAGTATCTAGAACAATCAAGTTGCTAACTTGATTGTTGTTCCCATACTCAACCAGAATGCTACCTCGACCAGTGGTAATGATCTCTTGAGAGAGAGGAAAGGAGATTCGCTGAGCAGCAATGAAGTCAGCAATGTTCTCCTCAGTGAGATTTGTTGACTCCCCTATACTATTTATACGATCTGCAGAAGTAGAACTTTCGCTGACGATAATGGAAGAGGAAGCAACCGCTGAAGAAGGATTAGGTTGAATGTCAACTTCAGGAGCATCCCTGGAGTTGTCACAATCAGAAGCAACATGACCTCTGCTGCCACATTTGTAGCATTTTTTACCAGAGTTGTTGCCTTGTTGATTTTGAAGGAAAAATTCCTTCAGCTGAGAGGAAAGGTCATTAACTTGCTGAGTAAGCTCGCTAATTTTGGGGTCAGAAGAGGAAGATGCCTTTTTCTTTGGCTTGGGCTTTTGCTTATGCTTTTGTGGAAGCTGAAGCATCTTAGGAGCAGGACCCAGAATGGACTTACCTTTTGGGTCCTCTGATTCAGAGGTAGAGGGATTTTTTGATCCCTTGACTACACTCCATGCTTGATGGACAGCAGGTGAGAGGAAGAAGAAGGACCCTGCTGAGATGGATGCACTCTTTTGGGAGTGATCGATCTCGGTTGCTGAATAGGTGTTACAGACCTCATTTTCCTATGAGGTAAGTATTGCCTATTTGGGGTAGTAGATCTCACTTGCTGATGAGGCAAGTGTCCTCTTTGAGGAGTGATAGGTCTTACTTGCTGATGAGGCAAGTGTCCTCTTTGAGGAGTGATAGGTCTTTCTTGCTGATGAGGCAAGTGTCCTCTTTGAGGAGTGATAGGTCTTACTTGCTGATGAGGCAAGTGTCCTCTTTGAGGAGTGATAGGTCTTTCTTGCTGATGAGGCAAGTGTCCTCTTTGAGGAGTGATAGGTCTTTCTTGCTGATGAGGCAAGTGTCCTCTTTGAGGAGTGATAGGTCTTTCTTGCTGATGAGGCAAGTGTCCTCTTTGAGGAGTGATAGGTCTTACTTGCTGATGAGGCAAGTGTCCTCTTTGAGGAGTGATAGGTCTTTCTTGCTGATGAGGCAAGTGTCCTCTTTGAGGAGTGATAGGTCTTACTTGCTGATGAGGCAAGTGTCCTCTTTGAGGAATGACAGACCTATTTTGGGTATTAGTTATTCTCAATTTTTTTAGGAGTTTTATGCCTCAAAATAGGAGTAGGCATTGATTGTGATACATGCTGGTGGACTTGTCTATCAGCAGGTCAGACCTTAGATGGTCCAACTTGCTGAAGTCTAGCGTCACCAAACCTGACGCGTCTCTACATGACACGATCATCCTGCACAGTTTTGCAGTCAGCAAGGGTAGGAGCTTGCTGAGCAGGTAAAGAAGAAGAGGGTTGAGAAATAGGTTGAGGTTGCTGACTAATATGATTAGCTCGCTGAGGCGTGCTATAGTCATAGGGAACAGCAACCTTACTTCTTCTGAAGGGTTCAGAAGGTCTGATGGTGACTTGCTGAGGAGCAATGGGTTTAAAACCATCACTACCAATATCCCCTTCATAAGATTCCCCAGAAGAGTATTGAACTCTTTCTTCGTTTGGCATCATGCCAACAATGGGAAGATGAGGATATGGGTTGCTAGTGCTTACTGAGGAGCCAGCACCATTTTCCTCAGCAGGATTAGATGGGTCGCTGGTAGTAGAAGTGGTAGTACCAGCTTCCATTTCATTGTGGTAATTGTTAAGACCCTTAACAAAATACCATTTCTTCATCTCTTCAGGAGAGATGACAGCGGATGGAGGAATAGAAATTTCAGGCTTTACCTCATCATTAAACAAGTCAGCGAGAGAGGCAGCGGCATTAAAGTCACCGCCTATTACTGCCTGTACTTGGGCAGGGACTTGTTCGTTTAGGCACTGGTGGTGAAACCTGGAAGCTTTTGACCAGGAGGTCACAATCTTCTTAAGATTGGCAACTTCAAGCTTGAGTTTTTCATTCTCAAGTTGAACTTTTTGTGCCAGCAACTCATGAGATTGGAGTTCAACATGAACATTCCTCAGCTCATTGAGTCTATCAGATTTTTCGCTTAACTCCAAGGAAGTAGAGTCGAGCTTTGATTGGACATCAGCTCGTATAGATTCAACGAACTGAAAGTTCAAAGAAGAGATTCGAAGATTTTTGGTTTATCTTCTTCAGAAGCAGAGGAGTGAGCACAAACCTTTTTAATGGTGACATTCACCCACTGACTTGAGGAGACTTGATCTCTTGTCAAAGCATCTCCATCAGCGAGCGCCATAAGGCACATGGCGTCAACATATTCTTCACTGTCTGAATCGTCTGATTCAGCCCAGTCATGCTCTTCAGCTACCAGCCCTTTTGCTGGTGTTTTGGCCTCTTCCATTTCAGCAACCTTGGCCTTCAGCTGATAGTATTTATTCCTGTACTCATCAGCAGGTTTGGAAGGGTTAGTTTTAGGAGGAGCAGGAGTTGGTAGGGCAACTCTGCACTCCTTTTGGTAGTGGCCTTTTCTACCACATCTCCAGCACTCCTCTTGAGCTTTGTCAACAGGAGGCTTATATGGAGCAACCGACCTATGGTTGTTCCATTTCCGGGAGTACCTTTTACCAGCGACTAAGGCAAAATCCATAAAGTCACTGAACATCTCTTATTTCTCTTCAGCATCAAGATCATCAACAAAAGATTGAATAGGTTGTGGAAGAATAGAAGAGCTGGCACCAGTATTAAGATTACTGGGCTCAGCAGAGATAAGGGCCAAGGGGTCGAGAGCACAATGAGAAGAAGAGGAAACAGAAGAAGAAGAGGGACCCGCACGATGCTGTGCATCAGCGGCAGCTCTTAGATTTTGAGCAAGAGCTCTTTCTTCGAACTGGAGCATGCCAAAGAGAGACTCAAGGTTTAGCCCATTGAGTCGCTCAGTGGTTCTGAGGATTTGTCTCAGACCTTGCCACTTGATAGGTAAACTATCAAGAAATTTGTGGCATACCTCAAAATCATCATGAGAGATACCAACAGTGGTCATGTCGTTCAGCAACCCTTTAAATCGGGTATATGAACCGTTTAGACCTTCGTTGGGGAGGGAAAAGAAATTTTCATAGGCTCTTTTTAAGTCTATCTTTTTAGTGGCAATGGTAGCAGCAGAGCCTTCATGCATGCTAACCAATCTATCCCAAACTTCTTTTGAAGAGGGATATCTAATGACCACTTTCATGAGGTCAGTGGGAAGAGTGCTGACAATCATGTTTTTGAGCCTTGCATCAAGATTAACAAGTCTCCTTTCATCGTCAGTCCATTGAACCTCTGGTTTGACGATGTCAATCACAATCTCAGGAGCATCAACAGTTGCTCCTGGTGTTCTTTGAACCAGAGTGGGGATATAAGGACCGACGGTCATAATAGACATAAGATAGGGTTCCACACCCACTATATGTAGTAACATCCTTTCCTTCCAAGACCCAAAGTCATCGGGCTCGAATCTTGGAGGGACGGATACGTAATCGAAGTCACGTGTGTTAACAAGGGTGGGAACAGCAGTCATGTTCTTGTTTAAGAATAGATTAAGAGAGAATTTTAAGAAAATAAGTATGCAAACGGATCTTTGTTTCAGTAATTTAGAAACGTTGGCTCTGATACCACTTGACAGTCCTTGATTTGCACACTTATGTTTAGTTTATCTTAGACAAAGAGTTAAGAACAGAAAGTAAAGAACATAAACAAGAACAAGTTCAATTGTAAGAGAACTATGCAAGTCTAATCATATGTATCATTGATTTAAACGATGAATACATGGTCGATATTACAACTTGTCTTACAAGAATACAAATGAACTAGATAATTGCTAAGCCTAGAAAGGAAGAAAGAAACTTGAGCAATTACAAATAAAGTGTCACACACTTTGTGGTGATAAAACACACACGTAAATGGTGCGGCTGTGTTGCTTTATATAGAAAGGAATTAGGGCAACACAGCCTTACAATGATAGTGATGTGATGGTGGTTGTCGACACCTCATAGGCTCGTTGTACTTTGATCCAGGAGCCTTTGTCTTCTTTACCAAAACGGGTATGAAAGAGAGAAACCCTTGTTTTGGTCCCAACTGTACCTTTGCCATATAAGGTAATATTTAGTTGGAAGAACCACCATGTGACTTCTTGTCTTCTTATGGTTTGAAAACTTCCCGCCTTGACACACAGCTTGGGAAGTAAGCCACCCACTGACAAGAGTCATTGACTTGCTGATGACTCGTTGATGACTCGCTGACGACCCACGTCAGCGACCAAGTCTGGTCAGCGAATCCTTGACTCAACAGTACCAAGTCTCTCAAGTCGGGCGGAAGAACCTGCATCGGAAGACGCGAAAGTCCGGGGTGTCTTTGTTTTAGCCGGACGCGCATGTATGTCGGGCCCGAAGAGCTCATTTTCGTTGCCAAGATCGACGGGTTCATAGACGGGAACATCCTCATCACTTTCAACATTAACACTCGGCCCATCACTCGGCCCGACCCCCGGTTTCCTTTTCTGCATGCTTCAACCCATAATGTCGACACCGGAAGGCGCGGGAATTATCGGCTTATCCTTCAAAAGCAACCAACACTCGTATATGTTAAACGCAACACTGACTTTGCTTTTGTAGGCGGTTCGAGCCTCTTCCATGAGTTGGGAGTCGTTTTCTCCGCTGATTCGGTGACCATCATACTTGGACCAAATGGCATTGAACTTGGCAACCTGTCTTCGAATCTTCCTCCATTTCGACGTCAACCGGTTTAGACGTCTATGATCTTCGACTTGTGCATTGTAGTTTTCCATCACGTTCCCCCAAAAACTGTCACCGGCTTGGTTGTTTCCAACAATTAAATCCTCAGATGCATCAAGCCAACACTCTGTTAGATTCTTCATCTCGTACTTGGTGCATGGTTTTTTCGAGTCAAACGATAGCTCAGCTGCGACTTCCTTTTTGCGAGTGGCCATTCTTTTGACTTTCCCTTTTCGTTGGGATGGCTCGGCTGCGGCTTGTGATGGCTGGGGTGCGGCTTGTGGTGGTGTCGAAGGAGCTTGAGAACCGAATTGGGTTGGTGGTGGTTGTTGGGATAGCCATTGTTGGTATTGTAGGTATTGTTGGAATTGGATTTCGTTTTGGTAACTTGGTGATGTATGTAGGATGGATATTGTGGTGTGGGTGGTGACGTGTTGGAAACTTGAGTTGGCGCCGACGACGAGTTAATGGGCGAGTAGTTAAGCGCCGCGTTAAAGAAATCTTCTTGTCGTTGCTAGTTGAAGTTTCTCGACTTGGTTGGAGAAGAGAATGTTGTTAGGTTTGTAGGTCGAAGTTTGGAGAAAAAAGTTGGAGAAGAAGATGGTTTGGAGAAGATGATATAGAATATATGTATATATATGTAAAGGTTATAAAAAAATGGAAAAAAACATGTGCTGGTCAAAATGACCGTTTGAATGCAACGGCTATGGTCAAAAATTCGAATTCAATTTTCCTATATTTTATATTGTATTAAATCAAATAGGAGAACGAGCTTCCGTCCTGTGGGGACGGACGAGACGGACGGAGAACGGACGAGTCACACCTAGTGGTGTGCACTCGTCCCTTGAAGAAGGACGGGTGAGGGACGGATCAAGAAGGAAGGCACTCCGAGTGCTCTTATATCATATCATATGAAATGATATAGACACTTTTTGACAAAGACTTTTGGACTTTACCACTAAAGTTTTGGCTTTTTGTTTTATCTTATATCTATGTCCATAGCAATGATCTAACAAAGGATTAGATTTTTGATTGATTGCTTGCTTGCTTGCTTGATTTTATTTTGTGCATTATTTTATGGGTTTAGTATTTGTGAATGTAACTAACTATAGACGAATGTCTATAGTGTGAAAAAAACTAAAGTTGTGTTCATTGTATGTGATGAACTTTCAAATCTTGTTCGTTGTATGTATCCGACCAATCAAAACCTTACAAGTGGCAGCTTATATGCTTGCCACATATACCCGAATACATACAATGCACATGATTCGAAAGTTCATTACAGACAATGAACACAACTTTAGTTTTTTCACACTATAGACATTCGTCTATAGTTAGTTACATTTCACAGATACTAAAGCCTTATTTTATAGTTGGAGCAACATTGTCACTAGCTAAAGTGCAATCTCCATTTATATATATGTAGCTTTTAATATGATCCTTATTGATAATGCCAAATTGTAAGTTTAAGTTATAAGGATGATGGACAGTATGATGTAATGCGACAATGGTGGATATGGGAATATTGTTTGTTCATGAACAAGCATTTCTACCCGGGCGTTGCCCCGGGAGAAAAACAAAACTCTCGTGATAAAAGTTAAAAGACATTAAGTTGAAAACCAAATTTTCGTGGCAAAAGTTATGAAACTTTGGTGGATAAAGTTAAAAAACTCGAAAACAAATTTCGTGTAAAAGTTAAAAGACATTAAGTTGAAAACCAAATTTTCGTGGCAAAAGTTATGAAACTTTGGTGGATAAAGTTAAAAAACTCGAAGTTATGCGGAAAAAAAGTAGCTAAGATGAAACTCTGGCGGCAAAAGTTTTAGACTTTTAGTTAGCTGTCTAATTACGGAGGCAAAAAGTATAATTTTTTTTCTTTTTTTAAATAGTTTTTGTAGAAAAGGGGAAAAAATTAGAGAAAAAAAAAACAAAAAAAAAAAAAAAAAAAAAAAAAAAAAAGAAAAAAAAAAAAAAAAAAAAAAAAAAAAGAGAGAAAAAAAAAGCATTTCTACCCGGGCGTTGCCCCGGAGAAAAACAAAACTCTCGTGATAAAAGTTAAAAAACATTAAGCTGAAAACCAAATTTTCGTGCCAAAAGTTAAGAAACTTTGGTGGATAAAGTTAAAAAACTCGAAGTTATGCGAAAAAAGTAGCTGCTGTCTAATTACGGAGGCAAAAAGTATAATTTTTTTCTTTTTTTAAATAGTTTTTGTAGAAAAGGGGAAAAAATTAGAGAAAAAAAAAGAACCATTTCTACCCGGGCGTTGGCCCGAGAGAAAAACAAAACTCTCGTGATAAAAGTTAAAAGACATTAAGTTGAAAACCAAATTTTCGTGGCAAAAGTTATGAAACTTTGGTGGATAAAGTTAAAAAACTCGAAGTTATGCGAAAAAAGTAGCTAAGATTAAACTCTGGCGGCAAAAGTTTTGGACTTTTAGTTAGCTGTCTAATCACCGATAGCAAAAAGTATAAATTTTTTTCTTTTTTTAAATAGTTTTTGTAGAAAAGAGGGAAAAAATTAGAGAAAAAAAAAGAACCATTTCTACCCGGGCGTTGGCCCGAGAGAAAAACAAAACTCTCGTGATAAAAGTTAAAAGAATTATGTAAAAAGAGAAAAAAAAAAGAGAAAAAAAAAGAAGAAAAAGACAAAATAAGCCGGTACTGTTCATGGCTCGAGCCAAAAGTTAAAAGATATTAAGTTGAAAACCAAATTTTTGTGGCAAAAGTTATGAAACTTTGGTGGATAAAGTTAAAATTCGAAGTTATGTAGAAAAGAGGGGGAAAAAAAAGAAAAAAAAAAATAAGAAAAAGACAAAATAAGCCGGTACTGTTCATGGCTCGAGCCGCTGAGCCGAGCCGAGCCGGTTACTATTTAAGGCTTGGCTTACTATTCATAAGCCAAACCTTAAATGTTATATATATATAATATTTATATATATATATTAATATAATAAATTATATATAGACATATGGATAACATGTGTCCATCTTTTGTTCAAATGTACGTTTATTATAAACGCATTTTTTTTGTAATGGTTTGGTCATTAGATTTCTTTTTTATAGCATTAATTGGTTTAATTTTTATTTACTTTGGAACGTATGAGAAAGAATTATATATATAGCGGAAAGATAATTATTATATGTATAATATTGATAAATATATATATATATATATAGGGAAAGATAATTATAGTACATGTACTTTTTATAGTACATGTGTAAGTTAACTTACTTCTTCTTCTTCCTTCTTCCTTCCATCTCCGACCACCACCACCACCACCATGATCATCTCCGACCACCACCATGATCCTCCGGCGACGGCGACCATCTTCGGCGAGACTTACACATGTGTAAGTACAACTTTTTTAGCATTTTAGGGTTTAAAATTTCTAGGTTTTTTCCTTCGCGAGACAACCACCACCAGCCACCATCATCTCCGACCACCCCAACCACGGCGCCGGCAGCAAGGGCTTCGCCCGTACCGTAGCAAACCGTCACCATCTCTTGGATCGCCGCCCATCAAATCCATACGATTCCCATATGCGTCCCTTGACGGTCAGTTTAGAACGGATAAGGGCCTCTGGCCGTACCGTATCCACCCGAAAACGAACCTGATTCTCGCCGGAAAGTTAACTTACATGTGTAAGTCTCGCCGGAGGATCATGGTGGTGGTCGGAGATGATCATGGTGGTGGTTGGCGGCGGCAGTCTCGCCGGAGAAGAAGGAAGTAAGTTAACTTACACATGTACTTTTTGTATTTTTTTTGCCCCTTGTACTACAAATAACCCACCCCTATATATATATATATAATATATATAATATATATATATATATAATATATATATATATATATAATATATATATATATAATATTATATGGATATCAAATCTGAAATTGAAATATATATAGATTATGAACCGTACTGCTAGAAACACTTTGAAACTATATATAATATTTCAACTCGGCATGACGGCATTTGCTTCGAGTTATTAAGACATGTAATTCAGAAATATACTCTTGATTTGTTTACATACATAACTTTGAAGGTCAAGTATGTATTATTGTAGATCAGTCTTCGGAAATGCCTGCAACATAAAATCATTAGTTTGTGGATGTGACAACTCGTAATTAATTAACATCGGGTTAGTCTTAATCTCAATTAGACAGTCATTAGACGTGGAAATTATTAGACTTTTGGACTTTTGACTTAGTCAAATTAGACGTATCTTGATGACGTAGACTATTAGCTATTTAGACGAATGCCGAGTCTTAAAAATAACTTTAAATAAATATTTAAAGGTTATGTCTTGTACAAAATAATTAGACTGTCTAGACTTAATATTATAAAGTTCACTTTGACGAAACTTTATTGACTTGTCTTAATTTAAATAACACGAGGGAAAATACCTTTACTTTAAATTATAACCTTTTGGTCATACGGTATTTAATCGTAAGCATTTTACCAAATTAAGGGTATTAATATATCAAAAATGGCCACATGGGCCGGTTCACTTAATAAGTGGCAGGAAAGGAGACAACAAAGTCTTTCCCCCCTTTTCTTGGCTGATCAATCAAACCCACACAACACACACACACAGGACTACTCTCAAATTAATTGGCAAGGGGATTCAAAGGGAATAATCATATTTCAATAATAATTAAGGTTTTGGCATCATCATCATCATCATCATCATCATCATCATCATCATCATCATCATCATCATCATCATCATCATCATCATCATCATCATCATCATCATCATCACCATCTTCATCTTTATTATTTCAAGAACACAAGATTTGGTAAGTAAACTTTTTCTCTAAACTTTTGATTTAATTGAATTCCATTTTTAGGTTTGAATTCAGTTTTGAGTATTGAATTAGATAGTCTTGGAAAGGAAATGAGTTTTGGTTGTGTTGATTGAATGAAACTTTGATTTAGAAATTATGTCTTTGAAATCAAAATGTTGGATTTATGAAATGGTTAGCAAATGGGTTTGTTACCAGACTCTTTAGACTTGTTTCTGGTTGTTGTAATGAAAGGAATTGAAATGGAAACGATTTGGTTTGGCGAAAAAGGTCAAAAAATGCACTTTCACTTGTACAGGTCTGCACTCGCGCCGCGAGTAGTCTGCCTCGCGCCGCGAGGTGTGTTGTTTTTGAATAGGACCTGCACATTTAATTGCGACTCGCGCCGCGAGTAGTCTGCCTCGCGCCGCGAGGTGTGTTGTTTTTGAACAGGACCTGCACATTTAATTGCGACTCGCGCCGCGAGGTGTGTTGTTTTTGAACAGGACCTGCACATTTAATTGCGACTCGCGCCGCGAGGTGTGTTGTTTTTGAATAGGACCTGCACATTTAATTGCGCCTCGCGCCGCGAGGTGTGTTGTTTTCGAACAGGACCTGCACATTTAATTGCGACTCGCGCCGCGAGACCTCCAGGTCGCGCCGCGAGTGTTGTTTTTGAATAGGACCTGCACATTTAATTGCGACTCGCGCCGCGAGGTGTGTTGTTTTTGAATAGGACCTGCACATTTAATTGCGACTCGCGCCGCGAGGTGTGTTGTTTTCGAACAGGACCTGCACATTTAATTGCGACTCGCGCCGCGAGTCCAGTGTATACCCCCAATACGTAATTATTTTGTTTTTTAACCGGCCAGTTCACGCAATATTCATATGGAAATTTGGCATGTGACATTGCTATAATCGATGAAAAGATTATGAACCGTACTGCTAGAAACACTTTGAAACTATATATAATATTTCAACTCGGCATGACGGCATTTGCTTCGAGTTATTAAGACATGTAATTCAGAAATATACTCTTGATTTGTTTACATACATAACTTTGAAGGTCAAGTATGTATTATTGTAGATCAGTCTTCGGAAATGCCTGCAACATAAAATCATTAGTTTGTGGATGTGACAACTCGTAATTAATTAACATCGGGTTAGTCTTAATCTCAATTAGACAGTCATTAGACGTGGAAATTATTAGACTTTTGGACTTTTGACTTAGTCAAATTAGACGTATCTTGATGACGTAGACTATTAGCTATTTAGACGAATGCCGAGTCTTAAAAATAACTTTAAATAAATATTTAAAGGTTATGTCTTGTACAAAATAATTAGACTGTCTAGACTTAATATTATAAAGTTCACTTTGACGAAACTTTATTGACTTGTCTTAATTTAAATAACACGAGGGAAAATACCTTTACTTTAAATTATAACCTTTTGGTCATACGGTATTTAATCGTAAGCATTTTACCAAATTAAGGGTATTAATATATCAAAAATGGCCACATGGGCCGGTTCACTTAATAAGTGGCAGGAAAGGAGACAACAAAGTCTTTCCCCCCTTTTCTTGGCTGATCAATCAAACCCACACAACACACACACACAGGACTACTCTCAAATTAATTGGCAAGGGGATTCAAAGGGAATAATCATATTTCAATAATAATTAAGGTTTTGGCATCATCATCATCACCATCTTCATCTTTATTATTTCAAGAACACAAGATTTGGTAAGTAAACTTTTTCTCTAAACTTTTGATTTAATTGAATTCCATTTTTAGGTTTGAATTCAGTTTTGAGTATTGAATTAGATAGTCTTGGAAAGGAAATGAGTTTTGGTTGTGTTGATTGAATGAAACTTTGATTTAGAAATTATGTCTTTGAAATCAAAATGTTGGATTTATGAAATGGTTAGCAAATGGGTTTGTTACCAGACTCTTTAGACTTGTTTCTGGTTGTTGTAATGAAAGGAATTGAAATGGAAACGATTTGGTTTGGCGAAAAAGGTCAAAAAATGCACTTTCACTTGTACAGGTCTGCACTCGCGCCGCGAGTAGTCTGCCTCGCGCCGCGAGGTGTGTTGTTTTTCGAACAGGACCTGCACATTTAATTGCGACTCGCGCCGCGAGACCTCCAGGTCGCGCCGCGAGTGTTGTCTAGCCCAGGTCTCGTCGCGAGCCACCCAGGTCGCGCCGCGACATTTATGACTGTTTGACATTTTCAAAAGACGATTACTTATGAACTTGGACTTTGTTTATACGAATTAGTACTTGAGAATACATTGTAATAACAATGTGAATGACACTAATATCATGAGTCAAATATAAAACGAACATTTAATCACACACTTGGTCGTGGCATTCTAGGACCGATAGCTAAGTAGTTGTACGTAGGATACTTGTCGTCGTGAGATTTGATCCTCACCATTGGTACTCATATCCTAGGTTTTGGATAGACGTGGAGACTAGACTGCTCATTTTCTCGGACTACTCATACTTTTAGCTCGTTGATCGCTAAGGTGAGTTTATGGCGCCCTTTTTCCTTTTACTTTGGGCCTGAAAAGCATGTACTGTATACACGACTACTTTATAAATGATTTGTCTTTGTCTATGCCATGAGATTTGGTAAATTAATTCATTTGTCTTATGTCTTGCCATGTTGACGGCTGCCTGAAAATGTGTATACATGTCTTATGAAATATTGAACTAAATGACTTTGACTTGCCATGTTGTCGGCTGACTAAATTGTTCTTTGTGTTTGACGAACTAAAATATTGCCCCTATGTAGTTATCACCATTATGAAATCCTAATGGTTGTCTTGTCAGATTTAGTGCCTGACTGTCTTTGTTCTAGTCCGCACCCCATTATAGACGGGAGACCTGTGCGAGGTATACTGGTCCGCACCCCATTTTTGACGGGAGACCTGTGCGAGGAAATTAGTCTTATTGTCGGATATTGATCCCGACTGTCTTGTCTTAATAGCTACATGTCATTGTGTGCTCCCAATGACGACTGGACTTTTAGTCAAACACACTGTAAACTCACCAACTATTTCGATAGTTGATCCTCTCAAATTTCATGCTTTTCAGGTGACCAACAGTAAGTCTTGGAATCGTATTTGGCATTATAGGGCCATTCTTTTGACTTGGACGTACAATTAGCACCAGACATTTGAGGACTCTCATGTTTTTAGCTTTAATTATATTAGACTATCCAATTTATTGAACTCGTATTCAGTGGGCCCAGTTCCAAATGAGGATGACTTGTATCCGTATTTTGGGGTCCACATTTGAACGATTGTACTTGTATTAAACATGTATTGGCATTAATGGATGTAATCTCTATTTACCTTCTGATTAGTACGCAATTTTTTTGTTAACCCTGTATTTCCGCTACAACGGGGTGTGACAAAAATTGGTATCAGAGACAAGGTTATAGTTAATACAGAGTTTTTCCGCTGGAAAAACTCAATCTATAGCCATTTTCGTTTCAAAAGGAAATCTAAGTCTATTAAGGTTTAGGATACTTATTTCAAGAGTTATATTATTTGTCTATAATTAGACCTAGCCTGATCAACTACGTCCCGATTATGTAAAATAATATAAGGCTCGAAATAAATATCTTAGACTTTGTATATACGTTATAGTTTGGATTATACACACAACATACTGTAGATGTGGTGGGAAGGCTGCGGCTGACCCTATATATAAGCATTGAAGGTATGTTAGGAGTAGAAACCCAAATCGTATGTGTATACATGGGACTTATATACGTGATAGTTTGGATTATATTAACAATATACTGTAAATGTGGTGGGAAGGCTGCGGCTGATCCTATATATAAGCATTGAAGGTATATTGTTAATAGAAACCCAAATCGTATGTGTATAGTCTAGACAAAGATTTCTTTAAAAATTCGTATGTTGCGTACTGTCACATCCATTAGACTTATATGGATTCTTTGACTATCCTTTCAGACTTGTTATGTCGGACGGAGCTAGCTCTTATGCTGTTGTTCCCGGTACTCCTCAAGTTCCAGTTGTAGCAAACTCCATTCCTCGTGTTCCTCACTCTTCTGAAGAGGAACAATTTGAGGCTTCGGGCAATGAGTCTCGCCCCATCAATCTGGTGTCAACATCCAGTGAATCTGGAAATTAACATGTATCTATTCATGTTCAACCATCTTTGTCACCGGTAGCTCCATATCAGAGGAGGACTACCGAGGGAGCTCGTCTACCCTATGCTCCTCGAGATCCTAATGCTCCTGGTCCTTCCGCACCGGTTCAGGACAACCGTGTACTTGGTCCTTCATTTCTTCTGGGCGATCCGTACGTTGCGGGTCCCTCCAGAGTGCCCGTTTATAATCCCGATGTTGCTAATGGGATGCCAGTTGCAGATGCAGCTGATAGGTCGGAATATGCTCTCCGACAAATGTTAAGGATGGACAATTCTCTCATCCGTACTAGGGAGGCTATAGAGAATCAAGCTCAAGCGTTGACTGGAGCTTATCTTCATGCTTCTGAGGCGATGACTGTTGCTAAGGAGGGGAAGGAGGCTATCGGGACATTGGTCTGGATACTGTTAGTTTTGGTGACCTTGGTTGTGGTTTTGCTAGTTGTTGTTCTTTTCAAGATGTAATCTTGTAGTAGTTAAGTATTGTAAGCCTAGAACTTATAACAACTCATACTCTTGTACTGTGAGTTGTAGTCTATCATTGTGGATGTAGTTCCCACATGTCTTTGGATCGTATCACTCTGACTATGTAGTCTATCGTTGTGGATGTAGTTCCCACATGTTTTGAATCGTACCTGTTAGACTATGTAAATTTTGGACATCAATGAAATACGATCGTCTTTTTGGCTTACATACTTGTTCAAAACTATGTCAATTGCTTATTCTTAACTCTAGAAAATATGATGTTCCATATTTCTTGTCTTGTCTAGTACATGAATTCATACAATTTTATAATTTATGACTTGCATGGTACTGTCATCTGTCTTGCAAAGCTACTTTCCGATTTACCTTTTAGGGGAAATCTCTAAATGACATTTTTGTTCATGTCATAGACTTATGGCTCCCAAGACGCGAAGCAAAATCCAGAAAAAGGCTCCAAGTAAGAAAACTGCTCAAAAGAGAGTTACTCGATCAACTCCTAAACCCAATGAAGCTGAACAGGAAGAACCTGTGATCCAGCAAAGACCAGAAACTGCTGCTGCAAATGTGAACACTGGTCCTGGATCTACCCCACATGCTGGCGGGGAAAATAATATGGCAGCATTTGTGACACAACAGTTGTTGGCCGCTATGCCTACTTTAGTCGCTCAGATCACGGCGAGCATGAACGCCAATAATAATCATCATGCTGACAATAGTAACAATGTCGAACCTACGGCTGAACAAGTTATTCCTCGAGTTCATCTGCACGGGAGTGACTTTAAGACCTTCACTTATTGTAAGCCAAAGGAGTTCCATGGCACCGAAGGTCCTGTCGGACTAATCAATTGGCTAGAAAGCATAGAGGCGGTGCTTCATATCAGCCGTTGTGCCGAAGAGCACAAAGTGGAATATGCTGCCTCTCAACTTCAAAAGCACGCCTTGTCATGATGGAACGAGCAGATAAGGACTCGTGGTCGAGAGCCAGCTAATAACATACCTTGGTTGAACTTTAAAAGGATGTTGATGGAAAAGTACTGTCCTCGTGAGGAAGTACAGAAAATGGAAGGTGAATTCTGGAATCATAGTATGATTGGACTAGACAACGAGAAATACACAACTCGTTTTCATGAGTTGGCAAGAGTAGTCCCTCGTATGGTAGATACGGAGGAGAAATTGATCGAAAGATACTGTTATGGCTTGTCACCTGATGTCCGAAGGTTGGTAGCCGCTTTTAATCCTTTGACTCTTCAAGCGACAGTTAGTGCAACCAACCGGATGGTGATAGACTTGAAAAGAACCACTGGTTCTTCTGTTGGAAATGAGGTTGTCAAGAGAAGGAATGATTATGCCTCTAGTAGTGGATTTGGCGACGGTGGAAATGGCAAGAGGTTTAGGACTGCCAGAAACTTTGCTGTGGTTGCTCAAGACGTCAAGAGGTACACTGGCATAGACCCAAAGTGTAATAGGTGTAACCTCCATCACAGGGGAAATTGTCCTACTTGTCACCGTTGTAAAAAGACGGGACATTTGATAAAATACTGTAAGGAGAAGGCACCCAATCAATGCTACGAGTGTGGGAGCGAAAGCCATATGCGACCCGCTTGTCCATGACTCAATCTAAACCTGAACAATAATGCTATGGTTCCCGTGAGGAACAATGCGGGGAACAATCAAGCTAGAAATCAAGGAGGACAAGGCAGAGGTTGAATTTTTGCTTTGAATGCTGCTGCTGATGCACGACGTAATCCCAACGTTGTGATAGGTACATTCATACTCAATAATCATTATGTCTTTGTGTTATTCGACTCTGGTGCTGATAAAAGCTTTATATCCTTAGAATTTAAGTCTCGATTTAATACAGTAGCTATCCCCATGAAAGAAACTTATATCGTCGAATATGCAAACGGTCAAAAGTATGTTGCTAGAGATCATTTGGTAGATTGCAATTTAACGTTGTCTGGTAAAACCTTTAAGATAGATCTGATTCCCATAGAACTAGGAAGTTTCGATGTGATCGTTGGTATGGACTGGTTGTCTAGAGTTCGCGCTGATATTGGTTGTTACGAGAAAGTTGTAAGAATACCTCTTCCAAATGATGAAACATTGATAGTGCAAGGAGACAAGTCAGGGAAGGAATTGATTTTAGTGTCGGCAATAAAAGCGAATAGATATTTACAAAAAGAATACCCTGCTTTCTTGGCACTAGTGGTTGAAAGGAAACCAGAGGGTAAAGGCATTCAAGATATTCCAGTTGTTAAAGATTTTCCAGAGGTGTTTCCCGAAGATTTGACGGGACTTCCACCTCATAGACCAGTCGAGTTTGGAATAGACTTGGTCCCTGGAGCTGCACCTGTGGCCAAGGCACCCTATCGCCTTGCGCCGTCAGAAATGCAAGAATTGTCCGAACAACTTCAAGAGTTGTTGGCAAAAGGACTATTTCGTCCAAGTTCGTCACCGTGGGGAGCTCCAATCCTATTTGTCAAAAAGAAAGACGGCTCTATGCGCATGTGTATTGACTATAGAGAATTGAACAAGTTGACCGTCAAGAACAGGTACCCTTTACCTCGTATTGACGACTTGTTCGACCAACTGGAAGGTGCATCACACTTTTCCAAGATCGATCTCAGATCTGGGTATCATCAACTCAGAGTCAGAGAGACAGACGTTCCTAAAACAGCCTTCAGAACTCGTTATGGACATTATGAGTTTTTGGTTATGCCATTTGGTTTAAACAATGCACCTGCTGTGTTTATGGACTTAATGAATAGAGTATGTTGACCATATCTAGACAAGTTTGTCATCGTGTTCATTGATGACATACTGATCTACTCGCGCAGTAAAGACGAACATGAAGGTCATCTGAGAACCATTTTGCAACTGCTCAAAGATCAAGAACTGTACGCGAAGTTCTCAAAATGTGAATTCTGGATTAGGGAAGTACACTTCTTGGGTCATGTGGTGAATGCGGATGGAATCCATGTAGATCCATCTAAGGTGATACGTCCCATGGTGTATCAATATACCAAAGTATATTGAACACAGAACAGTTGTAGAGGGGGGTGAATACAACTTTCCCCAATCTTTACAAACTTTTAACACAAAACGTTTTAAGATTCAGTTTATGAATATAAAGCAAATAAGTAAAGAGCAGGAATCATTAAAACAGTAAAGCAGTAAAGAAACAAAAACATTCTTGAACACAGATTGTGGTTTTCAAATGTAATCCTTTATTAAGAAATAATCTATACAAAGAATTACAGGGTTTTTGCGGAATAAAGATAGCCTATAGATATCTAAAAAACCCTATGAAATGACAAACAACAATCAATCAGTTTCAGCTCAAGAGAATCAGCCCAAGCTGATCTCGTACAGACTAAGCTGTGTATAAGAGCAGAGAAACTTGTGTGAAGAATGATTCTCAGGAAAATGCCACCCATATGCAATCCATGAATGAGGCTTTTATAGGCGAAAGCGCTCCTTCATTAGGTGTCCGTTGCAGCTACGTGTTCTTCATTCAGTGGTTGATGAAGGAATAATCAATCGTGCCTTTCATGGTACTTGTGGTCCCCCACGTACTGACGCACATTCTTCATCTACCAATAGGAGTATGGACACGCATATGTAAAACCAACCACCAACCTGGATCCTAGGATTCTTCCTAGTCACGTCATTTGTCCTTATCTTCAATCCAGGTTGTTATCTTCACTTGATTGTCAGACACAGATTGGGCCGTTTGTCAAGGCACCAATATGCCTAAGTGTTTCCAAGCTGACTGCTAATCCCAAGCTGTCTTCCACTAACATCTTGGTCTTCTATCTTCAATCCTCCTCTTCGACTTGGACTGAATGCTAATACATTGTTGATACAGCTTAAATAACACTTGCTTCCATAAGATATTACAATTACAAGTATGAAGCATGATCTGAGTCAAAGACAGATCGTAAGCTGTGTCAGCTTAGTCTGACCCAGATCAGATTACAAGAACCAAAGATTACTAAGTGTTTATAGGTCAGATTTGTCATCATTAAATTTACAATTAACATTGGGACTCAACATAAGGTCGAGGCAATAAAGAAGTGGGAAGCCCCTAAGACTCCGACAGAAATCCGTCAATTTCTTGGACTGGCTGGATATTACAGGAGATTCATTGAGAATTTCTCTAAGGTTGCTCAACCTTTGACTTTGTTAACTCAGAAGACTAAGGAGTTTATTTGGCAGGATGCCCAAGAAAAGGCATTCCAGACGTTAAAACACAAACTATGTAATGCTCCTATTCTAGCATTACCAAATGGCATTGAAAATTTCGTGGTATTCTGTGACGCCTCACATCAGGGCATGGGGTGTGTACTTATGCAGGAAGGTAAGGTCATTGCTTACGCTTCTAGACAGCTCAAAATCCACGAAAAGAACTATACAACCCACGATCTCGAACTCGGAGCGGTTGTTTTTGCATTAAAAATTTGGAGACATTATTTGTATGATACCAAGTGTACTGTATTCACGGATCACAAGAGTCTTCAGCATATCTTCGATCAAAAAATGCTAAATATGAGACAACGCCGATGGGTAGAATTACTCAGTGACTACGACTGTGAACTCAAATATCATCCCGGCAAAGCAAATGTTGTTGCTGACGCGCTAAGTCGAAAACATAGAATTTCCCTATCTGTCATAAAAAGAGCAAGTTCTTATCTTGGCTCATCATTAAGGGATAGAGTTCTAGACGATCAAAACGATACCCTACAGCCAGGGCGTATCGAGAAAGAAGCATTGTGGAATGCTGAACATTTATTTGAATTGGATGGCGATGGGATCTGACATGTCAAGGGCAGAGTGTGGATTCCCAAGTACAATGGACTTAGAGAACTCTTAATGAACGAGAGTCATCGATCTAAGTATTCAATCCATCCTGGTGCTGACAAAATGTATCATGGACTAAAGGACTTTTATTGGTGGTCTGGTATGAAAAGATGATGTGTAAAATTGATTTTAAAAATCATAACAAGAAATACCCTATAACTGACAACTACACACTCTCGGGCAGTTGACCCGTTCGTATATAGTATAGCTAAAAGGTAAGTCCAGGATCGAACACAGGGACTAAAGTGAAATAATTGTTAACATTAAGTAATTCTAATTTAAAAGGCATCCATCTTGATTTCGCTCAACAATACGCTCAGATTGCACATAAATGAAGTTCAAACCCAAATTAGTTGATTAAATAACCGAGACTCAAACAAAGCACCAACCCCGTACCCGTCAAGTTAATGACATCATTTGACTCTCTTGCTTAAACTAGTTTCGTTACAAAGACCGGTACCCCAAGACATCTTTTATAACTTCCCTAATCAAACAATTGGTTTGGTTATTGAAATAACAATTATATCTATCGATTGTACCCAACCGTTAACACATTTCTCCCTATTATCATGAACGACTATCTACCGTACCCGTCAAGTTAATGACATCATTTGACTCTCTTGCTTAAACTAGTTTCGTTACAAAGACCGGTACCCCAAGACATCTTTTATAACTTCCCTAATCAAACAATTGGTTTGGTTATTGAAATAACAATTATATCTATCGATTGTACCCAACCGTTAACACATTTCTCCCTATTATCATGAACGACTATCTACCGTACCCGTCAAGTTAATGACATCATTTGACTCTCTTGCTTAAACTAGTTTCGTTACAAAGACCGGTACCCCAAGACATCTTTTATAACTTCCCTAATCAAACAATTGGTTTGGTTATTGAAATAACAATTATATCTATCGATTGTACCCAACCGTTAACACATTTCTCCCTATTATCATGAACGACTATCTACCGTACCCGTCAAGTTAATGACATCATTTGACTCTCTTGCTTAAACTAGTTTCGTTACAAAGACCGGTACCCCAAGACATCTTTTATAACTTCCCTAATCAAACAATTGGTTTGGTTATTGAAATAACAATTATATCTATCGATTGTACCCAACCGTTAACACATTTCTCCCTATTATCATGAACGACTATCTACCGTACCCGTCATAGACCCAATCGTTTGTACCCAAACAATCAAAATGACATATATGAAATCAATAATTACCATTAAAGACACACATAAATCACCAATCAATTCAAGATAAATAATAAGGAAGAAATACGCTAAGATCTCGATATAACGTTAAATGAAATCAACATTGAATTAATAAGATAGTGCAATCTTTACATATTGTCTCACTCCATCAAGATGGATGATGAAGCGATTAGTCACTCATATTAAAAGAATAATAACAATTAAAATATGAAGAATTCATTGTTACCTAATGATAATAATCGAAAGCTACGAACGAAATAGATCCAATCGTGTTTGAAAACCTAAAATATGATGAAAATCTGAAAATATCTCTGAAAAGGGCTCCAAAAACGGCTGGAAGAAGAGAAGAAGGGTTTTAGGATGTTTTTGCATGCTATTTATATGATTCCCAAAATCTGCCAGAATCGGACCCAGTTGCGGCGCAACTAAGGTTGACTTTTGCATTTGACTTTGACTTTCGTTGACCAAGGCCGGCTTGAACTTGAATGCGTTGCGGCGCAACTTATTCTTCTGCTTTTCGGTTGCGGCACAACAATTAGTTGCGGCGCAATTTGACGTTGACTCGCGCTGACCTTTGACCAATGTTGACTCATGGCTGGCCAGGAACAAAAGGCGTTGCGGCGCAATTAGAAGAGCTGCGGCGCAACTTATCTTTCTGGAATTCGGTTGCGGAGCAATTGCAAGTTGCGGCGCAATCGTACTTTTTCAACCTTGACTTTTGTTGACTTCCTGCACTCTTCATCCAAATGCTTCTGAAATCCTCCGTTAACACTTAATTCACCTCAACAATGTCGTTTTCTCCAGATTTGCGCTTAAATACCTGTCAGTAACCTGAAACAGTAACAAATACCATAAACGCACCAAATGTATACTAAAACGACTCATAAATCATGAAAAATCAACAAATACCCCACACTTAAGCTTTGCTTATCCTCAAGAAATTCCAAACTTCAAAACTCAATTTACCTTGGTACATATGGGAATAACATTAGCGTAATCAAAAAGAAGCTAAACCATCATTGAAAATGAAACGAGATGGTTAGGCAGTTTTAATCATAAATGAAAACTGGAATGTTTGACAATACTTGATTGATATACAAGCCTTAATAACATGACTAAGTACAAAAGAATCGAATCAGTGATATCTCGTCTATCCTACTCCAACTAACTTACACTTGGGGTTGAATATTTGAATAATCACTCAATGCCTAGTCGTGATGCATAATCTTTTAACCATAGGCTTGTACTAGGTTCGTTCCTTCACCGCCATGATGCAAGCACCACAACGTCTATCAAAAGAGGACTTTAAGGGTTTTAATGAACTTCTGAGGCTAACAAGGTATTTAAAAGGGTATGGAAATTTGGGTAAACAAAGGGTGTTAAAAACAAATAACACAACATTTAACAAAGTTTTACATAATAGTCTAATCCATCAAATCCCATGTCACTAGTTGCCAACGGTCCAAAACCCAAGAAGTTGTCCAGCCAATACCCCCAATAGACGATTAAAAACCGACACCATTGTGGTGTATGACACTAAACAACTCAATCAACCAATTCTAACCATGTTGGCTTAAACAAACGCGCCAACCTACAAATAACAACTTAAGATTTTAGCATTCAGATCCTTTCGTTGGTGTAATTGATGTACCAACTTACAAAAATGATTTGACCAAAAGTGAGAAATACCAACTGACAGCCCAAGCTCTTTTCTTTCTTTTTTTTCTTATTTTTTTTGTTCCTTTTTTTGTTTTTCAATTCTTTTTTTCTCTTTTTTTTGTGATCTACTTTTACTCTGACTAATTGGTATTCTCTTAAATAACATTTGAAACAGTGACAAATCATATACTCATATGCTCAAATGAACGATCCAGACTTTATCCAAACAAACATGACGAAATCAATCTATTCCCAGTAACCGAGAATATCCCAACCCGACATAAAGGACAACCCCAAACCATCTACTAGCATAGGCAACCAATGACCCACCAGGACTTCGACTATCGGTATGGCTAGGAAAAGGGGTATATTAAGGGTGGATTTAATAACAAAGAACAGGCTAGTGACAACAAGTTTTCTATTGTTTCTTGCACTAAAAGTGAGTGCAACATAAGGGTTTTAACAGGTGGTTCATTAACCAGTGTAGTTAGCTACTAAGCACATTAACAAAACATGCACATAACAATTTTTTACGAAACAAGGGGTGAACATACAAAGAACAAATGGTTTTATCCTAATTATGCCTCTTCTGATAAATAACACGGAACGATCAACCAGGACAAGTTCTAGAATCAACGCAATCACCGGCACACTCATAGCAAATGAAAATAATCCGGAAATGGAAAAACCAACCTCAAACTTGCACATCATAGTTTAGAGCTCTAAATAGAACCCTTACTCCTGGATAAATCCAAAAGCCTACGAGAGGGACAAATTAACAAGGCTAATAATTTCAAACCCGTAACACATATCATAACTAGCAATGAATCAATAATCTCACAATTTGGGTGTTTTGGTGCTTTGAGCGTGCTAGCCATATTATTAATCCAGAAGGGATTGCCTAATTAATCGGTCAAAACACATTCCACAAATTAAACTTTGTACCAAGGGTGTAGTCAAATTGCTTATTAATATCTATAATTAAGTGAAAAAAGCAATTAACTACAAGGACAAGCATGCAAAAGTTCAAAATTCCTCTAAAGTACCCGACTTTTTCCTATTTACCACCCCCCCACACTTGAGTTGGATAATGCCCTCAATGTCTAATGAACTAAGGAAAACCAAGGGAAATAGGGGAAAGTAAACAAAAACAAAATCAAGAACAAGAAAAACTTGCCGGGTATGATGTATGTTCCATGCCTGAATATGATGCCAACAAAATATGTCGCTGAACTTACTGCCAGCATATGCACATGACATTCAACTTGCTATCAACATGAACACACCATTAACGAGCAACATAATCAAATAAACCATGCATTCATCCTATCCCTAATTATTCAAACGGAAATGGAAAAGTAAAATACGATGTTCCATCACCCTTAAGGGTGATTACAAACCAAACAAATGGAAATAAATAAAAGTACGGAAATAAAATTGTTCAAACAAATAAAAGTACAAGCCATCATCACCAACAGACGGCAGCAGCATCATCCCATCATAAATCACTGAGGAGGGTGAGGGTAACCAGGCATAGGTCCTGTACCAAAAATCGATCCAACCATCTGCTCAGCAAAAGATGGTTCTGCCGAACCTGATCCTCCAGCATCTGCACCAGCCTGCGTACCTGCAAAAGACCCAAAGCTAACAGGGTTATCGGGCCCCGTCCCTCCAAGATCATGGGAAGGAGGCATCTCATACTGACGCTCTGGTGGAAAGAAGAATCCACCTCCAGCTCTGTGCTCTGGAATGAATATACTGGGAGGGCTATAGTCTGGAATCGGCTGAGGTGGATGAAACTGCTCATGGGAATGCTGAAAATTCTGCTGAGACTCCCACATGTTATTAACCAAAATCCCCAAAGAAGAAAAATCCCATGGACCTGAATGGAAGAAGAAGAAGATGGTCCCTCAGTAGGTGTAGTGGTGGCACGACGCTTAGTACGTCGTGCGGGCTCTAGCGGCTGCTCTGGTGCATCAGCCATCTCAGCATCATCATCATCACCTGCCTCTGCCTCCTCCTCATCATCAGAGGCAGCACCACCAAAATCAATCAACTTAGGAATATCATTCTTATGAGCTAGAGGCTTAATCAATTTCCACCGCTTTAAATCATTCCAAGTGAATGGCTTCATAGGTTTGCAGTTCAAAGCGACTGCATTATCAGCACCCTCAAAATACTTCACCATTTTGGAAATGAAATGACCACAGACTAACCCCTATCACGAACTCCTTTGGTCTCCATATGTTTTGCCAATACATAGGGGGCACATGCTTTCCTATACACATCACCTTCATCAAATAACCTCAACAACCACAAATCCTCCATATATAGCTTGTCCGGGTGATTAGTCCTTTGGACAAAAGAATAGGCTAACATCTTGTGGAACAAGCGCAAAATAGGCGATTGGAGTGTATTCGCCCCACAAGCTGCTTTCCAAGCGCGACCCCCAGACACCCGGTTATAGTAATCTCTAAAATCACCTGCTTCCCTAGTAAAACCAGAAGTAGCCCTAACAGAAATGGCTAAAAGACGCTCGAAAGCAGGATCATCCAACATCTCTTGGGTGTACATCCCCGTGCACAACCCAAACTCAAAAATAGGGAGGGTTCTATTAACACCCCCATAACGAAAGAATATAACCGGCTCAGCAAACACATCCTTTACTTTCTCGATGTTCTCAACCGAAATAGTCGAATAAACTTCTAAACACCACTCCTTACAAACTACCTCCCGATTCCGAAATATATCAAACCATAAACTAAATTCCTTAGCTACGGGATTACCATCCATATCATTCGAACTACCCATCAAATGCATATAGCTACTAATACCCCCACGAGCATTTAACGTATCCAACATACTAGATTCCATATACCGAGGCTCAACTATGTCTTTCTGATAAATAGATGCCAACCTGTTGGTATATTCAACCTTCTTCTCGGGAGGAGCTCTAGGGAATCGTAACCACGGGTGGGTAGGAACTCCCATAGCAGTGGCTTCGGGAGTAAGACCACTTTCAACGGGTGCAGCAGCCGACGAGGCTCTTGCCTTACCTCGTCCTGCACGACTAGAAGAAGCGGGTTCCTACACATACAAGAAACAATTAAAACATTGAAACCCGACATATAAGCATATATATATAAGCATAAATGACACAGGTCTGAAAAAGGTCGAGTTGCGGCGCAACTAGGACAGTTGCGGCGCAACTTATCATTCTGTAATTTTGTTGCGGCGCAACGGCGTTAGTTGCGGCGCAACTTATCATTCTGTAATTAGTTGCGGCGCAACTTATATTCGTAATTAGTTGCGGCGCAACTATAGGACAAGTTGCGGCGCAACTTCATCGTAATTAGTTGCGGCGCAACTTATCATTCTGTAATTTAGTTGCGGCGCAACGGCCTGTTTTCTGGGTTGAGTACGAGCAGCAGCAGGGATGAACACAAAATCCACACCATATTCAAATAACAATTTAATTCTTAGAGTTTAGCATTTAATTAAGAAAAACAAACTTTAATTAACCCTAAGTTAATTTGAATAACACAATCCACAAAAACAATTCATCAATCCTTCAAACAAAACAACCAAACCCTCATTGTTCTTGCAAATCCCTCACAAATTCGAACTTAAGAAGCAAATTAAGCATAAGATCTATATAAATTCGAATGTATGCAAGAACATTATTAACTTAACTAATTAAAATCAACAAGAGAGGTTAAAGAATCACATACCTTTCCGGTTCTTGTCATGATGAATGATTAACAAAAAGAAAAATTGAAGATTTAAGAGAAGAAAAGAAGAAAAATCAAGAACAAAAGGGTTGGATCGGATGGGAAGAGAGAAAAGGAGGTAGGTGCTCAATTATTTGAGAAAGAATAAGTGTGTGTGAGTTATAAGCCAACCGATCCCCTTTATGTTACTCAGTTGACCCGGTTTGACCCGGGTTACGGCGCAACGCTTATTTTTGAATTAAATATATTTTATTTTTATTTTTTTTTTTATTTTTTTTAGATTTTCGATTTTTCTGAAACATTACACGTTGCGGCGCAACAACAGCCTGCGGCGCAACTGAAAAACAGAAGGATAGGTTGCGGCGCAACGTAGAGTTGCGGCGCAATGTCTCCCCCCCCCCACACACACACTTACCTTTGTTTTCTTCCTTGAAAACGACTTACCGGAAGGCATGAGAGCGGCTCCTACCTGCAATTCTTATTAAAACACATTACTAATGACAAATAAACAATAATGAAAACAAGAAACACGGGTTGCCTCCCGCGAAGCGCTTAATTTATTTACGAGTCTTTAGCTCGACTCACAGTCCTTTCTTCATTGATTCCTTTCGAAAAATGGAAGCTCGTCAACGACGACTCCCACATTTTCCTCTTCTTCATGATAAAGCTTCAACCTGTGACCATTAACAATAAAATTAGCTCCATTCGATTTAAACAATTCAACATAACCAGACGGATAGACATGTTTGATCACAAAAGGGCCGGTCCACCTAGAAGTCAACTTGGGTTGCTTGAACTTATACTTGGAAAGGAATAACAAAACTTTATCACCGGCTTTAAAATAATTCTCTCTAATCCTACGATCGTGCCAAACCTTAGTCCTCTCTTTGGAGAGCATAGAATTCTCATAAGCATTCAACCTCAACTCATCTAACTCATGCAATTGCAACATTTTCAATTCACTACTTTCAACTAAGTCCATATTGCAATTCCTAAGAGCCCAATAAGCTTTATGCTCTATTTCTAAAGGCAAATGACATGTCTTTCCATAAAGCAACCTATAAGGTGTAGTCCCAATTGGAGTCTTAAATGCGGTTCTAAAAGCCCATAATGCATCATCCAACTTCTTAGACCAATTTTTAGGATTATCACCTATGGTTTTCTCTAAGATTCGTTTTAAAGCCCTATTAGTATTTTCTACTTGGCCACTCGTTTGCGGGTGATAAGAAGTAGAGAAACGATGATGAACACCATACCTCTTTAACACCTTAGCAAGTTGGTGATTCGCAAAATGAGTTCCACGATCACTGATTAAGGCCTTAGGACAACCAAAACGACAAAACAATTGCTTTAAGAATTCAATGACAACCCTTGCATCATTAGTTGGCAAGGCCTTAGCCTCGGCCCATTTCGAAACATAATCAACCGCCACTAAAATGTAAAGACACTTATTTGAAGGCGGAAAGGGTCCCATAAAATCAATTCCCCAAACATCAAATACTCACAAACCTGAATGAAGTTCTGTGGCATCTCATCCTTCTTTGAAATGTTACCTTGACGTTGACAAACTTCACACGTCTCCACTAATGTTTGAGCTTCCTTGAAGATTGAAGGCCAATAAAATCCTGCATCAAAAACCTTCTTACCGGTTACAGATGGTCCATAATGACCATCGGTTGGTCCATAGTGGCATGCATCCAAAATCTTCCGGGTTTCTGCACTGGCCACACATCTCCTGATCAAGCCATCTGCACACATTCGAAACAAATATGGTTCTTCCCAGAAATAATGCTTAATCTCAGAAAAGAATTTCTTTTTCTGTTGATAAGACATTTCCTTAGGAAGAACACCTGCACATAAATAGTTAGCAATGTCTGCATACCATGGATCCTCCTCCACATCCACCTGCATTAGAAACTCGTCAGGAAAAGCATCATTAATATCATGCTCCTTTAACTCCTCAAGGTGAGGGTTTTTGAGCCTACTTAAGTGGTCGGCTGCACATTTTCATCCCCACTCTGATCTTTAATCTCAATATCAAATTCTTGTAAAAGTAAGACCCAACGAATTAAACGAGGCTTAGCATCTTGTTTCGAGA
>CM067170.1:123227004-123266441 GCA_034093135.1 Erigeron breviscapus | reverse complement strand
CAGGAATCTCAAAATCTTTCATCTGCTCTTCAATCATCTTCTCGACCTTTTCAGCAGCAGAATTTTCTTGAATCTCAGCAACGTTCACTTGTTCTGAATCTTTCACCTCTAACTCATCCTCAGACTCAGACTCAGTATCATATTCAGCAGCCTTAGAAGATTCCAATGACAAACTTTGAAACTTCTCATTAATTGCTCATCACTGTGATAATGTGTAGTGTCCAAGAAATCTTCCGGAGTATCAACTATCTGTGCCACATCATCAATGATTTCAGCCAAATAAGCATTGTTAGTCTCGTCTTGTGGAAGATTCCAGACATATGAACCATCAGGTTGAACGGCCACAATAGCTTTGTCATTCACAGTAGGATCATTAGTCAACAGAAGAGCTCTATTCGCATTATTGTTGACGGACGATTATCCTGACGTGTAGGAGTAGCATTAACATTTCTCTTTGGTCGTTGACATTCTCTGGCGAAATGTCCAAATCCATCACAATTGTAACACTTCACTTTTGACTTGTCAAAACCCGTAGTACCTCCAGTAAGCTGTCTTCCCGTTCTTCGCATAAACTTTTCAGCTCTCCTTGTAATCATGGCCAGTTGCCATTTTAGATCCATTTCTTCAACATCGTCAGGATCAATCTGGTCATAATCTTCCTCGATGAGAGATGGATCTATGATCCTACCTTCAACAAATGCTTCATGTGCAGCACACATAGCAGCAAAGACATTCATCCTCCCCTCAGCTGATTTCATATCCATTGGCATAGACTTGTAACCAGCTGAAGAAGATGTAATGTTACCGATCTTTAAATTTCCAGTCTTTAAACCTTCAGCAGTCTTTTTGACCTTGTTCCCAACATCAGAAGCCATGAAACCAACAAGATCATCTCCATCAGTATTCTCTGTTACGCCAGAACTACCAACTCCAGAGAAGAATGTGTTTGCATCAGCGGTTGGATTCTTCATGGTAGCATGATACAAAGACGGATCTTGAGTGAAGTTGTCTTGAATATCCTTTGCTTTGTCCTTCATTACTCGGTTTCTAAGAGTGGAAATTACACCATCAATCTTCAGGGTTGCATAATCACTTCTTTCTTGTAATCCATGACAAAACTCCTTGTAGGCCTTCGGTAGTCCATCCAAGAATTTATCCACAATCTCAGTAGGAGTATACTTAAGATCAAAGTACGCTAACTCGGCAAGAAGATGTTGATATCTTAGAATAAGATCTTCAACTTGTTCGTTCTTGGTAGCGTTGAAACAGTCAAATTGTTTCTTAAGCATTTTAATTCTGTTTTTCTTCAGTAGTGAATCTCCTTCACAATGAGCTTCAATAGCGTCAAACAACTGCTTAGAAGTTTTGTATTCTTGTTTGGGAAACAGATGCACCAAATCTTGTGGAATGCACATACGAAGAGTCGAAAGAGCCTTTACTTCGACTGCATAGAGGGCCTTTTTCGTCACCCTTTAATTCTGCCATTCTGTAGTCGAAGTAACACCATTGACAGTAAGAGTAGGCCACTCATATCCTTCAGTAATCATAAGCCACATATTTAAATCTTCTCTTTGTATAAAATCTTCGAATCGACCTCTCCACGCCCAAAAGTCAGCTAATGAAACTAACTTCGGTGGAGAATTGGTCCTTCCGACTAGATGATCATGATAAACCAGAGAATTTAGGTATTGTGCAACGGCACTGTTGACTGTCGAAGAAGAAGCCATCGGAACGAAAATAAGAAAGAGAATGAAAATAAGACTAAATTCGTAAGAAGAGATCTGAACGAAGATAGCTAAATTCGCAAGTGAAGGTTAGAACGAAGATGACTCTTAGTTCGTAAGGTGTGAACTGAACGAAGATAGCTTAAG
Organism: Erigeron breviscapus; assembly: GCA_034093135.1. Taxonomy (NCBI): domain Eukaryota; kingdom Viridiplantae; phylum Streptophyta; class Magnoliopsida; order Asterales; family Asteraceae; genus Erigeron; species Erigeron breviscapus. Next base: position 123,264,570 of record CM067170.1, on the reverse strand, counting down.
TTCGTAAGCTAAATTCGTAAGAAGATTCAAAACGAAGGTAGGGAACTTCGTTTTCTATCTTCGTAACAAGGACTGCAAACAAATTTAGATTAAGTTCGTTTGCTATCTTCGTAGAGAGAACGAAGATAACGACTGGAAGGGTTTTTTCGAACAGTTTTTGAGAGAAAACGATCAAACAAACGATCTCGAACCTTCGATAAGATATCGATAGGCTCTGATACCACTTGTGAGTCCCTCGATAGCTATGGATCGCTCTCGAGATCGTCTATGGTTATGTCGTGAGTGCGGAATCCTCACGAGATAACTGTTTGATTAGTTATCTATTATATTGCTAATTACAAGAGTATAATCAGCCTTATATTGCTCTATATTCGTTTGGTATATATCACAAACGAACTTAGTTTCCTTAGGTGTGTTAAACTGAACGTCATCCTTAATTTTAGGGTTTTTGTTCGTATTTATATGTTTCTGATAATATTAGACTCGCTGGGCTTTGTTCTTACGAACTTAGCAGCCCAGCCCATCTTAACGAAGATTATCTTCGTTAGTGCCTAACGAAGATTATCTTCGTTAGTTGTAAATCAGCTTAATAGTTATATTCCTAGTATTTCACGTACAAGGAATCCTAACGTATATTATGTTTGTACTTGTATAACATACATAACAAACATCATATATAAACATATATAACACCTAAACATGTAATCGATCATTACCAAAACATTATGTTCATAATCTATCAATTACATATACGAATAAGACATAATCAAATCTAAGTTGCTGTTGTCACATCAACGTGCATCAACAGTCAATTTAACTTTAAGTGAGTTAAATGCATCAAGACATTCTTTATCAAAATTGAATGAGACATCCTTTTCCAACAACTTTGTCATCGGCCGGGTGAATTTTGAAAAATCTTTTATAAACCGACGGTAGAACCCGACGTGACCCAAAAAGCTTCTAATTGATTTGACATTAGTGGGTGGAGGCAATTTAGCTATAACATCAATTTTGGCTTTATCTACCTCTAAACCCGCTCTTGAAACTTTGTGTCCCAAAACAATACCCTCTTTCACTATAAAATGACACTTTTCCCAATTCAAGACCAAGTGTGCCCTTTCACACCTTTCAAGCATTTTATCAAGACTTTCAAGACAATTTTCAAAAGAACTACCGAAAACAGAAAAGTCATCCATAAAAACTTCCATAGACGTTTCGATCATGTCCTGAAATATGGCAATCATACATCTTTGAAAAGTACCCGGGGCATTGCAAAGACCAAATGGCATCCTCCTATAGGCATAAGTGCAAAGGGACAAGTAAAGGTGGTCTTTTCTTGGTCCTTGGGGTCAATGGGTATTTGGAAGTACCCGGAGAACCCATCCAAAAAGCAAAAATACTCGTTACCGGCGAGCCATTCGAGCATTTGATCAATAAAGGGCAAGGGAAAATGGTCTTTGCGGGTAGCATCATTTAATCTCTGATAATCTATACATACCCTCCACCCCGTGACAGTCCCAGTGGGAACCAATTCATTTTTGTCATTTAAAATTACGGTCATCCCACCCTTCTTCGGTACGCAATGTACCAGACTTACCCATGAACTATCCGAGATGGGGAATATGATTCCCGCATCAAGCAACTTTATTATCTCCTTTTTAACTATATCTTTCATATTTCGATTCAACCTTCGTTGCCTTTGCACAACCGGTTTCACATTATCAACAAAGTTTACGGTATGTTTGCAAAATTCTGGACTTATACCCGGAATATCAGAAATTTTCCATACAAAGGCCTTTTTATGGGCCTTTAGGATGGTCATAAGTCTAGATTTCTCATCCTCCATTAATGAGGATGAGATGACAACGGGTAAAAGAGATGTACCTTCCAAATATGCATACTCAAGATGGTCCGGAATTGGCTTGAGCTCCAAGTCGGTAGGAGGGTTCTCTACCAAGGTTAGCACCCGTGTGCTATCACTACCCGTGATATCTTCATAGGTCTCGTCTTCTGGTGGAGTTTCATCAACACTTAATTCCATAATCTCTTTCATCATATCTCCAACCAACTCTTGCTCTTCTTCACTGCAAGCTAACAATGCTTCACCTTCTTCCATGTCCAAGAAATCCATGAGCTCTTTCTCCAAAGCATCTTCTTCTTCAATCACATCTAACCTGAAACAAGTTTCATCATAAGAGTAAGGATGCTTTAGTGCTCTATCAACATTAAAAACAACTCGGTCATCACCGACCCCTAAGGAAATTTCCTTAGCCTTAACCCGGATGATAGCATCCGCGGTCATCAGAAATGGTCGGCCAAGAATGAGGGGGACTTTGGCGTCCGCCTCCATCTCAAGAATAACAAAATCAACCGGAAATATCATATGCCCTACTTTAATTTGCAAATTTTCCGCTATCCCCATGGGATATTGGAAAGAACGATCCGCGAGCCTAATGCTCATGCGGGTAGGGGTCAACTCTCCTAAGGACAACTTCCTATACACATAATAAGGCATCAAATTGATACTAGCCCCAAGATCGGCCAATGCCTCACACAAATAAGCACCAAAAGAACAAGCAATTAGAAAACTCCCTGGATCTTCTAACTAGGGAGGAATCTAATTCTGAATGATGGCTGAGCATTCGGCACTCATAACTGCAGTCTTAGCCTCTTCGAGCTTCTTCTTATCACTGACAAGTTCCTTGAGGAACTTCGCATAATTTGGCATACCTGCAAGCAAATAAACTAAAGGAACAGTTATATTAACAGACTGAATAAGATCAACAAATTTCTTAAAATGTTCCTTGACTTTTTCTTTCCTCAACCGTTGAGGAAATGGAATCTTTGGTTGATAAGGCTTCACCGTCGGTTTCTCAGCGGGTTTGGATGGAACGGCCGGTATCGGCACGGCTTGGTTCGGTTCCATCTCAACTTCTTCATCACCCGTTTCTTCCTCTTCATTAACCTGCACAAGTGGGATAGAGTCATCAGGTAAAGGGTTTGCAGAGTCATAAGTCTTACCTGTCCTCGTAGTGATGGCATTCACTTGCTCATTTCGAGCATTAGGAGGGGTATACTTTTGTCCCGATCCTTGATTATTTTGCCCTTGGTTATTGAATTGAGCCTTTGGGTTCTGCTGAGTGTTGCTCGGTAGAGTACCGGGCTGCCTATTTGAGTTTCCTAGCCTCTCAATCCTTCCTTCTAAATCCTTAATGGTGGCTTGTTGATTCTTTGCTCCTTGATCCAACTTGTGCCCCAATCCATCTAAGCGAGTAGTCAAAGCGTCCAAAACAGAAATCACCTTCTTGGACTCTTCTGCAACATGTTCATTAGTTGCCTTCTGGGCACTAATGAAATCCTTCACTATGTCTCTTAGTTCTGGATCCGAGCCTCGTTGATTGTTGAACCTACTAAACCTGTTACCACCATAACCAGAACTGTTAGCATTAAAAGAAGAAGTAGGGTAAGAACTACCTGATGGCCGGTTTTGATAACCGGTATTTTGGTTTAAATTCCCTTGATTCTGAAGATAACTAACATCTAGCACTGGTTTATCCGGGCAATACTCCGTATAATGCAAGTCTCCACAATGCTCACAACCGTCGGCCATAACCTTAACATCTCTCTCAAGGCTCTTGAATCTATTATCTTGACTATCAAATCTCTCATTCATTTGCTTCGAGAGAGCCTTGACTTCGGTAATAAGCTTAGAGTCCTCACTATTTTCCACCTTAGCTACAGTGGTTCTACTAGATCTCTTGTCTCGGTCCTCATCTCTTGTAGAATACTCCTTAGCCATATCCTCAAGAATCTTATATCCTTCATTTGGGGAAATGTTGTTTAGACTACCCCCAAATGCATAACCGAGCTCCCTTTTGGTTTTTCTATCCAAACCATCATAGAAAATCTCAAAATTTTCTGCAGTACCCATACTATGTCCAGGGCAATTTCTTAGCATTTCCTTGAACCGTTTCCATGCATCAACAACATCCTCACCACTATCTTGAGTAAATCCTCTGATTTTATTTTCCAATTGCCTTTGAGTTCTTAATGAATAGAACTCATCAATAAATCCTTCACGAAGTTCGGCCCAAGTGGTGAATGAGTTATCGGGTAACTCCTTAAACCAAGCAGCTGCATCTCCAATGAGAGTTAATGGAAATAGCTCAAGTTTAACAGCTTCAGTTTGCCCTGTTCCATACTGATATAACCTGCAAATCTTCTCAAACCTCTCAAGATGTGCATAAGGGTCGGTTCTTCGAATCCCATCAAACTTGTCCTCTTCAACACTCTTGAGGTGATTTCCTTTCAAGGAGAAGTCTACCGAAATTGCATGAGGGAGAATAGTTGTGCCCCGGTTAGCCGGTATGTTTCTTACTCGTTCCCCGTAAGGACGGTTGTTCGGGTCTCTCGGTTGTTCATCACCCATTTGTGATGCTAATACTGCAAAACAAACACTAGCACAACCCGTGAAAAGCACAGATAGAAAACAAAAACTAAATAATGAAATGGACTAAAACTAAATAAATAATAAAAAAAATTAACACTAAATTACGCTAACCTAAGAAAGCAATTAACTTCCTCACAAGTTAATGCGAGAAATGATCGAACTACAAAATTAAACAACTACTTAAACAAAAGTCCCCGGCAGCGGCGCCAAAAACTTGATGTGTAAAATCGAGTTTAAAAATTAAAACAAGAAATACCCTATAACTGACTACTACACACTCTCGGGCAGTGGACCCGTTCGTATATAGTATAGCTAAAAGGTAAGTCCAGGATCGAACACAGGGACTAAAGTGAAATAATTGTTAACATTAAGTAATTCTAATTTAAAAGGGGTTTTGTGACCGAATTGTCACTTTGAAACAAGGAAAAGTAAATAATTTAAATCCGGTATTACCGGGACAGGGATCGTCCTCAAACGATATTAAAAATGTTTTTAAGACAATAATTTAAAAGGCATCCATCTTGATTTCGCTCAACAATACGCTCAGATTGCACATAAATGAAGTTCAAACCCAAATTAGTTGATTAAATAACCGAGACTCAAACAAAACACCAACCCCGTACCCGTCAAGTTAATGACATCATTTGACTCTATTGCTTAAACTAGTTTAGTTACAAAGACCGGTACCCCAAGACATCTTTTATAACTTCCCTAATCAAACAATTGGTTTGGTTATTGAAATAACAATTATATCTATCGATTGTACCCAACCGTTAACACATTTCTCCCAATTATCATGAACGACTATCTACCGTACCCGTCATAGACCCAATCGTTTGTACCCAAACAATCAAAATGACATATATGTAATCAATAATTACCATTAAAGACACACATAAATCACCAATCAATTCAAGATAAATAATAAGGAAGAAATACGCTAAGATCTCGATATAACGTTAAATGAAATCAATATTGAATTAATAAGATGGTGCAATCTTTACATATTGTCTCACTCCATCAAGATGGATGATGAAGCGATTATCCACTCATATTAAAAGAAGAATAACAATTAAAATATGAAGAATTCATTGTTACCTAATGATAATAATCGAAAGCTACGAACGAAATAGATCCAATCGTGTTTGAAAACCTAAAATATGATGAAAATCTGAAAATATCTCTGAAAAGGGCTCCAAAAATGGCTGGAAGAAGAAAAGAAGGGTTTTAGGATGTTTTTGCTTGCTATTTATATGATTCCCAAAATCTGCCAGAATCGGACCCAGTTGCGGCGCAACTGGGCATTGCGGCGCAACTAAGGTTGACTTTTGCATTTGACTTTGACTTTCGTTGACCAAGGCCGGCTTGAACTTGAATGCGTTGCGGCGCAACTTATTCTTCTGCTTTTCGGTTACGGCGCAACAATTAGTTGCGGCGCAATTTGACGTTGACCCGCGCTGACCTTTGACCAATGTTGACTCGTGGCTGGCCAGGAACAAAAGGCGTTGCGGCGCAATTGTAAGAGCTGCGGCGCAACTTTTCTTTCTGGAATTCGGTTGCGGTGCAATTGCAAGTTGCGGCGCAATCGTACTTTTTCAGCTTTGACTTTTGTTGACTTCCTGCACTCTTCATCCAAATGCTTCCGAAATCCTCCGTTAACACTTAATTCACCTCAATAGTGTCGTTTTCTCCAGATTTGCGCTTAAATACCTGTCAATAACCTGAAACAGTAACAAATACCATAAACGCACCAAATGTATACTAAAATGACTCATAAACCGTGCAAAATCAACTAAATACAATGTGGGAAATGGGTATAAAATATAACATATCAAAAGAGATATCGCCACTTATGTCTCAAAGTGTCTAAATTGTTCAATGGTCAAGGCGGAGCACCAAACACCTTCTGGGCTGCTCCAACAACCCCAAATTCCTGACTGGAAATGGGAACAGATTACTATGGACTTTATTACTAAACTGCCTCGAACCCTGAAAGGATACGATACTATTTGGGTCATTGTCGTTCGATTAACGAAGTCTGCTCATTTCATTCCAATACGGGAGAATTGGAAGATAAGGAAATTGTCTCAGTTATATATTGAAAAGATCGTATCACTTCATGGCGTTCCTTTGTCTATTATCTCTGATCGAGATGGTCGTTTCACTTCACAGTCATGGAGACATTTTCAGGAAGCCCTAGGCACTCAATTGAATCTGAGTACGGCTTACCATCCACAGACTGACAGACAAAGTGAACGTACCATCCAGACTTTAGAAGACATGCTTCGGGCATGTGTATTGACTTCAAGGGTAGTTGGGATACCTTTTTGCCGTTAGCTGAATTTTCATATAATAAAAGCTATCACACTAGCATCAAATGTGCTCCTTATGAGGCTTTGTATGGACGGAAATGTAGATCTCCTGTCTGTTGGCTTGATGCTGGCGAACGTCGTTTGTACAAATATGGACTAGTTCAAAAGACTACTGATCAAATTGTTGAAATTAGGGCACGGCTGAAGGCGGCTCAAGATCGCCAAAAGAGCTATGCCGACCGTAGAAGGAAACCACTTGAGTTTCAAGTGGGAGACAAAGTCATGTTGAAAGTGTCACCTTGGAAAGGCACTGCACGTTTTGGCGTGCGAGGGAAACTTAGTCCTCGTTATATCGGACCATTCGAGATTGTTCAAAGAATTGGTTCCGTGGCTTATAAGCTCGATTTGCCCCAAGAGCTAGAACACGTTCATCACACATTTCATGTGTCAAATCTTAAGAAATGTCTGACTGATGAAACATTAGTAGTACCTGTCGAAGAGCTGCAAGTGAACGACTCTCTTCAATTTGTCGAGGAACCTGTTGAAATTTTAGACCAACAGCTCAAACAACTTAGACGTAGTCGTATCAAGTTGGTCAAAGTTCGTTGGAACTCAAAACACGGACCCGACTCAACTTGGGAACGTGAAGACTATATGAGGGATAACTATCCTCATCTTTTTACTGAGCAAGACTTGATTTCGAGACAAAATCCTTAGAAGTCGGGGATGCAACTTGGACTTTGTTTATACGAATTAGTACTTGAGAATACATTGTAATAACAATGTGAATGACACTAATATCATGAGTCAAATATAAAACGAACATTTAATCACACACTTGGTCGTGGCATTCTAGGACCGATAGCTAAGTAGTTGTACGTAGGATACTTGTCGTCGTGAGATTTGATCCTCACCATTGGTACTCATATCCTAGGTTTTGGATAGACGTGGAGACTAGACTGCTCATTTTCTCGGACTACTCATAATTTTAGCTCGTTGATCGCTAAGGTGAGTTTATGGCGCCCTTTTTCCTTTTACTTTGGGCCTGAAAAGCATGTACTGTATACATGACTACTTTATAAATGATTTGTCTTTGTCTATGCCATGAGATTTGGTAAATTAAATCATTTGTCTTATGTCTTGCCATGTTGACGGTTGCCTGAAAATATGTATACATGTCTTATGAAATATTGAACTAAATGACTTTGACTTGCCATGTTGTCGGCTAACTAAATTGTTCTTTGTGTTTGACGAACTAAAATGTTGCCCCTATGTAGTTATCACCATTATGAAATCCTAATGGTTGTCTTGTCAGATTTAGTGTCTGACTGTCTTTGTTCTGGTTCGCACCCCATTATAGACGGGAGACCTGTGCGAGGTATACTGGTCCGCACCCCATTTTTGACGGGAGACCTGTGCGAGGGAAATTAGTCTTATTGTCGGATATTGATCCCGACTGTCTTGTCTTAACAACTACATGTCATTGTATGCTCCCAATGACGACTGGACTTTTAGTCAAACACACTGTAAACTCACCTACTATTTCGATAGTTGATCCTCGCAAATTTCATGCTTTTCGGGTGACCAACAGTAAGTCTTGGAATCGTATTTGGCATTATAGGGCCATTCTTTTGACTTGGACGTACAATTAGCACCAGACATTTGAGGACTCTCATGTTTTTAGCTTTTGTAAAGTCCCTAGCGAGATGGTTAACCCAGAAGTGTAAAATACAACAAGTCTAATAAGCACTAGATTGGACTAGTATTACTTGAATATAAATGCAAGTATATAAACAAAGTAATACAAGACTTAAAGTAAAGGTGGAACACAATGTAATATTTTCAAGTGTATTTTATTTATGATGTTAAATAAAATACAAGGTTGTGCGGAATCAGGATAATACAAATATGTAAGTATCCTAACAACCTATGAATTACAAATGATCTATATTTGCCAAATAAACTCTTTGGATCAAGATACTTAAAGTTGTGAAGTATCCCTGTTACGATCGAGAGTATTTAGACAAATTCACCTTTAATATCTAAAGTAATTTTAACGAAGAAATGACTTTGTATTTATAGGCAAATAAATTCACCAGTGAATTTGTGCCGTACAAATATGGTTGCATGCATTTAATGAACCGACAAGGTCATTAAATGCATTGGTTAAGGTACAAGGATAAAGTCACATCAATATGACTTTATTCTTTTAACCAACCACCTTTACACACGTAAGTACTTTGGTAAAGAACAAGTGGAATGTTCTTTGGAAAGTGTGTAAAGGCAAAAAGTCAATTCCTCAATATCAGTGTTCAGACTTGTAAGGTCTAGAACACTGACAATCCTCCAGTCGTAGATCTGGTAAGACTTCCAGTGGACTCCGCCATTTGTCAGTCTTCGTTCTTCTAACTTCAGTCTTTGACTTCAGTGAGAATGTCTTCAGTAGAATAGATCTGGACTGGGGTGAAGTCCAGTGAGCTAATCTGGAATACTCCAGATTTCCTATACAAGTATTTTGCTCACTGGTCTTCCATTATTTCTGGATAAATCTTCAGTAGGGCTCCAGTCTCCAAGTCTGGAGTAGGTCCAGTAAATACTATTTCTGGATAAGTCTTTAGAAACTCTCCAGATAACAAGTCTGGAGTGAGTCCAGTAAATCTGGACCTAACAAATTCCCCCTATTTGTTTAGAAATAATGCAAGGTTTTTCAAGCTTATTACTATACAACTTTGTATGCTTGAAAAACACTTGTTTTGACTTAGTCTAAAAGTTTAAGTTACTGGAAAACGCTTTATAGATCATCAGTGTTTTCAGTTTCATCTTTTAATACTTACTTAGACTAAATTTGATCATTTACTTTATGAATCAAAATATGCAACTATATTTACAGCCATCAACAGAAAATAAGTTACAATTTTGGAAAATATATACAAGTACAAGTAAATGATACAAGAGTCAGGCCCTTCTTTTCGATGTCTGTCCTGGAGCATCTTCAGTAGCCTTTCTCTTTGGTGAAGGTGAGAAAGGTACAGACTCTGGTGGCTTCATACCTATTGCAACTTCCATCTGTTGCTTTCTCTTCCATACCTTTTCAATCCTCTTCAAAAATGCTTTAACATCAGCAGACAAATCAGTCTTCCCCCTGAACGTTAAGGCAATCTCCTTCAGTTCAGTCCATCCAAAAGCTTGGACTGAAGCACCTTTCATCAGTAAAGTTACCTTCCCTGGTCAACTTTATTTCAAACTTGGACAAGCCTTCATGATTTTCAGCAAGCTTAATCTCTGCACCAATGATCCTTCTGGCATCAGCCCTGTACTTCAACATATCTTCATATTTGGCTTTTTGCTTAGCCATCTGGATCATGTATTCAGTTTCCTTGGATACTTTCTGCTGTTCCATGGCAGACTGGAGTTTTTCACGATTAATTTTGAGTGAAGTATCCAAAGGAATGAATATGCTCAGATCTGTATCTTTAATTGCTTTGAGCTGTTTGGCATTGAGTTTTGGCAAGCCTTTAATCTTCTTTCTGTACTCTATCTCCAGAGCACCAGCATTCTTTCTAATCTTCTTCTGGAGATTTACAAGTTCCTCAGTCCTTTGTCTTATTAGTTCAGGTATACTGACACCATAAGTTACAGCATCATAAATTTGCTCTTCTTCAGAGTACCTTGAGCGAATGTGAACATCATCCAATGCATCCAGACATTGATGAACTCTGGGGTCATCCTTCATCTTTTTGTACACATCAATGTGAATGCCCAACCTTCCAGCATTGTACGAATCCAGAGTCCCTATGATTGCCATCTCCCTTTTGTGGGCCAGCAGTTCATCTTTTTTATTTTTCTTGAAAATTTCTATCATGATGCATTCTTGTTCCAGTCTTTTCGAGGTGTCATCATCAGCAGTTGGAAATTCTGATGACTTCCCAGCAGTTTAAGTTTCTTCACCAGATACCATATGTTCCTTTCCTTTGACTGACTTTTGAGTAGTTATGATATCTGGGAATTCTTCAAACTGGGGCTCACTGGCATCAGTACCAGTAGCTTCTTCAATCTGCACAATGGCTTCAGTGCCAAGTGCCTTCTGTGCTTCTTGTGTACTGGCATCAGTACCAGTCACTTGTTTTTGTTGCACGATAGCTTCAGTTCTAAAGGCCTTTTCAATAGCACTGGCAACCACTTCTTTCTTTTTCTTTATCAACCCTTCTTTTTCTTTATCACCCACTTCAGACTTTTCCCCCTTGGAATATCCACCAGTTTGAGACTTGTGGGCATTCCATAATTGTTCAAGCATATACTGTCTGTCTCACCAAAAGTTCTTCCAGCCACTGGAGTTGTGATGTTCACAGTGTGCCTTAGCTTCGTCACTTCCTTCTTGATAATTTCAATTTCTGAAGACAAGTGCTTTGGCATTTCATTTTCTATCATCTTCACAACTTGTGGCAACAACCCATCTTGAAGTGTTCTAAGAACAGACCCAGAAATATCTTCAGATACTTCTTTCAACATACCAAGTCTGAACTTCTTAGCACACTCATCACTGATAGTGCTAACAACGGCATTCTGATCAAGGGTTGGCCTACTCTCCAAACTACTAACCCTGGTAACCAACTTCTGAACCTCACCTGTCAGACCTGCCAGTGGTTGAACAAGTTCAGCTTTCACTGCAGTCTGAACAGAATTCACCAGCCTTGCTTCTAATCCCTGGACTGCCACTTTGATATTTTCAGAATTGTTATTTGTGGCCAGTACCAGTTCATTCAACTTCTCAAATACTATCTTCTCGTTACCAGCAAAAAGATTCATTTCTGATGAAAGATTATTCGATAAAAGAGATTTGAAATCAGAAACAACCTGCGATGAAGACTGAAGTGATCTCTCCAGGTCCGCCACCTTACTTAAAAGGCCTTGGACCTCGGCTGAAGAAGATATGGAGGGACCACTTGGAGGATCAATAGTTGAAGTCAATCTGGTCACCAACGGTACTTGTGCCTGGACCTCTTCAGTTAAAACTTCAGATGTTACTACAGTGGAGTCCAGCACACGGTGTTCAGATAAATCAATTGGGGTTTCAAGTGGTGGTGGTTGATTTTGTGAAATTTGAATTGAAGGAGGATTGAAATATGGTGTGTTTTGTGGAATTGAAAGTGGTGGTGGAGGTGGTGCAATAGTGGATTCTGGTGGTGGAACATTTGATTCTGGTGGAGGTGGTGGCATTTCTGGTAAGTGTTCTATATTCATTTCATCATCACCAAGAAAACTCATGTCAGTATCAAAAATATTACCTTCTGACATGGGTGAATCAGCCTCATTCCAAACAAATGTTTCATCAATTGTCTGATCACCAGCTTCTACATTTAAATCAATCTGAGCATCTTGCTCACCAGTCTCTTGCTCAACAACCTGTACATTTTCTACCTGCTCAACATCCTGTACAGTGTTTTCTATCTGCTCAACATTTTCCTCTTGTTCAAAAATAGGAGACCCATCTATATTCATAATATCACCAGGATGGCTCGTTTCAGCTCTATTCGGATTGACCTGAACTCCACCTTTTCTTAGACGTCTGGCAGTTCTAGGTCCAGTGACAGGAGCCACCTGGGTTACTGGTTGCACAATTTCAACATCTAGGTCACCAGAGGGTCCTTCTCCAACTAGGTTCCCTCCTGGACCCTCTTCTTCCTCATCGTTTTCTTCCCTTTGGAAAGTAAGCATGGTCTAAGGAATATTTACCTCTTTTGGTAGAGATCTAAGGTTGGTCAGTTCACGCATATACTCACATACAGAAAAGTGAGTGGTTTCAAAATCATACTGGTCACCTAGAGCTCTTTTGAAAATAAGTGAAAGGAAACGAATATATGGAAAAAATGCTTTTCTACCTTTCACCTTAAGACGCTCCACCAGATCATCAAATAGAATTTGAGCAAAATCCACTCTGTACCCGAACCAGAGGCAGTAAGCAATCTGGAGATGTGTTTGATTTATCTGGTCAAGTCCTCCAGAACTGCCTCCCAAACATTCAACTATGTGAGTGAAGAAAAATCTCCATGAGTCTGTCAGCATGCTCATGTAGATTGTTCCCTTTCTGGATAGTTGGCCATGCTCATCCAGAATCTTTGTGTGCCCCATCAATCTGCACACTTCCCTTATATTTATGCCAGAGGGAAGTTCGATGGGCATCTCATTCTGTTTAAAATAGTTCAATTGAAGAACAGTTCTGAGTGTATCAACAGTGAAAGCCAAGGATCTGGTACCTTGCTTAAGAGAATAAGAAATTGATGAAGTTTCATCATCATATACTGCAGTGTACCAGAATTCACAGAGATAGTCGTGGTACATCCTTCCAGGATTTAGAGTCAATGCACCATATAAAGGACAGGAGAGAAAAAAGGTATTTAATCTCCCAATAATGGATTGGGCATTATGAACACTAGAAAGTGAGAGTTTGGCCATCCAGTTATTCATGTTTATTCGTAATGCCTTTGCCTCTAATGTAATATGAGGTGCCCTTACAATATATGGAACAAGAGCATATTCAGCGGCGAGCAGATTTTTAGGTGAATTGGATTGTCTTGGTGCCATTGAATATGATAGATATATGAAGATGAAATTGAAGAATTTAGGGTTTATGAAGATTTGATGAATTAAATTAGAGATGATTGGAAATTGAATGAATTGAATGAAGTAAATGAAGGAATTTGCAAGATTTGGGAGTCCTCTGTTCGCCGCCCTGCCCTGCCCCGTGCCGTGGGTCTTTCTCTGGCGCGCGCCTGTGGCCCTCCCCGTTCCTTATTGCCCTTCTCCCTCTCCTCTTTTGCTCGGGTTCTCGCGTCCGCCTTCCCTCCCTCCCCCTCCCACCTCCCTAGTGTGCCGGTTTCCCGCCCCCCCCCCGTCACCCCTTGCCCTTTTTGTCTTCCCCCGTCCCCCTCCCCCCATTTCTTTGCCACTTTCCCTGTCCCCTGTCGGCTCCTCCCGCTCCACTTCCCTCTCCCCTCCTCTTTATCTTTTCAAAAAGATTTTGCATACGTGGCACGTACAATGACCAAGTATTAAAAATATTATGACTGACAAATCAATGCATCTGGAGGTTGACTGGACAATTCAGTATCACTGGTGGATTAGGCCAGTGAAGCATGCACTGATGGTACACTGGAGGGACACTCCAGTAAAGTACCAGTGAAACCATTTGAAAGAGACTGGTGACCTCAAACATGCACGTCAACTAATACAGACAAATGAGAGGGACACATTTACAAGGAGACAAAAGTCACCTCAAACATGCACTTCAACCTATCTAATTACCAGTGAGAGGGACACATTTACAAGGTACCAGTAATATTTTCTGGAAAATTTTGTCCAGTGAGAAAATAAATTAATAAATTCCCCCTGAACTTAAACATTTTTAAGAACAAAAATATCTTTCAAGTCTTCCCCTGGAATGTTGATCCAAAAATCTATTAATGCAAAGATAGTACACAATGGCGTTCGATATCTAAACAGTCATAGATTTATAAATCTTTAAATCAAGGATCCCCAGTAGTACACAGAGGCGTTCAATACCAAGGTTCCAGATTTAAGGGTTTAACATTCCCAACTCACCAACAAGATATTCAAAAGTTTTGACATCCAGATGTTTAGTAAAAATGTCAGCGAGTTGTTTGTCAGTGGGAATAAAATGGAGTTCAATATTGTTTTTCATAATATGATCACGAATAAAATGATACCTGAGATCAATGTGCCTGGTTTTAGAGTGCATGACTGGATTGTTCGTGATAACAATGGCACTGGTATTATCACAAAAGATTGGGGTCTTTGAATACTTAATACCATAATCAAGCAACTGGTTCTTCATCCAGAGTATCTGAGCACAACAACTGGCTGCAGATACATATTCAGCTTCAGCAGTGGACAATGAAACTGAAGTTTGCTTTTTACTGGTCCAACTGACCAGTTTGCCACCAAGGAAATGACATCCACCAGTAGTGGATTTCCTGTCTATCTTACAACCTGCATGATTAGAATCTGAATAACCCATTAGATCCATGCCTGAGCCTTTGGGATACCAAAGACCTAAACTGGGGACATCCTTAAGGTACTTCAGTATGCGCTTTACAACAAGCATATGAGATTCTTTTGGATTAGACTGATATCTGGCACATAAACATGTTGAAAACATAATATCTGGTCTACTGGCAGTTAAATACATCAGTGAACCAACCATGCCTCTATAGACAGTGGTGTTCACTGGTTTACCATCTGGATCTGAGTTCAGTGTCAGTGGTGCAGAAATTGGAGTGGGTTTAGATGGTGAAGAGTTCATATCATATTTTTTTAAAAGATCTCTAACATATTTTTCCTGATTAATAAAGATGCCATCTTTGTTTTGTTTAATCTGGAGTCCAAGAAAATATGTTAATTCACCCATCAAACTCATTTCATATTCAGTTGACATTATTTTTGAAAATTTCTTGCACAAGTTTTCATCAGTAGACCCAAAAATAATATCATCAACATAAATTTGTACCATCAGAAGATTACCTTTTTCATGAAGAATAAATAAGGTATTGTCAATTGCACCTCTTTTGAAACCATTTTTCAATAAATGTTTAGTCAGAGTATCACACCAGGCACGTGGGGCTTGTCTGAGACCATAGAGTGCTTTGTCCAGACGATATACCCAATGTGGATGTTTTTTATCAATGAAACCTGGTGGTTGTCTGACATAAACTTCTTCTTCAAGTTTTCCATTCAAAAATGCACTTTTAACGTCCATCTGGTAGACCTTGAATTGATGATGAGCAGAAAATGCTAAGAATATTCTGATTCGCTTCAAGTCTAGCCACTGGAGCAAATGATTCATCAAAATCGACATCTGACTGGCATTAGCCTTGTGCTACCAGTCTGGCCTTTTTTCTGATTACGTGGCCATCTTCATCTACCTTGTTCCTGAAGACCCATCTTGTTCCAATTGGTTCTTTCTTTCCAACTGGGAAAGGAACCAGGTACCAAACCTTGTTCCTTTCAAACTGGTGAAGCTCTTCTTGCATAGCATTCACCCAGCTTGGATCTTTCATAGCCTCGTCAATCTTCTTTGGTTCATTCAGTGATAAGAAACTGACATTTAAGCATTGATTACTGGAGGCTCTTCTGGTCTGAACTCCTCTACTGGAGTCACCTATGATCTGATCAATAGGATGAGCTTTTGTCCATCTGGATTACTGACCAGGATTGTTACTGACAACAATATCAGTACAAGAAATCAGTTGAGTCTCCTCCGGTGTTGCTTCAGGAGGAGGATCTTCCCAGACTACTTCAACATCTTCATCTGATTCATTTAAATCACGATTTGCATCATGAAATTCTTTATTTGAAGGCATTTCTTGAAGTACTGGTTCAGTTTCAACTGGGACTGATACTGGGGGAGTAGTACGTACATCTGATCCAATAATAATTTCAGAGGGTAGCTTGAAAATAATTGAAGGATAGAATGGAGTACTACTGGAGGGTTTCTTTTTCTGAACAGGTTCCAGATCAGGATGACTGGAAACTGTGTCTTCTGAATCTTTATTGTAGTTGATAGGATCAGATTCACAGAAGACAATTGGAGTTACTGGGGAGTATCAAGGGCTGGATTTTTATTGATTGCAGCATTTGATTCATCGAATGTGACATGAATTGACTCATGGACCTTCTCCAGTCTCTTGTTGTAGACTCTGAAGGCCTTGCGAATGGCTGAATAGCCTAAGAAATACCCTTCATCAGCTTTGGCATCAAATTTGCCTAACTGACTGGAGTCGTTCAAGATGTAAACTGGACATCCAAAAACGTGAAAATAACCAATATTTGGTTTTCTATTTCTTAAGACTTTTTGTGTCGCTTCACATACACTGACCGGTTCTGGTGTGGCAAGCAGTAGCAATTGCTTCAGCCTAGAAACTGGTAGACAGACCAGATTCAGCAAGCATACTCCTGGCAGCTTCTATCAGCGTTCGATTCTTCCTTTCCACCACTCCATTCTGTTCTGGAGAGCGGGCTGATGAGAAATTCTGGGAGATGCCAGTGTCAGTACAGAATGACTCCAGAGTTGCATTCTGGAATTCTGTTCCATTGTCACTTCTTAACTGACACACCTTTCGCTTGTGCTTGAGCTCAATCTGCTTGATAAGACTGATGATTTCAGCAGCAGCTCACTTTTAGACCTGAGAAAGATAATCCAACAATATCTGGAAAATTCATCTACGATCACCAGGGTGTATCTTTTACCAGCACGAGTCTGAACATTCACTGGACCAAAGAGATCCATATGATGCATATGAAGAGGTTCAGATATGCTGAAATTCTGTCTGGTCTTGAAACTGGTACGTTTCTGCTTTCCCATCTCACATCCTGGACATGGTCTTTCCTTTTTGAAGAAAACTGAAGGTATCCCATCTGCTAGTTGTTTTCTAGACAACTTGTTAATATTTTTGAAATTTAAATGGGATAACCTTTTGTGCCATAACCAGTTTGTGTCTTCATCAGCTTGAGTATAGAAACACTGCTCTGAAGGAGATCTTTCCATATCCATCACGTACACATTCCCTCTTCTGGGAGCAATCAACACTACCTTCCAGTCCTTGTTGAATACGATACCCTGAGCAATATTGAATAGAACTTGATAGCCATCATCACACAGTTGACTTACACTGATCAGGTTATATTTCAAACCATTCACATATGCAACACGTCTGAATTTGACTTGTCCGTTGTTCAGAACACCGTATCCCTCAGTTTTTCCACAACCATCATTTCCAAAAGTAATGGAGGGTCCATCAGAAATGGTGAACTCCTCCAGCAGGGTCTTACATCCAGTCATAGTTCTGCCAGCTGCACTGTCAAGATACCAGATATATTTCTTTCGATCGCCCTGCACATCCACCAGATATTATCAGTTAGATTTGGGAACCCATCGACTGATGGGTTCACTGGACCCTCCCTTATAGGTCCCTGGAGCAATCTGGTTTAGTTCACTTTCTTCAACAGTGGTCTTAGTTGAAAAGACCACTGGGTTGATATTTTTGAAACCTTTTTCTTTTTCTCAACTGGAGAAATATATTTATCTTTCTTGGAAAAAGGTTTGGTATTTTGTCTAGGGCCAGATGAAGTACCCTCAATAAAGTTTAATCTTGCATTAAAACTTTGAAATTGACGAGTCAGTAGTTGAAACTGGCTCTCTAACCTTGACAAAACATTTTCATCAGATGACACCTAAGCCTTTCCAGTTGTCTGGACTCGAGGCTCAGTAAGGGAACTGGTCTTCTTCTTTGGAACTCACGGTTCCTTGGAAGAGGACTGAGGCAAACATTTTCATCAGATGACACCTGAGCCTTTCCAGCAGTCATCTGGAATGCTCCAGTCTTAACCTCTGGGGATTGAACTGGGAAAATATTGGCCTTAGGAGTTACAGGCTCATCATAAATGGTGCTGGGCCTGAACCCCTCTGGTAAACGATCAATTACTGGTATTAATGATGCAACATGAGTATTTCTATCTAAATAAGCACGTTTTTGAGCGAGAAATTGATTTACTCCAGCATCATATGGCTTTCTGGTTTCAAGCCATGATTTAATGACTAGTTTTTCTTTCTCTAAAATGACTTCAATATCTTGTTTTTCTTGAATCAATTGTTCAGTTACCAGATGCTGGGCTTGAAATGCCAGTTCAATATCTTGAAGTTCTTTTAATTTTGACTTTAAAACAGTTATTTCAGAAAAATCTGTTTCTAGACCATTTACACAGTCAGATCTAACAGTTTCAACAAATATTAAATCAGAATTATGAGCTTCAGCAATGTCCAATTTTAATTATTGGTCAGTTTCAGTATCATAATCACTAACCTTTTTGATAACAATGTCCACCCATCGTCCAGATGTGACATCTTCTTTCACCAGGTGCTCTTCGTCTGCCAGAGCCATGTAACAGCAATCTCTTCTTCTTCTTCATCAGCAGATGAATCATCAGAAGGAACCCATTTCTCTTCAGTTGTTGCGATCATGCACTTATTATTATTTTCCATTTGTTGTGCCATGAGAGCAATCTGAGCCTTAAGCTTTTTATATTTCAATTTATAGCTATCATCAGGCTTTTTATTAGAATTAAATGGACCAGGCTGGATACAAACTGACTGGACTTGCAATCTTTCATGAAATGACCTTTTCTGCCACACTTAAAGCATGTCAGATTGGTCTTATCAGTTGAAGAACTGGATGCAAATTGTCCAGATGGCCTATTTGCTCCTGCTTTGAAACGGTTAAACGTTTTAGCAATCATAGCAACCAGGTCATCATCTTCAGCTTCATCACAGTCTGGAGAGAATTGACTAGATTCTCCAGATTCAATGAGTTCAGACACCATCTTCTTCATAGAAAATACATTCTCAGAAGATATCAGTGCTGTACCTTGTGGTTCAGTATGACTAACCACATTTGAACTACTGGAGGCATGGTTATAGGCATCTTGTTCTGCCACAACTCTCTGAGCTTGATTTTCTTCAGTGTACCTGAAAGCTCCATATAAAGTTGAAAGAGTGTGTGTGTGCAGAGTTTTTACCTTGTCGTAAGACCAGGATCATGTGAGACCATTTGGTGGGTAAAATATCACAAAATTTCTCCAGAAGTATATCCTTGTCTTTTTCAACCCCGAGTCCTCTCAACTGGTTTTATGATACTCATAAATCTGGTGTAAGTACCAGTGAGAGACTCATTGGGCTGAGCAAAAAATGACTCATACCTCTTGTTTAAGGAGACTTTTCTGGTGACAATGGTGTCATCTCCTCCTTCATGCTGGTTCAATAGTTCATCCCACATGGTTTTAGCACTGGGAAAAAAAGAACTAGTGTGGGAATTAGGGTTTCAGAACAGCCCCGAGGATCATGTTTTTGAGAAGGGTATCTAGATTTACCAATCTCCTCTCCTCTTCAGACCAATGTTCCTCCCTCTTTTCCCGACCTCTTCTAGATCCAGTTGGATCAAGGAGAGCATTGAGAGGTGATGTGGGGACATAAGGTCCTTCATTTAAAATTTTCATCATGTTTCTCTCAATACCAGTGATATACAATATCATCCTAGCCTTCCACGTACCAAATTCATTGCTATTCCCACTGAATTTAGGAACATGATTATTTGAGTAGTGCACATGCACATGTGGAGAAGCAGGAGTAGGAGGAGGAGGAGGAGGTGGATTAGTGTTAACAGGTGGTTCATTATTTTGATCATTAACATTAACATTAGGATCAGGACCAAAATTAAAATTTCCTTGTGTATTTTCTGAGTTGGCCATCAATGAAACAGATCTAAGCAATGTTTAGCCTTCTGCTCTGATACCAATTGTAAAGTCCCTAGCGAGATGGTTAACCCAGAAGTGTAAAATACAACAAGTCTAATAAGCACTAGATTGGACTAGTATTACTTGAATATAAATGCAAGTATATAAACAAAGTAATACAAGACTTAAAGTAAAGGTGGAACACAATGTAATATTTTCAAGTGTATTTTATTTATGATGTTAAATAAAATACAAGGTTGTGCGGAATCAAGATAATACAAATATGTAAGTATCCTAACAACCTATGAATTACAAATGATCTATATTTGCCAAATAAACTCTTTGGATCGAGATACTTAAAGTTGTGAAGTATCCCTGTTACGATCGAGAGTATTTAGACAAATTCACCTTTAATATCCAAAAGTAATTTTAACGAAGAAATGACTTTGTATTTATAGGCAAACAAATTCACCAGTGAATCTGTGCCGTACAAATATGGTTGCATGCATTTAATGAACCGACAAGGTCATTAAATGCATTGGTTAAGGTACAAGGATAAAGTCACATCAATATGACTTTATTCTTTTAACCAACCACCTTTACACACGTAAGTACTTTGGTAAAGAACAAGTGGAATGTTCTTTGGAAAGTATGTAAAGGCAAAAAGTCAATTCCTCGATATGAGTGTTCAAACTTGTAAGGTCTAGAACACTGACAATCCTCCAGTCGTAGATCTGGTAAGACTTCCAGTGGACTCCGCCATTTGTCAGTCTTCGTTCTTCTAACTTCAGTCTTTGACTTCAGTGAGAATGTCTTCAGTAGAATAGATCTGGACTGGGGTGAAGTCCAGTGAGCTAATCTGGAATACTCCAGATTTCCTATACAAGTATTTTCTCACTGGTCTTCCATTATTTCTGGACAAATCTTCAGTAGGGCTCCAGTCTCCAAGTCTGGAGTAGGTCCAGTAAATACTATTTCTGGATAAGTCTTTAGAAACTCTCCAGATAACAAGTCTGGAGTGAGTCCAGTAAATCTAGACCTAACAGCTTTAATTGTATTAGACTGTCCAATTTATTGAACTCGTATTCAGTGGGCCCAGTTCCAAATGAGGATGACTTGTATCCGTATTTTGGGGTCCACATTTGAACGATTGTACTTGTATTGAACATGTATTGGCATTAATGGATGTAATCTCTATTTACCTTCTGATTAGTACGCAATTTTTTGTTAACCCTGTATTTCCGATACAACGGGTGTGACAGTGGACTAGAAGAATTAAAACAAAAGGTTGTAACCAATGTACACTTGGTCTCAGTCACACAAAGTTTTAGAATGGGTCACTGCAAATATGGGTCATGCGTGTTCTGCAAGGCCGGATGTGGTGAGCCGACATGTGGCCCATTAATGTATATAAGAGGTTTTTAGTTTTGAACTAGTAATTGTAACTGTGCGATGCTGCGAAACACGTTTTTACACGACATAATTTCGGATTACTTACAATACATAAGAGTATTATTTAATATAAATACATTTATGCCAAATTTTTTAACCCAAAAGAGAAGCCAACAAAATAATTAACAATAATAAAAAAAATATATAAGAACAATATACATAATAATATGTAAAAAAACATAGAACAAAACAATAAGTATATTAATGCAAATAATGATAAATTGACGACGGTGATGTAATATATTGTCTTGATTTAAATGTTACATGAACGTAAGACGTAACGATAAAAGTTAAAAGAATAGAAACTTTATAAGGTAAAAATGAAAAGAGGCAAAACTTAAAAGGTATTGTACAATTCATGCACATAAAGTTATACTATGTTACGGTAAAAGTTAAAGGATAAAAACTTTAGTAGGTAAAATTAAAAATTGACAAAAAAAAATTATTTAAGAAATTATATATAAAATGCTTGTAATAATAGTTGGAAAAAAAAATAAACATACTTGTACTAATAGCTTTGAAAATTGTAAAAAGCATATTGGTTTTTAGTATGTATATGTATATAATATAATTTCGCAAAGTGCAATATTATATATGCTCGTTATATAAGGGTTTAGACTTTAGAAATGCCGTTAGAAGAAAAATAAAGGGATGTAGAAATGGAAATGAGATGTTGATAAGACCACATAAATTAAGTCAAATGGACTTATCTATACTATATTATAAAGCAAATTAATGTTTGATTTTCAACATTGAACTTAAAATTTCAATATTGATTTTAAGTTTCAACATTTACATCCCCAAAATGCCCCTCCTATCTATTCTTTATTTACCTAAAATAACTATAATACCCTTTCTCTCTCCTCAAATCTCAACCAATCATTTTTTTTCTTTCTCCTCCATAAATCATTTTATTATTTTAATTCATTCAAAATCTTTTATCTCAAAAACCGTACATCGATAAATTATAAAAATTATATGGGTGTTCTTAAAATTTCATTCTCTTTCATTAGAGTGGTCATTCGATATACTTTTGACGAATTTTAAATCTGAGGGCGGAGCCCGTACGGCCAAGGGCGGAGCCCGTCGGGTAGATCACCCCATCACCGCCACCGCCGACGCCGCCATTACATCACCACCCGTCATCACCTCCATCACCGCCGCAACGCGCGGGTACCGTTCTCGTCTTCTTAAATAACTTATATATGAGAAATCTCAATTTTTTTAAGTGGTGTTGGAACTTTTCTTAAATAACTTATATATGAGAAATCTCAATTTTTTTAAGTGGTGTTGGAACTTTTCTTAAATAACTTATATATGAGAAATCTCAATTTTTTTAAGTGGTGTTGGAACTTTAGTATTAAACCTCATTATAAAATTTGCAACACTATTTAGAGCATCTGGTGTCGGTTCTTCGTCGTTATCGTTGTTTGGTGTGTTGATAACTTTGTGTTTGGGTCATTCGGAGTTCTTTTTTTCTTTTCACACGCACAAATAAATAATAAGTACAGACATTACCTTCTTTAATATGACAAAGTGAATGTGAACGGTAATTAACGAAGATTAAGTTATATATTTAACTCGCGTAATTTTTATTAAAAGTGATAGTAGATGAGTTGGTTTGTGCTTTGTCACTCATGTGTAATTGTGTATTGACGAGAGTTCGAAACTCCGACTTTTTTTTTTTTTCACTTTTATCATTAAATTTTTAACAACAACAACAACAACAAGGTACCCAATCCCGACATAAGTCGGGCTATGGGGGAGGTATGATGTAGACAGACCTTACCCCTACACAAAGGTACAACAAGGTACCCAATCCCGACATAAGTCGGGCTATGGGGGAGGTATGATGTAGACAGACCTTACCCCTACTCAAAGGTAGGGAGGCTGATTTCTTAAAAACTCTCGCTGGCAACATATAAGGTGGATTAGTGGTCTTTTCTTCGCTACGTGGCTGCTTCTTCAAGACAAGGATTTCAATAATGAAAATCTCTTTATTTTATATTCCTCTGAAGTCTATTTTCTAGGGTTCTAATTGGTTAAGATGATGGTGTTGCTACTGTCTCCATTGGGTTAGGTAATCTTTGTTGTTTCTTTTAGATTGTAATTGTTGGCTTACATAATTATTGTTGAAGTTTATTCTAGATTTCGATTAGTTATCATCTGAAGTTTTGTATGTCTTTCATTAAATTTGTATTTTGGTTTATTAATTATGGTATAAGTTCATTAGCCATTGACTGTGTTTTCACTTTTAGCTCTTTAACTAATTAATTAGGTCAACCACCAAGACTGTATATATGTGTGGTTACGTATGTATAATTTTCGACATTTCCCTAATTAATTAATTAAGTGAACCACCTGTATATATGTAGTTTGTTATGTAATATTTTCCAACTTGTATTCCTTACATTCTTTATGTTTTGGTTTATAGATGTTGTAATAATTGTCTTTGTTGAGTGTTTAACTTTATAGAAATAACGAATTCTTCGTCAAAGACGTTTATCGTTTGGGTTGTGATTGTCGGGGTTTGGATTTGGTTGTATATGTTTTGTGGTGAAAGAGGATTATCATTTGGGTTGCCATTGTTCACGATCCCAATTGGACGTTATTGTCGGGGCAACCATATCTTTGCTCTGGTTGGCTGATTCTTCCGATTCATTATTCATCATATTGTAGTGCATCTGCTCTTGATTTTGATTACAATAAGGTAATGTAGGTTATTAATTTCTTTGTTTTACGACCTTTCATTAACACAAGTTAACTTTGTCGTTGTATAGTTTATATATGTACATATGATCAGAAGTTTATTATCAGAGTTGTTAAGGTCAATTTTGTTATTATCATTTCATTTTAAGCTTAACAAAAATACCTAACGTTGACATGATGTGCGGTGTTAAACAGCAAACCAGGTTACTGTGGCATACTAAACCGGCCAATATAAGATGAAAGCAAGAACGATTGTGACCCATTTGTTGGCTTCAATATCATAGACTCCAGGTATTGTTATAAATATCAATCTTCACTATATTGTACTTTCATACACTAAGTTTGCTACCTGTACGGCAACGAAGTCATTCCAGTCTTTAGATCTACTTGACCCCTTGCTCTTCTATACCTTACTCTTGATAGCTTTTGTATTTCCTAACCCTCACCGTAGCCTCTATATTCCAAACAAAACAAATAAAAAAAACAATGCCACCCATCGGGCGGTTGCTCCTTTTTCGAGGTTATTTGCTATTGTTGATGCTACTATTTTGCAGTAAATTGGTTGCTTGGAAACTGCATTACGGCTATTTTTATTCATTTCTGCAGGTTTAAGGGCTGTTTGAAACCTATTTGGAGGTTGTTTGAAAGCTGTATGATAGCTGTTTTTTGCTATTTTAACTGCTGTTTGGAGGCCGTTTGAAAGCTGATTGGGGGCTGTTCAAATGCTGTTTTGTGCAGAATTTTGTGGTTGTTCTTGAGATTACGTTGTCAACAATGATTCTGTGAGTAAGGTAATCTTTTATATTTCCATTTTCTTGGGCGATTAATGTTTACACTACTCTTTTATTAGACTTTTTTAATCTTCATCAATGATATCAGTTATCGTATTTGTTGTTCCTGAATGATTGAATCAATGTTTTTTGGCAGATTCATGTTTTAGCATTGTTGTTTTCTATGTCAAAGATTCAAACTTCTGTTATACATACAAATAGTTGAATATTTTAATACGTTACTGGTTTTCGTTTCTTTAGTTATACACAAATTGCTTTATTGATAAAAGCAATGCAGTCAAGCTCGACGTCTAACTTTTTGTTGTTGATTATTAACTGTTGTAACTTAAGATTCATGTGTGTATGTCTATCTATATATATTGTGTGATGGCAGCTCCAGGTTGCGGATGAGGCAGTATCGTTGCTAATGGGCGTTAATTTTCTGGTCGATGAAGAAGCTAAGAAACAATAGAAGAGAGAGGATGACCTTTGGAAAAGAGATGAAATTTTGCAAGCATTATATGAACTAAAAAGTAGCAAAACTAAGAATGAAAAATTGAATCATCGTGTTCTTGGGAAAACATATTCAGGTAGCAAAAGAAATCTGGAGTTACGCGGCTCAAAAAAGCAGTTGACCAATAATAGTTGAAGGAATTGGTATCGATGGGGTAAGTTGTCAGAATTTGTAATTTTGTGCTTTTGTCCTAAAGTTTCCATTTTGGCTAAAAGATTATGGCAACAAATGGGAGAGTTAACGATTCTTTGTTGCCTATTTATGTAAGTTCATGTGTGTCTTGATGGTTCTGTTTGATAATATTTATATGTTACTGTTGGTAGCTGTAGCTGCTGTTCACAATTTCAGAACAGAAGAACTACCTTAAATAATCTGCTTTAGCAAATTGCACAAGGTGGGAATGCACCAGCCACAGGTCCAGTAGTCGTCAATAGTTCAGTTAACATATTGAGTAGATTGAAACTCTTCTAAACAGGTAATGCAATGTATTTGCTTTTGATTAGTGTGATGTGAAGTTGCAATAAGTGTAGTAACCAGTTCTGGTATTTGGCTTTAAGTTATCTCCAGAAAGCTAATGTTAATTTTTTATCCTTCCATGTAATTTGTAAAATGTTTTCTCGAAGGTAACCTTTTTCTTATAAGGGATCTTATCTGAATCTTATACACTCTTTATCCCATGGTTCCGCATATAAAGCCCAAATTGAAGTTCATACCTTTTTAAAAGCAGACCTTTTTAGGATTTAGATTTCCTACATGTATGTTCTATAGATGCCTGATCTTTCTCAATGCATTAAGTTATTTTCTAACTTTTAACCACAGAATATTTTAAACCGTGTCATATGTTGTTATGTTGTTAGGACCAGTTCACCTGGTAAACTGGCCAGTCTCCAGTTGCACCTGGAGACCCAGTGAAACTGAGACCTAGATGATTTGTCGAGAAATATATTGAAGTCCAGTTGCACCGTACAGTCAACGCAACTGAAGACTTCCTCCAGTTGAGAACTGACCAAGTTGAAGAATCATTCCAGTTGAAGTCGAAGACAACAAATGGAAGATAGAGAATGGCAATGGCAGCGAAGCCCAGTTGACATTCTAGTCAGTTACAAACTGGAGACCATCAGTGGAAAGCTCTTACAAGCTTTACACTGATTACGAGGAATTGACTTTTATGCTTTATGTACCTTTACCCGGATAATAAAGATTTATCTTATTATTTAATTGCAAAAAGGTACATAAAGGTGGTTTAGTAAAGTTGCTTTATCATGCGACTTTACACTGCATTTTAAGGAATTAAATGTTATTCCTTAAATGATATCAACCACATTTGTACGGCCAAAGTTAACATCCCAATGTTAACTTTGCCTATAAATACAAGTCATTGCACAACAAGAATATGAAGTGAATTCACAAAGTAAATCACATAAGTTGAATACTTCACACTTTGCAAACCTGCAATATTCTTGGTGAACTTGTGCAATATTCTCTCAATCGTTAAAAGGAACATTTCACAACTTTAAGTGTTTCGATTGTCTTGAGAAATTACGAGTGTAGATCAATTGTATTTCATAGGTTGTTAGGATATTTCATTCTTGTATTATCTTGGTTCCGCAACAACCTTGTAATTTATTTAACATCAATAAATAAATTACACATTGAAAATTACATATTGTCTCATCAAGTTATTTACAAGTTATTTGTATTATTGCATTGTTCTTTACTTATTGTCATATATAAGTAATCTATCTAGAACTTGGTATATACTCACTGCAACTGGTCGTCTCCAGTTCAGTGCATATATTGCAAAGTAACTCCACCATCGACATAGAGGTGTCTTCAGTAGTACCATCTATTGAGTTGGGACTTACAAGTGGTATCACAGCAGAAGGCTAATAAACTTGCCTAGATCTGCTAAGATGAACACTACTGAAGGTGGAGATGGTTCTGGTCAAGGTGAAATCCCTTTGAATAATAATGCCCAACCTTTTCAAAATGCTAATACTAACCCTCCTCCCCCTACTACCCCAAATCACGTCCATGTACATTATTCTAACACTCCTGTTCCCAAATTCGATGAAAACAGTGAGACTTTTGGTACATGGAAGGCTAGAATGCTTTTGCATTTTGGTGGAATTGAAAGGTATATGTTGAAAATCCTTAAGGATGGACCATATATACCCATGTCTCTTGGGGTAAGTCCTCTTCTTGATCCAACTGGAAGAAGAGGTTCAAGAAAAGCTCGAAGACCATTGGTCTGATGAGGATCGTAGACTTGTTGATCTGGACACCAGACTCAAGAACATGATCCTTGGGGCTGTTCCTGAAGATCTAATTCCAACACTTGTGCTGTTTCCCCAGTGCAAAATCAATGTGGGATGAATTAGTTATTCAGTTTGAAGGAGGTGATGACACTATTGTCACCAGAAAAGTTGCCTTGAACAAGAAGTATGAATCCTTCTTTGCCTTGCCCAATGAAAGTCTAACTGGTACATACACCAGATTTTTTAGCCTCATTAATCAGTTGAGAGGCTTGGGTGTAGAGAAGGATAAAGATATTCTTCTTGAGAAGTTTTGTGATATTCCTCCTTCCAAATGGGAAAACATGGTTCTTGTCTTGAGACAAGGTAAAACCTTGCACAGCCATACTCTTGCATCGCTCTATGGAGCCTTCAGATTCACTGAAGATAATAATGCTGCAAGACTGGGGCTGAGCAAGATGCCATGAACCATGCCCAGAGTTCCAAGGTTGCTAGTGTAACTGAGCGACCTTGTGCTGCTTTAATGTCTGCAGAGAGTGTCCAGGTACACTCAATGAAGGAGATGTTAAATAGTTTCTTAAACTCTGGTCTGACCACTGAAAACAGTGATGGTTGTAATGAAACTGACGATGATGATCTGGTAGCCATGATTGCTAAAACCTTAACAGGTTTAAGCATAAATCTAAAAGATTTAATGGCCCAAACAATGCTTCCAGCTCCAGCTCTCTGAATAAAACCAATCTTACATGCTATAAGTGTGGTAAGAAAAGTCACTTTATGAAGGAATGCCGATCTAGTCAGTTGAATAACCAAACTGGCCCCTTTGTCCCTAATTTCAATCGGCCTGATGAATTGCTACAAAGCTAAATACAAGAAGCTTAAGGCCCAGATTGCCCTCCTGTCCATGGAAAAGGAAAAGGATCAGTGCTTAATGGCACAAACTGAGGGAAAATGGGAGTACTCTGATGACTCATCAGCTGATGAAGAAGAGGAAAGGGACATGTGTTTCATGGCCTTGGAAAATCAACAGCAGCATGTGGCAAAAGAAGATGTCATCACTAGAAGATGGGTGGACATCATCTTGAAAAAGGTATGTGATTATGATCACCAAGTTGACCCAGAACTGAAACTGGACCTGGCTGAATCATTAAGTGGTGATTTAGCTTTTGTGAAAACTGTAAAAGCTGATAGTGAAAGATATCTTGACACTATCTTAATTGAACTGAACAATGTTAAACCACAACTGAATGATTTACAAAGTGTCCAGTTGGCTCTCAAGGAGTCAGTTTTAAAGATTGAGGCTTTAGAACTTGATAATCAAAAACTCTTTTCTGATCTTGAAAAAGAACAAAAGATTATCAAGTCATGGGTAAAAGCATCTGGTAAAAACTATGATGCATTTTCAAGAACTATCGATGCCCAGAAGAATGCATGGAAATCTGGAGATCTGGAGATGGCAGCTCTCATAGCAGATCTTTATGCATTGCCTCCAGCTCTCAGGGTTGAAACTTCTTATGATCAACCTGAAGCTGTTGAAACTGAAACCTTTGAGACCAACCCCATTGAGGTTAAAACTGGAGCCAAACAGGCTAAAGCTCCAGTCAAAAAGGCCACTGGTAACAAGCCTTTACCTCAAAAGTCTAAGGTGCCCAAGACCCGACAGACTAAAGCTCCAGTTGAACCAAGGTCCAAGGTTCAACTGCCTGATGAAAATAATATTTTGGTTAATCTGGAAAGTCAACTCCAACTTTTGTCTCGACAGGTTCAGAGTTGTACTGCCCGGATTAAAATTCTGGAAGGAGGCTCATTACCTCTCGTTTTCAAACAAAATATTAAACCACTCCCATCAAAACCTAATCAAAAAAATGTTCCATCTGGAACTAAATCTGGTAAAAATAAGGGGAGTAAGTATCTAGTACCAATCGTTTTTACTCCTGCACCTGGAGCTGGTGAAAAGCTCCAGATGCAGCCTCCAGTTCAACACCTCAACAATCAACTGTGACTTCTGTAGAGAAGTCCAGTGAACCCATCAAGAAAAGATGGGTTCACAAAAATAACTAATGATTTTTGTGGGTGTGCAGGGCGATCGAAAGAAGAATATCTGGTATCTGGACAGCGCTGCTGGCCGGACTATGACCGGATGTAAGCCCCTGCTAGAAGAGTTCACTGTCCAAGATGGACCGACAGTGACGTTTGGTAATGATCAATCTAGAAAGACTGAAGGATATGGTGTGCTCAATAATGGACAAGTCGAATTCAAAAGAGTTGCATTTGTGAATGGTTTGAAATACAACCTGATCAGTGTCAGCCAACTTTGTGATGATGGCTTCAGAGTTTTGTTCGATATTGCTCAAGGCACCATATTTAACAAGGATTGGAAAGTGGTGATGATTGCACCAGAAAAGGAAATGTGTACATCATGGATATGGAACCAGCTCCAAAAGAGCAATGTTTCTATACCAAGGCTGATGAAGACACCAACTGGATATGGCATAAAAGACTATCCCATCTTAATTTTAAGAATATCAACAAGTTGTCTCGCAAACAACTGGTTGATGGGATACCTAAGATTTCTTTTAATAAAGAAAAGCCATGTCCAGGGTGTGAGATGGGCAAGCAAAAAAGGGCCAGTTTCAAAACTAGGCAAAATTTTAGCATCACTGAACCTCTTCACATGCTACATATGGATCTTTTTGGTCCAGTGAATGTTCAAACTAGAGCTAGAAAGAAGTACACTCTAGTTGTGGTTGATGAATTCACTAGATATTGCTGGGTGGTATTCATCAGATCCAAAAGTGATGCACCTGCTGAAATCATCTCTCTTATCAAAAGAATTGAGCTCAAGTATACTCGAAAAGTTTGTCAGTTGCGAAGTGATAATGGTACTGAATTCCAAAATAAGGTACTTGAAACATTTTGCAATGACACTGGCATCTCTCAAAACTTCTCATCAGTTCACTCTCCAAAGCAAAATGGAGTTGTGGAAAGAAAGAATCGCACACTGATAGAAGCAGCCAGAAGTATGCTATCTGAATCTGGTCTTCCCACCAGTTTTTGGGCTGAGGCAGTTGCAACTGCTTGTCACACCCAAAACCGGTCAGTCTACATCAAGAGACATAAGAAGACTGCCTATGAAGTACTCAGGAATCGTAAACCAAATATTGGATACTTTCATGTATTTGGTTGTCCAGTTTATATCTTAAACGATTCCAGTCAGCTTGGAAAGTTTGATTCAAAAGCTGATAAAGGTGTATTTTTAGGTTATTCAGATATTCGAAAGGCCTTTAGAGTTTATAATTATAGACTCCAAAAGGTTCATGAGACAATTCATGTCACATTCGATGAATCAACTGAAGCAATCAATAAGAGACCAAGCCTTGATATTACTCCAGTCATTCCAATCAATTTTGGTGAAACTGACCAAGTTCATCCGTCAGTTGTTTCACCAAAGGATGTTTCCAGTTACAACAAATTGGAACCAGTTAAGAAGAAGAACACCACCAGTGACACATCATTCTATCCCTCCATCAATTTCAACTTACCACAAGAATTGGTGATTGGATCTGATGTACGTGCCACTCCAATATCAGCACCAGTTCAAACTCCAACTTCTCCAGTTCTTCACGAAATGCCATTGAATGTAGAATTTCATGATGCAAATCGTGACCTCATTGACTCTGATGAGGATGTAGAAGTAGTTTGGATTGATCCTTCTCCAGATGCTATTGCAACTGAAGAAGCTCGTCAGGTGACTTGCATTGATATTGTGTTACACCAGCCTAGTCATTACAATAGATGGACTCGAGCACATCCAATTGAACAGATTGTGGGAGATCCAAATAGTGGGGTTCAGACTAGAAGAGCCACAAGTGAGCAATGCTTAAACGTCACCTTCTTATCACTAATTGAACCAAAGAAGATTGACGAGGCTATGGCAGACCCAAGCTGGGTGGAAGCTATGCAAGAAGAGCTCGTCTAGTTTGAAAGGAACAATGTTTGGGAGCTTGTTCCTTGTCCACCAGGGTTAAAGAAAGAACCCATTGGTACCAGATGGGTCTACCGAAACAAGATGGATGAAGAT
Source organism: Erigeron breviscapus (assembly GCA_034093135.1). Lineage (NCBI taxonomy): Eukaryota > Viridiplantae > Streptophyta > Magnoliopsida > Asterales > Asteraceae > Erigeron > Erigeron breviscapus. The sequence goes on along the minus strand of CM067170.1, from coordinate 123,232,725 downwards.
GGCCATGTTGTAAGAAACAAGGCCAGATTAGTTGCCCGGGGTTATTGTCAAGCAGAAGGCGTTGACTTTGATGAAACGTTTGCTCCAGTTGCAAGACTTGAAGCCATCAGAATATTTCTGGCTTATGCAGCCCATCTGCAGTTCAAGGTCTTCCAGATGGATGTCAAAAGTGCGTTCCTTAATGGAACATTGGAAGAAAAAGTTTATGTTAAGCAGACTCCAGGTTTCATCGATGAGAAGCATCCTCATTGGGTTTATAGACTGAACAAAGCATTGTATGGTCTAAGACAAGCCCAAGAGCCTGGTATGATACTTTAACTAAACATCTTCTTAAAAATGGCTTTCAAAGAGGTGCAATAGATAATACTTATTTATCTTGAAAGAAAGAGGTAATATCTTATTGGTACAAATTTATGTTGATGACATTATATTTGGTTTAACTGATGATTCAATGTGTAAAAAGTTTTCTAAAATCATGTCATCTGAGTATGAGATGAGTTTAACGGGTGAATTAACATTTTTCTTAGGTCTTCAGATTAAGCAAACTGAAAATGGAATTTTCATAAACCAAGGAAAATATGTCAGAGATTTGTTAAGAAAATACAAATATGATTCAATCCCATCGAAAAACATACCTATTGCAGCACCATTAAATTTGGACTCTGACCCAACTGGCAAACCAGTTAACATAACTGACTATCGTGGTATGGTTGGTTCACTGATGTACTTAACTGCCAGTCGACCAGATATAATGTTTGCAACATGTTTATGTGCCAGGTTTCAGGCTAACCCTAAAGAATCACATTTGCACGCTGTAAAGCGCATCTTTAGATACCTGAAAGGGTGTCCTAATCTTGGTCTTTGGTACCCCAAAGGCTCAGGATTAGATCTAATGGGTTATTCAGATTCTGATCATGCAGGTTGTAAGATAGATAGAAAATCAACAACTGGTGGTTGTCATTTCCTTGGAGGAAAACTGGTAAGTTGGACCAGCAAGAATCAGACTTCAGTCTCTATGTCCACTGCTGAGGTAGAGTACATTTCTGCGGCCAGTTGCTGTGCCCAGATTCTCTGGATCAAGAACCAGTTACTAGATTATGGTCAAAAGTATACAAGGACCCCAATCTTTTATGACAACACCAGTGCAATTGCTATATCTCACAACCCAGTGATGCACTCCAAAACAAAGCATATTGACATCAGGTATCATTTTATTCGTGATCATGTTATGAAAGGAGACATTGAAATTTATTTCATCCCCACTGACAAACAGTTAGCTGATGTTTTTACAAAACCTCTCGATGAGAAAACCTTTAAACATCTCATCAGCGAACTGGGAATGTTAAATCCTTAAAAACTGGAGCTTTCTTTGTTATTGAACGCGTCAGTGACACTGATGAAGTTCTCCAGTTGAGGAGGTCCAGATAATCTTTGCTCGCCAGGCTATCGAACGCCTTTGTGATACTATCTTGGCACTAATTGATTTCTGGATCATCATTTTAGGGGAAAGACTCAAAATAATTTTCTGACTAAAATTCATTTTTGTTTGAAAATGGCAACTGGAGAACTCTTCAGTTGGAAACTGGCACTGGACTGATCCTCCAGTGACCAGGTTCAGTCTTGTCTTGTTTTTATAACGTTAGAAATACTTGGTCAATATTTGTGACACGTGATGATACTCGAGTGTTTTAAACCACTTGATATCGTGATCTGACGTGTTTTAAGCCATTTTAGTACTTGACAACTGTTTGTATTGGGAAAATAAAAAGTGAGTGGGCGCGTGGGTAAGATAAGCCGTCGTAGCATTTAATGCTGACATGGTAGCATTTAATGTTGACATGGCAAATTATTATTTTATTTCAAAATTCAAACTCAATTTGTGAAAATATCTACAAAAGGATTTTGTTTAATAAAATATAATTTTTGGTATTTCATTGGGATCTTGAATCCATTATAAATACCCTTATTTACTCCGAACTCATTTACTTCTTTCTCTTATATTCTTTCATTTACTTCCCAATCATCAAAATTGCTTCATTTCTCTCTCTGCTTCACAAATCAAGAACCCTAATTCCCAAAATTCAATTTCATTTTCCTATGGCACCTAGATCATCTCGTTCAAGAGATGTAAATCTCTTGACTGTTCCATATGCTCCTTCACCAGATGTCAAACCGGCATCTGGTGCTCCTAGTAATGCTTCGGTCATCAAACTAAATCCTAATAATCGATGGCAAGCTTACGAGGATCTCAAGGGTCCAATACCCTTATTGGTAGAATCCAAATTTTTTTAAGGATTCTCCAATAGGACCCTCATTCTCTCTAAACCCACGCAAGTTGTTTCACAACTACTTGTGTGAGTTTTGGTACACTGCCGTTCTTTCTTCCGATTGTTCCTCCATCAATTTCACATTAAAGGATGGAACAATCCAGTGTACCTTGTCCACTGACGTATTGAGGGATGCCTTACACCTCAATTTCTGGAGAGAGGGTGAATCTCCAGTTGTCTTGCCCTTAAATATAAATTTTCGCCAAGTCCTCCTTGAAATGGGACACAAGGAGTGCTTGGAGAATGGAGTTGAAGACGAAGGGTGCGATGACCATGAAGGGTCTTACACCTTCATGGAGGTATTTTTTCATCCACCTGGTGGAGAGCATGGGTGGGAGATCTGGTGGTCTTGACCAGATTAACTCTTCACAAGCAGAAATGACTTACTGCTTGTGGAACGGATTGAGAGTAGACTTTGCAGATATCTTGTATAGAAGCCTAGTACAAAAACTGAAGGGCACAAGGGGTGTTTGTATCCCCTTCTCAAGGTTTCTCCCTCTCTGTTTTAAACATATTCTGGGCAGAGAAGCATATTTAAGTACAGATTCACCGTACACTGCTCCAGATATGTTAAGGAATTTAGACTCTCTGGTATCTAAAGCTGGAGAGGTCGAAATTCCAGAACGAATGCAACTCGCATTCGCTTCAACTGATGCACCTATTGAAGGTGAGTCAGAAAGGCAACTGGGCGGGCCTCAAAATAATGAGGGACCCTCCAGTTCGTCTAATGTTGTGGTTGAGGATAGAGCAACCATAACTGAAGCAACTCCAATTACATCTATCCCTGGTGAAGATACTTCGGTATCTGATCCACCAACAGATACACCCATCCAGGAAACTGGGGAAGGTCATCTGGAGACTGACCTTTCTGGTCAACCCTCAGTTACATTCATGGATCTGGACATGAATGTTAATGACGAGGAAATCCTTATAGAGTCTTCGGATTCTGAAGGAACTGAAACAGACTTGGAGAATTTTGATTCTGCTGTACCAGATCAAAACCCTTCATCTCCAGTCTCACTTCCAGATGCATCAATTTCACTTTCACCCTCCCAAGAAAATGTGCCTACTGATATATCTTTCCAAACTTATACCGCTCCTTCACCAACTGGGCAATTCTCATTTGCTCGAGAAATGCCACCCCCACCGACACCGTTGTTCACACCTGAGCATTCTCAGCATGAACAACACATTGATTTTCCAGTCCTTTCTTCATCCACCACTCCTATTATATCTTCAACTGCTGGCATGACAACTGGGGAGACTTCTTTAAGTTTGCCTCTTCCAGTTGCTCCAGTAGTAACTGCTGCTGGTCCTAGTGACACCTTCTCCTTCGTCACTGGACAGTCAAGTTGTCTCTTTACAAGCCGATCTCCAAAACCTTCTTACCAGGGTGGAGGAGATTCAAAAGACACTTGACAAAAACACCAAGTCCTTCTCCAGATACCACAAGGATCACTTAACCAACATCAAAGTGGTTGATCTGGGGATTAACAAGTTTTCATCAAATGAAGACTTGGTGTTTAAAAAGCTAAATGAGTTGGTCACTGGCTGCAACAATCTGGCTGGTACTTTAAAGGAAGCCTTTGACCTTACTCAGTCCAAGGTCACAAGTTCAATCTCCAATCTGCTTGGCAACACTGTAAGAACATCTGAAATAGATTTGAGGGAGATTGAAAGGCAGGTAAAGGAATTGATTGAAAAACCTGACCTAAATGTGACTGAACTTGGAGAGCAGTTGATGACTTCAGTTGGTCAGAAGATAGAGGATACGCTGGGTGCTAGAGAAGCACAATTAATTGAAAGGGTGATGTCTGAGATCACCAAGCTGGCCACTCCTCAGGTTGATCTGGCCCCACTCACCAGTGAGATCAAACAGTTGAGAGGCAGCATTGAGAATTTGAACACCCAGGTATCTCTACATGCTCAATCTTTAGATAAACTGACAACTGAAGTAGAGAATTTGAAGAAGAAGGATGATGAAGTAAAGGATAAGGTTGTCTCTGGTTTGGATGAAGACTCCAAAATCTTAAATGAATTAAAAACTGGTCAAGAACAGGTTACTGCAAATGTTTTGACCCAGTCAAAGGAGACCAACCATTTATGGAGGTCTTTCAGGATGATGTGTGGGATTTTCAAGGAGTGTAAGGACATGCAATCATGGCAGCCTCTTGACCGGTTGCCATCTCACCCTTCTGAATGGGAAGGTATTAGGGCAGGTCTAGATGCTGCCAAAGGGGAAAGAAGTGCAGTCCTTCCACCAGTTGCACCTGGAAGAACTTCATCTGGAAGTCAAGTTGGAAGAGAAATGGTTGTAGCTGCCAGTACTGAAGCTGGTGAGCAAGATGTTAGGGGGAATGTGTTGGATAAGGGAAAAGGTTTAGCTGGTGATGCATCTGCCCAGCCGGCCATTGATGTAATGTTAGAAACTGGCAATGCTGATATACTTCCTCCAGTTTCAGATAGTGATAGCAGAAGACTGGCTAGACTTGGCAATGATATTAAAGAAAGAAAGAAGATGAAACAAAGAAACCAAGTTGAAGCCAGGGCACATCTTGCACAGATCAAGTTGCTTGATATGAGTGATGCCAATCTTTTGGGTATCACTAAGGAGGAGTATGTCAGGGTTAAGAATGATCCCAGGATAGTTGACCAGTTGAAAGAAATGATGGATGTAGAACTGGACAGACACTATCTGAGGATGAAGCTGAATTCGATGCCAGAAGCTTGAACATTTCAGTGGAGAAGGCTAAGGAGAATAGGGCCAGTGGGATTCTTAAACGAATTGCAAATGTTAAGAAGGTTGTGAAGAAGGTATTGAATCCACCAAGAAGGATTCCACAACCAAGAAGACCACTGTCAAGAGATGCTGACCTTAGCACATTTGTTGAACCAATTGGCGAGGTATCTAATGAAGACATCAAGTCCGCTGTACTGGCTGCTGGTGCTGGGAGTATAAAAATAACAAATGAATCTGAAGCAAGAAGCTATTACTCCCAGATCATGTCAACCAGAAGACATAGTGGTACTATCAATGGTGTTAATGTAACAATCAAGCCAGGCACCAAAGTCTTTCACGTTGAAGTTAGTTATACCAGAGGGCCACTGGTTAAAACTGACAATCCTGGTGCAATGCAGTATGGGTTCAGTGAATGGGTGGAAATGGTGAATGTGTTGGATGCAAAGGCACAAAAGAATAGGTTTGAGAAAGCATGGGTGAACTTTCTAAGGGGCAAGATTCAACATAAAGAAAATCTGGAACAAAAGCTAAATATTGACCCTGAAGACTCACAACCTATTTCTTCAGTGACCAATAGAAGAAGAACTGGCGAAGGGCCATCTCATTAAGTTCTTTTTCCAGTTATCTACTTGTATTTTTGTTTTACATTCTGTA
>CM067170.1:123104504-123222004 GCA_034093135.1 Erigeron breviscapus | reverse complement strand
AGTTAGATTTACCTTACAAAAATCACCTCCAAGATCAAAACCCGAATTTGAGCTATTTAAGAAGATTTCTTGCACCTATGACCCCAAATTTTTGATATGATGATTACTTGATGATGAAGATGATGAATTTATGACTAACTTAGCTTAGATATCATTAAATGAAGATGAGATTTAGAGAGAGAGGGAGATAGATACTTACATTTAGTGAGGGAGTGGATAAGAGAAATAAATGTGTGGGTGTAAAAGTGAAAGAGTGAGGTAGGGTTGGGTCAAGATAGGGGGATGGGTCATGGGTTGTGGGTTTGACCCACGGGTTGACCCGACCATAACTAGCAAATTATAATCGTCTTACATTCACAAAATCATCCATTAAGTCTCGTCCAATATATAACACGTTCATTAAATAGTCAAATAAGGCTTCAAGTGAATCGACTAACTAAATTGGTTAGCCATTAACACGAACAAGTCAACGAGTCAAGAAATTGGAATTCCATAAATCATGAAATTAATATTGCATTTAGCCACGTTTAAACACGTCAACGTACAAGTCAAATAAGTCAAAATAGGCAAATGTTACATCATTCCCCCGTTAAAGGAATTTTGTCCCGAAATTCTAATCTAATTAGGCTCGTTAAATAAATGGGGATATTGGCTTTCATAGAATCTTCACGTTCCCAAGTAAATTCGGGCCCACGTCTAGCTTGCCATCTTACTTTAACGATCGTATACCGAGTGTTCTTAAGCTTTTTAGTTTGTCGGTCTAAGATTTCTACCGGCTCTTCCACGAATTTCAACGTTTTATCGACACGAATTTCTTCAAGGGGCATGTGAAGTGTTGGATCGGCCAAACACTTCCTAAGATTACAAATATGGAAAACGTTATGAACTCCACTCAAATCTTGAGGAAGCTCTAATCGATACGCCACCGGGCCAATTCGTTCAAGGATTTTAAATGGGCCAATATACCTCGGGCCCAACTTGCCACGTTTCACAAACCGAACCATGCCTTTCCAAGGGGACACCTTTAGCAAAACAAAATCACCGACTTCAAATTCAAGTGGTCGTCGTCTAACGTTTGCATACTTCATGTGTCTTTCCCGGGCTACTCTCAACTTCTCTTTAATTTGTGAGATCACCTTAGTCGTTTCAATAACAATTTCGGGTCCAATGAGTTGGCTTTCACCAACCTCCGCCCAAGCTAACGGTGACCTACATACTCTCCCATATAAAGCTCTAAACGACGCCATTTGAATGCTAGCATGATAGCTATTATTATAGGAGAATTCAACTAATGGTAGGTGCACATCCCAATTGCCACCGAACTCGATGGCACAAGCTCTTAACATATCTTCTAACGTTTGAATCGTCCTTTCACTTTGACCGTCGGTTTGAGGATGGAACGTCGTACTCATGTTAAGTTGAGTACCCATTGCTTTTTGGAACGCCTTCCAAAACTTTGAAGTAAATCGGGCATCCCGATCGGTTAATATGGAAATCGGCACTCCATGTTTGGATATCACTTCTTTGATGTACAAGTGTGCCATGGTGTCAAATTTATCATCTTCCCGGATGGCTAAGAAGTGAGCCGACTTAGTCAACCGGTCAATTATCACCCAAATGGTGTCCCGACCACTACTCGTTCTAGGTAACTTCGTGATGAAGTCCATGGCAATATCTTCCCATTTCCACTCCGGTGTTACCGGTTGAACTAGTAAACCGGGTGGTTTCTTGTGGTCGGCTTTTACTTGCAAACATATGATGCATTCACTAACGTATCTAGCAATGTCTTTCTTCATTCCCGGCCACCAATACAAGTCTCTCAAGCCAAAATACATCTTGTCAGAACCCGGATGAACCGAGTAGGCCGACTTATGAGCTTCATTCATCAATTTCAACCGCCATCCGCCAAGAACGGGAATCCACAATCGTTCAACAAAGTATAAACCGTCATCATTCTTTCTATCAAATTGTTCTTCTAAGCCATGCAAAGCTTCATTGATGAAGTTTTCCGGCCTAGTTGCCAACCTTTGTGCTTCAATGATGGAGTCACGAACACTCCTTTGCACGGTAAGGCTCATGGCTCTAATACGTCTTGGCTTTATACGTTCTTTTCGGCTCAAAGCATCGGCTACAACATTTGCTTTACCCGGGTGATACCGGATAACACAATCATAATCACTAAAAAGCTCAAGCCATCTTCGTTGCCTCATATTCAATTCACTTTGATCAAAAATGTGTTGAAGGCTTTTGTGATCGGTATAGATCACACTCTTGGTGCCATACAAGTAATGCCTCCAACATTTCAAAGCAAATATGACCGCTCCCAACTCTAAGTCATGAGTCGGGTAATTCTTCTCATGCACCTTCAATTGCCTAGATGCATAAGCAATCACCTTACCTCATTGCATTAAGACACAACCCAATCCTTGCCCGGACGCATCACAATAAACAACAAAATCATCGGCTCCATCGGGCAAGCTTAAAATGGGTGCATCACACAACTTGTCCTTCAACAATTGGAATGCTTGTTCTTGCTTTTCGCCCCAATCAAACCTTCTTTCCCGTTGAGTCAACAAGGTCAAAGGCTGGGCAATCTTGGAAAAATTTTCAATGAATCGTCTATAATAACCCGCCAAACCAAGAAATTGGCGAATCTCGGTTGGCGTCTCGGGTCGTCTCCAATTTTTCACCGCTTCAATTTACTTGGGTCCACGTGAATTCCTTCCTTGCTCACCACATGACCAAGAAAGTGGACCTCTTCAAGCCAAAATTCACATTTGGAGAACTTGGCATACAATTTCTCTTCCCGAAGCAACTCTAAGACTTTCTTCAAATGTTCGGCATGATCTTCTTTAGTTTTGGAGTAGATAAGGATGTCATCAATGAAGACAATGACAAACTTATCCAAGTAGGGCCGACACACCCGATTCATCAAATCCATGAACACCGCCGGTGCATTGGTCAACCCAAAAGGCATAACCGTGAATTCAAAATGCCCATAACGTGTACGAAAGGCCGTCTTGGGAATATCATCTTCATGGACACGTAATTGATGGTAACCCGACCGCAAATCAATCTTAGAAAGAAACGAGCACCTTGGAGTTGATCAAATAAATCATCAATCCTTGGAAGAGGATAACGATTTTTCACCGTGAGTTTGTTTAACTCTCGATAATCGATACACATACGAAAAGAGCCGTCTTTCTTTTTGACAAATAGAACCGGTGCACCCCACGGTGATTGACTAGGGCGGATGAAACCCTTTTCTTGAAGTTCTTTGAGTTGGGCGGCCAACTCTTGCATTTCGGTTATGGCTAAGCGATAGGGCGCTTTGGCCACGGGAGAAGCATTTGGAATGAGATCAATACGGAAATCGAGTTCACGAGATGGAGGCAAACCCGGTAGGTCATCCGGGAATACATCCATGAATCTATTAACCACGGGCACGGCTTTTATTTTGACTTTTGTGACATTGACATTATATACTTTTCCTTCCCACGGCTCGGTCGTCTCGCCTTGAACCACTAACTCTTCACCGTCTTCCAATGGAATTCTCACTACTCGACTACCACAATCTATAACCGCATTCATTGCCGACATCCAATCCATACCCACAATCACATCAAAACTACCGATATCGAAAGGAACCAAATCTATAAGGAATGGGTAGTCACATAACTCTAAGGTACAATCACGAACAACTTGATCAATTTTAGTTAGACCACCGTTTACCATTTCAAGTTCAAAGTAATACGACAAAGGACTAAGGCTAGCATCAATCAACGGGATGAAATCATTGGAAACAAGACTAAAATCGGCACCCGAGTCAAATAATACGGTGGCATATTGATTGTTGAGAAGAAAAGTACCTGCCACGACGTTTGGATCAACACGAGCCTCGGCCGCATTCACGGCAAAAGCCCATCCACGGGGAACAAGTTGTTGTAGAGCTTGTTGTTGCAGTTGGCCTTGATTTCCCCGGTTTTGATTGGGACCGGCGATTTGAAGTTGATTAGGATGCACGGTCACTTGAACTTGTTAGCCAATGAGATTTGGGCACCGGTTACGGTAGTGATCTTGGCTACCACATTCATAACAAGTACCCGGAGCCACCGGGGGACGTCTTGCATTTAGAGGAGCAACATTCAAAGGAGCAACTCGATGGTTAGTAGGACAAAACTTTGAAGTGTGACCCAGTTGGTTGCAATGGAAACAAACATCACATCTCATGGTAGGCCAATGATGACGGTTACACCTAGGGCATAAAGGACTAGCCCCGGCATAACCACCTTTTGGAGGACCCACCGCCGGCACAACCGCCGCATAAACCTTCCCACCACGACTAGGGCGCTTATGATCACGCCTCTCATCTTTCTTGGTGCCACTCGACTCGGCCACCTCTTTCCTCTTGCCATCACCCTTACTCAACTTACCACCCCTTATAAGCTCCAATGTCACACTAGCGGTGCGGGTGATTGTCTCTTTGATTGTCAATGGCATGGTGGGGTGAGAAACGAGCATTCTCACCTCGTGAGGCAATCCCGCAACATACTTCTCAACCTTTACATTTTTGGGTCTCACAAAGTGGGGAATGAGCCTAGAGAGTTGGCCAAAACGGCGAGTGTAACCCTCATAGTCTCCTCCCTTCATGGTAAGTCTAGAAAATTCTTCTTGCAAGTTTCTCATTTCGTGTGCCGGGCAATACTTAGCAATTATCATCTCCTTGAAGTCTCCCCAAAGTAGGTTGTTTGCCCCATCAATTCCCAATTCATCCACCTCCAAGTTCCACCATTCAAGGGCATCACCCTTCAACATCCCAGTGGCATAAGTAATTCGTTGCGCAAAGGAGCAACCACTACGAGCAATGATTGATTCAATTCTCTCTAGCCACTCTAAACAACCCGTGGCACCACCTTCTCCACCAACTTCCGGAGCTCCACAAGCCTTGAAGTCTTTAAACAAGCACCCTTGGTGGTAAGCATCGTAACCTCTTGGTTGAACAAAAGCTTCTCCTTTATTTCCACCACCGTTTGCATTCACATTTTCATCCTCATTTTCGTTTTCATTTTCATTATGAACCGCTTCATCTTCCGGTTCTTCTTGTTCATTTCTAGCTTCCATGGCCGCCGAGATTCGGGCCACTAGATCCGGCATGAGATCATTTAAGGCTTGAGTGATAACCTCGGTTGATACCCGAGGATTGGCACCACCCCCACCTCGGCCACCACGACCTCCACGACCTCCACGGCCTCCTCTACCACCACGACCACCTCTACCACCACGACCACCTACTACTTCTCTTGCTCATCTTGATTTCGGGGAATTCTCATGACTATCCTGAGCACACGTGTTAGATTAGCAAGTTAGTTCTCACGATTCACACACACGAGTTATCCAAATTCAATCATCACGTAACAAGTATTACATATCTAGGGTTTTCCCTAGACCTTCTAACATGCATATCTCTACGGGGATATTATCATGTCAATAATCTAAGGCTTCATTGATCATACAATTCACAATCAACAATACAATCACGAACCATTCAACACAATATAAAAGGGGTCAAGTCATAACAAGGCGGGTAAAGCATAGTCCGAATCTTAACTTCAACATTCAATACATTAAAGGTGTTTGTGTACAGGTGATACCAGCGGCTTTCCCTCCACACCGTTAATATATTGAATGGATGTCGGGACTCGGTTCCGTTATGCCCTCTAAGTATTAGTCGGGTATGTATACAGGGTGTACCAGCGGCTAACCCTCCACCTAACCAACACTCATCAAACATACCGGGTTACCTACTATACTTTATCCACAATGCGCAATCCACGAGGTCATTAACTTTATATGACATAGGGTAACCATAGATTCGTTGATCAGGCTCCTCTAGGGTTACCGAGTGTCATACTCCATCAATGCCATCATTTCACTTTGCTAGGGTTAAACAATTCCAATATTTACAAGAATATACGTCCACATCAATTTAACAAGTCATGGTGATATCCCGACACTTTTACATACGTCCATCAAGTCACCACATAACAATCAAGTCAACAAGTCATGAGAAACCTACGAACTCCGTTTAAACAAGTTTTATGCGTCAAACAATTCACGTTGCACACAAAATTTCCTATCATGCATGCTAATTATGAAATGTGGGTGCAATGGCTATAGGCTAGGTCGATCCACCTAATTCTCTACAACCACGGCTCTGATACCATTCTGTAACACCCCAACAAGGCGGAATCATGAGGGTTACATACTAAGCACATCACGACATGGAAATTAAGTAGAGACAAGTCTAAATGCATTAAAGGATTGGACAATCCATACAATTCAATCAATTACAAGTACCGGAATCATACAAAAATGCATAAGGAGCACGCCCATCAAACGTTTACAAAATAATAGTTCAAAAGATGGTAAATGATCCTAAGCATAACCCATAATCGGGAACTATGAATCACGGATCCATGAAGTCCAAGTCCAAGTCCAATCCTAGCATAATCAAGCAATCAATCATCCAATACGTCTTTGATTAACCTGTTCACCTGAAAAGTGTACTAAAATGTGTCAACATAAAGTTGGTGAGTTCGTAGGTTTAAGTAATGAAAATCAAGGTTCGGGATATCAACCGTTAACGATAAATGAGGATTAGAATACCTAATCACGTCCAAGGAAACCCTAAAAGGTTCCACGTTATCACAAGTCAACACAAGTCAATATCAACGTCCAATAATCGTCCATAAGTAGGTTAAACAACCCGTATCCACGGTTATGATCATGCCGAGTGTGGATTCGTCAACCCACCGTCCACGTCTTACAATATATATAAATACACGTTTTAATAAGATATTGTTATAATATGGCAATGATCATACCGGGTGTGGATTCGTCAATCCACCGTCCACGTCCACGTTTTACATAATATATATATATATATATATATATATATATAACTCATTAAACAAACAATAACTTGGAATATGTAACATCCGCAAATTTGGACCATTTGACTTTGTACGTAATTTGACTAGCGAATTAAATTGTTAATATAATTTCATTTATTTTAAGACTAAATAACTAGTGATGGACTTGATGGGTCGATTTATCAAATTATTATGTGAAACGACACTAGACTATATGAGAATTCAATTAGGAACTTAAATGGGTTAACCCATGATTCTTACCCAATACCCAACCTCATCCACTCCTAACTCTTCCATCCTCCTCCTCCACCCATTTCATTCCATCTTCTCTTTCTCTCTCTATTCTCTTCCAAGAACACACAAACACATGTATCTCCCTTTCTCTCTAGAATTTCTCATCTTAAATGGTTGGTTCTAGCAAGTTTTCCTCTAGATAAATCCTCATCACCATCTTCTTCACAACATATCAAAGATTTGACCTTCTAAGTGCAAGGAAACTCATGTTTTAAAGTCAAATTCGGACTTGGCAATTGGTGGGAGCTTTTGTAAGTATTCTTTAGCTTAAACTCTCTTTTATGTAGTGCAAAACTTGATTCTTGGTGTATCTAAACAAGTCTGGGTCGAAATCGGTTTCAAAAAGCTCAATTAGATTAAATTAGGGTTTTGAGTTCTTGATTTTGGCTCTTGGTCGATTTCCACTTGGGTTGGTGAAATGAATTGAGTTTTCTTGAAAGGGTTATGTTTATTTTGTGTAAAAGTGTTCCAAAATGAGTCTTAAACATTTTCCAACCGATTGGGTAGTCCAAAATGAAGTTATATTAGGGTTTTGGTCGTTTTTATGCTTTGTAGCTGCTGCTGCTCGTCCCTTTCTGTTTTGGCGTCTCATACGCCCTTGCTGGGCGTAACCTACGCTGGTTACTTGCTGGATGGACGTCCCTTACGTTGCTTGGGGCGTAAGCTACGCCATTTATCTGTAGGTTGGCGTCTGGTACGGTAGAACCGCCGTACCTTACGGTGCTCCACAAATACATTACGCCAAGGGTCCCCTGATTACGCCAACATGCATGCAAAACATGAATTTACAGCCCACCGTAGCCTACGGTAGACTTAACCGTACCTTACGCTAGTAGTTGCATGGCCACCGTAACTTTACGGTGTGATGACCGTAATTTACGGTCCCACATAATTATCCATTTTCAGTTTTTCTAATTTGAAGCCAATTCGTCTAGGATCGAGTCTGATTGTTCTTGGGGTTCCTCCTTGGCTCCTGTGGTGACATATTTGTGTTATAATAGTTGATTTATCTTACCAAAGTTCATATGAATATGATAGAGTAATGCAACATTGTACGTTAATGTGTACATTATGAATTATGATAAGTTGCGGTCGCGAAACGATTCTTGGACGACTCTAATTCGTTCCAAATCACTTTCTCTTAACTTCCCTAACGACCATGTCGAGTCTCGGGCCCCCCATAAACGTCTTAAATCACACCTTAACCCTAATTAGGGTTCTATATTGAATTGTAACATGTAATTAATATATATATATATGTATATTATCAAAATTATAGGTCATGGACACGTGGAGCTCATTGAACGATCATAACTCGACTTTAACTCATTATTAGCTTGCTTTTGCCGATCAAGGTGAGTTCCGTAACTCCCTACTCGCTTGAGATTCGGGCTGGAAAGTGCACACATACGTGTTTGATCGTTGTTTGATTTATTGATGGTTTGATTGGTTTATTTGATTTACTATGCATTCGTTTATGATCATATATTGTGTGATTAAATGTTTGATTTGAAGTTATGGTTTGATTGATTGTTGATTGATGGAATGGTTTGATCTATTGTTTGATGGATTTACGCATATGATAGTGATGTTGTGATTATTTAGGATAGTCGTACATACATGGAAGTTGGTTATGCCTTCAAAGGGTTTTAGATGTGGTGGGAAGGTTGCGGGTGACCCTATATATAAGCATCTAGGACTCGTTGAAAGTAGAATCCTTCTAAGTGTATGTACGTATAGTTTTGGTTGGTTTGATGGTTGATGATTGATGGATTTTTTATTGAGGTAAACAAGCTTATGTAATGATATGGATATTGGTGAGATGGATATGTACATCCAAGTGTATAAATGTATACACTTGTGTTGAATTGATGAAACGTACATGACTCTGGGTATATAGACATATATACACCGATGATTTTGAGATGCCACATTGTTCATTGGGTTGACATGTGAGTATCGTTGCATTGTTGACTCGATGGTCACACTTATGATATGCATTATGACATTGGCATGCATACGACACATATATTGATAATGACATCTCTGGTGCATATTCATTTCATGCACATGATTGCACTCTTGATATTGACATGAATTTAGCTTATCTCTTGACATCGACACGCATTTGGTACACTCTTGTATTGATATTACTTGTACATGTGCATTATACGTTTACTAACTATTTGGTATAGTTACTTGTATGATTTCTTGTGTGTGACAAGGTTTTTCCATGAGCAAACCTATATTACGTGTTATGGTTGTATAAATGCTACATGTAAGTTATTACTTGCCTTTATCTTGTTCATATTGTGATTTATTGACGATGGTTCCTTGTGATCCATTACTACGAACTCACCAACCTAGTGTTGACTTTGTTTAGTGCACTTTTTCAGGTATTCGTGTGAAATTGGAGACTTGATGACTACTTGTTGCTTCTGCTAGGACTTGGACTGGGACTTTCATGGATCCGTGATCCATTCGCCCTCTTTTAGATTTATGCTTTGATCCATTGGGATTTAGTTGTAATTGTTATGCTTTGCACCCGTTGACGACCTCTTGTTTGTTTAGCATTATGTACTTTAAGTGTTGGTTTGGGTTCACGAATCCTTTTTATTCATGTAGTTTTTGTTCTACGATAATTTCACTGTGCGCTATATAATTTCAGTGACATTCTGAACTCTAGTTCGGGGTGTTACACATATAAACGTCCAACAACACGTATCACAAGTAAACAATTAGTCAACTAACGCCTCATTTCATATCATAATCAATTGTATCAACCGACAACGTTTAAACGAACAAGTACACTTTCCACCCCAAATTAAAGTAAACGTAGGGGCTACGAAACTCACCTTTGCCTTAAACGTCGAGTTACAGCTGAGTTATAAATTATTCAACGTGCTACGAATGTCCCGAATCTTCAATGTTCACGACCTATCAATGTGTTTGTATAATGTATGTATTAATATGTGCGTATATTAATTTATACGTATTATTATTATGTATTTATACTAACTTGTGTATAAATATGGTTATATATTAATTTGTATGCATAATTATGTTTATATATTAACTTGTATGTAACGAATCATCCATCATCTAATGACAAATTAACCGACTTTAGATTGACATGAAAATAAGTGACAAGAAAGTCGGGTGGAAGTTCAAAACGACCCAACAATTGAAAAAGCAAGGCTATCTCATTTTGGAAAATTGAAGAACATAAAGCACCGTAAAAGAAGGTAAACGGCGGCATCCCAGACGGTGGGCAAAGACCCAATCAGCGTATCAGACGGTGGTGACCACCGTCCCAGACGGTGGTCTGGAATTGAGGGTTTCACCGTCCACTTAGTGTCTCACTAGCGTAAAACAGCAGGTATCACCGTCTGACTCAAAAATGGCGAAATCGATGGTTGCATGATACCGTCTTAGACGGTTAACAGGCCGTAAGAGACGGTGGGAGGGGGTTAAGCGGCGTCTGGGAGGCTGACAAGACCGTGGCAGGCGGTGGTGAGGGGTAGGGGAAACAAGGTTCTGGGCAGATTCAAGGTGAAGAACACGATCCAAAACATACAAAAACCCTAATTTCTGCTTGCAACTCGATTTGAGAAGACCCGAAACACGATAAGAAGCGCTCATAAGCCTAGATGAACATAAACAACTTCATTTCCCCTTCCAAACCGATCCAAATTCATCATGAACAAGTTAAAATTTGTTTTGACTTAAATATATACATTTATATATATATATATATTACGGTTTTATATATATATAAATATATACATTTATATATATATACATAAAACCCTAATTTCGACCTAGGGCTTGCTTTGACCCGAATTTTGACCAGAAATAGTTTATGCTATACTAGAAACGTGATTTCAAACATAACCCACCTGACGATTCGACCCCGAAACATACGTAAATCCGAAACTTTGATTTTTGACCCATTTAATACATAAAAACCCTAAATTCGATTTGAATAGACATTTGACCCAACAATTACTTGTGTATGACTAGAAACATAATTATAAATATAAAATGATGCTTTTGAGTTAGATTTACCTTACAAAAATCACCTCCAAGATCAAAACCCGAATTTGAGCTATTTAAGAAGATTTCTTGCACCTATGACCCCAAATTTTTGATATGATGATTACTTGATGATGAAGATGATGAATTTATGACTAACTTAGCTTAGATATCATTAAATGAAGATGAGATTTAGAGAGAGAGGGAGATAGATACTTACATTTAGTGAGGGAGTGGATAAGAGAAATAAATGTGTGGGTGTAAAAGTGAAAGAGTGAGGTAGGGTTGGGTCAAGATAGGGGATGGGTCATGGGTTGTGGGTTTGACCCACGAGTTGACCCGACCATAACTAGCTAATTTAATAATTCGTCTTACATTCACAAAATCGTCCATTAAGTCTCGTCCAATATATAACACGTTCATTAAATCGTCAAATAAGGCTTCAAGTAAATCGACTAACTAAATTGGTTAGCCATTAACACGAACAAGTCAACGAGTCAAGAAATTGGAATTCCATAAATCATGAAATTAATATTGCATTTAGCCACGTTTAAACACGTCAACGTACAAGTCAATTAAGTCAAAATAGGCAAATGTTACACAAAACAACATCCTCACCTATAGAAATATGTCATGGAAAGCTTTTTGCGCAAATGTCAACTTCTGAGTAGTTGTAAATATACAATGCTTTTTGCTCACATACCAAGTTAGAATAATTGTAAAAATACAATGCTTTTTGCTCACATACCAAGTTAGAATAATTGTAAAAATACAATGCTTTTTGTATCAGGTAGTGCATTCATTTTGAAAAAGTTCATGAAATATAATGTGCACGGCTTGAATATGGTGGAACTATATCTGAAGTTGTAACGATGCCGCCCATTGGGCGGCGTGAACTACCTAGTTAGGGATGAAGATGAATAATATCATAAAAGTGATAAGTTTGTAACAAAGATGTAAAAAGGATGTGACGATAATGTTACACAGTGGATCGTCTTGAGCACACTAATTTGCTCTTGGCACATACACTTCTAGAGATGTCCTTGCAACCAAATAGTTCGAAAAATAAAAGCAACTCCTATAATAATAATGAAGAGGTACAACTTGTAAATGGGCACCAGATGTAATATCTTTTAGACATGAAAAAGGTACTAAAGAAGTAAAGATATAAATCAACCCGGTTAAAGAAGTAAAAACCGCCTGAACGTTCGTTTCGTAGTTTCGTACATTACAATTTATCATCAAATGAAATTCTTATAGATATTGTCAAACCTGTCAATGATCATATTTGAATCTCGACCCTTGATTATAATCTAAGGGCCACAATTCCTTTAACTTGACCCCTCAAGTTGTTTTCAACTTGAGGAATCTCCATCCCATTCTCTCATCTGTTTTTCTTATTGTCGTCGTTTGAAGATGTGGTGTGCATTTTTTGGCGACTGGCGACTTGTATCTCTTACTTCTCATCATTTATAAGGCGTGAATGTCACTTTCTTCATGATGTTTAAGTTGCTTTGTTGTGATTAGATATAAATTAGCTACTTGTATATCTAAAAAAGACGCAGCAGGGACTATAAAATATTTCTACCTTGCGGTTAGTTGTATTTTTGCTGATTATTATTTTTGTAAGTGACCTATGGGGGCTACCGTTAGATTGCGACTACGGCAATGGTTTCAGGCTGATAGAAAAGTCATCGTTGTTGTGTAAACCTATTGAAGTCGATTAAGAAGCTAGATGCTTTTGTTTTTTGGAATCAAGTCTATTGTCGTGGACAAAACTTTATACAAGAACTTAATGAAAGGAGACCGTTGGTGGTTGCTGGCGGTGGTTATTCACAGTGGTTCTCGGTGGTTCATGTGTATGTGTCATGTGGACATATGTATATGTATATCTATATTTACAAGCTTTAGATGTTGTTCATGTCACTTATAAACTTGTAAAGGAATATTGTGAGGAATTTGTACATCTATCTACTATTATTTTTTGGCTACATAAAAATTAAAAAAAAAAAAGAAACGAAAATAAAAATAATTAAATAACGGAGGCTTGTGAGGTGCACGCATACTCACGCACGCTATTTATATACTACTCCCTTTGTCCCACTAGAAGTGTCCTACTTTGAATATTCAAAGTCTTTATTTTTAAACTTTGACCTTAAATATATTTTGTTGTGTTATATAAAACTTGATAAAAGTTATACCATTAAAAAACACGTCTAAAACACAATCAATTCATATAACTTTTATCAAATATTATCTAACACAAATAAAACTATTTAAGGTCAAAGTTACAAATGTTAGACTTTGAAAATTCAAAACATGACACTTCTAGTGGGACGGAGGGAGTAGAGCGGTACCCGCGCGATTCGGCGGTGTAATAATTGTGGCGGTGGCGGCGGTGATGGCGTGTGGCGGTAGCGGCGGTGGTGGAGGTGGCAGTGGCGATGTAATGGCGGCGGTGGCCGTGGCCGTGGCGGTGACGGGTGGTGGTGGCGGTAGTGGCGGCGGCGATTGGGTGGTGGCGGTGACGACGAGTAGTTAGGTTATTGATGTAATGTGTTTTGATATTGTTGAAAGTTGAAAACCTTATTTGCTTTATAATATAATAATATATATATATATATATATATAAATATATAGGGAATACAGTATATACATTTGAAAAGGGAATATAAGACACACTTAACTTTATGTGTGTTATATATTTCTCACATGTTATTTATTTTTTAAATTTTTTGTAAATAAATAAAAGATTAGGCTCATATGTTGCAATATTCCCATCCTGCTATATATATTGCTAAAATATTTGTAATTTATCAGTTATACAGTTTTATCAATAGAAATTTCCTTAAAAGGTAAATGAGATATGTATATTGTCGTGGACAAAACTTTATTGTCGTGGACAAAACTTTATACAAGAACTTGATAAAAGGAGACCGGTGGTGGTTGCTGGCGGTGGTTATTCACAGTGGTTGCCAGTGGTTCTCGGTGGTTCATGTGTATGTGTCATGTGGACATATGTATATGTATATCTATATTTACAAGCTTTAGATGTTGTTCATGTCACTTATAAACTTGTAAAGGAATATTGTGAGGAATTTGTACATCTATCTACTATTATTTTTTGGCTGCAGACAAATTTGAAAAAATTAAAAAAAAAAAAGAAACGAAAATAAAAATAATTAAATAATGGAGGCTTGTGAGGTGCACGCATACTCACGCACGCTATTTATATACTAGAACGGTACCCGCGCGATGCGGCGGTGTAATAATGGCGGTGGTGGCGGTGATGGGTGGTGGTGGCGTGTGGCGGTAGCGGCGGTGGTGGAGGTGGCAGTGGCGATGTAATGGCGGCGGCGGCGGTGGCGGTGACGGTGACGGGTGGTGGTGGCGGTAGTGGCGGCGGCGATGGTGTGGTGGCGGTGGCGAGTAGTGTAGTTGACGTAAAAGTTATTGTTCTAATAGATGTTAGTTAAATGTTATATCTCTATCTCTACTACATTATAAAGCATTTGTTCCCTCTAAATTTTTTAAACTTTTCAACAATTTACACATACTAATGCATAAGGTACAATATATCTATATACCTCTAAACCACTCATTTTTCTCTCTCCATCCATAAATCATTTTATTCCTTTAATTTATTCAAAATCTTTTATCTCAAAAACCGTACATCGATAAATTATAAAAATTATATGGGTGTTCTTAAAATTTCATGCTCTTTCATTAGAGATGTCATTCGATATACTTTCGACGAATTTTTAAATCCGAGGCGGAGCCCATACGGCTAAGGCATTTGGCTATCACACTCTATGACATATCACCTCCTATGACCTATCACACTCTATGACCTATCACCCCCACCTTCTTACCGCCGCAACGCGCGGGTACTTACTCTCGTTTGCTTAATAGGGATTGGTTATCGTAAAACAAGTATTAAAGTAAAACAAATAAGACAAGATCTTGACCCTTAGATCATGATAAAATTGATGCCCGAAGATTCACGAAACACAAGTAATATATTTGTTAGAAATATAAATATGGTGTTTAATTGTAAATTCTAGTATTGGAAGAGGTATTAGTGATAATAGTGATAAGTGTATAAATACTCCTTCCTAAGTCATTTGTAATTAACCCTTGGATTAATCTTTGATTAATAAATACACACTTAATCTAATTTTCTCTCTCCTCTCAATTATCTTCAACCTCCCTCCACACACACTACTTTCACACACCAAACCCTAATTCCTCCATTGTTATCATCAATTAAGCTTAAGTTTAATCTTTACATTTGGTATCAGAGCAAAATCGGTTCACCCGAACGATCCTCAATCATATTCGTAACTGATTTTGCGTTTAATTTCGAGTTTTGAGCTTAATCTCGATCTGATTTTACTGTTTTCACTGATTTCGAGGCTGTTTAGTTTTTCTGATCATTGATTGAGAGTGGATTTATGTTCAAATTGTTTAATCAACGACTAAATTTGAGTTTCAGTTTTTGAATTTTATGATTTTATCAATCAAAACTGAATCTGTGTGGTTTTTGGAAAAGTCAAAAACGGTTCTCAAAAAGTCAAATGGTTCAGCTACAGTAATCAATTCACCTGTGTAGTCAGTACATTGTAATCATTGAATTTTACATTAATTAAAAAAAATAAAAAAAAAAAAAAAAAAAGCAAAAAAGGTGAAAAAGAAAAAAAAAATTTCATCAACTTCTCTCTTCGATTACTTGTTCGTTCTTCATCAAATCGATCTGAAATTTAGGAGGTTTTGTTCGCGAGTGAATTCTGAACATAATCATCTTTTTAATTTTTCGATTCAAGTTTTGGTGTCGGTTACTTTTCCGGCGATCTGACATTTTTTTCGGCGAGCTTGAAAATCGATTTTTGTTGCCAAGGATTTGTGCGGAATCTATTTGTGAGTATTTTGGTGGTGATTTCGAGTTCTAATTCGAAGAATTGAGGAAGTAATCGTGTTTTGAAGTTTTCCGGCGAGGTGGTTACTATTTCCGGCCGCCGTGGTCATCTTGAACCGTTTTTGTTTCCTGAAACATATCATTTGCCGAGCTCAAAAAGTCAAAATTTTATTTTCTGGTCAACGGTTCAAAAGAATTGTTCAAAAAGAGTGGTTCAAACAGAAAAGATTAAAAAAAAAAAATTGATACTTAGAAAATTTTCTGGTCAAAATCTCATTTGCAGAAGTCGCGATATAGCCATTTTCCGAAGTGACAAATTCTCGTATTTACCGAGCTCGGCAAATACGATATTCCAAATCGTTGTGTTCTGCAAATTCGACCAAAACCAAATCACCGTGTTTGCCGAAGTCGTTCACCAAACAGCCATTTGCAGAAGTCCAATACTCGTGTTTGCCGACTTGACCGATCAACCTCTTTGCCAAATCAACCAAATTTTCCCATTTCAACTATTTGCAGAGCTTATTGCTCGGCAAATAGCACAACTAAGACTTAGCCAAATTTTCCTATTTCAACCATTTGCAGAGCTCTGAGCTCGGCAAACAATACAAATAGACCAAAATTTTCAAAACTTTTTCTACTTGATTTTTATAACTTTCCCACCATTTGTGTGAAATTTGTGGAAATTTTTTTTTGAAACCCACATTTTCCGAGGTTTTTGCTCGGCAAATAGCACTTTCGTTCTTCATATCTTGTTTTCTTGGTTGTGTGATGTGCTGACTTGTAATTTTTCCTGATCTAAGTATATTCATTTTGAGTGTTTATCTGTTGAGAGTGTTTTGAATTAAAGAGAGATAGAAAGACTTGTGATAATCAAAAGGAGAAATGTTGAAAATTGTTTTGAAGATAACTAAACCAGAGAGAGAAATTGTATTTTGTTTAAGAGTGTGAATGTGTGTTTAGTTTTCTGTTTGGAGAAATAGAAAAGTGAAATAAAAAGTAATCTTGAGAATTGGTGTACCCGTGATAAAGTGATTCGAAAAGTATGTCACGCATCTTTTGATTCATATTAGCTGTCAATCGTGTCACGTTTCTAAAACGTTCTGCGGAGAGAGAGTAGCACGCGTGTTATTTGATTGTTGTGCTGTCATGTAGTTAGTGGACCATAAGTGTCAATCACGTGAACGCGTTAACGTGTAGCTGGGAACCTAATTCATGCGTGAGCTGTCATTCACAATTGTTTTAATTGGATTTCATTTTAATTTTTTTTAAGTGATCAAAGATTCCATAGACTTTTAGTTTGGCAGAATTCACGTGATATTTTTAAAAAACGGCAGATTGCATTTTACTTGTGTTTTTTTTTTAAAGCCTAAGTTTTTTCCTTTGGGCTTTTGTTTGTTGGGCTACATTTGTTTGTTGGGATTTACTATCATTTAGGATTAGTTTTTGAACTACATCTTTTAAGGTAGTTGGTCTAAAGATTGACTTTGTTTGTTGGACTAACCTTTTTATATGGGCTGAGATTTGATTTTGGACTACATTTTTAGACTTTTTGAATTAGGCTAAATTTTAGTCTTGTCTTGGGTTGTTCGTTTAATTAGACTGTCATCAACGTTTAATTCAAAATGTCAACCGAAGAGATCAAATTTGTACCAAGCATAGAAAGTCTACAACAAGAAAATGATGTTTTAAAGTCAAAGTTGGAAAGTCTTCAACAAGAACATGATCTTTTGAAGTCAAAGTTTAGTAAGTTGTATACTCGATTTAGAGATGCTAATAAACAATTTACTGATGAATATACATCCAATCAGTCAAAAGAACTTGTTTTGCAACAACAGATTTCTAAACTTCAATGCGAATTGCAAAATAAGTCCATCATTTTTGAGAGAAAAGTTGAAGAAGAAAGATTTAATTTTTGTGCTCAAATCAAGTGTCTTGAAGACAAGTGTTTGCAACTTCAGTCAAACGAAACATCTTTGACAAAGAAAATTTCCGAACTTGAGATTGAATTGCAAACACAAACCAAATCTGTGAATTCTGACCTTCCCAAAGTCATGATTAATGTTTGTACTCAAACTGATTGTCCTATGTTTGTAAACTCTTTTGTGTAGACTGATTGTGATAAGGTTGAGACCGTTGAGACTTCCATTCAGACTGATCCTGAGTTTGCATGTAAAGTTGTGAATTTTTTTTATGCAAACTCACTGTGATGATGACTTTTATGACTGGGTTGAGACTACCGAGTCCTCAACTCAGACTGATTTTGATTGTGTTTATGACAAGATTAAGGTGTCTAAAAGTTTCCCAAAATCCGAGTTATCCAAACCTAAAGTTGATGTTCAAAGAGGACTTACACAGGTAAATCTTCAAAACCTTTTGAAAGAAAGGTTTCTCAGTTTACTAATTACTCCTTGCAAAAGGGTAAGAAGTACTCTAAGAAACCTATTTTTGATGGAACAACTACTTGTGTGTCTTTTCTATCCTTCGAGGATAACCCAATGCACATTTCTCAAGCCAAATCTCAATTGACTACATCTAAATGGAAACCGATTTCAAAAGATAAGTCAGTTGAGTCAAAATCATTCAAATATTCATTTTCTAAGCTTTTTGATCTTGCACCAAAACCTGTGAAAGCAGTTGTGCAAAAAGTGAATGATTTTGTCCCGAAAAATAATTTCTCAAATCAATCTCCCAAAATTGGAAGTTTCTCAAAGAAATCAAATGATTTTCCACCGTTGCTTCCACGAAAACTCTTTTCAACTAAACCACCGGGTTTTAGTTCTCCGTGGAATGCAACTTCTATTCATCAAATCGATGAGACTTACATTTGGTCGTTTAACAAGTCAAAAACCATTGGAACTATTCTCAAATGGGTTCCAAAGGTAATTTCGAAGTGATTTGATGAATAAGTGGCTTCTGCACACATCAGTGTATATCCCGTGCTAAAACCGTTTTTGTAATTTTTTTTTAGAAAAATCCAAAAAGATTTTTATTTTCTTATTTTTGAAAAATCCAAAAAGATTTTCTCTTTTCATCATTTTTATATACCGTGTTTTTTGAGTTTCTCACAAAGTATTAGGATGAGATGCAAGGCATCGAACGCCTTTGTGTACTGCCTTTGTAGTCTCATTTTTAATGTTTGTGAGCAACTTTCAAACTTTTTACTCACCCTTTATATGCAAAACAATTTGTTCAAATCATGCATATATTTAGGGGGAGTTTGTTTATAAAACCAAAACTTCCAAGTGTTTAAACTCATTTTCCATTTTAAAACACTTTGGAAGATTTTCAAACCATTTTCGGTCATATTCAAAGAAGTTCGGTGTTAGATTTGCACACGAGAGTTTAGGCCACTCATAAAAACTCCATGATCTTGTCATCGACGATGAGATCTAACCCCGGAGTTAATTTCTCAATTCTAGATTCGTGAGGGTATATGAGTGTGATGATGATTGTGCAAATAGGACATGAGGGAGTAGTCGAAAAGTGAGAGGTTACGGTGAAATGATGTGTTAAAACACGTCGGATCGGTCAAATCGCGACCATTATGACTATGAAAGTAAGGAATCCATTCATAATCGTCTTTGAGGTTTCTGAATAAACATGAACATATAATACACGAACTGAATAAGAACAAGAGATATAAAAACGAATTCCTTTATTATTCAGTCATCTCGATTACAATACAATGATAAATCCGTATAGAAAACATCTCAATGATTACGGATTACAATCAAAGAGACGACAATAATAATGAATTACATGGGCGGACACGGTGTATAGATCTCTACACCGATCCTATGAATAGCTTTCTGACTAGTCTAAAACTATTAACCCTAAACAATAACCTAAGTCTTCTATATATAGGCTGTGGAATGGGCTGGACTTCAAGCACTTTCGTGGGCTTGGATCTCTTCACACGAATTGCTACTTCATGCTGACGTCATCACGAAGTGATGATGACGTCATCACGACCTTGAAGACATCTTCTCTTCATAACGAACGGCCCATAGAATTGTATTGCGACGGACAACAAGTCATGCAAGAAACGTGCATCTACATGATGTGAGAAAGAGCTAAAAGAAATAAAAGCCCTCCCCAAAATTCTTAAAATGCCGGGTCAACATGTTCCTATCGTATTTCATTTGTTGATTTCTCGATATTGAAGAAGACTTCATGGACCCAGTGAAGCAATGCACATCTTTTCCTAACCACTCAAGTATTTCTTAACAAATGCTTGTTTTATTCTCACGGAGATTTTCACATTTCTATCGACTCTTCATTTGGAAGACGTTGATATTGAAAAAGGGCGACACTCTGCTCCGGTCCCCGACTTCATTTGATCACTATCGAGTCTAGAGCGTACTTGATATATTTTTTCTTTGACTAGGACACATCGAGTCTTTATATGTCTTTGTGACATTGCATATCTTTGTGATATTGTCGGAACATTCGTAGTGATATCATATTTTTGATATTCCACGATGATCGAATGGAAATCCTACCAATGCTAACATCTTTTCCAACGTTAAACGTAGGTCTCACATTTTCATTTTATGAATTTGTTGAGTTAACGAGAAGTCTATGTGACCTCGGATTTATTTCCCAAAAGTCTTTGAGGATAGTAAGACATGGTTATCGAACGCCTTTGTGACACTGACCATGATTTACATTCTTTAAAGCAATCTATCGGTTGTAAAGCCATAGACCAAACCATTTAGAGATAAGCTTTGTGCATTTCTCGATGATAATGGGAAGTCCTAAAAATAGTAATCGTATTTTTAGGCCACACCATTAATCCTTTCGATTTTTGGTTGTGTCAACGGATCATTTTTATCCGGTTTTCATTTCTCTTCACACAAACATAAAGAACACAAACACCATTATAAAATCTTTTTCCAACAACGCAACCTCAAATTCTAGTTCACCAATAGGTTCATTGGGAATTGGGAATTGGGTTGGGTTAATTTGCTTGCTTGTTATTTGTTGTCATCTACCGTCTATGCTATCAATCATAATTGTATGATGAACACGTTTCACATGTTCATCATAAGGGGGAGAAATGATTAGATGATTGATAGATGAATTTAAGGTTTTAGGTAGAATTTGATTGGTAGATATTGATTGATGATAATCGTTTTGTTTGGTTGTTCAAAAGCTCATTAGTTTAGGTGAAAGGAGAGAATAATTATCTTGATATGTTGAAAGTTGTAAGGTTGTTTCGAGAAAGTTGAAAGATTGATTCGAGATCGAGAATATTCAAGATGATTTTAGTTTTGGAAAGTACATGAGAATAACGGAAAGATCTTGTAACACCCGTCGTTTTAAAATATGGGTTTTCAAAAACTTTTCACCTAACGGTGTTAAATTGCGGAAGTAAAGACTGTAAAAGTCAAAACCGATAAAAACATTTCGGTTTCTGCATTTATTTGGTGTTACATGCCATATCAACAATAGTTCAAATGAAAACCCAATGGTTGCCCAACATAAAACAACCGTTCACACATCTCTACATAAATTCGACATTAAATACGAAATGTAACGAATGTCTAAAGAAAGCATCGTCTAAGGGTAGCTAAGGCTCCTGCATTGCATCTACCCAGCTCACACGTCCTGCATCTAGATTCCATCAAGCTAAACCTGAGGGAACAACCACATTAAAGAAACAAGTGTTAGCTATAAGAATAGCTAAGTAAGATAACACTTAATTTAAAAGCAATTGTCCAATTAACAATCTTCATTATTAGACAAGTTTTATTAGGCACAACACACATCACACGTTCACACATATACTGCATCTCAACTTCGTTTCAATTAGGATAATCATCCTAAATGTGCCTATCCTGCATTAGTTTCCACATTATCACACATATCTTCGTTATCTGCATTATTAGTTCACACATTGTCACACGTATCTTCGTTAACTGCATAAAAGTGTGCCCTGCATCACACCCGACTGGATGATTAGTCAAAAGACTACTCATCTTACGTCGTTAAGGAATGGCAAGCCAATCCTTGAGTAATCCGTGTGAGGTTGGTCAAATCTCTCGTATTACTCGCCCTGCGTTATAAAGACCATGTTGCGAGGAGCCCCCCAAGCAACAACTGCATCTACGCACTCGCCCGGCTAAGGCTAGTACGGGTTAAGCTTAACACTTTTCACTGCATCTGTTTTATGAGCTCAATTTCACACATATAGATTGGGTCCCTGCATTCCCAAACATTCACACACATATAGTCTAGGTAACACACATTCCTAGACATTCACACACTTTAACTTCACTACGTTTGGATCCTTAAACGTGCAAGTGACATAGCAACCTAGCAAGTCTAGTGAACTAGGCGTACAGTCAAGCATGCATATCACACATCAACTTCATTTCTATACATCATGCATATAAAAATACTTCATCAAACTACATCAACTGCATAGCTACATTCTGCATTAAGCAATACTACATTACACTACAATAGGGACTGCATCTCAGGTCTCATGGTCAACTGCATAACCCATAATACCTCCCAAGTAACCCTTAAGCCCACATGCAATAACAAGGTACCGAATGGAAGTGTATATGATTTGAAACCAGCTTTTAGTTGATCCCCCAGCGTGACAAAGTAGTGTATCTTACCTGGTTGTAGTACACACGCACAAACAAGTAGCTAATACTGCTTATCAGTAACCTCCGACACCTATCGTTCATTAACATATAAAGTATAAGTCATTTAGGACCTTAAATGGACCCTCGTACGAACTTAAGACTGGCTACGTAAAAATCCAGAATTACACCTTGCGAATTTAAACTTCGTACGAATTTAACTTACGAAGTTATTCTTCGTACGAACTTTATCTTCGTTCGTTCTACTTTACGAAAATAGCCTCCTTACGAAGATAGACCTTATCTTCGTTTGGTTCTTACGAACTTAAGTCACACTTTACGAAGATAGGCAGTTAAACGAATTTAAACTTCATTTTCGTTTTGCTTTGTAGTTTACGAATTTAGCCAACGAATTTGATAACACTTCTTCTTACGAACTTAGTGAAAACGAAGATAGAAACGAAGGTTATCTTCGTTTCATCCCTGCTCGACAGTTTTTCATAAACAGACCAAAATCTTCGATTTTCCAATAACCGACTCATCAAAACTTCTTCCAAAACATGTATTTGACACCAGTAAACACCCTTTGATCAACCAAATCGGCTAAGGACTCGATTGACACCATTTTGAACGTTAATTAATCAAAACACCATTAAACACTAATTCTTTGAAAACTCCTTTAAAAAATCAGATTTGAATCCATATAATTCGACCTTAGATCTCGAAAATACATTCAATGATTCAATAATTACCTGCTTGTTTAGATGATCGATCAATTACAACACCCAAAACGTTTGATCAAAACTCAATTAGCTGCTTTAGGATTCAAGAAAGGGTTAATTGCTTTGTTAATTACTAATGGCTGCTTAATCACATCTAATGGCAGCCCTAACCCTTAATCCCGTTTTTTGATTTCAACCTATGTCAAAATCAGCCCCTGGACTTCTAAACCCTTCATTATTGGTCACAAACTGCATTATTGACCATATACAACGTTAGTCCTTCATTAGATGTCACTACATAGACATAAACCTTCATATTTCACACACTTTTATACCACATTAATATTTAGGCTTCCAAGCCTCACACATAACACACTTTAACTACGTATATGCATATATTCACACTAGACTTTTCGACACACACAAAGTTGACTTAACGGCGTTAGTCAAATCTTAAAGAAAAGTTTGGGATGTTACAGATTTGTTGAGAAATATGACCATTGTTTGATGATTACAAGAGTTTGAGATTGAATAATGTTTGAGAAGAGATGAAAAGTTTGAGATTAGATGAAGTTTGTTCTTTTGATATTAAGTTCGTTCATAGTTTGATGAGATTGTTCATTTGAGGGGGAGCAAGAGTAAACTCATGAATTGTTAAATATGCTCCGAAATGATTGTTTATTCGAGGGGGAGCAAGAAATTTGAAGATAATTCGTTTAGTTGATAAGTTGATCCAAGAAAGTTGATTGTTTGAAGGGGAGCAAGTGTTAATTGATCAAAGGATCAAGTGCTCCAAGATGATTGTTGATTCAGAGACAAGTTAGACTAAGAAATGAAATTTCCGCATTCCAAAACCAAGCTTCCGCAAAGCCAAAATAATTCAAAGTTAAATCAAGCTTCCGCGTTGCCAAGAGAATTCAAAGATAACCAAGATTTCGCATCCAAAAGTATTCAAAAGAATTCCAAGTCAAAACCAAGCTTCCGCATGCTACTTAAAGTTCAAGTTACTTCTCAAAGCAACATCAAGTTGAAATCAACACTCAAAAGTTCAAGTTGTGAAAGCTCAAAAGCTATAAAGATTTCAAAGATGCTTCCAAAGTATTCAAAGTTGCAAAAGAAGATCAAGTTTTAGAAAGTCATCGTCAAAAATATATGTTTGTTGAGAAGATTCAAAGTCAAGGTTGATACAAGACGTTGAAGACAATGAGAAAGCTTCAAAGTCCAATCAACATTGAAGATTTTCAACATATGGGCTCATCATGTTAATTTAAAGACCGAAGACGATGCAACATTTACAATTCAACACCAAGGGGGAGATTGTTAGAAATATAAATATGGTGTTTAATTGTAAATTCTAGTATTGGAAGAGGTATTAGTGATAATAGTGATAAGTGTATAAATACTCCTTCCTAAGTCATTTGTAATTAACCCTTGGATTAACCTTTGATTAATAAACACACACTTAATCTAATTTTCTCTCTCCTCTCAATTATCTTCAACCTCCCTCCACACACACTACTTTCACACACCAAACCCTAATTCCTCCATTGTTATCATCAATTAAGCTCAAGTTTAATCTTTACAATATTGATGCATGATAATTTTTATGATGCACGATGATTTTGAGTGAAAAGAAACCTATTGTTTTATTTTACCTAGAACCTTGCTTTTTATAATATAAAATATGGGTTGTATTCATTTGCAAACATGAATTTGGTTGCAAACAAAGGGATGAATTTGAGCCCTTGGATCAAAAATCAAGATCAAAAGGAAATTTGGCATTTCCGACAACATCTCCGGCGACCTCTCCGATCTTCTTCCTTCGTCATCTCCGGCGACATATCCGGCGGTCATCTTCATCTCCGGCAGCGGCGGCGATCAGCAGTTCGTTTTCAGGTGGATACGGTACGGGCGTTGCCCTCATCCGTTCTAAACTGGTTGTCACCGGACGCATATGGGAATGGTAAGGATTTGATGGGCGGCGATCCAAGAGATTGTGGTGGTTGGATAGGGCTCCGCCCTGGTCGTCGCCGTCCGCCGTCGCCGGAAGAGATGGTGGTGGTGGTCGGAGATGATGGTGGTAGTGGTGGTCGGAGATGGAGGTCTGAGCGGGGATGATGGTGGTTAGAACCGCCGTCGCCGGAGATGACGGTGGTGGTCGCCGGAAACGCGATTTTGTGAGAAGGGGAGAAAGAGAGTTAATCCTAGCCATTTAATTGGAAAGATCCAATGGCTAGGAATTGATCTTTCATTTGCACACAAATTTTCATGTGCAAATGAATAATCCTCTATAAAATATAGATATAGATATAAATATATAGGGAATACAGTATATACATTTGAAAAGGGAATATAAGACACACTTAACTTTATGTGTGTTATATATTTCTCACATGTTATTTATTTTTTAAATTTTTTGTAAATAAATAAAAGATTAGGCTCATATGTTGCAATATTCCCATCCTGCTATATATATTGCTAAAATATTTGTAATTTATCAGTTATACAGTTTTATCAATAGAAATTTCCTTAAAAGGTAAATGAGATATCTTACGGAACCAACTAAATAAGTAAAGTTTTTGAAATTTTGTTATGTATAATGTTGATGGATGGTTTTGACTTTTGAGCTTCTGCTGCATACATAATTTGACGTACAATTAAAAGGTGACATAAGGAGTGGCGAATTAGAATATTTTTTAAGAGTCTGTAATATTTTTTTAATACGGGTATAAGGTACACACTCTTTATATTTACACAATTATACTATAATTTTGTTTATAAAATTAAATAATTAAAACTGGTATTTTTCTTTGGAAGGTATTCACTCCATTATACATGTATGTCCGCCTCCGCCCCCGAACATAAGATGATTAAGTTGAATTTGTTTAACTTTGGGTGTCAAATCATTGTAAAATTCTCAAGGATCGTCACTTTTTTGAGTTTTTTCCTTTCTATGACATAGGATAGGACTATAGGAGGCAATTATCAAAATTTCCTACCTAAGGTGATGTGGATCTTAAGGAAAATGAATAGCAGCATTTAAGGGTGTGTAACCGAATTTGACCTGTACGAAAAAGATATGAAAGCAAGCATCAATGCCAGCACTAATAGAACAAGACAGCATAGCTAGTTGTGATTTTTGTGAATAAAATCCATTGATATTGTTAACACGAAAAAGCTAGAAAAAGTGAACATACATACAACTCAATAAAGAATCAACCAATTCTTCAACACGCATCGTAACTTGAGTGAAGAAAATGTCAAGTGCATTAAAAAGTCTTATTGTTTTGTGTACTATATTGTAGCTAGATCAGTATATATAAACGGAAAGACATAAAACATTATTATTTAAAAACGTTATAAATATTGATAATTCATTATGAAATTCGTATGGATACAATGAGCCTTATTATATTGTTGGCCATCGTCACCCTTAACGGTGTATCTACAGTGAAATTATCTTCCTCCACATATTGAGTGTGCGTCCATTCTAGTTACTAGATATTATATATATATATATATACAAAGAAGAACACCCTTAGGAATAGTAACCTCGCTGACGTCAGCTATTTTGTCTTTTTATTATTTTTTTTATTTTTTTTTTTTTTTTTTTTTTTTTCTTTTCTTTTTTTCCTTATTTCTATTAACTAATATTTTTTTTACATAACTCTTTTAACTAAAAAAAATATATACTTTTTACTCCGGTCATTAGCCACGTACCCACAGACTAACGGAGAAATATAACAGTATATTTTACTGTTTATGCTATAACAAAAGTCTCAATTTTTAAAACTTTTTATTTGTCAAAAAATGCTTTATTTTTTATATTTCATTTTTTGGTTTTAATTATTTCTTTTAAATGATTCTAACAGCTGGATAATCACCCACCAACAGCTAAAGTATCATGTAATGTTTCCGCCCGAACTAAATAATTAGTTTTCAAATAGTTTTTTATTCCCGTTTTTATCGTATGTTTATTGTTATGTATGTGTCAGCGATCTTATACACGATCTACCTTTTACGTATCGTTATGTCTCTCGGGGCAACGCCCGGGGTTAAAATTCTTGTATATATACAAAAAAGAACAGCCTTAGCTACAGTAACTCTCGCTGACGTCAGCTATTTTGTCTTTTTATTATTTTTTTTATTTTTTATTTTTCGATTGTATACTTTTAAAAAATATATTTTTACCATTTAACTTTTGGGTTTTTTAACTTTAGTCTAACTTTTTGTATACAACTTAATTTACTTTTAAATTTTTAAATTTTATCAATTAACTTTGGGTTTTAACTTTAATCATAAAATCTTTTTTTTTATACTTTCTATCTCTTATTTTAAGGCTTCTAACTTTTACCATTTTAAAGTTTCTTATTTTTACCACTAAAACTTTTGGGTTTTTTAACTTTAGTCTAACTTTTTGGATACAAACTTAAGTGTCCAAACTTTTAGATAATGTTGTATGTATATTTGCATGACGCAGCGTCGATCCGGGCAACGCCCGGGGTCAAATTTCTTGTTCTAAATAATTATATACCAACATTAAGATAAATGAAATGATGAAAAGTAATGGGCCGCTGTTCAATGTGGCCCAACTAATTTTATTTGATATTTGGGCTTTTGGTATTGGTTTTTCATAATTTCTAAACATACTTTTAATATATATTGGCATTTTACACTTTTTATACACATGAATTATGAATATATGTAACAATTATTTTACCATGATTATGCTAATAAAAAACATGACATATTTTAACCAAAACATGTTTTTTTCGATTTTTGATTTTATTTATATTTTTCACAGATTGAATGTATGTATTTGATATGAGAAAACTTTGAGTATGGTTATGATATTACCTTTATGTACACTATAGTTATATAACAAACTTTTTACGTACCTGTTTAATATTTGTTTTTTTTATATTGCAAAATTTTGAACATAGTTATGGCACCCCTATTTTTGGTTTTTTAATGTGTTCGGTATTGGACTTTTAGATCTTTGTAATGAGGATTTTGGATTTATAAGTACCATAATGATTTTCGTAATGAGACTTTTAAACGCTTTTCGTAATGAGAAATTTGGATTCATAAATAGCATAACGTAACCACATCAATAACAAACATAAACACTTTAAGACATCTAGTTATAGAGAATTCAAGTTCATTTTTAAAAAGATTACTTTTTGAATTATTCTAAATCATATTGGATAAATCTGTATATAAATCTCAGCGACATATGTGGGTCATCACGGACGCATATTACATTTCTTTTATGGTTTCTATTTTCTTTTGTTTATATTTTTTAATGGAAAAGAAATATACTAATGATATAAAGAAAAAGAGAAAAGAGGTTGCAATATTACCCACCAATAGAAGTCTTCTTTATGGGTCAATATAATCTATTTAGCGTCATCTCTTCACATATATTTTGATAGTGGATGGATTCCCCATTAAATAAAAAGTACCACTATTACAGTCCTCGACAAATTAAAACAAATCACCAAAGATTATTTTTTGATACATTAGTGGACATGATATCTTAATAAGTTAAATGAATATAGCTGATAAAGTTACTAAAGATTAAATGACGAAATAATAAGAGTTGCAATCCGTATTTACTTTTGGTCGAGGTTTCCTTGGTATTTTAGACAATAAAAAAAGAAAAAGATACCTATTGCTTTTTTATAGTGCAAATGTCTAAATTGGGTAACCATAAAGATACATATCAATGTGAATTATATTCCAACACTATAAATCGCTCATATATATATATATATTTCTCAATTCGGGTCTTATTTGAATGTTA
Organism: Erigeron breviscapus; assembly: GCA_034093135.1. Lineage (NCBI taxonomy): Eukaryota > Viridiplantae > Streptophyta > Magnoliopsida > Asterales > Asteraceae > Erigeron > Erigeron breviscapus. The sequence continues at coordinate 123,192,704 of CM067170.1, read as the reverse complement.
ATTTGTTAAGTAGTATTTGAATGTTAATTTGTTAAGTAGTACTTGTTAATTATCTATCAAATCGTATTCATCGTCATCACTACTCGATAATCAACCATTATTACTTAGTTACAAAACGAAACAAACCACCATCTAACCATGCATTTCGATGAATTGAATCAATACTTACCTATAAATGTCTATTGCAAATGTAGTAAAAGAGTCTTAGCAACGTTATACTCATCTAACACATAGGGAGCAAACATTTTGAAGTGTTGTCAGGAGTCAAACCGATGTGGCGTACCCGCGTGGTCGAGTTAGCCATTTATCCAATACCGCCTTTTAAAAAAATATATAAATTTTTTGTAAAATTAAACAGCATCTAATTAGATATTAATCATATAATTATCATTTTCACTTCTTTTTCTAAATTACTTATCCCAATTTTTGAGAGAGTTCAAACCTGCTACATTATTAATAATTACTCGGCAAAGCCTTTTTCATTATTAGATTCATAAGCCGTTATAGTCAAAAATTACGGTATTTATAGTAAAACCGTTTCCTACTAACGGCGATTGTGTCTCAGCTCTCAACAACCATAATTTCATCATTCTCATTAACATTAACATTAACATTGTCGTTAAATTCCCCACCAACTAAACCTTGTCTACACATCATCTTATGACGCGCTTTCCAGTCAAGTGCCTGACACGCTCGTGAACAATAATTCACGTCTCCACACACCGAACACCGTCTAAACTCATGCTTCCTTGTTTCCAGCCGACCACAGCCGCCGTACGAACATAATCTAATCTCCGAGCACAGCGGCTTCTCGGCAAACCAATTGACAGGAAACGGTTTGCAGGGTGAGGCTCTGGTAATGGAACACTACATCCGAAATCACTTAATAACGGGCAAACCGGGCCTAATAAATGAGGCAAGGGGTTCCACGTCACTCGTTGTTTACTGTCACAAAACAACGGCTGACTCATTGATAGAACGCCCGCACAAGCTAGCTCGCGGGCGTTCGCTTGGATCAACAAACGTCGCCCTTCGGCAACATTTTTGTTGACACCGTAACCATCTTGTAAACAATGCCCAAGTTCGCGTAGAGCGTCTATATACCCCAATGAAGCCGCGCGTGCACATAGCGCGACTCCTGCTCGCAAATCCTTGTCGTTTTTTAAGCCTCCGCTACCATTGAACTGAATCACCGCCAGTGAATACAACGCTGGCGCGTGAGCACGAATCGCGGCTTTTGCCATATACGAGGCCCCACTCCCTCGATTTTCCAAACAATAAAACCGAATCTGTATCAAAAGAAATAATTCCAACAAACTTTTAGTAATTATTTACATGAACTTCCTTTAAAGGCGAGTAATTAATAAAAAGGAAATGATTAATCCTCCTAAAAATCCTTCTAACTATGTGATCATGACACTTGTTGGAATGAAAGGATGAGACTAAGAGAGAATGAGTGAATTACATTTGTCTTGATTTAAGGTTTTTAGGAGGATTATTAGGCTATTTATTAGAAAGATTTATATTTCCATAAAAGGAAAATGTAACCGTATAAAGCCAATTAGTTTAATTATATGAAATACATATAAAAGGTCTCCAATTTAAAAGTAAGACAGACTCACCATGCCAAGAGTGTAACAGGCTTCAGCATTGCCGGAATCAGAACACTGTTTAAGAAACCGGTGACAAGATTCCGACCAGTTTTTCGCTTTAGGGGATATACATTTTGGAGAAGCTTTTGATAACACAAAAGAATGAAGGCCTAATCCATTTAATCTCTTGCATCTGTTTGACAAAACATACCAAAAAGAGCACAATAAATTACAAAAATCAACACCCCCACAAAATATTATATATATCGAAAGAGATCCATTCATACATACGTTGATAAAATGCTAATGAAATCAGCTGGGCAATTGGCAATGGAACCAAGTTTGGCTAAGATGGATAAAACGATGTCGTCCGGAAGCCTATCAAAGAGATCATCATGGGAAGAATTTTTTACATCAGACAATGTGAATTTAAGCCTTTTGGTGTTATTGTTGTTTTTGATAAATGAATAACAAGTTCCTCTTCTTGTTTTCATTTTCTGTTTTCTCCTCTCTATGAAAATATAACAAAGAGAGAGAGATATGTGGGTGTGATAAATGTGTAGGTATATATATCATATCTATTATATATTATAATTGTAAACGTATATATATGTGTACCTAGTACATGTCGTGTGAGTGAAATGATTTTCTTATACGGAAGAATATCATTAACAAAGCCGTTACATGCCGATTCTTTTTCTTTTACTTTTTCTTTTTCTTTTTATTACATTTAGTTTAACTTTTTCTATATTTCAGGTGTACCGTGTACATAATATATTAATTAAAAATAAATCAATAGTTCCTTCTAACTAGGTGTATTTAAATCAAGAAGACCTTTTCTTCGATATAATCTGCAAGATTATCCAACATGAAAGGAAAACTTAATTTATGATTGTAATTAGTATAAAAATATTTGAACAATAATTGACAAGTTTGTTAAAGTTGTTTAGTGTGTAAATGGAAGATTTTTTTCCCCAATATATGTTGGTTTATTTTGTAGAGATTTTTGCATTTTGAGAAAAATATTAAGGTTAAAGATTTAGTTTTACAGTCTCAATCTTCAGCTCCAGCTTCTAATCCAAACCTCAACCCTTAGTTTTGCCCCAACTCATACTATAATCATTTCAGTTTGGGTTAAATGCATAAAAGGGTAACCTATTTTCCTAAAATTCTTAAAAAAGGTAATGTATTTATGTTTTGATTATTGAAGTGACTTTGTTTTCAAGTTGTATGCAATAAAGGCAACATCGTTAGCTTTTAACGTTAAACATTCGTTAAGTGCCAACGTGGTATGCCACATCAATAAAAAAGGTCTACATGACATTTATTTTCGTAATGCACACCCCATTTCTATACACACAACAATGCAAACCCCATTTCATACCCATCACCGATCACCGATTTTTTTTTCACGGTTTTTTTTTTTGAACAACGAGTTAGTTGTTAGTAGTTAGTAGTTAGCAGTTAGCATTCAAGACACTACAATAACATCCAATTGGGTAGTATGCGGAGCTCGAACCACGCATGCCTGGGATGAAACCCAGGACTCTCGAAACACCCCCCCTAATAATCCACTCCTACAAATGTAGGAAGTGAGATTTGAACCCTGGTGGATTTCCCCAAGGTCAAAGATTTCACCATTTTTATACCCATCACCGGATTTTATTTATTCACCGATAAATGATACCCGATTGTTGGAAATGACGATGTTGTTGTGTAAACTGTTTAGATCAACCATTTTCTTTGATGACTGTAACACCCGTCATTTAAAAACCTGGATTTTTAAAAACTTTGCAAAACGACGTTTAAAATGTAGCGGAAAATGATCACTTTAAAACTGCCCCATCCGTAATCGGATGGTACCTTTCATAAAATGGTGTTACTAATGCATCATCAAAACAATAAAAAATGAAACCCAAGTTATGGCACCAATATAAATGTCATCATTATTACATGTCTTAAACCATAAATAAGATAGCCAAAACATAAGGCTAAAGGGAAGTCTAAGCATTCAAAAGTCTTTGCTAATCTTCCTTATTGCTTCTACCCATCTCACCAAGCTAATCTTCTCCTAGCTCAAGCTTGGTTATCCTGAAGGCTTTTTTCAAAGAACAAGTGTTAGCTAATAAATTAGCTAAGTAAGATAACATGAATTTGAAAACATTTGCCATTTCATAATATATTAACAAAATCATCTTTTAATGTTAATATCACATACAATCACAACATATCATAACATAACACATTAGGATCATCGTATTCCTAATTGTGCCTAACTTTACTTTCTTTATCTTTCTTTCTTTTCTTTATTTCTTTGCCTAGACGTAGGCTAAGTGACTTATGCCACTTACATAGGGATGTGGGGTTGTGTGTAGGCGGTCGTAGACCATACATGGAGTCCTCACACCCGACATGATGGGTAAACCATAAGGTGGTCCATCGGCGTCGTTAAGGAATTGACAAAGTCATTTCCAACTGAATAAACCGTTTATGCCTTTACGCAATGGTGGTTAGTTACTCCACCCGGAATACTCAAACGTAACTATGCCACGGGAGGTATCATGATTCCCAAACCACGTGACCACGTACGCACTAGCTCCGAGGAACTAGCACGGGTTAAGCTTAACACAAGACTTTACATATGCTCGAGACTTCGTAATTATATTAGCTTAGGCTACACTTTCACCTAAACTAATCACATACATCATCTTTTACTTTAGGGCCCTTAAACGTGCACGTGACATGGCAATCCTAATCATAAGTCTAGTGACTAGGTGTTCAAGCCATGCATACAAACATACAACATAATCATTTCATCTTTTCATGATCACATACATAAACATTTCGTCATTTCATAACATGTACACTTACCTCATGCCTTTGCAACCTGCATAAGCATGTCATACATCATAAATGGTAAGTATAATATCCCTTAGCAACCTTCCATAACCATCCATAATCATAAAACGTTCATACATGTTCATTTGGGAAGTTTAACTTATAAAAACGTGTTTTGTTGTACCGTCAGGTGACAAAAGATGTTATCTTACCTCGTAGAAGCGCACACAAATGATAACTAAGTGATGTGTGAAATCGAGTAATAAAATTTATAGACACGAACTACCAAAAGACTGACTACAACACACTCACAGGCAGTGAACCTGATCGCATGCAGTATAGTAAATTCGGTAAATCCGAGGTCGATCACAAGGACTCAGTAAAGCAATTGTTAAAATAGAGTAGTTCAAGTAAAAGGGGGTTTTGTGACCGAATTGTCACTTTGCAAAAGTTAGTTAATTTGTTAGTAATCCCTCAGGATTAATCGAAAATAATCTGGTATGACCGGGGCAGGGTTCGTCGGAAGACGAAAGTAAAAATGTTTTTATGACAATAATATTAAAAAGGGCACCTACTTGGACTAGCTTACATGTCAATCATAGGGTCTAAACATCACTTGCATTGTTGAACGACTTAAAAGGTAGTCAAGATGAACTCTCGTTATACTTGAAACTTTAATTGCTCAAAATATAGTTATCGCTCTCACGAATAATTTATACTCCAAACAATTAAGCAATAAGAACCTAAGTTGATTTTATGATTTAATCTTGAAAAGCTTTCTCTCGAACTGCTTATTCGCCTAATCAGATCTCTCTATCATAGACGTTTTACACACTCAAAATGAATTTAATTGTTTAAACCTTTATCGCTAGTTTCTCTCGAACTCCAACGACTTTAGATTAATTAAAGACCGATTAATCGTTTCATAAACCAATTGACAATGTCATAGATTTCTCTCGAACTTCTAATTACAATTATCAATCAATAAATATAAAAGATAAAAACAATATTTAAACTCAAATAAATGCGGATCTTCGATTAAACATAGAAATCTTGTTCAACAATTGCAATTAACATCAAACAACCCTATGACATGTTCACTATCCAAGTAGGTGCTGAGAGATTTAGCCTCTCATAATGAAAAGATAAAAACAGAACAATAATATATGAAGACATAATGTACCGAATGTTGAAATCGTTTCAAGAATGACTAAAAATCGAATACAGAATGATGAAATAAATCCAATCGTGTTCTTGATCTTCAAAGATGATTCTCCAGATGAAAAACCCTTCAAAGAAGTCTTAAAAACGGCTGGAAGGTAAAAGGTAGGTTAAAGAATGTTTTTGCAAGCCTTATATAGTTTCCCTAAAAATTACTCCAGAATCGGCCCTAGTTGCGGCGCAACTAGGTTTGACTCGCGTTGACTTTTGACTTTCATTGACTCGTGGCTGGATGGAAGCTGAAGGCATTGCGGCGCAACTAGGTTTGACTCGTGTTGACTTTTGACTTTCATTGACTCGTGGCTGGATGGAAGCTGAAGGCATTGCGGCGCAACTAGCCAAGTTGCGGCGCATCTGTAAATCTGTTGCGACGCAATGACTTGTTGCGGCGCAATGAGTCTCTTTTTGCAGTTGACTTTCGTTGACTAGTTTCATTCTTCATCCAAATGCCTCGAAAATCATCCGTTAGCACTTATTTCACCTTAAAAATGTCGTTTTCTCCAGAATTACGCTCAAGTACCTGTCAATAGCCTGAAACACTAACAAATACCATAAACGCACCAAATGTATACGAAAACGACTCACAAATCATGCAAAAGCGACTAAATACATTGTGGGAAATGGGTATAAAATACGACATATCACTAAGGTTAACGTGCAAAGCAAGTATTCCCGACTACCTATAATAAACATAGGACGAATCAACGAGTGTAAACGAGGCTATACGACCTACAGTCTATATTCTGGTCGAATAATAGTCTTTGTTGACTACTTCATCTATTTGTAGACTACTATACTCTTTTGTAGACTACCTGACTCTTTTTGTAGACTACTTTCAAAATTTGTAGACTACTTTCACATTTCGTAGACTACTTTCATATTTCGTAGACTACTTTTATCTTTTGACTATTTTCAGTTCATACACACCAAATTATGACTTATGTATCATTATGAAATCAATAATTGATTCATGGATTCATTATACTCATTTTACAATCGATTTGACACCCGAAGGACCTAAATCGACTCGCAAACGCAATCGAATCCAAATCAAACCTCAAGACCATATGTGAACCCTATATTGGTTCGAATTGAACTTCAAAATGACACTAGAAACAATTTCATACCTATAGGAAAACTCAAGTTACAAATTGATTGCAATAACAATCACCGAATGACCCGAAATCGCCAATTTAACAACAACAACGTTTCTTATCAAACAATACTCAACAACTCCAGGTATCGACGCAATATGAGGAAGGAAATGCCTGATATTTGCCAAAGATTTTGATCAATACCTTGGAGGGTGATGAACGGATCGAATACGTGCACCAAATGATCACAAATCAACCCGAAATCGAATGGAATCGCACAAGGATTGCTTGGGCACAGGGGGGAACGGTTCTAGGGATAAAAGGAGGAGAATGAATATGATTTTGGGGCTAATGATCTGATTATTAAACCCTAATCACGTTTTAGAAGTTTCAGGAGTGGCAAGAATGGTCCCTAGACTTTTATACAACACATAGAGAGCTTAAATCATCCACCAGGAATACAGTTGACATATTAAACACATCTTTGGCATCTTAAACACATAAACATTTAATCACATAATCCCATATAGGGCACATAAACTTAACGAACCTAACGTTAACTAACGGAATAGTCAAATAGTCAAACTCGAAAAGTTTGGGATGTTACAATTACTTCCCCCTTAAAAGGATTCCGTCCCCGGAATCTCATCAGAAATGAACAAATCTAGATACTTCTCCTTCATCACGGACTCGGTCTCCCAAGTTAGACTTTCACCATGGTTATGCTTCCATTTGATCAACACAAGGTCAATCACCTTCCGGCGAAGTTTCTTTTGCTTTCTTCCAAGTATTGCTACCGGTTCATCAACCATTCTTTTCTTTGGATCAATACTCACATCCTCAATAGGAATGACACTAGACTCCTCCGCCAAGCACTTCCTCAAATAAGATACATGAAATGTGTTATGAATTCCATCCAATTCTGGAGGTAATTCCAACTGATAAGCTAGATCCTTGATACGCTTCAGAATCTTGAAAGGTCCAATGAAACGTGGGCTTAGCTTTCCTTTCTTTCCAAAACGTATAACACCTTTCCATGGAGAAACGTTCAGCATCACCATATCACCAACTTTAACTCAACCGGCCTTATTTTCTTGTCGGAATAAGTTAATAGTCGTTCTCTGGCTACACGAAGTGCTTCCTCAGCAATGTTAACTTTTTCAGTTGTGATCTCAATAATCTCGGGACCCGTAAACTGCTTCTCACCGGGCTCCAACCAACAACTTGGAGTCCTACATCTCCTACCATAGAGCATTTCAAACGGTGGCATACCAATACTTGCATGATAGCTATTATTATAAGTAAATTCAATCAATCTCAAATGATCATCCCATGCACCACCATACTCTAAAACACAAGCCCTTAACATATCTTCCAAGGTTTGAATCGTTCTTTCACTTTGCCCATTAGTTTGAGGATGATAAGCAGTGCTCAAGTTTACTCTAGTACCTAACTCTCTTTGAAGACTTTTCAAAAAATTAGATACATACCTCGTGTCTCGATCCGACACTATAGACAAAGGAACTCCATGCTTTGAAACAATTTCTTGTATGTACAATTGCGCCATCTTGGTCAATGGTACATCTTGACGTGTCGCTATGAAATGAGCGCTTTTCGTCAACCTATCTACAATAACCCATACCATATCATTTCCCTTTAGTGTCCTAGGTAGCTTGGTCACAAAATCCATAGTAATATGATCCCATTTCCATTCCAGAATCTCCAACTGCTGCAACATTCCATATGGCTTTTTGTGATCAGCTTTGACACGAGCACAAGTCAAACATCTTTCAACAAAATGTGCAACTTCTCCCTTGATATTCAACCACCAATAAATAGGCTTCAAATCTGCACACATCTTTGTAGCACCGGGGTGAACTGAGTATCTAGATCTATGAGCTTCTTCAAGAATCAACTCTCGATTACCATCAAACAATGGTACCCATATTCGGCCTTTATAGGTCTGGAATCCACGACTATTCAACTCCATATCAAGTCGCTTCTTCATACTGATACCTTCTTTGTCAACATTTTCTTTTAAAAGAGCCTTAACTTGGGCTTCCTTGATGCGTTCAAGTAATCCAGACTTGACTTGGACAACCATACTCATCAATTTACAAGAAGAATTTTGCACCTTTCGACTCAATGCATCCGCAACCACATTTGCTTTACCGGGATGATACTTGATCTCACAATCATAATCTTTCAGAAGTTCCATCCATCTTCGTTGTCTTACATTCATATTTCTGAGTGAACACATATTGCAAACTTTTATGATCAGTGTACAATGTACACTTAGTGCCATATAAGTAGTGTCTCCATAGTTTCAAAGCAAACACCACAACAGCTAACTCTAGATCATGAGTCGGGTAGTTCTTTTCATGAGGCTTCAACTGGCGTGAAGCATAAGCAATGACTTTGTCTCTTTGCATAAGAACACAACCCAAACCTGAAATAGAAGCATCACTGTAACAACTAGATCATCAGTACCTTCGGGTAAGGCGAGAACATGACCTTCACACAACTTTGTCTTTAACGTCTGGAAGGCCTTTTCTTGAGCTTCAGTCCACACAAACTTCACTCCTTTCTTTGTCAACCCTGTCTTAGATTTAGCTATACGAGAGAAATCTTGAATGAACCTTCGGTAATAGCCCGCTAAACCAAGAAAACTCTTGATTTCTGTGGGTGTCTTTGGTTGTTCCCATTTTGAGACAGCTTCAATCTTTGCGGGATCAACTTTAATACCTTCAGAAGAGATGACATGTCCGAGAAATTGAACTTCTCGAAGCCAGAATTCACACTTTGAGAAATTTGCATATAACTTTTTCTCCCTAAGAACCTCAAGAACGGCTCTTAAATGCTCACGGTGCTCAGCTTCAGACTTAGAATAAATCAGAATATCGTCAATGAAGACAATCACAAAATGATCTAAGAATGGGCGACATACCCGATTCATTAAATCCATGAAGGCGGCTAGAGCATTTGTCAACCCAAATGGCATGACAAGAAACTCATAGTGCCCATAACGTGTACGAAAAGCTGTCTTGGCCACATCTTCCTTTTTGACTTTTAATTGATGGTAGCCGGACCGCAAATCGATCTTTGAGAAGTAAGAAGCACCATGGAGCTGATCAAAGAGATCATCAATGCGCGGGAGAGGATATTGTTAGGACCAGTTTACTGATAAACTGCCAGTCTCCAGTTGCATCTGGAGACCTGAAGAAATTGTCCAGAAATATATGAAGTCCAGTTGCAACGTACAGTTAACGCAACTGAAGACTTCCTCCAGTTGAGATCTGACCAGATGTGAAGACATTCCAATTGAAGTCGAAGACAACAAATGGAAGATAGAGAATGACAATGGCAGCGAAGCCCAGTTGACATTCTATTCAGATAGAAACTGGAGAATATCAGTTTAAAGCCTTTACAAAGCTTTACACTGATTACGAGGAAGACCTTTATGCTTTATGTGCATTTAACCGGACAATAGCAATTGTCTATGTTTAAAGTACAAAAGTACATAAAGCAGGTTGAATAAAGTGACTTTATGTCATACTTTATACAACATTTAATTGGAAGTCGTATTGCTTCCTTAAATGCTCTCAACCATATTTGTACGATAAAGTTGGAATCCTAATGACAACTTTATCTATAAATAGAGGTCTTTCCACAACCAAGAAACAACTTTGCATATTCAGACATTTGCATTTCTTGGTGAACTTGTGCAATATTCTCTCAATCGCAAAAAGGAACATTTCACAACTTTAAGTGTTTCGATTGTTAAAGAGAATTTCCAAGTATTAGATCATTGTACTTCATAGGTTGTTAGGATATTTACATATTTGTATTATCTTGGTTCCGCAACAACCTTGTAATTTATTTAAAGATAATAAATAAATTACACTTGAAAAATTACATATCGATCTCACCAGATTTACTTTACAAGTATTTATTTATTGCATTGTCTTTACTTATTCACTTTGTCACCTTAATAAGTAATCTAACCATTAACCTGGTATATACATACTGCAACTGGTCATCTCCAGATCAGTGTGTATATTGCAAAGTAACCTCACCATCGACATAGAGGTGTCTTCAGGTAGTACTATCTATTGAGTTGGGACCTACAAGTATATATTTGCCTAGATCTGCTTAGATGACTACTACTGAAGGTGGGGATGGTTCCGGTCAAGATGAAAATCCTAATGTTAATAATCCACCTGTTCAAAATGTTAACACTAATCCTCCTCCTCCTTCTACTCCCCCTAACCATGTCCATGTACATTATTCCAATACTTCTGTTCCCAAATTCGATGGAAACAGTGAGACCTTTGGTACATGGAAGGCCAGAATGCTCTTGCATTTTGGTGGGATAGAGAGATACATGTTGAGAATCCTTAAGGATGGCCCACATGTACCCATGTCTCAAGGGGCGAGTCCTTTTCTTGATCCTACTGGATCTAGAAGAGGCTCTAGAGAAAAGCCTGAAGACCATTGGTCTGATGAGGATCGCAGACTGGTGGACTTGGATACCAGACTGAAAAACATGATAATTGGGGCTGTTCCTGAAGACCTTATTCCAACACTTGTTTTATTCCCCAGTGCCAAGGCAATGTGGGATGAATTGGTCCTTCAGTTTGAAGGAGGTGATGACACCATTGTCACCAGAAAAGTTGCTTTAAACAAGAAGTATGAATCCTTCTTTGCCTTACCCAATGAGAGCCTGACTGGTACTTATACCAGATTCACCAGTGTGATTAATCAAATGAGAGGGCTGGGTGTAGAGAAGGATAAGGATATTTTTCTTGAGATGTTTTGTGATATTCTTCCTTCCAAATGGGAAAACATGATTCTTGTCCTAAGACAAGGTAAGACCCTGCACAACCATACTCTTGCATCTCTTTATGGAGCCTTCAGATTCACTGAAGATAACAATGCACAGAGACTGGTGGCTGAGCAGGATGCTTTAAATCATGCCCAGAGTTCAAAGGTTTCTAGTATAACTGAGAAACCTTATGCTGCTTTAATATCTACTGAGAATGTCTAGTCACATTCTATGAAGGAGATGTTGAACAGTTTTCTGAACTCAGGTCACCACTGAAATCAGTGATGATTGTGATGAAACTGACAATGATGATCTGGTAGCCATGATTGCTAAAACCTTTAACAGGTTTAAGCATAAATCTAATATATTTAATGGTTCCAACAATGCTTCCAGCTCCAACTCTCTGGATAAGACCAATCTTACATGCTATAAGTGTCGCAAGAAAGGTCATTTCATGAAGGAATGCAGATCTAGTCAGTTGAACAATCAAACTGGTCCCCCTGTCCCTAACAACAATCGGGCTGATGATGGCTATAAAGCTAAGTATAAGAAGCTTAAAGCCCAGATTGCCTTACTGTCCATGGAAAAAGAGAAAAATCAATGCATGATTGCACAAACTGAAGGAAAGTGGGAATACTCTGATGACTCATCTGATGATGATGAAGAGATTAGGGACATGTGTTTCATGGCTTTGGAAGACCAGCAACATGTGGTGAAAGATGATGTCATTTCTGGTAGATGGGTGGACATCATTTTGAAAAAGGTTTGTGAGTATGACATTCAACTTGACCCAGAACTGAAACTGGACCTTGTAGAATCACTTAACAGTGATTTGATTTTTGTTGAAACTGTTAGAACTGACAGTGAAAGATATTTAGAAACAGTTCTGACAGAATTAAATAATTTAAAACCACAAATTTCAAATTTGCAAAGTGTCCAGTTGGCTCTCAAGGAGTCAGTTTTGAAATATGAGGCATTGGATTTTGAAAATCAAAAACTAAAATCTGATCTTGAAAAGGAACAGAAGATTGTCAAATCCTGGATAAGGGCATCTGGATTAAATTATGATGCTTTTACAAACACCATTGATGCACAGAAAAATGCTTATAAATCTGGAGATGTGCAAATGGCCAGTATCATTCCAGATATCCACACTATGCCTCCAGCTCTTAGGCCAGTTACCCCATATGACCAGCCTACAGATATCAAAACTGAACCAATTGAGACCACCCCCTCTGAGGTTAAACCTGGAGCTAAACAGGCTAAAGCTCCAGTTAAAAAGGCTGCTAGTGATAAGCCTTTACCTCAAAAGTCCAAGGAGCCCAAGAATCCTAAGACTAAAACTCCAGCGAACCTAGGTCCAAGGTTCAGCAGCCTACTGAAAAAGATATTTTGTCAAGACTGGAAAGTCAACTCCAACTTTTGTCTTGGCAGGTTCAGAGTTGCACTGCCAAAATTAAAAATCTGGAAGGAGCCTCATTTTCTCCAGTTGAAAAACAAAATATCAAAACCCCTTTGAAACAAAAACAAAAAAATGCTCAATCTGGAGCTAAAAATGAAAAGAAAAAGGGGAACAAATATCAAGTACTAGTCGTTTTTACTCCTGCACCTGGAGCTAGTGAAAAAACTCCAGATGCAGCATCCAGTTCAACACCACAGCAATCAACTGAGACTTCTGAAGTGAAGTCCAGTGAACCCACCAAGAAAAGATGGGTTCACAAAAATAACTAATGATTTTTGTGGGTGTGCAGGGCGATCGTACCAAGAACACCTGGTATCTGGACAACGTAGCTGGCCGGACTATGACCGGATGTAAGCCCCTGCTGGAAGAGTTCACTGTCCAAGATGGACCGGTAGTGACGTTTGGTAATGATTAAAATGGAAAGACTGAAGGATATGGTGTGCTCAATAACGAACAGGTCGAATTCAAAAGAGTTGCATTTGTGAATGGTTTGAAATAAAACCTGATCAGTGTAAGCCAACTTTGTGATGATGGCTACAGAGTTTTGTTCGATATTGCTCAAGGCACCATATTTAACAAGGATTGGAAAGTAGTAATGGTTGCACCTAGGAAGGGAAATGTGTACATCATGGATATGTAACCAGCTCCAAAAGAGCAGTGCTTCTATACCAAGGCTGATGAGGATACCAACTGGCTGTGGCATAAAAGATTATCCCATCTTAATTTCAAAAATATTAACAAATTGTCTCGAAAACAATTGGTGGATGGGATACCTCAGATTTCTTTCAATAAAGAAAAGCCATGTCCAGGGTGTGAGATGGGCAAGCAGAAAAGGGCCAGTTTTAAGACAAGACAAAACTTTAGCATCACTGAACCTCTTCACATGCTTCATATGGATCTCTTTGGTCCAGTGAATGTTCAAACTAGAGCTGGAAAGAAATACACTCTAGTTGTGGTTAATGAATTCTCCAGATATTGTTGGGTGGTATTCCTCAGATCCAAAAGTGATGCACCTGCTGAAATCATCTCTCTCATCAAAAGAATTGAAGCTCAAGTACACTCAAAAAGTTTGTCAGTTACGAAGTGATAATGGTACTGAATTTCAAAATAAAGTACTTGAAACATTTTGTAATGACACTGGCATCTCTCAAAACTTCTCATTAGCACATTCTCCAGAGCAAAATGGAGTTGTGGAAAGAAAGAATCGCACACTGATAGAAGCAGCCAGAAGTATGCTATCTGAATCAGGTCTTCCCACCAATTTTTGGGCAGAAGCAGTGGCAACAGCTTGTCACACCCAAAACCGGTCAGTCTACATCAAGAGACATAAGAAGACCGCCTATGAAGTGCTCAGGAATCGAAAACCAAATATTGGATATTTCCATGTATTTGGTTGTCCAGTTTATATCTTAAATGATTCCAGACAGCTTGGAAAGTTTGATGCAAAAGCTGATGAAGGTATATTTTTAGGCTATTCAGATATTCGAAAGGCTTTTAGAGTATAATTATAGACTCCAAAAGGTTCATGAGACAATTCATGTCACATTCGACGAATCAAATGATGCAATCAATAAGAGACCTAACCTTGATATCTCTCCAGTCATTCCAATAAATTTTGGTGAAACTGACCAAGTTCATCAGTCAATTGTTTCACCAGATAATGTTTCCAGTGACACTCAACTGGAACCAGCTCAAAAGAAGAAAACCACCAGTGATACATTATTTTATCCCTCCATCAGTTTCAACTTACCACAGAAACTGGTGATTGGATCAGATGTACGTATCACTCCAATATCAGCACCAGTTCAAACTCCAACTTCTCCAGTTCTTCAAGAAATGCCTTCAACTGAAGAATTTCATGATGCAAATCGTGACCTCATTGACTCTGATGAAGATATAGAAGTAGTTTGGGCTGATCTTCCTCCAGTTGTAACACCTGAAGAGGATCACCAGGTGACTTGCACTGATATTGTTGTTCACCAGCCTAGTCAATACACTAAATGGACTCGAGCACATCCAATTGAACAGATTGTTGGAGATCCAAGTAGTGGGGTTCTGACTAGAAGAGCCACAAGTGAGCAATGGTTAAACGTCACCTTCTTATCACTGATTGAACCGAAGAAGATTGACGAGGCTATGGCAGATCCAAGCTGGGTAGAAGCTATGCAAGAAGAGCTTATCCAGTTCGAAAGGAACAATGTATGGGAACTTGTTCCTTGTCTACCAGGGTTGAAGAAAGAACCCATTGGTACAAGATGGGTCTATCGAAACAAGATGGATGAAGATGGCAATGTTGTAAGAAACAAGGCCAGATTAGTTGCCCAAGGTTATTGTCAAGCAGAGGGCGTTGATTTTGATGAGACTTTTGCTCCAGTTGCAAAACTTGAAGCCATAAGAATTTTCTTGGCTTATGCAGCCCATCTGCAGTTCAAAGTCTTCCAGATGGATGTCAAAAGTGCGTTCCTGAATGGAACACTGGAAGAAGTAGTGTATGTTAAACAGACTCCAGGCTTCATTAATGAGAAGCATCCTCACTGGGTATATAGACTGAACAAAGCTTTGTATGGTCTAAGACAAGCCCCAAGAGCCTGGTATGACACTTTAACTAAACATCTTCTAAAAAATGGCTTTCAAAGAGGTGCAATAGATAATACCTTATTTATCCTGAAAGAAAAAGGTAATATCTTACTGGTACAAATTTATGTTGATGATATTATATTTGGTTCAACTGATGATGCAATGTGTAAAAAGTTTTCTAAAATCATGTCATCTGAGTATGAAATGTGGGTGAATTAACATTTTTCTTGGGTCTTCAGATTAAGCAAACTGAAAATGGAATTTTTATAAACCAAGAAAAATATGTCAGAGATTTGTTAAGAAAATACAAATATGATTCAATCCCATCGAAAAACACACCTATTGCAGCACCTTTAAATTTGGACTCTGACCCAACTGGCAAACCGGTGAACACCACTGAATATCGTGGAATGGTTGGTTCACTGATGTATTTAACTGCCAGTCGACCAGATATAATGTTTGCAACATGTCTATGTGTCAGATTTCAGGCTAACCCAAAAGAATCACATTTGCATGTTGTTAAGCGCATCTCCAGATACCTGAAAGGGTGTCCTAGCCTTGGTCTTTGGTATCCCAAAGGCTCAGGGTTAGATCTAATGGGTTATTCAGATTTAGATCATGCAGGTTGTAAGATAGATAGAAAGTCAACAACTGGAGGTTGTCATTTCCTTGGAGGAAAACTGGTGAGTTGGACCAGCAAGAAGCAGACGTCAGTCTCTATGTCTACTGCTGAGGCAGAGTACATTTCTGCGGCCAGTTGTTGTGCCCAGATTCTCTGGATCAAGAACCAGTTACTAGATTATGGTCAGAAGTATACAAGGACCCCAATCTTTTGTGACAACACCAGTGCAATTGCTATATCTCACAACCCAGTGATGCACTCTAAGACAAAGCATATTGACATCAGGTATCATTTTATTCGCGATCATGTTATGAAAGGAGACATTGAAATTCATTTCATCCCCACTGACAAACAGCTCGCTGATGTTTTTACAAAACCTCTTGATGAGAAAACCTTTAAACATCTCATCAGCGAATTGGGAATGTTAAATCCTTAAAACTGGAGATTTTGTTATGAACGCGTCAGTGACACTGATGAAGTTCTCCAGTTGAGGAGGTCCAGATAATGGTTGCTCGCCAGGCTATCGAACGCCTTTGTGATACTATCCTGGCACTAATCGATTTCTGGATCATCATTTTAAGGGGAAAGACTCAAAATAATTTTCTTACTAAAATTCTTTTTGTTTGAAAATGGAAACTGGAGAACTCTCCAGTTGGAAACTGGCACTGGATTAATCCTCCAGTGTACATGTTCAGTCTTATCTTAAAACTGGTGGTCAACCAGATTTCATAACGTTGGAAAAATACTTGGTCAATTTTTGTGACACGTGATGGTACTCAAGTGTATTTTCCCACTTGCAACCGTCGTATGACGTGTGAAAGACTTTTTTGTAAAAAGATGAACTGTTTATGGGGATTGTAAAAGGTTAGTGGGCGCGTGGGAATACCAGCCGTCGTAGCATTTAATGCTGACTTGATGGTATTAAATATTTTTGAAATTCAAATTTTTCATAAATCAAAATATCTTTTGTTTTAGAAAATTTGGGGATTAAAATAATATTTTCTTATTTATATTGGGATTTTGTACCCTTATAAATACCTCCCACATTTACTCCGGTTACCATTTACTTCCTTTCACATTCCTTCATTTACTTCCCAATCATCAAAATTGCTTTTTTTCTCTCTCTGCTCAATAAATCAAGAACCCTAATTCCAAAATTCTCAATTTCACTTTCAATGGCACCTAAATCATCCAGATCAAGAGATATAAATCTCCTTACTGTCCCATATGTTCCCCCACCAGGTGTCAGACAGGCACCTGGTGCTCCTGGCAATACTACGCTCATCAAATTAAACCCAAATAATCCGATGGCTAGTTTGCAAGGGGTTCAGACTGCCGATACTCTCATTGGACGAATCCAACGCTTTCTTCGTGATTCTCCAATCGGCGAGTCTTTCTTTCTTAACCCACGCAAGTTATATCATGATTACTTGTGTGAGTTTTGGTACACTGCACAACTCTTCGACGACTGTTCATCTATCTCCTTCACTCTTAAAAATGGAACAGTCGCGTGTACAATAACGGCAGAAACATTGAGGAATGCTTTACACCTCAACTACTGGAGACAAGGAGAATCTCCAGTTGTCATCTCCCCCAATCAAAATTTCAGACAAGTTCTCCTTGATATGGGACACAAGGATTGCTTGGAAAATGGGGTGTTGAAGACAAAGGGACCCATGACCATGAAAGGTCTCTCTCCATCTTGGAGGTGTTTCTTCATCCATCTGGTGGAGAGAATGGGTGGTGCTTGTGGTACGGACTCAGAGTGGATTTTGCTGATATCCTGTTCAGGGGCCTTGTTCAAAAGCTGAAAGGCACCAGGGGACTGTGCATCCCCTTCTCCAGGTATTTATCCCTCTGTTTCCTTGAAATTCTGGGGAGTGTTGAATATCATAACACTCTATCTTTGTACACTGCCCCAGAAATGTTAAGGAATCTTGACTCCCTAGCATCAACAACTGGGGAGGTTGATATTCCTGAAAGAATGCGGCTGACATTCGCTAAAACTGATGCACCAGTCCAAGATGAGTCAGAAAGGCAACTGGGCGGGCCTCAAAATAATGAGGGACCCACCAGTTTGTCTGCTGGATTAGTGACGGTTGTTGGGCCTGAACAACTGTCTAACCCTTCCAGCTCCAGCTTGTCAGTTCCCTCCACTGTCATTGGAGACCTCCCAACAGGTCTCCAGGGTGTTCCAAAGGCAACCAGATCACGTC
Source organism: Erigeron breviscapus (assembly GCA_034093135.1). Taxonomy (NCBI): domain Eukaryota; kingdom Viridiplantae; phylum Streptophyta; class Magnoliopsida; order Asterales; family Asteraceae; genus Erigeron; species Erigeron breviscapus. The sequence goes on along the minus strand of CM067170.1, from coordinate 123,174,257 downwards.
GTCTTAGGAATCAGTCAGCACTTGCCACTGACAGTAGAAACCCAACCAGCCCTCCAGCTTCCTCCCAACAGGTTGCTGGAGATAGTCAAATGGGAGAACTGCAAGCAACCACTCTCGAAATTTTTGTAGGAGAGAGTGGTGAAGATAATACTGGGCTACCCCAACCCAGAGTAGAGTCCGTGTCTGCACAATTTGAGTCTGGCCAAATTTCTGACACTTCTTTTCTTGCACGAGCTGACGATGTCTTCAGCCAGTCACAACTGGAGACTGAAGCTCCAAACTCTACGGCCAGTGATGTTATAACTGTGGATAGAGCAGTTATAACTGAGGCAACCCCTGTGACCTCTATCCAAGGTGAAGTTGCTACGTCAACTGCACTGCCAACTGATGAAACCTTCCAGGAAACTGGAGAAGGTCATCAGGAGACTGGTCAACCTGATCAGCCATCTCGATCATTCATGAATCTGGGCATGGATGTTGATGAGTTCCAGCTAGATTCTTCGGATTCTGAAGGAACAGCTTCTGATCAAGAGATAGTTGATGCTTTTGTACAAGATCAACTCCCTTCATCTCTTGATCCGCCCCCAGAATAAATACTTTCAGTTTCCTCAACAGATATGCTCACTAGAATACCACAACCTAGACAACCATCGCTTATATCTTCACTCCTTGTGCCTAGAAATAGATACATGCCACCACCACCGCCGGCTAATGTACCTGAGAATACTCAGTACATTCAGCCACTTGATTTTCCTACCTCTTCCTCTTTAACCCCTTCTGTTTCTACTTCTTTGACTACTGGTCAGTCACCTGGTGAGGTTTCCCTTCAAGTGCCTCCTCCAGTTACTCCAGTAGTCCCTATTGCTGGTCCAGTGACACTTCCCCCTCCGTCACTGGACACTCAATTTGTCTCTTTCTCAACCGACATCCAAGACCTGATCAAACGGGTGGAGGATGTTCATAAGACAATTGAGAAAAATGCCAAGTCAATCTCCATGTACAACAAAGATAGTCTGACCAATCAAAAAGTGGTGGACCTAGGGATTAATAGGTTTGCACAGATGAAGACTTGGTATTTCACAAGCTCAATGAGCTGGTCACTGGCTGCAACAATCTGGCCACTTCTCTAAAGGAAGCTTTTGACCTAACTCACACAAAAGTCACCTCATCAATCTCCAGTTTACTTGGCACAACTATCAGATCATCTGAAACTGAACTGAAGGAGATTGAAAGACAGGTCAAGGAATTAGTTGATCGACCTGCTCTTAATGTGACTGAGCTTGGACAGCAGTTGGCATCTTCAGTTGGTCAGATCATTAAGGATACCTTGGCAGAGAGGGAAGAAGTATTGATTCAAAGGGTGATGTCTGAGATCACCAAGATTACCCCTTCACCAGTTGACCTGACCCCAATCACTTCACAGGTTGACTTGTTGAAGGGTAGTCTTGATAATCTGGCTGCCAAAGTGTCTGAACATTCAACAGCGTTAGACAAACTGACAACTGAAGTTGGAAAAGAAAAGGAGAAGGAAATTGTGAAGGAAAGAGAATTGGTTGCAACTGGGATTTCTACAGATGATGTTACCCTTTTGAATGCCATCAAGACTAGTCAGGAACAAACATCTGCCAATGTTCTGACTCAGTCTAAAGAAGTGAATCATTTGTGGAGGACAGTTCGCATGATTTGTGGGTGTTCAAGGAATGCAAGGACTTACAATCGTGGCAGCCTCTAGATCGCTTGCCATCTAGCCAGTTGGACTTTGATGTTGTTCGACAAGGACTAGATGCTGCCAAGGGGGAAATAACTGTCCTTGAACCAAGATTGCCAGGTGCAGGTACAAGAAATCTGGTGGAAAGGCAAGTTGTTGTTGTTGGTGCTGATGCTAGTACTGAAAGTAATTGAACAATTTGAAGATGTGGTTGATAGGGGGAATATAGACAAGGGAAAGAGTATTGTGTTGGCCACTGATACACAAGCAAAAGCAACTGGTACTGATGCCAGTGTGCTTGAAACTGGTAATCCTGATCAACTTCCTCCAGTGTCTGAATCCGAAAGCAGGAAACTGGCAGCTGTTGGCAATGCAATCAAAGAAAGAAAGAAACAAAGAAAAGCCAATCTGCTAGCTTCAAGGGTTCAACAGCAAGGTTTGGGTTTGCTGGACATAAATGATGCCAATCTGTTGGGCATCACACTGGAACAATACAAGGGCATAAAGAATGACCCAAGAATAGTTGGAATGGTCAGTGAAATGGTTGATATTCAACTGGAAAGAGACTATCCAGATGATGAAGTTAATCTTGATGCCAGAACAATAAATGTGTCAGTGGAGAAGGCTAGAGAGTTGAGGGCATCTGGAATTGAAAGAAGAATTCAGAATGTCCATAAAGTTGTTAAAAGAGTACTTAACCCACCTAAGTCCAAAGGAAAGCTAAAGCCACTGCCAAGAGATGCAGACCTGAGGACTTGAGTGCAACCAAATGAGCCCACAACTGAAGATATCCAAGCTGCAGTGCAGAAACTGAGCACTGGCCAGATCAAACTGGCAAATGAATCTGAGGCAAGGGCATATCTAAGTGAAGTGCTACAGCGGAGATATCACCCTGGCAAGATCATTGATGTAAAGATTTCGATCAAGCCAGGAACAAAATGTTTCTATGTTGGTGTTAAGTATTCCAATGGACCTTTCTGCTATACTGAAGATCCAGATGTTCATAGGTATGGTCATTCTGAGCATGTGGAGATACTGAATGTGTTGGAGGCTAGGTAGCAGAAAAACAAGTTGGAAAGAGGTTGGATTCATGTGCTTCAAAGTCTTATCAAGTTCAAGGAAAGTGTTGAAGAAAGACTGAACTTTGATCCTGAAGACAACCAACCCATCTCTACAGCTGCCAAGAGAAGGAAAACTGGCGAAGGGCCATCTGCATAAGTTTTCCTCCAGTTATCATCTTGTAATTTTACTTACATTCTTGTAACTTGTATAAATTTCATTTCCTTGTATAAATGAAGTTACCAGTTTGTAACCACAAGGTAGATAACGGATTAAATCTAACAAACTAAAAAAAACGGAACCAAGGCATTTATTGATCTATAAAAATGCCTTGGAAAATTTAGATAGATTTAGTCAAACAAGTCCTTCCAGTTCATACTTGTATAGATACAAGAACTAGAAAAGACTAGGCAATATTTCAGGACAATTAGGGGGAAATTGTCCAGAAATATATGAAGTCCAGTTGCAACGTACAGTTAACGCAACTGAAGACTTCCTCCAGTTGAGATCTGACCAGATGTGAAGACATTCCAATTGAAGTCGAAGACAACAAATGGAAGATAGAGAATGACAATGGCAGTGAAGCCCAGTTGACATTCTATTCAGATAGAAATTGGAGAATATCAGTTTAAAGCCTTTACAAAGCTTTACACTGATTACGAGGAAGACCTTTATGCTTTATGTGCCTTTAACCGGACAATAACAATTGTCTATGTTTAAAGTACAAAAGTACATAAAGCAGGTTGAATAAAGTGACTTTATGTCATACTTTATACAGCATTTAATTGGAAGTCGTATTGCTTCCTTAAATGCTCTCAACCATATTTGTACGATAAAGTTGGAATCCCAATGACAAATTTATCTATAAATAGAGGTCTTTGCACAACCAAGAAACAACTTTGCATATTCAGACATTTGCATTTCTTGGTGAACTTGTGCAATATTCTCCCAATCGCAAAAAGGAACATTTCACAACTTTAAGTGTTTCGATTGTTGAAGAGAATTTCCAAGTATTAGATCATTGTACTTCATAGGTTGTTAGGATATTTACATATTTGTATTATCTTGGTTCTGCAACAACCTTGTAATTTATTTAAAGATAATAAATAAATTACACTTGAAAATTTACATATCGATCTCACCAGATTTACTTTACAAGTATTTATTTATTGCATTGTCTTTACTTATTTCACTTTGTCACCTTAATAAGTAATCTAACCATTAACCTGGTATATACATACTGAAACTGGTCGTCTCCAGATCAGTGTGTATATTGCAAAGTAACCTCACCATCGACATAGAGGTGTCTTCAGGTAGTACCATCTATTGAGTTGGGACCTACATATACTTATTCTTAACCGTTCGCTTATTCAGCTCACGGTAGTCTATGCACATGCGCATAGAACCATCTTTCTTCTTGACAAAGAGAACAGGAGCTCCCCAAGGCGAGGAACTAGGACGTATAAAACCTTTATCAAGCAGCTCTTGGAGCTGAGACATTAGCTCTTTCATTTCTGTAGGAGCCAAACGATAAGGTGCTTTTGCAACAGGAGTAGCACCGGGTACAAGATCAATCTGAAAAGTGACCTCACGGTCGGGAGGAATACCGGGAAGGTCATCTGGAAAGTGTTGAGTCCCAATGTTAATTGTAAATTTAATGATGACAAATCTGACCTATAAACACTTAGTAATCTTTGGTTCTTGTAATCTGATCTGGGTCAGACTAAGCTGACACAACTTACGATCTGTCTCTGACCTAGATCAAGCTTCATACTTGTAATTATAATATCTTATGGAAGCAAGTGTTATTCAAGCTGCATCAACAATGTATTAGCATTCAGTCCAAGTCGAAGAGGAGGATTGAAGATAGAAGACCAAGATGTTAGTGGAAGACAACTTGGGATTAGTAGTCAGCTTGGAAACACTTAGGCAGATTGGTGCCTTGACAAACGGCCCAATCTGTGTCTGACAATCAAGTGAAGATAACAACCTGGATTGAAGATAAGGACAAATGATGTGACTAGGAAGATTCCTAGGATCCAGGTTGGTGGTTGTTTTACATATGCATGTCCATACTCCTATTGGTAGATGAAGAATGTGCGTCAGTACGTGGGGGACCACAAGTACCATGAAAGGCACGATTGATTATTCCTTCATCAACCACTGAATGAAGAACACGTAGCTACAACGGACACCTAATGAAGGAGCGCTTGTGCCTATAAAAGCCTCATTCATGGATTGCATATGTGTGGCATTTCCTGAGAATCATTCTTCACACAAGTTCTCTGCTCTTATACACAGCTTAGTCTGTACGAGATCAGCTTGGGCTGATTCTCTTGAGCTGAAATTGATTGATTGTTGTTTGTCATTTCATAGGTTTGTTTAGATATCTATAGGCTATCTTTATTCCGCAACAACCCTGTAATTCTTTGTATAGATTATTTCTTAATAAAGGATTACATTTGAAAACCATAATCTGTGTTCAAGAATGTTTTTATTTCTTTACTGCTTTACTGTTTTAATGATTCCTGCTCTTACTTACTTGCTTAATATTCATAAACTGAATCTTAAAACGTTTTGTGTTAAAAGTTTGTAAAGATTGTGAAAAGTTGTATTCACCCCCCTCTACAACTGTTCTGTGTTCAATATACTTTGGTATATTGATACACCGTGGGACGTATCAATTGGTATCAGAGCGGTGGTTGAGAATTAACTTGACTTGATCCTTGCATATTTTCATTTATAGTAAAGCATTATGTCATCATATATTGATAATGGTTCTTCAACCTGACCACCCATGTTTGACAAAGATGATTTCAGTGGGTGGAAAGGTAGAATGTCTTTGTTCCTTGAATCCATCGATAACAATATGCCTGACATCCTTGCGGATGGTCCTTATGTTCTTACACAAACCATTGTGGTAGAAGCTGTGGTCAGGGAAGGTCAACCAACCATTCCTGCCACAGTCAAATCTATTGTTAAGGACAAGGCAGATTGGGGGATGAGGATAGGAGGTTGGCAAACTTGGATGTGAAGGCTAGAAATTTCATTGTCCAAGCTGTGTCCAAAGACCTTTACCATTCTATTAAAATGTGCTCAACAGCTAAGAAAATGTGGGGTACATTGACTGTTATGTTTGAGGGTTGCTCTACCTCCATGGAATCCACAATTACTACATTGACCAGGAGGTATGAGAGATTTTTCTCTTTGAGAAATGAATCCTTGACTGACACTCATACCCGCTTTAATGCTTTGGTAAATGATTTAGCTGCTGTTGGAATTAATAAGAAAAATGAGGTTTTAAAGGGCAAATTTCTTGATTCATTACCACCTAAATGGAACAACTATATTTCTTCTGTTAAATTAAGTTCTGTTTATCATGATCTTGATCTCCCTGGACTTTTTGGTTTACTTCATAACCAAGAATGTTCAGAGGCTGAAAAGTTAATTGCTATGGGTGATTCTTATAGTCAGCCTGCTGCTGCACTTGTTGCTTCTATGACTGAACACCCTAGTTCAATTAGTAATGAGATCATTCCTTATGTTAATGATGGTATTCTTGTGATGTCTAATCCTAACTCTGTTTGTGCTGAATCTGAGTGTGATGAATCTGATGGTGATGAACTAGCAAATGAAGTTGCTATGTTGGCTGAAAGGATCAGAAGAAGATCCTTTAATAAGTTTAAAGGAAAAGGAAGAGGTGGCCAAGCTGACAAGACCAAGAAGCCATTTGATATGTCCAAGGTCACTTGTTACAAGTGTGGCAAGACTGGACATATGACTGGAGATTGCAGATCCAAAGAAACTGCTCAAGTTGTGCCAGCCAAAGGTGGAAGAGGTGAAAAATACTCTAAGCTCAAGACTAAGTACAAAGCCTTGAAAGCTCAAGTAGCTGAGCTGACTGAGAAGGTGAACAAAAGTGAGAAGAGTCTGGTAGCCAAAGACTGGGCTGAAAGTGCCACATCATCTGATGATGAGCTATACAAAGATGCCAAGTGTTTCATGGCTAAAGAAGCTACTCAAAGATTTGCTGAAGATCTGGTGAAAATACAACAGCAATCTGAGTCAGCTCACCAGGCATCCACCAGTCAGACTGCTCCACCTGAGGTAACTTCTTTTTCCAATCTGTCTGATAATGAGAAGCTGTCCAGACTGAATAAACTTGGTGATGAGGTTTTGCTACAAAAACACTTTAATCAAGAACTCAAAAAGGAAATACATGTTTTGAAACTTGATAACAGCTCTAAGAGTCACACTATTGAAAAACTAGAATCTTAAGTTAAAGCTCAAAAGCAATTAAACTCTATTTTGATTAAAGAAGCTAAAACTGCAGAAGAAAAGTTTTTAAAGGTTAAACAGATTACTGAAACATGGTGTATAAGTTCAAAAAGAGTTGCTAAGTGTGTAAATGAACAAATACCTCATCAGATCCAAGCCATTTTTGATGGTGATTATGATAGGGCCATAGCCATTGCTGAAGTATGTGCTATGGAGCCTTGTTATCAACCTCCTTCACCACCCAAAGTCCAAACCAAAGAAACAATTTCTAAACCAATTAAGTTGGCTCAGAAATCTGGTATTGGGTTTAAAGATCCTGAAACCATTGGTCAGACCATTGCTGAAGCTGTGTCTGAAGCTGATCAGGTTGTTGAGTTAAAACCTGAAGAAAGTCTTGACTTGTCCAAGCTGACCATTACCCAATCTGTATCAGATTTAAAGACTAAAACAAACAAGAGTAGTTGAAAGAGAAATAAAAGAAAGGATAGAGATCACAGTGTTCCTAAAGAGAAAATAAAACTTTTAAAGAGTAAGAAGTCTGGTTCTCTAGGAAATGAGTCACAAGCAAAATCTGAGTCTGTTTCAGGTAACACCAAGTCTGACTCTGACAAGTTGATTTTAAAATATGTTGAGTCCAAAACTGACAAGGTGTCAATAAAGGCAAATTTTCTTAAAGATGTGTCTGATCCAAAAACTGTTGATCAAAGAAAATTGAGAGTTGAATGTAAGAAAGCTGGAATAGGCAAAGGTTTTGTTCAGAAGGAAACTCTAAATGTTGCTGGAAAGAACTTTGAATCTGGTAAAGGACAGACCAAGCAACAATGGGTTTCAAAATGTGATAAGAGTCTATGTTTAGTTACCCAATCTGAGTCAGACCAGAAGGTCAGCTCTGGTGAACCCATCTTTGGATGGGTTCCCAAAAAGAACTAATCTCTTATCATAACTGCAGGGCAGTCATGACGATAATACCTGGCACTTGGACAGTGGATGATCCAAGCATATGACCGGATGTAAGTCCCTGCTATGTAGCTTTAGGATTCGCGCTGGTCCTAATGTTACTTTTGGAGATGATTCTCAAGGAAAGACTGAAGGTTTTGGTGTACTTTCAAATGGTCCTCTTACTTTCAGAAGAGTCTCATATGTTAATGGTTTGAAGCACAATCTGATCAGTGTGAGTCAGTTGTGTGATGCTGGTTATGAAGTGAGATTCAGGTCTAATAAGGGTATTGTTCTTGATTTAGAAGGCAATGTGGTTCTCATTGCAAAGAGGGATGAGTCTTTGTATTCATTTGACATGAGAAATCCAACTGTCACAAGAGAAGTCTGTTTCATGTCAAAGTCTCAAGATGAGCTGAATTGGTTGTGGCATAAAAGGCTGTCTCATATGAATTTCAAAGACATCAACAAGCTGTGTAAGAAAGAGTTGGTGTCTGGTCTTCCAGTGATCAATTATGAGAAGGAAAAGCTTTGTGGTGCTTGTGAGAAAGGCAAGCAACATAAAGCTACTTTTAAGTCTAAAACATGCTCAACTATTGATAATTGTTTGGATCTGCTTCATATGGACTTATTTGGACCAATCAGTACTCCATCATTCACTGGAATGAGGTACTCCTTGGTAATTATTGATGAGTATTCAAGATACACCTGGGTTTTCTTTCTAAAACACAAGAGTGAAGCTGCTGACAGCATTATTCATTTCATCAAGCAAGCTGAAATTCTCTATAAAAGACCTGTTAGGCAATTAAGGAGTGACAATGGTACTGAATTCAAGAATATTACTCTTAATTCATTCTGCAGTGAAAAGGGAATTTCACAAGTCTACTCAGCTGCCAGAACTCCTCAACAAAATGGTGTTGCAGAAAGAAGAAACAAAACTCTTATTGAAGCTGCCAGATCCATGATGGCTCAAAACAATGTCAAGTCTCATTTTTGGGCTGAAGCAGTACACACAACTTGCTTTACCCAGAACAGATCCCTCATTGTGAAAAGATATCAGAAGACTGCATATGAACTTCTTAGGGGGAGAAAACCTGAGATTGGTTTCCTAAGAATGTTTGGAAGTCCTTGCTATATTCTGAATCAGAAAGACCATCTTGGAAAGTTTGATGAGAAATCAGATGAAGGTATCCTACCTGGATATGCAACAATGATGAAGGCCTACAGAGTGTACAACAAGAGAACTAAAACAATTGAGAACTCTGTCAATATAAGCATTGATGAAAGTTGTTCTAAGCCAGACTGCTCTCCTCCTGAAGATGAAGACTTCAATTTTGAAGAACTGGCTGTACCTGAGAATGAGCCTCCAACTAATCCTCCAGTTGGAGCTGAGAATGCTCAAACTCAGGGGGAGCAACTCATTGAAGAAGAAGAAGATGTTCCAATCTTTGAAGATGCACAAGCTGTTCCTGCTCCTACTGAAGAAATTGTTCAGAATCCGTTAAATGACTCTCCAACTGGTTCAGACTCCTCCATTCCAGTCCAAGCTGATCAGCCTCTTCCTCAAGCTGATCATGCTGAACCATCTAATTTGAATCAGTCCATTGTCCCAATTACTAGATGGACAAAGAGTCATCCAATTAACCAAATCATTGGTGATCCACTCTCTGGTGTGAAAACAAGAAGAAAGGCAACAGGCAACTTCTGCATGTTTGTCAATTTTGTAAGCAAGATGGAACCAACTAAGGTTGATGAAGCTCTGGCAGATCCTTCTTGGGTAAATGCAATGCAAGATGAGTTAACACAGTTTGAAAGAAACAAGGTTTGGGAACTTGTTCCAAGACCTCATCACAAGACTGTGATTGGAACCAAGTGGGTCTACAGAAACAAAATGGATGAAAGGGGAGTTGTGACCAGAAACAAAGCAAGATTGGTAGCTCTTGGTTACGGACAAGAGGATGGAATTGATTATGATGAGACTTTTGCACCAGTGGCAAGATTGGAGGCAATCAGAATGTTCTTGGCCTTCTCTGCTCACAAGGGTTTCAAAGTCTATCAAATGGATGTGAAGAGTGTATTTCTTAATGGAAAATTGGAAGAAGAAGTCTATGTTGAACAGCCTCCTGGTTTTGAAAACTCAAAGTTTCCTGACCATGTGTTTAAGCTTGACAAGGCTCTCTATGGGTTGAAGCAAGCTCTAAGGGCATGGTATGATACTTTGTCTAAATTCTTATTGGCTAATAACTTCAAAAGAGGTAATGTTGACAAGACTTTGTTTGTGAGAAAGTACAATGGTGATATTCTGCTTGTACAAATCTATGTAGATGATATAATATTTGGGTCTAGCAGTGAAAGACTTTGCAAAAAGTTTTCTGAATTAATGTCTAAAAAGTATGAAATGAGCATGATGGGAGAACTAAACTATTTTCTTGGTTTACAAGTTAAACAGACTAAAAATGGAATTTTTATAAACCAAGGAAAATATGTTAAAGATCTCCTAAACAAATTTGGTTTTAGTGATTGTTCACCTATGAAACTCCTATGGGTACTGGTGATAAGCTGGATGAAGATAAAAATGGCAAATCTGTTGACATCACAGCTTATACGGGTATGATTGGATCATTACTTTATTTGACTGCTAGTAGACCAGATATCATGTTTGCTACATGTCTTTGTGCAAGATATCAAGCTAGTCCTAAGGAATCTCATCTTAAAGCTGTGAAGAGAATCTTTAGATACCTTAAAGGTAGTCCCAATCTGGGTCTTTGGTATGCCAAAGACTCAGGATTTGATCTAATTGGCTTTTCAGATTCTGACTTTACAGGCTGTAAGATTGACATAAAAAGTACTTCAAGAGCTTGTCAATTGCTTGGCAATAGACTTGTAAGCTGGTCCAGCAAGAAGCAGCATTCAGTTTCTATCTCCACTGCAGAAGCTGAATATGTTGCTGCAGGAAGTTGCTGCTCTCAAATTCTTTGGATGCAATATCAGCTTCAAGACTATGGAGTCACTGCATCAAAAACTCCAATCTTTTGTGACAGTACCAGTGCCATAGCAATTTCAAACAATCTTGTGCTTCATTCAAGGACCAAGCACATTGATATAAGATATCATTTCATCAGGGATCATGTAATGAAAGAAGATGTTGAACTCCACTTCATTCCAACAGACAATCAGCTTGCTCACTTGTTCACAAAGCCATTGGATGAATCAAGGTTCAACTACCTCATAAGTAAGCTAGGTATGCTTAATTTGTAAAATGTAGTGAGCTAAGTAATAACAAATCTAACCCCTTAGAGTGATACTAAATTTTGAGGGTAAGCTGTGTCAGACCCAGACTACCCTTTCACACTTGGTGCATTTCAAGTGAAAGAGGGTAAGCTGAGTCTGACCCAGCTTCGTGGTTATTTTTGTTATTATATATCTCAGTGCGTTTTATTACTTTCATTATTTTATTTAGTGTACTTGCTGATCCTATTGGAGTGTGACACGTGTAGTGGTAACAGCCGGTTACTGAAAAAGTACCACCACTACTTGTTGATCCTCAAATCAAAATCTTTCTCTCTCCAACTTTTTCAAACGGGATATTTTGAGTGTTTGTATATAACTTTCATTTAACCTAAATCCCAAATCACTTGTTCATATTTTTTTCTAAATCAAATTTTCTCTCTAATCTGATTACTGTTTTATTAAATTTAATTTCTTCTAAAAATTGTTTTCAAAATGGCATCAGCATCTGTTTCTATTCATACTAATGATTCTCAATCTAGTTCTTCTGAGCCTGAAAGTCAATTCCCAGCTCCGATAAGCGCCAATAAGCTTTCACCTTATGTGGTGGGAAATAAGGTAGTAGTGGTTCCGGGTGATCTTGATACTGGTAAAATCAAGATTGGCAGTCTGGTTTACGCCAATATTTATCCTCCTTCATGGGCAAAAGGATACGATGAAATTGTGGCTTTCTTATGGCATCATCCATTCGGCAAGGTGATGATTGAGAAGCCAGACTGGGTGTTTCAAGATCTACTTTGTGAATTTTGGGTGAGCTGTGTTGTGAAACAGAACAAGAAAGGAGATGCTGCAATCTATGGCTCAATCCTCAACGGTAAGAAAAAGGAACGTTCCAAAGCTGTTCAACATTCTACTCCTACAAAAGAGGGTGAAGGGTTGGCCAAAACATCAGCCACCCTAGCCACACCTTCGTCCACTCGTTCAAAATCCGATTCTAAAAGACTCCTTGTTGAGGACTTAGTACCTCACAAGTCCAAAAAGAAAAGATCGCACAAGAAAACTGTGTCAGCTTATGGGGTTGATAATGCAACATCTACTCTTGAGATCCCCCAAGGTGCAGTGGAAGCTAAGGAACGTTCCAAAGCTGTCCCTGTCACCAAAGCTGACAAGCCGAAAATGCCACGCCCATCTGCACTCTCCCAAAAGAGTGTAGACGAGTTAAAGGGAACACCTACTGCTACCCAACCCTCCAAACAGGGTGAAGGTATTGAAAGAAAGACCTCCTCCCAAGGTCATACTGTGTCTAAACCGAAATCACCATCATCAGCCTCCCAAAAGGTTGATGATATCATTAAAGGGGTAACAGAGGATCTAGCCTTGATCCAAAGTGAGTCAGAGTCAATGCACATCATTTCTGAGGATGGTCAGCCAAAGGAGAGAAGTATCGAACGCATTGGTGACACTGCTTCTCCTCCCCAAGCTGATCAGACTCCTTCTCTCTTACACTCTGAGTCTGCACAGGCTGTCAATGCCCCTTCTATGTCACAAGGAGGGGTACAGGCCTCAATTCTCCCTAAGGATACTTTGGTGCAATAACACACCTCTGTTGAAGGGCAATCAAATGCACAAAACATTACACCTGCAGAGTCTGTGTCTGCATCTGTCCTCGGACAGAGGGATTCTGCAGGTTACTTGGCTGTCTTTAAGGCAGTCATGTCAGCCCCTTGTGCAGCAAAGGGAACCATTGATGGTCCTCTCGATGTCAATGAGAATCTGATCACTATCTCCGGAAGTGATTCTTCATTCGATGATGAGTTTGCCCATCCATTCTCAAGGGATGCTCTGATGGAAGATGCCAGTGGAGGAGTTGATCAAAATCAAGATCAACACATTCCCACTGGCCCTCAGCCTGAATTAAACGTTAATCTTTCTCAGGCTGACCAACTCATCATCAATTCTGATAGATCCACTCATGAGACTCACTCTCATGAGCAAATGTTCCAAAACTCCTTAAACCTCCACCCCCTTCTAAATATGCCCAATGACCCTGATATTAAGGATTGCAGGCTGCTCTTTCCAGAGTCAGTGGCTTTTAAGCCAACTGCAAGTTCTTCCCAAGCTGCCACTATCTCATTTTCAGATGTGGTGGGTCAGCTCACTGAGTTCATTTCAACCTCTAAGGTTGAGAGCTCAAAGCTGACCAAATGCTTGGAAAAGATCCAAAAGGATCAGGATTTGACGGAGAAGAAGGTGGATAAGCTGAGTCAAGATCAGACTGCATTGGAAGAAAATGTTAAGAAAGCAGTTGATTTGATGCAGCAGAACCAGAGCAAGCTGACAGAGTCTCTTGATAGTCTTACAAAAGCAGTAAATGAAGAGAATGAAAGGAACAAGAGCACTCTGGGTCAGATTGAGAATGCTGCAACCAAGTTTACAAGGGAAGTCACCATAGAACTTCGATCTGCAAACAAGTCACAAGCAGATTTTAAGAATGATCTGATTGAAGCTTCTAAGGATGTCAAATCCAAGATTGAACTCCTTCATGAGGATTATGTTGAGCTAAGAAGAGCCTGCTGTCTCACCAATGTCAAGATTGACTTGATCAACCAGGATCTCAAAGACTTCCTTGTTACTCCAGTGAGCTCTTTCCCTGCTGATGATGACAAAAAGGGGAAAAGAATGCTACTAAGAGAAAGAGGAGTGCTATGAGTGAAGCTGAAATGGAGCTAGAAAGAGAAAGGCAAAAAGCTCAGGTTGACAAGGACATTGAAGAATACCTTGAAAGATTGAAAGAGAGACAGAATAAGGCCAGAGCTGAGGAGGCACTCAATGATAGAAGAATGGTTGTGCATGGTTCTAAGGTGGAAGGTGAAAAAGAAACAGTAGAGGAGATAAAAAGACCAGAATCTGAGTCTGGTGGTGAAAATGTTGGGAAATTGAATGAAGAAGCTGAAGAGGAGAATGATACAACCAAGGGGGAGACTGTTAATGCTGAAATGGGAGATATAAGGAAGGATGTTGGAGTTGAAAAGAAAAGAAAGTTCTCCCAAGCTGATCCTGTACAAGCTGTGCCAACTCAAGTTGACCCAGCTCCCAAAGAACAAATTGATGAATCTTCATCTAGTGAAGACACAGCCACTCTGTCCCAGTTCATGATCAAGAAAAGAACTACAGAAGTTAGGTCAAGTGGTGTGAAGATATTAACTAAGAAAGAAAAGGATTGGGAGATTGCAACTAAAACTGCTCCAGAACTTGGGGTAACAGTTGAGATGGCATACAAGATGATTAAAGAGGACAGATTAGAAAGAGAAAGAATTGCTGCAACTAAGTCTGATTCTGAAATTGCCAAGGCTGTTCAAGAACAATTGAATAAGGAAGATGAAGAAGATCTTGCAGCCATTGGTTCCAAAAAGAAAGTTGTGAGCAAAGAAAAAGGAAAGAAGAAGGTGGTGGTTCATTCTAAACCATCACAGAAGGTTAAAGATGTGAAAGAAAGTGTGAAAGCCCATAATTGGTTTGATGCTATGGAGAAAAGAAAAGTAACAGAAAAGATCAACTATAGAAAGCATCCAGAACCAATCCTACAGGTTCAACTCAAAAGAAGAAAGGGAAAGTCCATTCCAAGCATCAGATTCACAAGAAAAGGATTTGAGACAAGCTGGGAAACTCATGATCTTGACAATCTGTATGAGTTAGGTTACACAGAGTGGGTTGAATTGCATGATATCATCACTGGTATGCCTGGAATTCATAGAGAGACTATCTTGGAAGCCATTGAGAAAAAGTTGGCTGCAATTGTAAAATACAAGATTGATATCACTGGCCTTCCAAGACCAAAAGCATATGATCTGGATGATGAAGAGGAGTCAGAAGAACCACTCAAGAAGAAGAGGAGAAGAAATGTTAAGCTCAAAGCTCCTGAAGGTGATCACACAGACTTCCTCAGAAACTTGAACCCTTCAGAGTTTCTTGGGCTATTATCTCCTGATGCTCTAGACAGAATTCTAAGACATCTCAATTTGACTCTTCCTTCTGGTGTGGCTAATGCAAGAAGTGGAATGCACATTACTGAACCTGAACATGGTATGTATTTTGTGGATGCAAGAGGGCAACTTGTATTCCAAAGGACTCCTGAGCTGAAAGAGGTACCAACTATGCACCTTTTTACCTTGTACAGATTATGTGTTACTTTCAGTGAACAAGGTAATGGGTATGAGCAGTTCCTTATAGATGAAGGGTTAGATAGAAAAGTAGATGTGAGAATTGCTCCATCTTTTGAAGTTAAGCAAGAAACTGTAGAGTTGATTGGGGAATAAAGTCTTATTGTAAAACCTTGTATTTCTCAATATATACAAGTATTTGTACAAATTCAGTTGTCTTGTTAAAATTTCATTTCAGATTGAAAAGAACCCAAAAGATTCAAAGGGTCACAAGCTGTTAGTCATATTTTCTTTGATTCCTTGTAAGCTGATAGTTAAAAGTGTTGTTGGGTTTTGTCATCATCAAATAGGGGGAGATTGTTGAGTCCCAATGTTAATTGTAAATTTAATGATGACAAATCTGACCTATAAACACTTAGTAATCTTTGGTTCTTGTAATCTGATCTGGGTCAGACTAAGCTGACACAGCTTACGATCTGTCTCTGACCCAGATCATGCTTCATACTTGTAATTGTAATATCTTATGGAAGCAAGTGTTATTCAAGCTGCATCAACAATGTATTAGCATTCAGTCCAAGTCGAAGAGGAGGATTGAAGATAGAAGACCAAGATGTTAGTGGAAGACAGCTTGGGATTAGCAGTCAGCTTGGAAACACTTAGGCAGATTGGTGCCTTGACGAACGGTCCAATCTGTGTCTGACAATCAAGTGAAGATAACAACCTGGATTGAAGATAAGGACAAATGACGTGACTAGGAAGATTCCTAGGATCCAGGTTGGTGGTTGTTTTACATATGCGTGTCCATACTCCTATTGGTAGATGAAGAATGTGCGTCAGTACGTGGGGGACCACAAGTACCATGAAATGCACGATTGATTATTCCTTCATCAACCACTGAATGAAGAACACGTAGCTGCAACGGACACCTAATGAAGGAGCGCTTGTGCCTATAAAAGCCTCATTCATGGATTGCATATGTGTGGCATTTCCTGAGAATCATTTTTCACACAAGTTTATCTGCTCTTATACACAGCTTAGTCTGTACGAGATCAGCTTGGGCTGATTCTCTTGAGCTGAAACTGATTGATTGTTGTTTGTCACTTCATAGGGTTGTTTAGATATCTATAGGCTATCTTTATTCCGCAACAACCCTGTAATTCTTTGTATAGATTATTTCTTAATAAAGGATTACATTTGAAAACCACAATCTGTGTTCAAGAATGTTTTTGTTTATTTACTGCTTTACTGTTTTAATGATTCCTGCTCTTTACTTACTTGCTTAATATTCATAAACTGAATCTTAAAACGTTTTGTGTTAAAAGTTTGTAAAGATTGTGAAAAGTTGTATTCACCCCCTCTACAACTGTTCTGTGTTCAATATACTTTGGTATATTGATACACCGTGGGACGTATCAGAAAGACATCAGGAAATTCAGAAACCACATCAACATTGGAAACATAAGGCTTTTCCTTTCGTGTATCAATAACATAAGCAAGGAAGTGGTTCTTATTCTGTCGTATGCATTTGAGAGCCTTCATCATATTAATGATCTTTAAGCTCCCTTTCTTCTTATCTCCATAAACTGATATGACTTTACCATCCGGAGTAGAGAAACGCATGATCTTTTGGGAACATAAAATATTAGCATGATGTTGAGATAACCAGTCCATGCCAATTACCACATCAAACCCAGCAAGAGTTGTAGGCAATAGCTGAACCGGAAAGGAACGACCTTCTATCTCAATGGAACAATCATCATAACCCTCTTCAATGTCACTAATAGTGCCGTTAGCAATTTCAACTTCTATAGAACAATCTAGGGGAGTAGTAACTTTATCGAGCTTAGGGGCAAACAATGTAGACACAAAAGACCTATCTGCACCCTAATAAAAGAACAGTAGCAAGCTTATAGTTAACGAGAAAAGTACCACTTACTACCTCATCATTGTCTTGAGAAACGTCGACTATCATCTGAAAAGCTCGAACCTTTGCCTTAGGTATGGAAGTCTTCTTTCCATCTTTCTTTCTTTTCTTTATTTCTTTGCCTAGACGTAGGCTAAGTGACTTATGTCACTTACATAGGGATGTGGGGTTGTGTGTAGGCGGTCATAGACCATACATGGAGTCCTCACACCCAACATGATGGGTAAACCATAAGGTGGTCCATCGGCGTCGTTAAGGAATTGACAAAGTCATTTCCAACTGAATAAACCGTTTATGCCTTTATGTAATGGTGGTTAGTTACTCCACCCGGAATACTCAAACGTAACTATGCCACGGGAGGTATCATGATTCCCAAACCACGTGACCACGTACGCACTAGCTCCGAGGAACTAGCACGGGTTAAGCTTAACACAAGACTTTACATATGCTCGAGACTTCGTAATTATATTAGCTTAGGCTACACTTTCACCTAAACTAATCACATACATCATCTTTTACTTTAGGGCCCTTAAACGTGCACGTGACATGGCAATCCTAATCATAAGTCTAGTGACTAGGTGTTCAAGCCATGCATACAAACATACAACATAATCATTTCATCTTTTCATGATCACATACATAAACATTTCGTCATTTCATAACATATTAACAAAATTATCTTTTAATGTTAATATCACATACAATCACAACATATCATAACATAACACATTAGGATCATCGTATTCCTAATTGTGCCTAACTTTACTTTCTTTATCTTTCTTTCTTTTCTTTATTTCTTTGCCTAGACGTAGGCTAAGTGACTTATGTCACTTACATAGGGATGTGGGGTTGTGTGTAGGCGGTCATAGACCATACATGGAGTCCTCACACCCAACATGATGGGTAAACCATAAGGTGGTCCATCGGCGTCGTTAAGGAATTGACAAAGTCATTTCCAACTGAATAAACCGTTTATGCCTTTATGTAATGGTGGTTAGTTACTCCACCCGGAATACTCAAACGTAACTATGCCACGGGAGGTATCATGATTCCCAAACCACGTGACCACGTACGCACTAGCTCCGAGGAACTAGCACGGGTTAAGCTTAACACAAGACTTTACATATGCTCGAGACTTCGTAATTATATTAGCTTAGGCTACACTTTCACCTAAACTAATCACATACATCATCTTTTACTTTAGGGCCCTTAAACGTGCACGTGACATGGCAATCCTAATCATAAAATGGTGTTACTAATGCATCATCAAAACAATAAAAAATGAAACCCAAGTTATGGCACCAACATAAATGCCATCATTATTACATGTCTTAAACCATAAATAAGATAGCCAAAACATAAGGCTAAAGGGAAGTCTAAGCATTCAAAAGTCTTTGCTAATCTTCCTTATTGCTTCTACCCATCTCACCAAGCTAATCTTCTCCTAGCTCAAGCTTGGTTATCCTGAAGGCACAACATTTTCAAAGAACAAGTGTTAGCTAATAAATTAGCTAAGTAAGATAACATGAATTTGAAAACATTTGCCATTTCATAACATATTAACAAAATTATCTTTTAATGTTAATATCACATACAATCACAACATATCTTAACATAACACATTAGGATCATCGTATTCCTAATTGTGCCTAACTTTACTTTCTTTATCTTTCTTTCTTTTCTTTATTTCTTTGCCTAGACGTAGGCTAAGTGACTTATGTCACTTACATAGGGATGTGGGGTTGTGTGTAGGCGGTCATAGACCATACATGGAGTCCTCACACCCAACATGATGGGTAAACCATAAGGTGGTCCATCGGCGTCGTTAAGGAAAGACAAAGTCATTTCCAACTGAATAAACCGTTTATGCCTTTATGCAATGGTGGTTAGTTACTCCACCCGGAATACTCAAACGTAACTATGCCACGGGAGGTATCATGATTCCCAAACCACGTGACCACGTACGCACTAGCTCCGAGGAACTAGCACGGGTTAAGCTTAACACAAGACTTTACATATGCTCGAGACTTCGTAATTATATTAGCTTAGGCTACACTTTCACCTAAACTAATCACATACATCATCTTTTACTTTAGGGCCCTTAAACGTGCACGTGACATGGCAATCCTAATCATAAGTCTAGTGACTAGGTGTTCAAGCCATGCATACAAACATACAACATAATCATTTCATCTTTTCATGATCACATACATAAACATTTCGTCATTTCATAACATGTACACTTACCTCATGCCTTTGCAACCTGCATAAGCATGTCATACATCATAAATGGTAAGTATAATATCCCTTAGCAACCTTCCATAACTATCCATAATCATAAAATGTGCATACATGTTCATTTGGGAAGTTTAACTTATAAAAACGTGTTTTGTTGTACCATCAGGTGACAAAAGATGTTATCTTACCTCGTAGAAGCGCGCACAAACGATAACTAAGGTTACCGTGCAAAGCAAGTATTCATGACTACCTATAATAAACATAGGACGAATCAACGAGTGTAAACGAGGCTATACGACCTACAGTCTATATTCGGGTCGAATAATAGTCTTTGTTGACTACTTCATCTATTTGTAGACTACTATACTCTTTTGTAGACTACCTGACTCTTTTTGTAGACTACATTCGAAATTTGTAGACTACTGATGTGACCAATATTATACCATTTCCCACATGATTTTAGTACCAATTATTCGTAATTTTTATAGTTATATATCCAACTTTCGATGCTTTGAGGTAGTGTTGAGTGTTTTCAGGTTGGAGAATGATTATAAGGATGAATTGGATGATTTTGATGATCCGTGGAAGAAACGAGAGAAGCATTCAGTTGAAATCAAGTGAAAGACGAAGAAAACGAAAACTGGAGCTTGTAACACCCGTTACATGTGTCTCACTGTAACGGGTGCGTAACTGCCGTGACATGTTATGAAGCACCTAATGCCCGTTAGCCATGTAACAACCGTTACATGTTTCTCCCTGTAACGGGTGGAGTAACTGCCGTGACAATTTCTGAAGGATGTAACGCCCGTTACATATGTAACGGCCGTTAGGGCTAGTTTTTACAATTAATGCTAATTAAGATTAGGGCACCGTACTGTAGCCGTGTAACGCCCGTTACACGCGTTTTTCATATAAATACTTGATTAGGTTTCGGAATTATGGACGAATTTTGGAGAGATTTTATTGAGCATAACTTATTGTTTTGAGTACTTTGGAGCAAACAAGCTGTTAGGGTTTTCATCTTTTCAGATTTGGATTACAATCATTGTTGCTACCGAATTCTTTTCAATTCATTGGTATAACATGATTTCTTCTATCTTTGATTGTTTCAATTATTTAATTATGAGTAGCTAAATACTTTATCATCCATCTTGATGGAGTAAGACAATATGTAGGATTGCACTATTTTATTAATTCAAAGTTGATTTCAATTATCGTTGTGTCGAGATCTTGATGATTTAATTCCTTATTAATTATTATTTTGATATTGGTGATATATGTGTTCTTCGTTAGTGGTACTAGTTGAATATGTATGTGATTTCAATTAATTATTTATAATCAATTGTCACTAGTTCATGGTATGATAGTGAATGTGTTAGGACCAGTTCACCTGGAACTGGCCAGTCACCAGTTCACACTGACCAGTCACCAGTTGCATCTGGTGACCCAGTAAAACTGGTGACCAAGAAGATTTGTCCAGAAATATATTGAAGTCCAGTTGCACCGTACAGTCAACGCAACTGAAGACTTCCTCCAGTTGAGAACTGACCAGTTGAAGAATCATTCCAGTTGAAGTCGAAGACAACAAATGGAAGATAGAGAATGGCAATGGCAGCGAAGCCCAGTTGGCATTCTAGTCAGTTACAAACTGGAGACCATCAGTGGAAAGCCCTTACAAAGCTTTACACTGATTACGAGGAATTGACTTGTATACTTTATGTACCTTTACCCGGATAATAAGCCTTGTCTTATTATTTAAGTAATAAAAGGTACATAAAGGTGGTTGTGTAAAGTTGCTTTATCATGCGACTTTACACTGCTTTTTAAGGAATTAAATGCTATTCCTTAAATGCTCTCAACCACATTTGTACGGCTAAAGTTAACATCCCAATGTTAACTTTGCCTATAAATACAAGTCATTGCACAACCAAGAATTTAAGTGTTCAACTCACAACGTGAAAAACATACAAACACTTCACACTTTGCAAACCTGCAATATTCTTGGTGAACTTGTGCAATCTTCTCTCAATCGCTAAAAGGAACATTTCACAACTTTAAGTGTTTTGATTGTCTTGAGAAATTCCGAGTATAGATCAATTGTATTTCATAGGTTGTTAGGATATTTACATTCGTGTATTATCTTGGTTCCACATCAACCTTGTAATTTGTTTAATATCAATAAATAAATTACACATTGAAAAATACATATTGTCTCATCAAGTTTTCTTACAAGTTATTTGTATTATTGCATTGTTCTTTACTTATTGTCTTTTGTATAAGTAATCTATCTAGAACTTGGTATATACACACTGTAACTGGTCGTCTCCAGTTCAGTGCATATATTGCAAAGTAACTCCACCATCGACATAGAGGTGTCTTCAGTAGTACCATCTATCGAGTTGGGACTTATAAGTGGTATCAGAGCAGAAGGCTAATAAACTTGCCTAGATCTGCTAAGATGAACACTACTGAAGGTGGAGATGGTTCTGGTTCAGGTGAAAACCCCTCGAATACTAATGCACAACCTTTTCAAAATGTTAACACCAACCCTCCTCCTCCTACTGCCCCAAACCATGTCCATGTACACTACTCTAACACTCATGTTCCAAAATTTGATGGAAACAGTGAGACATTCGGTACATGGAAGGCTAGAATGCTTTTGCATTTTGGTGGGATTGAAAGGTATATGTTGAAAATCCTTAAGGATGGACCATATATACCCATGTCCCTTGGGGTCAGTCCTCTTCTTGATCCAACTGGAAGAAGAGGTTCAAGGGAAAAGCCAGAAGACCATTGGTCTGATGAGGATCGTAGACTTGTTGATCTGGACACCAGACTCAAGAACATGATCCTTGGGGTTGTTCCTGAAGATCTAATTCCAACACTTGTGCTGTTCCCCAGTGCAAAATCTATGTGGGACGAGTTAGTTATTCAGTTTGAAGGAGGTGATGACACTATTGTCACCAGAAAAGTTGCTTTGAACAAGAAGTATGAATTCTTCTTTGCCTTGCCCAATGAAAGTCTAACTGGTACATACACCAGATTTTCTAGTCTCATCAATCAGTTGAGAGGTTTGGGTGTAGAGAAGGATAAGGATATTCTTCTTGAGAAGTTTTGTGATATTCTTCCTTCCAAATGGGAAAACATGGTTCTTGTCTTGAGACAAGGTAAAACCTTGCACACTCATACTCTTGCATCGCTCTATGGAGCCTTCAGATTCACTGAAGATAATAATGCTGCAAGACTTGTGGCTGAGCAAGATGCCATGAACCATGCCCAGAGTCCCAAGGTTGCTAGTGTAACTGAGCGACCTTGTGCTGCTTTAATGTCTGCTGAGAGTGTCCAGGTACACTCGATGAAGGAGATGTTGAACAGTTTCTTAAACTCTGGACTGACCACTGAAAACAGTGATGGTTGTAATGAAACTGACGATGATGATCTGGTCGCCATGATTGCTAAAACCTTTAATAGGTTTAAGCATAAATCCAAAAGATTTAATGGCCCCAACAATGCTTCCAGCTCCAGCTCTCTGGATAAGACCAATCTTACATGCTATAAGTGTGGTAAGAAAGGTCATTTTATGAAGGAATGCAGATCTAGTCAGTTGAACAACCAAACTGGCCCCTCTGTCCCTAATTTCAATCGGCCTGATGATAGCTACAAAGCTAAATACAAGAAGCTTAAGGCCCAGATTGCCCTCCTGTCCATAGAAAAGAAAAAGGATCAGTGCTTAATGGCACAAACTGAGGGAAAATGGGAGTACTCTGATGACTCATCTGATGATGAAGAAGAGGAAAGGGACATGTGCTTCATGGCCTTGGAAGATCAACAGCAGAAACACGTGGTGAAAGAAGATGTCATCTCTGGAAGATGGGTGGACATCATACTGAAGAAGGTATGTGACTATGATAACCAGGTTGACCCTGAACTAAAACTGGACCTGGCTGAATCATTAAGTGGTGATTTGGCATTTGTGGAAACTGTAAGAGCTGATAGTGAAAGATATCTTGACACTATCCTAATTGAACTGAACAATGTTAAACCACAACTAAATGATTTGCAAAGTGTCCAGTTGGCTCTCAAGGAGTCAGTTTTAAAGATTGAGGCTTTAGAACTTGATAATCAAAAACTATTTTCTGATCTTGAAAAAGAACAAAAGATTATCAAGTCATGGGTAAAAGCATCTGGCAAAAACTATGATGCATTTTCAAGAACTATCGATGCCCAGAAGAATGCATGGAAATCTGGAGATCTGGAGATGGCAGATCTCATACCAGACCTTCATGCATTGCCTCCAGCTCTCAAGGTTGAAACACCTTATGATCAATCTGAAGCTGTTGAAACTGAAACCTTTGAGACCACCCCCATTGAGGTTAAAACTGGAGCCAAACAGGCTAAAGCTCCAGTCAAAAAGGCCACTGGTAACAAGCCTTTACCTCAAAAGTCTAAGGTGCCCAAGACCCGACAGACTAAAGCATCAGTTGAACCTAGGTCCAAGGTTCAACTGCCTGAAGAAAATAATATTTTGGTTAATCTGGAAAGTCAACTCCAACTTTTGTCTCGGCAGGTTCAGAGTTGTACTGCCCGGATTAACAATCTGGAAGGAGGTTTATTACCTCCAGTTTTCAAACAAAATATTAATCCACTCTCTTTAATACCTAAACAAAAGAATGTTCCTTCTGGAACAAAATCTGGTAAAAATAAAGGGAGTAAGTATCAAATACCAATTGTTTTTACTCCTGCACCTGGAGCTGGTGATAAAGCTCCAGATGCAGCCTCCAGTTCAACACCACAACTGTCAACTGTGGCTTCTGTAGAGAAGTCCAGTGGACCCATCAAGAAAAGATGGGTTCACAAAAAGAACTAATGATTTTGTGTGTGTGTAGGGCGATCGAAAGAAGAATATCTGGTATCTAGACAGCGCTGCTGGCCGAACTATGACCGGATGTAAGCCCCTACTGGAAGAGTTCACTGTCCAAGATGGACCGACAGTGACGTTTGGTAACGATCAATCTGGAAAGACTGAAGGATATGGTGTGCTCAATAATGGACAAGTCGAATTCAAAAGAGTTGCATTTGTGAATGGTTTGAAATACAACCTGATCAGTGTCAGCCAACTTTGCGATGATGGCTTCAGGGTATTGTTCGATATTGCACAAGGCACCATATTTAACAAGGATTGGAAAGTGGTGATGATTGCACCAAGAAAAGGAAATGTGTACATCATGGATATGGAACCAGCTCCAAAAGAGCAATGTTTCTATACCAAAGCTGATGAGGACACCAACTGGCTATGGCATAAAAAATTATCCCATCTTAATTTCAAAAACATTAACAAGTTGTCTCGCAAACAACTGGTTGATGGGATACCTCAGATTTCTTTCAATAAAGAAAAACCATGTCCAGGGTGTGAGATGGGCAAGCAGAAGAGAGCCAGTTTTAAAACTAGGCAAAATTTTAGCATCACTGAACCTCTTCACATGCTACATATGGATCTCTTTGGTCCAGTGAATGTTCAAACTAGAGCTGGAAAGAAGTACACTCTAGTTGTGGTTGATGAATTCACCAGATACAGCTGGGTGGTATTCATCAGATCCAAAAGTGATGCATCTGCTGAAATCATCTCTCTCATTAAAAGAATTGAGCTCAAGTATACTCGAAAAGTTTGTCAGTTGCGAAGTGATAATGGTACTGAATTCCAAAATAAGGTACTTGAAACATTTTGCAATGACACTGGCATCTCTCAAAACTTCTCATCAGTTCACTCTCCAGAGCAAAATGGAGTTGTTGAAAGAAAGAATCGTACATTGATAGAAGCAGCCAGAAGTATGCTATCTGAATCTGGTCTTCCCACCAGTTTTTGGGCTGAGGCAGTTGCAACTGCTTGTCACACCCAAAACCGGTCAGTCTACATCAAGAGACATAAGAAGACTGCCTATGAAGTACTCAGGAATCGTAAACCAAATATTGGATACTTCCATGTATTTGGTTGTCCAGTTTATATACTAAACGATTCCAGTCAGCTTGGAAAGTTTGATGCAAAAGCTGATGAAGGGGTATTTTTAGGCTATTCAGATATTCGAAAGGCCTTTAGAGTTTATAATTATAGACTCCAAAAGGTTCATGAGACAATTCATGTCACATTTGATGAGTCAACTGAAGCAATCAACAAGAGACCAAGCCTTGATATTTCTCCAGTCATTCCAATTAATTTTGGTGAAACTGACCAAGTTCATCGGTCAGTTGTTTCACCAGAAGATGCTTCCAGTTACAACAAATTGGAACCAGTTAAGAAGAAGAACACCACCAGTGACACATCATTCTATCCCTCCATCAATTTCAACTTACCACAAGAATTGGTGATTGGATCTGATGTACGTGCCACTCCAATATCAGCACCAGTTCAAACATCTACTTCTCCAGTTCTTCATGAAATGCCTTCTAATGAGGAATTTCATGATGCCAATCGAGACCTCATTGACTCTGATGAGGATGTAGAAGTTGTTTTGGACTGATCCTTCTCCAGAAGCTGTTGCAACTGCTTGTCACACCCAAAACCGGTCAGTCTACATCAAGAGACATAAGAAGACTGCCTATGAAGTACTCAGGAATCGTAAACCAAATATTGGATACTTCCATGTATTTGGTTGTCCAGTTTATATACTAAACGATTCCAGTCAGCTTGGAAAGTTTGATGCAAAAGCTGATGAAGGGGTATTTTTAGGCTATTCAGATATTCGAAAGGCCTTTAGAGTTTATAATTATAGACTCCAAAAGGTTCATGAGACAATTCATGTCACATTTGATGAGTCAACTGAAGCAATCAACAAGAGACCAAGCCTTGATATTTCTCCAGTCATTCCAATTAATTTTGGTGAAACTGACCAAGTTCATCGGTCAGTTGTTTCACCAGAAGATGCTTCCAGTTACAACAAATTGGAACCAGTTAAGAAGAAGAACACCACCAGTGACACATCATTCTATCCCTCCATCAATTTCAACTTACCACAAGAATTGGTGATTGGATCTGATGTACGTGCCACTCCAATATCAGCACCAGTTCAAACATCTACTTCTCCAGTTCTTCATGAAATGCCTTCTAATGAGGAATTTCATGATGCCAATCGAGACCTCATTGACTCTGATGAGGATGTAGAAGTTGTTTGGACTGATCCTTCTCCAGAAGCTGTTGCAACTGCTTGTCACACCCAAAACCGGTCAGTCTACATCAAGAGACATAAGAAGACTGCCTATGAAGTACTCAGGAATCGTAAACCAAATATTGGATACTTCCATGTATTTGGTTGTCCAGTTTATATACTAAACGATTCCAGTCAGCTTGGAAAGTTTGATGCAAAAGCTGATGAAGGGGTATTTTTAGGCTATTCAGATATTCGAAAGGCCTTTAGAGTTTATAATTATAGACTCCAAAAGGTTCATGAGACAATTCATGTCACATTTGATGAGTCAACTGAAGCAATCAACAAGAGACCAAGCCTTGATATTTCTCCAGTCATTCCAATTAATTTTGGTGAAACTGACCAAGTTCATCGGTCAGTTGTTTCACCAGAAGATGCTTCCAGTTACAACAAATTGGAACCAGTTAAGAAGAAGAACACCACCAGTGACACATCATTCTATCCCTCCATCAATTTCAACTTACCACAAGAATTGGTGATTGGATCTGATGTACGTGCCACTCCAATATCAGCACCAGTTCAAACATCTACTTCTCCAGTTCTTCATGAAATGCCTTCTAATGAGGAATTTCATGATGCCAATCGAGACCTCATTGACTCTGATGAGGATGTAGAAGTTGTTTGGACTGATCCTTCTCCAGAAACTATTGCAACTGAAGAAGATCGCCAGGTGACTTGCACTGATATTGTAGTTCACCAGCCTAGTCAATACACTAGATGGACTCGAGCCCATCCAATTGAACAAATTGTGGATGATCCAACTAGTGGGGTTCAGACTAGAAGAGCCACCAGTGAGCAATGCTTAAACGTCACCTTCTTATCACTAATTGAACCAAAGAAGATTGACGAGGCTATGGCAGACCCAAGCTGGGTGGAAGCTATGCAAGAAGAGCTCCTCCAGTTTGAAAGGAACAATGTTTGGGAGCTTGTTCCTTGTCCACCAGGGTTAAAGAAAGAACCTATTGGTACCAGATGGGTCTACCGAAACAAAATGGATGAAGATGGCCATGTTGTAAGAAACAAGGCCAGACTAGTTGCCCAGGGTTATTGTCAAGCAGAGGGCGTTGACTTTGATGAAACTTTTGCTCCAGTTGCAAGACTTGAAGCCATAAGAATATTTCTGGCTTATGCAGCCCATCTGCAGTTCAAGGTCTTCCAGATGGATGTCAAAAGTGCGTTCCTTAATGGAACATTGGAAGAAGAAGTTTATGTTAAGCAGACTCCAGGTTTCATCGATGAGAAGCATCCTCATTGGGTTTATAGACTGAACAAAGCATTGTATGGTCTAAGACAAGCCCCAAGAGCCTGGTATGATACTTTAACTAAACATCTTCTTAAAAATGGCTTTCAAAGAGGTGCAATAGATAATACCTTGTTTATCTTGAAAGAAAGAGGTAATATCTTATTGGTACAAATTTATGTTGATGACATTATTTTTGGTTCAACTGATGATGCAATGTGTAAAAAGTTTTCTAAAATCATGTCATCTGAGTATGAGATGAGTTTAATGGGTGAATTAACATTTTTCTTAGGTCTTCAGATTAAGCAAACTGAAAATGGAATTTTCATAAACCAAGGAAAATATGTCAGAGATTTGTTAAGAAAATACAAATATGATTCAATCCCATCGAAAAACACACCTATTGCAGCACCATTGAATTTGGACTCTGACCCAACTGGCAAACCAGTTAACATAACTGACTATAGAGGTATGGTTGGTTCACTGATGTACTTAACTGCCAGTCGACCAGATATAATGTTTGCAACATGTTTATGTGCCAGATTTCAGTCTAACCCTAAAGAATCACATTTGCACGCTGTAAAGCGTATCTTTAGATACCTGAAAGGGTGTCCTAATCTTGGTCTTTGGTACCCCAAAGGCTCAGGATTAGATCTAATGGGTTATTCAGATTCTGATCATGCAGGTTGTAAGATAGATAGAAAATCAACAACTGGTGGTTGTCATTTCCTTGGAGGAAAACTGGTAAGTTGGACCAGCAAGAAGCAGACTTCAGTCTCTATGTCCACTGCTGAGGCAGAGTACATTTCTGCGGCCAGTTGCTGTGCCCAGATTCTCTGGATCAAGAACCAGTTACTAGATTATGGTCAGAAGTATACCAAGACCCCAATCTTTTGTGACAACACCAGTGCTATTGCTATATCTCACAACCCAGTGATGCACTAAAAAACAAAGCATATTGACATCAGGTATCATTTCATTCGAGATCACGTTATGAAAGGAGATATTGAAATTCATTTCATCCCCACTGACAAACAGTTAGCTGATGTTTTTACTAAACCTCTCGATGAGAAAACCTTTAAACATCTCATCAGCGAACTGGGAATGTTAAACCCTTAACTGGAGCTTTCTTTGTTATTGAACGCGTCAGTGACACTGATGAAGTTCTCCAGTTGAGGAGGTCCAGATAATCTTTGCTCGCCAGGCTATCGAACGCCTTTGTGATACTATCTTGGCACTAATTGATTTCTGGATCATCATTTTAGGGGGAAAGACTCAAAATAATTTTCTGACTAAAATTCGTTTTTGTTTGAAAATGCAACTGGAGAACTCTCCAGTTGGAAACTGGTACTGGACTGATCCTCCAGTTACCAGGTTCAGTCTTGTCTTATTTTTATAACGTTACAAATACTTGGTCAATATGTGTGACACGTGATGATACTCGAGTGTTTTAAACCACTTGATATCGTGATCTGACGTGTTTGAAACCATTTTAGTACCTGACAACTGTTTGTATTGGGAAAACAAAAAGTGAGTGGGCGCGTGGGTAAGATAAGCCGTCGTAGCATTTAATGCTGACATGGAAGCATTTAATGTTTACATGGCAAATCAATATTTTATTTCAAAATTCAAACCAACTTTGTTGAAAATATCTACAAAAAGGATTGTCTTTATTAAAATATAATTTTGGTGTTTCATTGGGATCTTGAATCCCTTTATAAATACCCTTATTTACTCCGAACTCATTTACTTCCTTCTCTTACATTCCTTCATTTACTTCCAATCATCAAAATTGCTTCATTTTTCTCTTTACTTCACAAATCAAAACCCTAAATCACAAATTTCAATTTCATTTTCAATGGCACCTAGATCATCTCGTTCAAGAGATGTAAATCTCTTGACTGTTCCATATAATCCCTCACCAGATGTCAAACCGGCACCTGGTGCCCCTAGTAGTGCTTCGGTCATCAAACTAAATCCAAATAATCCGATGGCCAGCCTACGAGGATCTCAAGGGTCCGATACCCTTATTGGTAGAATTCAAAAGTTTTTGAAGAATTCTCCAATAGGACCCTCATTCTCTCTAAACCCACGTAAGTTGTTTCACAACTACTTATGTGAGTTTTGGTATACTGCCGTTCTTTCTTCCGATTGTTCCTCCATCAGTTTCACATTAAAGGATGGAACAATCCAGTGTACCTTGTCAGCCGATGTATTGAGGGATGCCTTACGCCTCAATTACTGGAGAGAGGGTGAATCTCCAGTCGTCTTGCCCCCAAATATAAACTTTCGCCAAGTACTTCTTGAAATGGGACACAGGGAGTGTTTGGAGAATGGGGTGTTGAAGACAAAAGGTGCGATGACCATGAAGGGCCTTACACCTTCATGGAGGTATTTTTTCATCCACCTGGTGGAGAGCATGGGTGGGAGTTCTGGTGGACTTGACCAGATCAACTCCTCACAAGTAGAGATGGCTTACTGCTTGTGGAACGGATTGAGAGTGGACTTTGCAGATATTCTGTATAGAAGCCTGGTACAAAAGCTGAAGGGCACAAGGGGTGTTTGTATTCCCTTTTCAAGGTTCCTCTCTCTTTGTTTTAAGCAAATTCTGGGCAGAGAAGCATATAATAGTACAGATTCACCGTACACTGCCCCAGATATGCTAAGGAATCTAGACTCACTGGTATCTGAAGCTGGTGAGGTCGAACTTCCTGAACGAATGCAACTGGCATTCGCTTTAACTGATGCACCTCTTGTAGGTGAGTCAGAAAGGCAACTGGGCGGGCCTCAAAATAATGAGGGACCCTCCAGTGTGTCTAATGTTATGGTTGAGGATAGAGCAACCATAACTGAAGCAACCCCCATCACATCTATCCCTGGTGAAGATACTTCGGTATTTGATCCACCAACAGATGTACCCATCCAGGAAACTGGGGAAGGTCATCTGGAGACTGACCAGGTAACTGGTCAGCCCTCAGTTACATTCATGGATCTGGACATGAGTGTTAATGACGAGGAAATCCTTATAGAATCTTCGGATTCTGAAGGTACTGAAACAGACTTGGAGATTCTTGATGCTTCTGTACAAGCTCAAGACCCTTCATCTCCAGTCTCACTTCCAGACGCATCAATTTCACTTTCACCACCACAAGAAAATGTGCCTATAGATATATCTTTACCAATATATTTCGCTCCTTTACCAACTGGGCAATTCTCACTTGCTCGAGAAATGCCACCCCCACCGTCGCCGTTGTTCACACCTGAGCATTCTCAGCATGAACAACAATTTGTTTTTCCAGTCCTTTCTTCAACCACCACTCCAATAATTTCTTCAACTGCTGGCCTGACAACTGGGAGACTTCCATCAGTTTGTCTCCTCCAGTTGCTCCAGTAGTAACTGCTAGTGGTCCAGTGACACCTTCTCCTTTGTCA
Organism: Erigeron breviscapus; assembly: GCA_034093135.1. Taxonomy (NCBI): domain Eukaryota; kingdom Viridiplantae; phylum Streptophyta; class Magnoliopsida; order Asterales; family Asteraceae; genus Erigeron; species Erigeron breviscapus. The sequence goes on along the minus strand of CM067170.1, from coordinate 123,142,855 downwards.
CTGGACAGTCAAGTTGTCTCACTACAAGCCGATCTCCAAAACCTTCTTACCAGAGTGGAGGAGATTCAGAAGACACTTGACAAAAACACCAAGTCATTCTCCAGATACCACAAAGATCATTTAACAAAAATTAAGGTGGTCGATCTGGGGATAAACAAGTTTTCATCCAATGAAGACTTGGTGTTTAGAAAGCTTAATGAGTTGGTCACTGGCTGCAACAATCTGGCTGGTACTCTAAAGGAAGCCTTTGACCTAACTCACTCCAAGGTCACCAGTTCAATCTCCAACTTGCTGGGAAATACTGTCAGAACTTCAGAAGTTGACTTGAAAGAGATTGAAAGGCAGGTTAAGGAACTTATTGAAAGACCTGGCCTAGATGTAACTGGCCTTGGAGAGCAGTTGATGACTTCGGTTGGTCAGAAAATAGAGGATACGCTGGGTGCTAGAGAAGAGCATTTGATTGAAAGGGTGATGTCTGAGATCACCAAGCTGGCCACTCCTCAGGTTGATCTGGCCCTACTTACCAGTGAGATCAACCAGTTGAGAGGCAGCATAGAGAGTTTGAACACCCAGGTATCTCTACATGCTCAATCTACAGAGAAACTGACAACTGAAGTGGAAAATCTGAAGAAGATGAATGATGAGGTTAAGGATAAGGTTGTCTCCGGTTTGGATGAGGACTCCAAGATCTTGAATGAATTGAAAACTGGTCAAGACCAAGTTGTTGCAAATGTCTTGACCCAGTCCAAGGAGACGAACCATTTATGGAGGTCCTTCAGGATGATGTGTGGCATCTTCAAAGAGTGTAAGGACATGCAGTCGTGGCAGCCTCTTGACCGGTTGCCATCTCACCCCTCTGAATGGGAAGGTATTCGGGCAGGTCTAGATGCTGCCAAGGGGAAAGAAGTTCAGTCCTTACACGACCAGTTGCACCTGGAAGGACTCCATCTGGATCTGGAAGAGAATTGGTTGTGGCTACCAGTACTGAAGCTGGTGAGCAGAGTGTTAGGGGGAATGTTGGTTTGGACAAAGGTAAAGGTTTAGCTGGTGATGCATCTGCCCAGCCGGCCACTGAAGTAATGTTGGAAACTGGTAATGCTGATATACTCCCTCCAGTTTCAGATAGTGATAGTAGAAAACTGGCTAGACTTGGTAATGACATCAAAGAAAGAAAGAAAATGAAACAAAGAAACCAAGTTGAGGCCAGGGCACATCTTGCTCAGATTAAGTTGCTGGATATGAGTGATGCCAATCTACTGGGTATCACTAAGGATGAGTATGTTAGGGTTAAGAATGATCCTAGGATAGTTGACCAGTTGAATGAAATGCTAGATGTAGAACTGGACATACACTATCAAGAGGATGAAGCTGAATTCGATGCCAGGAGCTTAAACATTCAGTGGAGAAGGCCAAAGAGATTAGGGCTAGTGGGCTTCTAAAGAGAATTGCAAATGTCAAGAAGGTTGTGAAGAGTGTACTGGATCCACCAAGAAGAAGGATTCCACAACCAAGAAAACCACTGACAAGAGATGCAAGAGATGCTGACCTTAGCACATTCGTTGAATCAACTGGCGAGGTATCCAATGAAGACATTAAGTCCGCTGTACTGGCTGCTGGTGCTGGGAGTATAAAAATCACAAATGAATCTGAAGCTAGAAACTACTACTCCTAGATCATGTCAACCAGAAGACATAGTGGTACTATTAATAGTGTCAATGTTACAATCAAGCCAGGCACCAAGGTTTTTCAAATCGAAGTTAAGTATACTGGTGGGCCACTGGTTAGAACTGATGATCCTGGTGCTATGCAATATGGATTCAACGAATGGGTGGAGATGGTAAATGTTTTGGATGCTAAGGCACAAAAGAATAGGTTCGAGAAAGCATGGGTAAACTTTCTAAGGGGGAAGATTCAACATAAAGAAAATCTTGAGCAAAAGTTGAATATTGACCCTGAAGATACTCAGCCTATCTCTTCAGTTGCCAAGAGAAGAAGAACTGGCGAAGGGCCATCTCATCAAGTTCTTTCTTCAGTTTATCTACTTGTAATTTGTATTTACATTCTGTAACTTGTATAAATTTCATTCCCTTGTATAAATGAAGTTACCAGTTTGTAACCACAAGGTAGATAATAGATTAAAATCTAACAAACATGAAAGAAAAACCTAAGGCATTTATTGATCTATAAAAATGCCTTAAGAAACTTAGATAGATTTAAATCGAACAAGTCTCTATAGTTCACACTTGTACAGATACAAGAACTAGAAAAGACTTAGACAGATTTAAATCGAACAAGTCTCTATAGTTCACACTTGTACAGATACAAGAACTAGAAAAACTTAGATAGATTTAAATCGAACAAGTCTCTATAGTTCACACTTGTACAGATACAAGAACAAGAAAAACCTAAGGCATTTATTGATCTATAAAAATGCCTTAAGAAACTTAGATAGATTTAAATCGAACAAGTCTCTATAGTTCACACTTGTACAGATACAAGAACTAGAAAAGACTTAGACTATATTTCTAGACAAATAGGGGGAATTTGTTAGGACCAGTTCACCTGGAACTGGCCAGTCACCAGTTCACACTGACCAGTCACCAGTTGCATCTGGTGACCCAGTAAAACTGGTGACCAAGAAGATTTGTCCAGAAATATATTAAAGTCCAGTTGCACCGTACAGTCAACGCAACTGAAGACTTCCTCCAGTTGAGAACTGACCAGTTGAAGAATCATTCCAGTTGAAGTCGAAGACAACAAATGGAAGATAGAGAATGGCAATGGCAGCGAAGCCCAGTTGGCATTCTAGTCAGTTACAAACTGGAGACCATCAGTGGAAAGCCCTTACAAAGCTTTACACTGATTACGAGGAATTGACTTGTATACTTTATGTACCTTTACCCGGATAATAAGCCTTGTCTTATTATTTAAGTAATAAAAGGTACATAAAGGTGGTTGTGTAAAGTTGCTTTATCATGCGACTTTACACTGCTTTTTAAGGAATTAAATGCTATTCCTTAAATGCTCTCAACCACATTTCTACGGCTAAAGTTAACATCCCAATGTTAACTTTGCCTATAATACAAGTCATTGCACAACCAAGAATTTAAGTGTTCAACTCACAACGTGAAAAACATACAAACACTTCACACTTTGCAAACCTGCAATATTCTTGGTGAACTTGTGCAATCTTCTCTCAATCGCTAAAAGGAACATTTCACAACTTTAAGTGTTTCGATTGTCTTGAGAAATTCCGAGTATAGATCAATTGTATTTCATAGGTTGTTAGGATATTTACATTCGTGTATTATCTTGGTTCCGCATCAACCTTGTAATTTGTTTAATATCAATAAATAAATTACACATTGAAAAATACATATTGTCTCATCAAGTTTTCTTACAAGTTATTTGTATTATTGCATTGTTCTTTACTTATTGTCTTTTGTATAAGTAATATATCTAGAACTTGGTATATACACACTGTAACTGGTCGTCTCCAGTTCAGTGCATATATTGCAAAGTAACTCCACCATCGACATAGAGGTGTCTTCAGTAGTACCATCTATCGAGTTGGGACTTATAGAATGTCATTTTAATAAAAGGAGTTACTTTGTCAACGTGTTGAATAATGGTTGGTGGTACCACGTTATCTTCACATAGGTACAATTGTTAATTTGATAGTCAAACAAACTAGTTGGTTAGGGAAATTTTTTTAAGCATTGGTGGTACCGGCTTTTACAAAGGAACTGATTAATTAGGTGATTTAAATGATTTTACAAACGTTGGTGGTACCAGTTTGTGTCTTTATTTTGTCACGATTATCATTATCAACTTAACTGGATTTGAACTTCATTTTTGTGCAATCCGAATATGTTGTTGAGCGAACTCAAGATGGATGACTTTTAAATTTCTTCTGTCATAAGATCATTTTTTCTATCGTTTGAGGACGATCCTTGCCCCGGTCATACCGGATTTCTTTCGATTAATCTTTCGGGATTACAAATTATTTTCTAACTTTTGCAACGTGACAATTCGGTCACAACCCCCCTTCTTTCTGAATTACTTTATTGTTAACAATTGCTTAATTAAGTCCTTGTGTTCGACCTCGGATTTGCCAAGTCAACTATATTGCATACGATCGGGTACACTGCCCGCAAGTGTGTAGTAGACAGTAGCTAGGTAATTCGTGATATAAATTTAAGACTCGAAAATACACATCAAGTTTTTGGCGCCGCTGCCGGGGACTTTTGTTTTAGTAGTTGTTTAATTTTGTAGTTCGATCCTTTCTCACATTTACTTGTGAGGAAGTTAATTGCTTCTGTAAGTCCCCTGGTACGGATCGTTAATTGCTTGCTCCAGTTATCTTGAGGTGCATAATCCCTCACAATAACTTGGTGATCAACAATAAGACCCTAGATCACCTGTTGCCTCGCAGATCTTCTTCGGGCTAGCGAAACAACCTTTGATGACTTAACCTGCACAAGTATGCTTGATATTTCGACAAATGTTCAACCCTAATCTCTGTTAAGGTTCGGTTTATATAGGTAACACCCGACATGGGCTTCAGCGAGTCGGCCTCGCAAATCCAGCCCAGCCCGTCACTAATGCGAGGTCGCATTCTGTGATTGGCCTCGTATTTGACCCTGTAAATACGGAGTCGTATTCCCTATGTGAAATGCGAGGTCGCATTTCACACTTAGCAGATTTATTACACATTCAATACTTCAACTTAATCTAGTATTCTATGCATAATACTAAGTTCATTAATGACAATCACATTACAAAGACATATAACAATATAAGCCCAAACAATCTAGACTGCTATTGACATAGACGTGCACTTACAGACTCCCCCTTGGCAATAGCTTCTAGACGTTAACATACATATGTCTTCGTCTTGTCTTTTTCATTAATCTACTTCCTCTGCTTTTTCTTCTTGCTCCTGCTCTGCTCCTTCTCAGTCTCAGTCTCAGTCTCAGTCTCAGTCTCAGTCTCAGTCTCAGTCTCAGTCAGTCTCAGTCAGTCAGTCTCAGTCAGTCAGTCTCAGTCAGTCAGTCTCAGTCAGTCAGTCTCAGTCAGTCAGTCTCAGTCAGTCAGTCTCAGTCAGTCAGTCTCAGTCAGTCAGTCTCAGTCAGTCAGTCTAATCTACTCCTCTGCTTCTTCTTCTTGCTCCTGCTCTGCTCCTTCTCAGTCTCAGTCTCAGTCTCAGTCTCGAAATCAGAATCTGACTCTGACTCTGAAGGAGTATGAGTTAACCCTAACCGTTCTTTCTCTTGATCCCACAAAGATCCTGGATCATAATAATCTGCAATCTCTGCCCTAGCTCTCATATGAGCTTGTGGATCATATCCCAATCTCTTCTCTAGTCTATGCACAATAATTGGATGCGAATCTGACTCGGTAGAAGTATTATTGGTAGAGTCAGTCTTGGTAGACTCACTATCCTGAGCACTAGCATTATCAGCATCAAGAGCAATAGCATCAGATTGCCCTACCAAATCCTTATCATTATCTAATCGATCAATGTCAACATCTTCTGTAAGGGGTTTGGTTTGTGGTGCCTCAAGCTCAACTACCATGTTTATCTCTGTAGACATTTGTTCTTGAGCTTGTGGAGCTTCTGAGGTTTCCTTGCCAGCAATACCAGCCTGGCTAGACTCTCCTTGAGTCTCTGTTCTTAAAATAGAACTCCCTCCTAGCTCTTGAGTAGCTCTAGCAGCATCTGGATCTTCATTCTGATCATCATCATGCCTTGCCTTAGCTAGCTCATCACCTCTGCAACCTAAGCTGTCTCTTTCAGCTCTAACCTTGAGATAGTTATCGATGAGCTCATGCAGTTTTTCTTCGGAGATCTTGACTCCCTTCTTTATTGCATCTGCCATCCTGACAACCTTCTCATCAAGTTCAAGATACCTTTTATACATCTTGGACACTACCACCTCGGCCTTGTCCAACTTGTCTTCCAAAAACTTATTCTTGTCACTAACAACCTTAAAATCAACAGCTAAACGAGTGATCAAACCTCTCATCTCATTCATCTGTCTCTGCAGATCACCAAGATTAGTTTCTTCACTTGTTTGTCGTTGTGGTTGTGGCTGTGTAGTCTCAAGAACAGTAACAACTGGCACACTTTGTGAACCACCAGCAACAGCAAAAGTCTCTTGTTCCCTGACAAGTCTAGTTCTCTTTGGCATAGGCTGCTCTGGCACCCAATCTTCATCCGTTTCTCTCCTTCTTCTTCCTTGAGCGGCCTCAGTAGGTTTAGGAACCATCTTAGATCCAACTCTGATGAATGCATGAGATCTATAAGGATCTTCATCACCATCACTGCTAGAATCATCATCAGAATGGATAGAAGGCTCCCTGTCTGCTTGAACATCAGCAACAACCTTTCCTCTACCTTCAGCATTCACACCAGATCCACTAGCCTGACCCGCTCCTGACCCACTAGCTCTAGCTATTTCAGAACCAGCTGCAGCTCCAGCTACATAATCATCTATATCCCGGTCAAGGTCCGCATCTACTAGGTCATCAACATTGGCATTGTACCTTTGCACTTGGGCAATATTACCATCTGGATCAACCATCTCTTCCAATAAATCATCTACAATCTCAGGATCGGCTCCAGGTTGGTTTATCACATCATCTGCAACCTGTACAACAACTTCAGGCTCTTCTGGTGCATCTTCCTGAACTACTACGTCATGTAACTGCTCAACATTCTCAGCAGCTTCACCATCCTCTGGCTGAGGCCCTTCATAAGCTGATATGACCCCATTGGTAGGTACCACGTAGTTGGCATAAACGATTGCACCAAATAATGCAACATCTTGTGCATTTGGATCATTCTGGTATCGAGACACAAACTCATCATAACCACGTCGGATGATCGAGCTCACTTGTTTCACTTCTCCTACAACAGGTAGATTTGGAAGTCGAGCATTGATTATCATCATCACGAACCGAAGATACATCAAAAACCTCCTCTTTCCTGTGGCTGTGATCTGTTTCTTCATCTCATCGAAGAAGAATTTAGAGAAACTGTATGGCTTGTTAAATACCAAGCCCACCATTTGTGCTTGGGCTTCCTGGTTCAACGTATCATAACCAGACTTCTTGTTGCTTAAACTAACCAGCAACACATGCGCAAGATACCTCCACCTGCCATAAAAACCCTTCTTGAACAGAGTTTTACTTGACATATCTGTAGCAAACCCCATTCTTCTGAAAGCACCTTGAATGACTTCATGTCTGAACTTGGTGAGACCTGTAGCACCACCTTCTTGTTCAACTGTGCCCAGATTAAGAATGTTAATGAGATCAGCAGTTGTGAACTGTATCTGCTGCCCAGCAACTATGGTGTGAAATATATACACATCTCCTGCCTTCACACAGTCAGCATTATTCCAGAACTCCACCAGGTATGACTCATATAGCACAGGTGAATGAGTAAGAATATGGTGAATTCTTGACTGCTTCAAAAACCTGAAAATATCATGATAATACTCTGTTCCATCTTGATTCTCGTCCAAGTTAATCAGAAAGTTATGACCTGATACAAATTCTCTTGCCATTTCTGTAATCAATAACAAATAATTAATTACTCAAATAGACATAAAAATTCATATGCATAACATACACAACTAAAATTATCTCGGTAATTTAGTCAAAGACATAAATTATCCCTGTAATTTACAACATAACATAAATTATCTCTGTAATTTAGTTATAGATAGATTAACTTATTTTCAAATCTTTATTAACATAAACTTTTGAAAATCTGTTAAATTAACTTAAATTAACCCTGTAATTAATATAAAAATTAACTCATTTTCAAATATTTATAAGGATAAACTTTTGAAAATCTGTTAAGTCAAAAATACGAGGTCGTATCCCTGTACGAGGTCGTATTTCAAGGTCAAAATACGGTCAACCAAACTCTAAAATACGAAGTCGTATTTTCCAATTTGGCCACGTATTTGATCAGGTCGTAAATCGACATCGTATTCCGAAAGTCAAACCAAGTCAAAATTAAATTGACATTTACGAGGTCGCAAATCTGGGCTAGCAAAACCCCAAATGCGAGTCTGTCGCACTGTTCATCTTCCTCAACGCGATTTCGCGATTTACCCAACCAAAACTGGTAAAAATTGTTTCTTTATACTCGTATTCAAACGATAAAGATACCCCAACCCTTATTTTTAACCAAAAACATCAAAATCGAATGAAAATTTAAAAACCTAGTTCGAAAATTTCGAACTCTATTTTCTTGATTTTCTTGTTGCATGGTTAACTATAGGACGATTAGATAGTATACCTAGATTCAGTATTTCACGAGGATCACAAATATATCATTCAAAAACACTCGATCTAATTGTATATATCAAATCTCAAACGGGGTAGCAAAGTAGTATTTTTGGGGTCGTAAAGCTCAGAATTTGATTTTAATTTTGTGAGGTCGTGTTTGGCTAAAATAGGTTTATATACCCACTTGACCCGAATGGATCTGGGTTAACCCGGCCCATCTAATTACGAGGTCGTAATTAAACTTGGCCCAATTCGACCAATTGCGAGGTCGCATTCTGCTATCTTCAATTACGAGGTCGTAAATACCTCCTGCACACTTTAAAATCAAAATTTCGTCAAAGTTTCTGAATAATTGATCAACGATTACCACGAACTTCCTGGAAATAAGAAAATTTAAAAGATCAAACCTGTAAGCATCAAATTTTCATCTTTTCCCTGATCTTCGTCTTAAACCTGAAAAGTTAATAAACTTACACAAAATTCTTTCTAATTTAATAACCTTCTACATTTATATATGTTTCTATATCTAAGGTAGCAAAACCTTTCATATTCAAACAATATATCTATGTCTAAGGCATAAAATATTAACTATGTAGCCTTTCACATTCAAACATGACATTTCTATGTCTAAGGCATAATATAGTCAATAACCTTTCATATTCACTTATCTATGTCTAAGGCATAATATAGTCAATAACCTTTCATATTCACATTATCTATGTCTAAGGTTTCACATAACCTTCTACATTTACTTAATGTCTATGTCTAAGGTTTCACATAACCTTCTACATTCACATATGTCTATGTCTAAGGTTACTAGTCAAAGACCTTTCATATTCAAACAATATATCTATGTCTAAGGCATAATATAGTCAATAACCTTTCATATTCAAACATGACATTTCTATGTCTAAGTTTCAATAACCTTTCACATTCAATATGTTTCTATATCTAAGGTAGCAAAGACCTTTCATATTCAAACAATATATCTATGTCTAAGGTTTCACATAACCTTCTACATTCACATTATGTCTATGTCTAAGATTTTAATAATCTTCTACATTCACTTAATGTCTATGTCTAAGGTTTCACATAACCTTTACATTTCACTTAATGTCTATGTCTAAGGTTTCACATAACCTTCTACATTTACATTAATGTCTATATCTAAGGATTTATAACCTTTCATATTCAAACAATAAATCTATGTCTAAGGCATAAAATATTAACTATGTAGCCTTTCACATTCAAACATGACATTTCTATGTCTAAGGTATCACATAACCTTCTACATTCACATTATGTCTATGTCTAAGGTTTACATAACCTTCTACATTCACTTAATGTCTATATCTAAGGATTTATTAATCTTCTACATTCACATTAATGTCTATATCTAAGGATTTATTTAACCTTCTACATTCACAATATATCTATGTCTAAGGCATAAAATATTAACTATGTAGCCTTTCACATTCAAACATGACATTTCTATGTCTAAGGCATAAAATATTAACTATGTAGCCTTTCACATTCAAACATGACATTTCTATGTCTAAGGTTTCACATAACCTTCTACATTTACTTAATGTCTATGTCTAAGGTTTCACATAACCTTCTACATTTACTTAATGTCTATGTCTAAGGTTTTAATAATCTTCTACATTTACTTAATGTCTATATCTAAGGTTTTATTTAACCTTCTACATTCACATTATGTCTATGTCTAAGGCATAAAATATTAACTATGTAGCCTTTCACATTCAAACATGACATTTCTATGTCTAAGGTTTCACATAACCTTCTACATTTACTTAATGTCTATGTCTAAGACTTTTAATAATCTTCTACATATACAATATTTCTATGTCTAAGGCATAAAATATTAACTATGTAGCCTTTCACATTCAAACATGACATTTCTATGTCTAAGGCATAATATAGTCAATAACCTTTCATATTCAACTTAACGTCTATGACTAAGGTTTCAATCGATAACCTTTCACATTCACATTATGTCTATGTCTAAGGTAATAGCAAAGACCTTTCATATTCAAACAATATATCTATGTCTAAGGCATAATATAGTCAATAACCTTTCATATTCAAACATTATCTATGTCTAAGGTTTAATAACCTTCTACATTCACTTAATGTCTATGTCTAAGGTTTCACATAACCTTCTACATTCACATATGTCTATGTCTAAGGCATAATATAGTAATAACCTTTCATATTCACATATATCTATGTCTAAGGTTTCAATGCTTAAACCTTTCACATTCATATATGTTTCTATATCTAAGGTAGCAAAGACCTTTCATATTCAAACAATATATCTATGTCTAAGGCATAAAATATTAACTATGTAGCCTTTCACATTCAAACATGACATTTCTATGTCTAAGGCATAATATAGTCAATAACCTTTCATATTCACTTAACGTCTAAGATTTTAATAATCTTCTACATTCACTTAATGTCTATGTCTAAGATTTTAATAATCTTCTACATTCACTTAATGTCTATGTCTAAGATTTTAATAATCTTCTACATTCACTTAATGTCTATGTCTAAGATTTTAATAATCTTCTACATTCACTTAATGTCTATGTCTAAGATTTTAATAATCTTCTACATTCACTTAATGTCTATGTCTAAGGTTTCACATAACCTTCTACATTCACATTATGTCTATGTCTAAGATTTTAATAATCTTCTACATTCACTTAATGTCTATGTCTAAGGTTTCACATAACCTTCTACATTTACATTATGTCTATGTCTAAGATTTTAATAATCTTCTACATTCACTTAATGTCTATGTCTAAGGTTTCACATAACCTTCTACATTTACTTATGTCTATGTCAAAGATTTTGATAATCTTCAACATTCACTTAATGTCTATGTCTAAGATTTTAATAATCTTCTACATTCACTTAATGTCTATGTCTAAGATTTTAATAATCTTCTACATTCACTTAATGTCTATGTCTAAGATTTTAATAATCTTCTACATTCACTTAATGTCTATGTCTAAGATTTTAATAATCTTCTACATTCACTTAATGTCTATGTCTAAGATTTTAATAATCTTCTACATTCACTTAATGTCTATGTCTAAGATTTTAATAATCTTCTACATTCACTTAATGTCTATGTCTAAGATTTTAATAATCTTCTACATTCACTTAATGTCTATGTCTAAGATTTTAATAATCTTCTACATTCACTTAATGTCTATGTCTAAGATTTTAATAATCTTCTACATTCACTTAATGTCTATGTCTAAGATTTTAATAATCTTCTACATTCACTTAATGTCTATGTCTAAGATTTTAATAATCTTCTACATTCACTTAATGTCTATGTCTAAGATTTTAATAATCTTCTACATTCACTTAATGTCTATGTCTAAGATTTTAATAATCTTCTACATTCACTTAATGTCTATGTCTAAGATTTTAATAATCTTCTACATTCACTTAATGTCTATGTCTAAGATTTTAATAATCTTCTACATTCACTTAATGTCTATGTCTAAGATTTTAATAATCTTCTACATTCACTTAATGTCTATGTCTAAGATTTTAATAATCTTCTACATTCACTTAATGTCTATGTCTAAGATTTTAATAATCTTCTACATTCACTTAATGTCTATGTCTAAGATTTTAATAATCTTCTACATTCACTTAATGTCTATGTCTAAGATTTTAATAATCTTCTACATTCACTTAATGTCTATGTCTAAGATTTTAATAATCTTCTACATTCACTTAATGTCTATGTCTAAGATTTTAATAATCTTCTACATTCACTTAATGTCTATGTCTAAGATTTTAATAATCTTCTACATTCACTTAATGTCTATGTCTAAGATTTTAATAATCTTCTACATTCACTTAATGTCTATGTCTAAGATTTTAATAATCTTCTACATTCACTTAATGTCTATGTCTAAGATTTTAATAATCTTCTACATTCACTTAATGTCTATGTCTAAGATTTTAATAATCTTCTACATTCACTTAATGTCTATGTCTAAGATTTTAATAATCTTCTACATTCACTTAATGTCTATGTCTAAGATTTTAATAATCTTCTACATTCACTTAATGTCTATGTCTAAGATTTTAATAATCTTCTACATTCACTTAATGTCTATGTCTAAGATTTTAATAATCTTCTACATTCACTTAATGTCTATGTCTAAGATTTTAATAATCTTCTACATTCACTTAATGTCTATGTCTAAGATTTTAATAATCTTCTACATTCACTTAATGTCTATGTCTAAGATTTTAATAATCTTCTACATTCACTTAATGTCTATGTCTAAGATTTTAATAATCTTCTACATTTACTTAATGTCTATGTCTAAGATTTTAATAATCTTCTACATTCACTTAATGTCTATGTCTAAGATTTTAATAATCTTCTACATTTACTTAATGTCTATGTCTAAGATTTTAATAATCTTCTACATTTACTTAATGTCTATGTCTAAGATTTTAATAATCTTCTACATTCACTTAATGTCTATGTCTAAGATTTTAATAATCTTCTACATTCACTTAAGTCTATGTTTAAGATTTTAATAATCTTCTACATTCACTTGATGTCTATGTCTAAGATTTTAATAATCTTCTACATTCACTTAATGTCTATGTATAAGATTTTAATAATCTTCTACATTCACTTGATGTCTATGTCTAAGATTTTAATAATCTTCTACATTCACTTAATGTCTATGTATAAGGTTTTAATAATCTTCTACATTCACTTAATGTCTATGTCTAAGATTTTATAATCTTCTACAAGTCACTTGTCTTTAACTCTGTAAAAACATCTAACTGAAACCTAATCTCTTATATTTTTGCAAACGAGATCTGAATATGCAAATACTACTATGATTGCCTTATCAAACTAGTATTCATCTTGGTTAAACAATTATAAATACTCCTATGATTGTCTTATCAAACTAGTATTTATCTTTGTTCCGGATATATTTGCATGATCCATATCTTGCTTCCATGGTGAGATCTTGCTCGACAACCTACAAAAACGAATATATGTCCGTTGTCCTGCACATCTCAACACACACATCAAATCTTCTCAAAGTAAAATCATACAATCTGAAGAATTGAATAAAGTAGCAAGATAAAAATGAATATACTTAGCAATCTATTATTAGCCTAAATCAATTTAAGGTCAAATAATTCACTGCAAGCACTTTCAAATTATGCACATAGTTTATCAAAATTATTTAGAATCTCTGTTCCAAATCTTTTTGATTCAAAAATCTTTCAAAGATCAAATTCAAAACTATGAACAACTCTGTGTCCATTCTAATGAAAATCTTCTTTCTAAGATATAAAATGATTATTTTAAAGATAAAATTCAAAACTATGAACATCTCTGTGTTCATTCTTAAGAAAATCTTCTTTCTAAGAATCAATGTAAAAGCATTAACTCAATATCTGTTTATTGAAATTAACAACTCTGTGTTCTTTTCCTTAAACCCATATTCTGTTAATGTGACATACTTTCTTTTAGCTTTTGATCACAACACTATCGCTTAACTACCCTACTCGTTTATTCATTGTTCCATAAGAACGTAGTTGAGTCCTCTTGGAAACTAGATTCTATTCTGACTATATCTCTCGTGCAATAGGAACTTTTATTTAAACAATACAATAAAAATAAAAATTTAAACATTTCACGAAAAACATAACACACACACAAACATAAACGAATAACATAGTTACAAGAGCTAAAGTTACTCCTGATTAGATCAGATTAGCATATTACATAAGCCTACTAGCGAGAAATAATTCTCTTATTATTAGTTATGAACAGTGATCCAAAAACGATTACCAATATGTTTATCCTCTTAAACACTCGGTACTTCCAGTCTCCTTTTTGGTTTGTGACACTTTCGACATACCCTGGCCAAGGACAATCACCATGCAACCCGAGTAGCCTAATATGTCACTTAATCACGTTTGCGAACTTATGTGCCCCATATTCAGATACACTCTCATAATCGACACAAGCACTAAGATTAAGACATTTGGTGAGTAAAGTGAGAAAGTCCTTAAGAATCAAGTCAGCGGTGACAGGTCGGTGATTCCTCACGCGCAAAGCGACTTAACTTGACTCACCTACGGAAATATACTCAACATTGCATAATGCCAAGTACTTGCATATTTGTGACATTATTTTAAGCACTTATGAAAACCCGTGACTTTCGATGAGACCCGTGTAGCGAACTTTCTGATAACCTATCCCAAGTTGGAAGCTTTAGGTAGGCTAGGTATACAAAGACACCCCAAGGACTTACTTGTTCGAATCTCAAAGGCCACATTAGCTTCATATTTTCAACAGATTTATAGTTTTATTAGATATTTGCATATCTTGTCACAAATATACATCCGAAAAAGTAATACATACACATATATGTACCCGAGACATTCTATATAAAGACCAAATATACATAATTACAATGCAAGATCTTTCATAAAATTTAAAGGACTTGTCTATTAAGAACAAGCATTCTCAGCCATATATCTGAATACGTTTCCCATAAGAACATTATATACATTTAAGTTCAGATTATAAGGAAACCTTGGTACTTTGTGCCTATCGATACATCATATAATGGTATCACTGAACTAAGCAATTTAAAGTACAATTCGGTAGGCTTAAAAGCTAAAGTATCGTCACGTCTAATATCTTGATGCAGTGACCTTACTCTTTTTATTATATTTCTTTTTCTTTTCTGATTTTTCTCATTTTTATTTTGCTTTTCTGACACTATCTGACACACATACATTACGAAACAAACACTGACTCATTTTACAAAGTTCCTTTTGAGAGACACTGTCACTATAGATTTCTCATTCCAATCAATTGGACTAACAACTCGAAACGAGTTCGGTCGAAAGCCTTAGTGAACAGATCAGCTAAATTAAAGTCACTCGGCACCCTTTCTAGGACTATTAATTTCTTTTCAGCACAATCACGTATAAAATGAAACCTTATGTCTATGTGCTTAGTTCTACTGTGCTTAACAGGATTATTGGTTATGGATATGGTGGATTCATTGTCTATTTTTATGGGAGTACAAAGGAAATTCTGACCGTAATCACGCAGTTGTTGCTGAATCCATAGAACCTGTGAACAACATCCACCAGCTGCCATGTATTCCGCCTCGCAAGACGAGATTGCAACAGAAGTCTACTTCTTACATTGCCATGAAACCAATCTTCCCCCTAAGAACTGACATCCACCTGAAGTCGATTTCCTATCAAAATTGCAGCCTCCATAGTCAGCATCTGTATAATCCACAAACTCAAATTCTCCCCCAATTGAATACCAGAGACCTAGTACTGGTTGCCCTTTGAGGTAGCGAAGAATTTGCTTAACAACTTTCATGTGACTTTCCCTGGGACATGACTGAAAACGAGCACACAAACAAACCGCAAACATGATATATGGTCTTGATGCTGTAAGATACATCAATGAACCTATCATGGCCCTATAACGAGTAGGATCAACTTCTGGATCATTGGAAGAAAACATCCCAAGTTGATGGTTCTTTTGTATAGGAGTATCCATAGGTGAAGTATCTTCCATGCCAAATCGTTTCAAGATATCTTGTGCATACTTTGTCTGATGAATGAAGAATCCGTCCTTTTTCTGTTCAACCTGCAAACCTAAAAAGAAGTTCATCTCTCCCATAGCGCTCATCTCAAAAGTCCCTTTCATAATCAGCTCAAATTCCTTGCACATCTTTTCGTCTGATGATCCGAAAATAATATCATCCACGTAAACTTGTACAAGTAGGAAATCCTCTCCCTTCCATTTTGTAAACAACTTACTATCGATCAATCCTCTTTCAAAACCATTCTCAAGAAGATGCTTCGACAGTTTGTCGCACCATGCCCTTGGAGCTTGATGTAATCCATACAAAGCCTTATTCAGTCGATAGACTCTGGCGGTTGAGTAACATACACTAATTCCTGGACAGTACCGTATAAGAACGCGCTCTTGACATCCAACTGATATACCTTAATGTCCTTGAAAGCAGCAAATGCTAGAAACAAGCGAATAGCTTCTAGCCTAGCAACCGGTGCAAACACCTCAAGTGTAGTCTAACCCATCCTGTTGAGCAAAACCTTGAACGACTAGCCGAGCCTTATTGCGTGTCACAATGCCTTTTTCATCCATTTTGCACCTAAAAACCCATCTGGTTCCGAAAGGATACTCTCCCGGAGGTAGATCAACAAGCTCCCAGACCTGGAGTTTGTCAAACTGAAGTAGTTCCTGCTGCATTGCTTCAACCCAAGATGGATCTTTTAAAGCCATTTGAATATTACTTGGTTCTTCTTGAGATATAAAGCAGCTGAACATACATTCATCAACTATACCGGTTTCTTTCATCTCTGCGAATAAACCAGATAGCTTATTAATTTGAGCTCTTGTCTTAATCCTTGCACTTGGTTCACCAATAATGTCCTCAATTGGATGATACTTGTTGACTCTATGCTGTATAGCTTTATCAACTTGAAGATTTACACCCAAATTTGAACCTATTTCTCCATGAGGAAGTGGAGTAACTGGTTCCAATTCTTGTGCACTTGTATCTTCAGTATCCTTTGATGAACCATCTGCATTGATGTTGCGAGAAGTTGACACAAGCTCTGTATCTTGATCTTTTCTTGATACCTCATTATTCTTTGATGCTGTAGCAGTCGCGGATTCTGAAGGAGTAGTAGACCTTGCTTCGATATTCTGATCACGTAGCAATACTACATCATCCACCTCTGAACTACCTGCACCAAAAGAAATAGGACCATTAAAGGAGGTAAACACATCATCATAATTAAACAAGATAGTAGACCCTTGATGCACAGGGGGATTATAGCTAGAAATAACGACATTGTAACCAACATCAACTATTTCAGCCTTAATGTTGTACACCCTCCTATTTGGGGATCCTGGAATGTAACCAAGAAAAATTCCCTCTTCAGCCTTCTCGGCAAATTTGGGTTGGTCACGAACTTTTAAAAATGTGCATGGGACTCCAAAAGGTTCCAACCCAGTTAAATTTGGTTTTCTATTGTTTAAAAGCTCGTAAGGTGTCTTATTAAATCTTTTAACAATTAAAACCCTATTTAACATGTGACAAGCAGTGTTAACTGCTTCCCCCCAAAACATAGTAGGAAGCCTTGAATCAGCTAGCATAGTCCTGGCGGTCTCTATCAATGTCCTATTTTTCCTCTCTGCTACTCCATTCTGTTGAGGCTCATAGGGTGCACTGAATTGATGCTCAATTCCTTTGCTCAGACAATATACTTCCATAATCTGATTCTTGAACTCTGTCCGTTATCACTTCTGATTCTCTTCACTCTTGTGTTGTACTGATTTTCAACTCTTTCCAAGAATTCCATGAGGATTTGAGCAGTCTCATCCTTGGTCTTCAAGAAAAATACCCACAAGAATCTAGAATAATCATCAGTAACTACTAGACAGTAGTACATAAACCCTATGCTTCGAACATTTACTGGTCCAAATAAATCCATGTGTAGTAGCTGAAATGGAGCGGCAATAGAATTCTGAGTCTTCGGCTTGTGTGGCTTTTTAGTTTGTTTTCCTTTTAAACATGGCACACATTTATCTTCTACCATAAATCTCTTATTTGGAACACCGAGAACCAATCCATTGCTTGTAATATAATTCATTTTTCTGAAATGGATATGACCCATCCTTCTATGCCATAGCAGAGACTCATCTTCAGAAGCTTTGGAGAGCAGACAAACTGGCTCCACTGAATCAATTACACCTAATTCAAGACAATAGATGTCCTTCTTTCTTGGAGCCTTCAGTAAAATCCATTCCTCTGGAATAACATAACCTGGTTTCAAGATAAGAGCTTCCCTTTCTGTAAAGTGAACAGGATTCCCTTTGTCGCATATTTGAGATACGCTCATCAGATTATGCTCCAGCTGCTCAACAAAGTTTACATTATCCATTTTAATCTTCCCATTGACGACTTTTACAATACCAGAAATACTTCCGCCCTTGGGACCAGCAAAACTAACATAAGACCCTTTAACAGGTGTAAACTCCGTTAACAATCTCTTGTCACCAGTCATATGTCTTGAACATCCACTATCGACAAACCATAACCCTTTAGTTCTCCTTAGTGGCTCCTTATGTTCAACAACCTCAAGATGTGCCATCAAGCTCGTCTCAACTTCGGCGACATCTTCGTTCTCAGCTCTTACTGGTTCTGATGATTCAGGTTCCTCTTCTACCCTCTGATGAACACTACCATGATCATTGGCACATACCATAGGATCAAATGAATTATCAGCAAGATCATTCATTTCTTCATCAAGGTCTTGAATTATTGCCATGAATGCATGATTCTGATCATCGGTACTAGTTGAACCCCAATTATAATTACCATCAGAATGAACAACTAAAGCTCTTGAGTTGTCCATTTCTCCTGAGCTTCGGTTCCCAGTATTAGCATATTGATGTCTGGAATTCTGACTCACTATAGAACCACTTTGATTGAAGTTCTGACGGCCTGTAGCTGAATTGTTGTCCCGTCTTGGCCTCTAACACTCTCTTGAAAAATGTCCAAAACCATCACAGTTATAACACTTCACCTTGGTCTTGTCAAACCCTACTTTGCCATTCACAACCTTCCTTCCGGTTCTATCTATGAAACGCTGAACTCTCAATGTTAACATAGCTAATTGCCAGTTCATATCCATTTCTTCCAAGTCATCTGGATCAACTTGCTTGTAATCCTCCCTAACCAAATCAGGATCAGTTAGTTTTCCTCCAATTAACTTTTCATGAGCAGACACAAATGAAGCGAGCATGCCCAAATGTCCCTCAGCAGTTCTTATGCTCATCGGCATCCCTGTGTAACCCGAGCTTGGAGAACTACCATTCTGAATCCCATTATGCACTACCATTGCCGATTCTGGAGAAGTTACATACATCAAGTTGCTATCAGAATCCGTTGACATCTTCATCTTGTCATCATCTCCACTATAGAAGGCAGTAATCCCTCCACTTGAAGATTTTGCAGAAGGAATGCTTGATTTGCTATGATAAAGTTCAGGACGCTGAACAAAATCACTGCTACCTGCTTCCTTCGACTTTCATTTCATATCTTGACCTCTCAGCTTTCGAATGATCTGATCCAGAGTCCATGTACTAAATTTGGGATTTTGTTGGATTGAAGTTACAAACCTTTCCCACTTAACTGGAGCTTCCAACAATTTCTCGATGACATCTTCTGGATCAGGTTTGTACCCAAAGTATGCAAGCTCAACCAGCAGATGACTGTAACGAATCAAGATCTCATCAAGAGGTTCATCTTTGAAGCTAGTAAAGACATAATACTGCTTCTTTAGCAAATCCTTCCTTCTCTTCTTAAGATCATCATCACCTTCACAATGCTCTTTGAGTGCATCCCATAAGCCTTTTGCACTGTCATACATTTCAAACAAGTGCAAGAATTCCCCTTGGAGAGCCATTCGGAGTGATCCTAAAGCTTTACTTTCTGCTTCGTAATCTTTCTTTTGATCGACAGTCATTTGCTCATATGAAGCCGCTTTTCCACCACCAGAACCAGTAGGTTCTTTGTCACTTTGCAAAGTGGGATGAACATAACCATTAACAATACATATCCACATCCTCACATCCATTAACCTGCAATATGACTCGAATCTTCCCTTCCAACTGAAATATCTATCAAGGCTTATTAACTTGGGCGGTGAATTGGCCTTTCCGGTTTTGTGATCCATCAGAATTAGTTGATTCAGCAAAGATTGATAATTTGCGGGTAATTGAGACGTCATTTTCTCCGAGCTAGCAAAATTCATGAACTGTTTACAAAAATAAACGAGGTCGTAAAAGTTCACGAGGTCGTAAAGAAATACGAGGTCGCAATTAAATACTCGAGTCGTAATTGAACTGGCGAGGTCTTAAAGAGCTTACAAGGTCGCAAACGAAATACGAGGTCGCAATTGAACTGGCGAGATCGTAATTAGCTACCCAGGTCGCAATACGAGCTGGATGAGGTAATACGAGCCCGCAAGGTCGCAAACGATGCTGGAATCCTTAGATCTCTTGAATTCGAAACCCTAAAAACCAACAACAACACCTTCGACTGCTGCAAATACAAATAGAGGTCACAAACAAGATTTCCGATCGTAAACTCGTGAAAGAATCACGTCTAAACGACCCTAAATCAATATTGTCTATCACCAACAAGCTATAACCTTCCGGTATTAAACCAAGAGGCTCTGATACCAATCGTAAGTCCCCTGGTACGGATCGTTAATAGCTTGCTCCAGTTATGTTGAGGTGCGGAATCCCTCACAATAACTTGGTGATCAACAATAAGCCCCTAGATCACCTGCTGCCTCACAGATCTTCTTCGGGCTAGCGGAACAACCTTTGACGACTTAACCTGCACAAGTATGCTTGATATTTCGACAAATTTTCAACCCTAATCTCTGTTAAGGTTCGGTTTATATAGGTAACACCCGACATGGGCTTCAGCGAGTCGGCCTCGCAAATCCAGCCCAGCCCGTCACTAATGCGAGGTCGCATTCTGTGATTGGCCTCGTATTCGACCCTGCAAATACGGAGTCGTATTCCCTATGTGAAATGCGAGGTCGCATTTCACACTTAGCAGATTTATTACACATTCAATATTTCAACTTAATCTAGTATTCTATGCATAATACTAAGTTCATTAATGACAATCACATTACAAAGACATATAAGAATATAAGCCCAAACAATCTAGACTGCTATTGACATAGACGTGCACTTACACTTTCTTAGGTTAGCGTAATTTAGTGTTAATTTTTTTTTAATTTAGTTCTAGTCCATTTTATTATTTAGTTTTTCTTTTCTATTTGTGCTTTTCACGGGGTGTGCTAGTGTTTGTTTTGTAGTTTTAGCGTCACCTATGGCCGACCAAGACTATGAGTTGGAGGGAGAATACCCGGACGAGATACGGTACTTTAATCAATTACCCAACGAGACTTGGTATGAAGCATGGATGAGGATTAGATACATAGTTGATAAGTTAAACACGAACAACATTTTTGTTTGTGAACTTGTTACATTTTATTTGCGTGGGCTAGATGATGAATCCTACGATATTTTAAGCGAAGAAATCTTAGGGATGGATTCCGACGGAGTATTTGATTATGTGGAAGAATTTATTCAATCCAACGAATTTGTGTATGTGCCCAAAAATGAAACAATGTGGCAAGAAGTGTATGAGACTTCAGAAGAGAACGAAACAACGGAAGCTTATGATCTCTTGGAAAATGAATCTCATACTCAACCTCCTGAAAGCCAAAAATATCCAGAGATACAGGATTCCATTCAAATCCTGAATACTGATGCAATGGAGGAACCACATGTCTATCCTTCACAATCTGACTTTGGTGAAGTGATCATGGGTGAATTTAAAGAAGAATTTATGGAACCAGGAGATGTTATGAGTAAGATAGTAGCACAAGAGCAAGTGTCATTTCCACAACCTATGATTGGAGTCGACTCGAGAGAAGATGAGTATCAATTGACTTATTTGGAACAAAACAAATTATTACTCATTAGCAGAGAGCCGGTGGTCGAAGATGTTGATTTGAAATTATGTTCTTCCTTCCTTGGTAAGGTATGTGATGTTACTTATGATGATACAAATGTTGCTAAATATATCTTGCAGGATTTTGAGGATGAAGTCATTATCGACTTGGATGAGGAGTTGGTAACTGGTCCAACGAAGATGATTGAGCTTGAACACACCAAAATGGATGAATCACCGATAGTTCAAGCATGTTTTCAACTGGTGAGCAACAAGAGGGAGCATCAGCTACTTTCCTTATTGATAAGTCTTCAATTGTCTATCAAGAGAGTCGTTTTTATACTTCAGGTAACCCAATATTTTTTTAGTATAAAAAACGGCGATGGGTAGAAAACTCGGTTTTAAAAATAGATATGATAGATCATGTGAGTAGAGACTTTGCAAAGGTGGATTTTAAGAAATGGGTAATGATAAAAGTTAATTTCACAAAATTTTCACCTTACTCGTGTAGGCCACCAGACTCTTTATATCTTGGTGAAGTTAACAGTTGGAGTCTGACAAAGGTGAAAGTTAATTGTTTTTCACCATTTAAGGGTAGACTGAGTCCCTAGACTAGATGGATCAACCCAGAAATGTAAAATACAACAAGTCTAATAAGCACTAGATTGGACTAGTATTACTTGAATATAAATGCAAGTATATAAACAAAGTAATACAAGACTTAAAGTAAAGGTGGAACACAATGTAATATTTTCAAGTGTATTTTATTTATGATGTTAAATAAAATACAAGGTTGTACGGAATCAAGATAATACAAATATGTAAGTATCCTAACAACCTATGAATTACAAATGATCTATATTTGCCAAATAAACTTTTTGGATCGAGATACTTAAAGTTGTGAAGTATCCCTGTTACGATCGAGAGTATTTAGACAAATTTACCTTTTATGCTAAAAAGTAATTTTAACGAAGAAATGACTTTGTATTTATAGGCAAACAAATTCACCAGTGAATTTGTGTCGTACAAATATGGTTGCATGCATTTAATGAACCGACAAGATCATTAAATGCATTGGTTAAGGTACAAGGATAAAGTCAGATCAATATGACTTTATTCTTTTAACCAACCACCTTTACACACGTAAGTACTTTGGTAAAGAACAAGTGGAATGTTCTTTGGAAAGTGTGTAAAGGCAAAAGTCAATTCCTCGATATCAGTGTTCAGACTTGTAAGGTCTAGAACACTGACAAACCTCCAGTGTTCAGATCTGGTAAGACTTCCAGTGGACTCCGCCATTTGTCAGTCTTCTTTATTCTGACTTCAGTGTTTGACTTCAGTGAGAACGTCTTCAGTAGAATAGATCTGGACTGGGGTGAAGTCCAGTGAGCTAATCTGGAATACTCCAGATTTCCTATACAAGTGTTTGCTCACTGGTCTTCCATTATTTCTGAACAAATCTTCAGAGGGACTCAAGTTTCCAAGTCTGGAGTAGGTCCAGTAAATATCATTTCTGGACAGATCTTCAGTAAGGCTCCAGTAGTCGAGTCTGGAGCGAGTCCAGTAAATCTGAACCTAACAAATTCCCCCTATTTGTTTAGAAATAATGCAAGGTTTTTCAAGCTTATATCTATACAACTTTGTATGCTTGAAAAACACTTGTTTTGACTTAGTCTAAAAAATATAAGTTACTGGAGAACACTTTATAGATCATCAGTGTTTTAGTTTCATCTTTTAATTCTAACTTAGACTAAATCTGATCATTTACTTTATGAATCAAAATATGCAACTATATTTACAGCCATCAACAGAAAATAAGTTACAATTTTGAGAAATTAAATACAAGTACAAGTAAATGATACAAGAGTCAGGCCCTTCTTTTCGACGTCTGTCCAGGAGCATCTTCAGAAGCCTTTCTCTTTGGTGATGGAGAGGATGGTACAGAAACTGGTGGTCTCATACCCAGAACAGCTTCCATCTGTTGTATTCTTTTCCAAACCTTTTCAATCCTCTTCATAAATGCCTTGACATCAGGAGTCAAATAAGTTTTTCCTTTGAAAGTTAATCCTATCTCCTTCAGTTCAGTCCATCCAAAAGCTTGGACTGATGCATTCTTCCTTTCATCAGTAAAGTTACCCTCTCTGGTCAACTTTATATTAAACCTGGTCATGCCTTCATGATTTTCAGCGAGTTTAATCTCTGCACCTATGATCCTTCTGGCACAGCCCTGAATTTCAACATATCTTCATACTTGGATCTTTGCTTAGCCATCTGGATCATGTGTTCAGTTTCCTTGGATACTTTCTGCTGTTCCATGGCAGACTGGAGTTTTTCACGATTAATTTTGAGTGAAGTATCCAGAGGAATGAATGTGCTCAGATCTGCATCTTTAATTGCTTTGAGCTGTTTGGCAGTGAGTTTTGGCAAGCCTTTAATCTTCTTTCTGTACTCTATCTCCAGAGCACCAGCATTCTTTCTTATCTTTTTCTGGAGGTTCACCAGTTCCTCCGTCCTTTGTCTGATTAGTTCAGGTACACTGACACCATAAGTTACAGCATCATACATTTGTTCTTCTTCAGAGTACCTGGAGCGAATGTGAACATCATCCAATGCATCCAGACATTGATGAACTCTGGGGTCATCCTTCATCTTTTTGTACACATCAATAAGAATGCCCAACCTGCCAGCATTATAAGAATCCAGAGTCCCCATATTTGCCATCTCCCTTTTGTGGGCCAGCAATTCATCTCTTTGATTTTTCTTGAATATTTCTATCATAATGCATTCTTGCTCAAGTCTCTTTGAGGTGTCATCATCAGCAGTTGGAAATTCTGATGAACCTTCTGCAATTTCAGTTTCACCTCCAGATATCACATGTTTCTTTCTTTTTGCTGACTCTTGAGTAATTATGATATCTAGGAATGCTTCGAATTGGGGCTCACTGGCATCAGTACCAGCAGCTTCTTCAACCTGCACAATGGCTTCAGTGCCAAGTGCCTTCTGTGCTTCTTGTGCACTGGCATCAGTACCAGTCACTTGTTCTTGTTGCACGATAGCTTCAGTGCTAAAGGCCTTTTCAATAGCACTGGCAACAACTTCTTTCTTTTTCCTAACCAAACCTTCTTGAACAGACTCAGTGACAACAGACGACTTTTCCCCCTTGGAATGATCACCAGTTCTTGACTTGAGATCATTCCACAACTGTTCAAGCATATGTCTGTCTAGAGCACCAAACGTTCTTCTAGCCACTGGAGTTGTGACATTCACAGTGCTTCTTAAAGCAATCACTTCCTTCTTTATAATATGTATTTCTTGAGGCAAGTGTTTTGGCATTTCATTTTCTATCATCTTCACCACTTGTGTCAATAAACCATCCTGAATGGTTCTAAGAACAGACCCAGAAATCTCTTCAGAAATTTCTTTTAACATTCAATGTCTGAACTTCTTAGCACATTCATCACTGATGGTGCAAACATCAGCATTCTGATCAAGTGTTGGCCTACTCTCCAGAGAACTTATCCTGGTAGTCAACTTCTGAACCTCATCTTTTAGACCTGCCAGTGATTGAACAAGTTCACCTTTCACTGCAGTCTGAACAGAACTAACCAGCCTTGCTTCTAAACCCTGGACTGCCACTTTGATATTTTCAGTGTTTTGATTGGTGGCCAGTACCAGTTCATCAAGTTTCTCAAAAACTAGCTTCTCATTCCCAACAAACACATTCATTTCTGAGGCTAGATTATTTGATAATAAAGACTTGAAATCAGAAATAACCTGGGATGAAGACTGGAGTGATCTCTCCAGGTCCGCCACCTTACTTAAAAGGTCTTGGACCTCAGCTGAAGAATAAGAGGAGGGACCACTGGGAGGATCAAGAGTTGAAGTCATTCTGGTCATTAAAGGTACTTGTGCCCAGACTCCTTCAGTGGAAGTTTCAGTCATTATTGCAGTTGAGTCCAGCACACGTTGTTCAGATAAATCAATGGGAGATTCAAGTGGTGGTGGTTGATTTTGTGTGTGGGGTGGTGAAGTGGTGGTGGTTTGGGAAGGAAGGGGAAGATGAGTGGTCGATTGTGGAATGTGGTGTGGTGGTGGTGGTGGTGGTGAAGGTGGTGGTGGTGGTGGTGGCATTTCGGATTCTGGTGGTGGAATATTTGATTCTGGTGGAGGTGGTGGCATTTCTGGTAAGCGTTCAACTTCTACTACATCATCTCCAAGAAAATTCATATTCACATCAAAATTATGACCTTCTGACATGGGTGAATCAGCCTCATCCCAGACAAATGTTTCACCAACTGTTTCATTACCAGCCTGATCACCAGCCTGTTCACCAACTTCTACATTCAAGTCCAATTGATCAGCCTGCTCAACATTCTGAGCAACATTTTCTACCTGTTCATCGGTCACCTGCTCAACCTGTCAGCATCTTGTACAATCTTTTCTTCCTGTTCAAAGATAGGAGACCCATCTATATTCTTAATATCACCAGGATGGGTTGCATCGGCTCTATCTGGATTCACCTGAACTCCAACTCTTATAAGACGCCTATTTGATCTTGGTTGTCTAGGAGGGTCAACATTTTCTGGTTGTTGACCTTCAGGAGCCACCTGGGTTACTGGTTGCACATTTTCAACATCGATGACTCCAGTGGGTCCTACAACAAATTGACCCCCACCTGGAGCCTCTTCTTGCTCATCAGGTGCATCATTTCCAAAAGGATTTAACATAATTACAGGAATTTCAAGCTCACCAGCTCTTGATTTTAAGGAACTCAATTCCCTCAAATATTCACACACCGAAAAATGATTTGTTTCATAATCATACTCAGCACCCAGAGCTCTTAGAAAAATAAGTGACAGAAAACGAATATAAGGAATATGGGGTTTTCTACCTTTCACCTTCAGACGGTCAACAAGGTCATCGAAGAAGATCTGAGCAAAATCGACCCTGTATCCAAACCATAGACAGTAGGCAATCTGGAGTTGCATTTGATTAATCTGGTCTAATCCTCCAGAACTGCCACCTAAACACTCAACAAGATGAGTGAAAAAGTATCTCCATGAGTCTGACAGCTTGCTCATGTAGATTGTGCCTTTCCTTAATAACTGGCCATGTTCATCCAATATTTCAGTGTGCCCCATCAATCTGCACACATCCCTGAAATTAATACCAGTAGGGAGAGGAATTGCCATCTCATTCTCAGCCAAATAATTTAAATGAAGAATATCTCTAAGAGAATCGACAGAGAGAGTGAAAGATCTGGTGCCTTGTTGTAATGTGTAGTTGATGGTTTTAGTGTTTTCAACATACACAACAGAATACCAAAATTCACACAGGTAATCATGATACATTTTACCTGGATTAAGAGTGAGAGCACCATAAAGTGGACAACTGAGGAAAAAGGCATTCAGTCGTCCGATAAGAGAGGTGAGAGCATGAGTGGTGCTTGTGAGTCTAGCCATCCAATTGTTCATGTTTATTCTGATGGCCTTAGCCTCAAGAGTAATATGAGGTGCCTTAACAATATTGGCAACCGGAGCATATTCAGCGGCGAGCAGATTCTTAGGTGAATTGGATTGTCTTGGTGCCATTGAATATGATAAATATATGAAGATGAAATTGAAGAATTAGGGTTTATGAAGATTTGATGAAGTAAATATGAGAGAGAGATTGATGATTGGAAATTGAATGAAGAAGGAATTAAATGAAGGAATTTGAAGAATTTTGGGAGTAAATATGTTCGAAGTAAATGCAAATGAAATTGAAAGTGGGTATTTATAGGAGAGAGAATGTGGAACTCAAACGGTTAATTTGAAATTATCAAATATAATTTTGATCGGGTTCTGAGATCCGCATTAATTACATCACATCACACATAAATGTGTGACGGTTTACAGCCCACAAACAGTAACAAGTTGCACTTTTTGTCTTCCCAAGGTAAAAATACCATCATTTCTTTGAAAAATTTACATGCCACGTAGGATAATAAGATAAATATCTTTTCAAAAGATTTTGCATACGTGGCACGCACAATGACCAAGTATTAAAAAAATATTATGACTGACATATCAATGCATCTGGAGGTTGACTGGACACTCCAGTATCACTGGTGGATTAGGCCAGTGAAGCATGCACTGATGGTACACTGGAGGGACACTCCAGTAAAGTACCAGTGAAAACAATTTGAAAGAGACTGGTAACCTCAAACATGCACGTCAACTAATACAGACAAATGAGAGGGACACATTTACAAGGAGACAAAAGTCACCTCAAACATGCACTTCAACCTATCTAACCAGTGAGAGGGACATATTTACAAGGTACCAGTAATATTTTCTGGAAAATTTTGTCCAGTGAGAAAATAAATTAATAAATTCCCCCTGAACTTAAAACATTTTTAAGAACAAAAATATCTTTCAAGTCTTCCCCCTGGAATGTTGATCCAGAAATCTATTAATGCAAAGATAGTACACAATGGCGTTCGATATCTAAGCAGTCATAGATTTATAAATCTTTAAATCAAGGATCCTTAGTAGTACACAATGGCGTTCAATACCAAGGTTCCAGATTTAAGGTTTTAACATTCCCAACTCACCAACAAGATATTCAAAAGTTTTAACATCCAGAGGTTTAGTAAAAATGTCAGCGAGTTGTTTGTCAGTGGGAATAAAATGAAGTTCAATATTATTTTTCATAATATGATCACGAATAAAATGATACCTAAGATCAATGTGCTTCGTTTTGGAGTGCATGACTGGATTGTTCGAGATAGCAATGGCACTGGTATTATCACAAAATATTGGGGTCTTTGAATACTTAATACCATAATCAAGCAACTGGTTCTTCATCCAGAGTATCTGAGCACAACAACTGGCTGCAGACACGTATTCAGCTTCAGCAGTGGACAATGAAACTGAAGTTTGCTTCTTACTGGTCCAGCTGACCAGTTTGCCAACAAGGAAATGACATCCACCAGTAGTGGATTTCCTGTCGATCTTACAACCTGCATGATCTGAATCTGAATAACCCATTAGATCCATGCCTGAGCCTTTGGGATACCAAAGACCCAAACTGGGGACACCCTTAAGGTACTTCAGTATGCGCTTTACAGCAAGCATATGAGATTCCTTTGGATTAGACTGATATCTGGCACATAACATGTTGAAAACATAATATCTGGTCTACTGGAAGTTAAATACATCAGTGAACCAACCATGCCTCTATAGACAGTGGTGTTCACTGGTTTACCATCTGGATCTGAGTCCAGTGTCAGTGGTGCAGAAATTGGAGTGGGTTTAGATGGTGAAGAGTTCATATCATATTTTTTTAAAAGATCTCTAACATATTTTTCCTGATTAATAAAAATGCCATCTTTGTTTTGTTTAATCTGGAGTCCAAGAAAATATGTTAATTCACCCATCAAACTCATTTCATATTCAGTGGACATTATTTTCAAAAATTTCTTGCACATGTTTTCATCAGTAGACCCAAAAATAATATCATCAACATAAATTTGTACCATCAGAAGATTACCTTTTTCATGAAGAATAAATAAGGTATTGTCAATTGCACCTCTTTTGAAACCATTTTTCAATAAATGTTTAGTCAGGGTATCATACCAGGCACGTGGGGCTTGTCTGAGACCATAAAGTGCTTTGTCCAGACGATATACCCAATGTGGATGATTTTCATCAACGAAACCTGGTGGTTGTCTGACATAAACTTCTTCTTCAAGTTTTCCATTCAAAAATGCACTCTTTACGTCCATCTGGTAGACCTTGAATTGATGATAAGTAGGAAATGCTAAGAATATTCTGATTGCTTCAAGTCTAGCCACTGGAGCAAATGATTCATCAAAATCGACATCTGACTGGCAGTAGCCTTGTGCTACCAGTCTGGCATTGTTTCTGATTACGTGGCCATCTTCATCTACCTTGTTCCTGAAGACCCATCTTGTTCCAATTGGTTCTTTCTTTCCAACTGGGAAAGGAACCAGGTACCAAACCTTGTTCCTTTCAAACTGGTGAAGCTCTTCTTGCATGGCGGTCACCTAGCTTGGATCTTCCATAGCCTCGTCAATCTTTTTTGGTTCATTCAGTGATAAGAAACTGACGTATAAGCATTGATTACTGGAGGCTCTTCTGGTCTGAACTCCTCTACTAGAGTCACCTATGATCTGATCAATAGGATGAGCTTTTGTCCATCTGGAGTACTGACCAGGATTGTTACTGACAACAATATCAATGCAAGTGTTCAGTTGAATTTCAGAATGAGGATCCTGCCAGACTACTTCAACATCTTCATCTGAGTCATTTAAATCACGATTTGCATCATGAAATTCTTCATTTGAAGGCATTTCTTGAAGTACTGGTTCAGTTTGGAATTCTTCATATGAAGACATTTCTGGTATATTTTCAACTGATACTGATACTGGGGGAGTAGTACGTACATCTGATCCAATATTAATTTCAGAGGGTAGTTTGAAAATAATTGAAGGATAGAATGGAGTACCACTGGAGGGTTTCTTTTTCTGAACAGGTTCCAGATCAGGATGACTGGAAACTGTGTCTTCTGAATCTTTATTGTAGTTGATAGGATCAGATTCACAGAAGACAATTGGAGTTAGTGGGGGAGTATCAAGGGCTGGCTTTTTATTGATTGCAGCATTTGATTCATCGAATGATTCATGGACCTTCTCCAGTCTCTTGTTGTATACTCTGAAGGCCTTGCGAATGGCTGAATAGCCTAAGAAATACCTTCATCAGCTTTGGCATCAAATTTTCCTAACTGACTGGAGTCGTTCAGGATGTAAACTGGACATCCAAAAACGTGAAAATAACCAATATTTGGTTTTTCTATTTCTTAAGACTTCATAGGCTGTCTTTTTGTGTCGCTTCACATACACTAACCGGTTCTGGGTGTGGCAAGCAATAGCAATTGCTTCAGCCCAGAAACTGGTAGACAGACCAGATTCAGCAAGCATACTCCTGGCAGCTTCTATCAGCGTTCGATTCTTCCTTTCCACCACTCCATTCTGTTCTGGAGAGCGGGCTGATGAGAAATTCTGGGAGATGCCAGTGTCAGTACAGAGTGACTCCAGAGTTGCATTCTGGAATTCTGTTCCATTGTCACTTCTTAACTGACACACCTTTCGCTTGTGCTTGAGCTCAATTTGCTTGATAAGACTGATGATTTCAGCAGCAGCTTCATTTTTAGACCTGAGAAAGATAACCCAACAATATCTGGAAAATTCATCTACGATCACCAGGGTGTATCTTTTACCAGCACGAGTCTGAACATTCACTGGACCAAAGAGGTCCATATGAAGCATATGAAGAGGTTCAGATATGCTGAAATTCTGTCTTGTCTTGAAACTGGTATGTTTCTGCTTTCCCATCTCACATCCTGGACATGGCCTTTCCTTTTTGAAGGAAACTGAAGGTATCCCATCTGCCAGTTGTTTTCTAGACAACTTATTAATATTCTTGAAATTTAAATGGGATAACCTTTTGTGCCATAACCAGTTTGTGTCTTCATCAGCTTGAGTATTGAAACACTGCTCTGAAGGAGAGCTTTCCATATCCATCACGTACACATTCCCTTTTCTGGGAGCAATCAACACTACCTTCCAGTCCTTGTTGAATACGATACCCTAAGCAATATTGAATAGAACTTGATAGCCATCATCACACAGTTGACTTACACTGATCAGGTTATATTTCAAACCATTCACAAATGCAACTCGTCTGAATTTGACTTGTCCATTGTTCAGAACACCATATCCCTCAGTTTTTCCACAACCATCATTTCCAAAAGTAATGGAGGGTCCATCAGAAATGGTGAACTCCTCCAGCAGGGTCTTACATCCGATCATCGTCCTGCCAGCTGCACTGTCAAGATACCAGATATATTTCTTTCGATCACCCTGTACATCCACCAGATATTATCAGTTAGATTTGGGAACCCATCGACTGATGGGTTCACTGGACCCTCCCTTATAGGTCCGGGGCAATCTGGTTTAGTTCACTTTCTTCAACAGTGGTCTTAGTTGAAAAGACCACTGGGATTGATAGTTTTGAAACCTTTTTCTTTTTCTCAACTGGAGAAATATATTTATCTTTCTTGGAAAAAGGTTTGGTATTTTGTCTAGGGCCAGATGAAGTACCCTCAATAAAGTTTAATCTTGCATTAAAACTTTGAAATTGAGAGTCAGTAGTTATAACTGGCTCTCTAACCTTGACAAAACATTTTCATCAGATGACACCTGAGCCTTTCCAGTTGTCTGGACTCGAGGCTCAGTAAGGGAACTGGTCTTCTTCTTTGGAACCTGGGGTTCTTTAGAAGCAGACTGAGGCAAAGGTTTCTTCAGATTGACCTTTTTAACTGGAGCAGTCATCTGGAATGCTCCAGTCTTAACCTCTGGGGATTGAACTGGGAAAATATTGGCCTTAGGAGTTACAGGCTCATCATAAATGGTGTTGGGCCTGAACCCCTCTGGTAAACGATCGATTACTGGTATTAATGATGCAACATGAGTATTTCCATCTAAATATGCACGTTTTTGTGTAGGAAATTGATTTACTCCAGCATCATATGGCTTTCTGGTTTCAAGCCATGATTTAATGACCAGTTTTTCTTTCTCTAAAATGACTTCAAGATCTTGTTTTTCTTGAATCAGTTGTTCAGTTACTAGAACCTGGGCTTGAAATGCCAGTTCAATGTCTTGAAGTTCCTTTAATTTTGATTTTAAAACAGTTATTTCAAAAAAATCTGTTTCTAGACCATTTACACAGTCAGATCTAACAGTTTCAATAAATATTAAATCAGAATTAAGAGCTTCAGCAATGTCCAATTTTAATTCTTGGTCAGTTTCAGAATCATAATCACTAACCTTTTTGATAACAATGTCCACCCATCGTCCAGATGTGACATCTTCCTTCACCAGGTGTTCTTCGTCTGCCAGAGCCATGTAACAGCAATCTCTTTCATCTTCTTCATCAGCAGATGAATCATCAGAAGGAACCCATTTCTCTTCAGTTGTTGCGATCATGCACTTATTATTATTTTCCATTTGTTGTGCCATGAGAGCAATTTAAGCCTTAAGTTTTTTGTATTTAGATTTATAGCTATCATCAGGCTTTTTAATAGAAGAAAAAGGACCAGGCTGAGATACAAACTGACTGGACTTGCAATCTTTCATGAAATGACCTTTTCTGCCACACTTAAAGCATGTCAGATTGGTCTTATCAGTTGAAGAACTGGATGCAAATTGTCCAGATGGCCTATTTGCTCTTGCTTTGAAACGGTTAAATGTTTTAGCAATCATAGCAACCAGGTCATCATCTTCAGCTTCATCACAGTCTGGAGAGATTTGACTAGATTCTCCAGATTCAATGAGTTCAGACACCATCTTCTTCATAGAAAATACATTCTCAGAAGATATAAGTGCTGTACCTTGTGGTTCAGTATGACTAACCACATTTGAACTACTGGAGGCATGGTTATAGGCATCTTGTTCTGCCACAACTCTCTGAGCTTGATTTTCTTCAGTGTACCTAAAAGCTCCATATAAAGTTGAAAGAGTGTGTGTGTGCAGAGTTTTACCTTGTCGTAAGACCAGGATCATGTGAGACCATTTGGTGAGTAAAATATCACAAAATTTCTCCAGAAGTATATCCTTGTCTTTTTCAACCCCGAGTCCTCTCAACTGGTTTATGATGCTCATAAATCTGGTGTAAGTACCAGTGAGAGACTCATTGGGCTGAGCAAAAAATAACTCATACCTCTTGTTTAAGGAGACTTTTCTGGTGACAATGGTGTCATCTCCTCCTTCATGCTGGTTCAATAGTTCATCCCACATGGTTTTAGCACTGGGAAAAGAACTAGTGTGGGAATTAGGGTTTCAGGAACAGCCCCGAGGATCATGTTTTTGAAAAGGGTATCTAGATTTACCAATCTCCTCTCCTCTTCAGACCAATGTTCCTCCCTCTTTTCCCGACCTCTTCTAGATCCAGTTGGATCAAGGAGAGCATTGAGAGGTGATGTGGGGACATAAGGTCTTTCATTTAAAATTTTCATCCTGTGTCTCTCAATTCCAGTGATATGCAATATCATCCTAGCCGGAAACGTACTAAATTCATCGCTATTCCCACTGAATTTAGGAACAAGATTATTTGAGTAGTGCACATGCACATGTATAGAAGCAGGAGTAGGAGGAGGAGGTGGTGGATTAGTGTTAACAGGTGGTTCATTATTTTGATCATTAACATTAGCATTAGGATCAGAACCAAAATTAAAATTTCCTTGTGTATTTTCTGAGTTGGCCATCAAAGAAACAGATAAAGGCAATGTTTAGCCTTCTGCTCTGATACCAATTGTAAAGTCCCTAGACTAGATGGATCAACCCAGAAATATAAAATACAACAAGTCAAATAAGCACTAGATTGGACTAGTATTACTTGAATATAAATGCAAGTATATAAATAAAGTAATACAAGACTTAAAGTAAAGGTGGAACACAATGTAATATTTTCAAGTGTATTTTATTTATGATGTTAAATAAAATACAAGGTTGTGCGGAATCAAGATAATACAAATATGTAAATATCCTAACAACCTATGAATTACAAATGATCTATATTTGCCAAATAAACTCTTTGGATCGAGATACTTAAAGTTGTGAAGTATCCCTGTTACGATTGAGAGTATTTAGACAAATTTACCTTTTATGCTAAAAAGTAATTTTAACGAAGAAAATGACTTTGTATTTATAGGCAAACAAATTCACCAGTGAATTTGTGCCGTACAAATATGGTTGCATGCATTTAATGAACCGACAAGATCATTAAATGCATTGGTTAAGGTACAAGGATAAAGTCACATCAATATGACTTTATTCTTTTAACCAACCACCTTTACACACGTAAGTACTTTGGTAAAGAACAAGTGGAATGTTCTTTGGAAAGTGTGTAAAGGAAAAAGTCAATTCCTCGATATCAGTGTTCAGACTTGTAAGGTCTAGAACACTGACAAACCTCCAGTGTTCAGATCTGGTAAGACTTCCAGTGGACTCCGCCATTTGTCAGTCTTCTTTATTCTGACTTCAGTCTTTGACTTCAGTGAGAACGTCTTCAGTAGAATAGATCTGGACTAGGGTGAAGTCCAGTGAGCTAATCTGGAATACTCCAGATTTCCTATACAAGTATTTGCTCACTGGTCTTCCATTATTTCTGAACAAATCTTCAGAGGGACTTCAGTTTCCAAGTCTGGAGTAGGTCCAGTAAATATCATTTCTGGACAGATCTTCAGTAAGGCTCCAGTAGTCGAGTCTGGAGCGAGTCCAGTAAATCTGAACCTAACATAGACCGCCCAACACTCTAAGTGTGGGGGCGTCAGAGACCCCACCATGGTAATTCTTTGGGGTAAGAGTCTAGCTAACGACTCGTAAATAAATTAAGCGCTTCTCGGGAGGCAACCCGTGTCTTCTATTTTGTTATTTAAATTTAAATTTTGCATTTTTCTTTTTTTTTGTTTGTGTTTTTGAATAAACTCTTTGATGATGGTTATGGTTATGCTATTTGTTTGGTATTCCTGTTATGCGTTGATTCGTTTGTTCATGCTTGATAGCAAGTTTTGTCATATGCATATGCTGGCAGTAAGTTCAACGCCATATTCTTGGTTCCATGATTCAAGCATGGAACACCCGTAATACCCAGCAAGTTTTCTTGTTCTTGATTTTGCTTTTTGTTTACTTTCCCCTATTTCCCATAGTTTGCCTTGGTTCATTGGACATTGAGGGCATTGTCCAACTCAAGTGTGGGGGGTGGTAAATAGGAAAAAGTCGGGTATTTTAGAGGAATTTTAAACTTTTGCATGCTTGTCCTTGTAGTTAATTGCTTTTGTCACTTAATTATTGATATTAATAAGCGATTTGACTACAACCTTGGTACAAAATTTAATTGGTGGAATGTGTCTTGATTGATTAATTAGGCAATCCCTTCTGGATTAATAACATGACTAGCACGCTTATAGCACCAAAACACCAAATTTGTGAGATTATTGATTCACTTCTAAATATGCTAGGTGTTTGCGGGTTTGGATTTATTAGCCTTGTAAATTTGTCCCTCTCGTAGGCTTTTGGATTTATCCAAGAGTAAGGGTCTCTTTTAGAGCTCTGAACTATGACGTGCAAGTTTGAGGTTGATTTTCCATTTCCGGATTATTTCATTTGCTATGAGTGTGCCGGTGATTGCGTTGATTCTAGAACTTGTCCTAGTTGATCGTTCCGTGGTTTTCTAGATGAAGAAGAGGCAAATTTAGGATTAAACCTTTGTTCTTTGTATGTTCACCCTTGTTTCGTAAAATATTGTTATGTGCATGTTTTGTTAATGTGTTTAGTAGCTAACTACACTGGTTAGTGAACCACCTGTTTAAACCCTTATGTTGCACTCACTTTTAGTGCAAGAAACAATAGAAAACATGTTGTCACTAGCCTGTTCTTTGTTATTAAATCCACCTAAATATACACCTTTCCTAGCCATACCGATAGTCGAAGTCCTGGTGGGTCATTGGTTGCCTATGCTAGTGGATGGTTTGGGTTCTATCTAGTTATGTCGGGTTGGGATATTCTCATTTAATGGGGGTAGTTTGATTTCGTCATGATTCTTGGATTAAGTCCGGATTATTCGTCTTAGCATATTGATAAATGATTTGTCACAGTTTCTATATTATTTAGAGAATACCAATTAGTCAGAGTAAAGTAGCTCACAAAAAAAAAAAAAAGAATAAAAGAATTGAAAAACAGAAAAAGAAAAAAAAATAAAAAAAAAAAAGAAAACGAGCTTGGGCTGTCAGTTGGTATTTCTCCTTTTTGTCAAATCATATTTTTGTAAGTTGGTTCATCAATTACACCAACATAAGCTTCATTGTTTCTTCAAATTATTGAGTTGTTTGCTCTGATACCACTTGTTAGAACTCTTAAAATTCGTGTTATAGTGCGGAAGTAAGATAATCAACAATGGTGGAAAGTGTGTGTGTTAGTGTGTGTTCTTGAGAGAGAAAGGTGTGTGTGGGAGAAGAAGTATTATCATATGTGTGTAAAAATGCTTATCAGGCTTACCAGACTTACAAAAATATGAAGGCTTGAGGGGTATTTATACTCTAGGTATATTACAAAAGCTCCCCCTCAACCTTACATTATATACACAAAATACAATGTTTGGAAATACAACTAAGCACTATTTTATATTTCTAACATTCTCCCCCTTAGTGCTTGGTTGTCAATCATCACTTCCTTTGTTGTCTCCTTCTCTTGTTTGCACGTCTTTGCTTGTTCTTCCTTTTCTTATATCTTTGTGCAGCAGATGAAGTTGATGGCTTATCAATCTTTGAACTCCAGAAAGCTCTTTTCTTGTAACTGTTCCATGAATCATTCCAAAACTTTTTAGGGATGAAGTGCCAGTTATCACCAACAGGACGTTCATCTGGCAATTTGATATTATCTTGGAAGTTTACAGGAGGAATGTTGTGAGGACCACGTTCATGACTAGGATTCCAATGAACCCATGAACCTGTCTTGGTATGAATAATTCCTTCTTGGTATTTGGGAGTTCTTGTGACAATGAGATCTCTAATCCTCTGACGCATATCAAGAGTATCTTTGATACGTCTTATGTGATCTCCTCTCTGGGACTTGATGTTTTCATCTTCTTCATTATCAGAATCTTCATCTATTGCATTCAGAATGGATTGGCAATATTTCAAGGTACCATCTGAATATTTGGGAAAATCAGAGGCACGAATGAAGATTTTTCTCTTGAGTCTATTGATGAAGACAAATCCATCCAAGCTTTCAATTGGATCTCCAATCTGAAATGAATCTAGCTCATAACCTTCGGCTCTTTGGTTTGGTCTTGTAAGGTTAATCCTGCTAGTTCTTCTTTCTAAACCAATCTGGAAGTCATTGAATTCATAAAATCTAATCAAGGCTTGAATATGGCTTTTCAATACTTCATAAGCTAGAAGTTGATCTTGATTCTTGATTATCAGATAAGCATATTGATTGTAGAGAAACAGGATGTCTGAGATCGTCATGTGTTGAAATGATTCTTCTTGAACAACATAGATATTGCCATCAGCTCGGCGAATTCTGAATCGAACAAGTCTGAGATTGTGATTCTTGAGAGGAGTAAACAACTGAAGGATTTTAGTGATTGGGATTTGAAATTGCTGATACCACCATTCAGCTCTTACAGAACTTTCAACATTCATTAGTTCCATGTATGCATCTCTTTGACCTTGATGTCTGAATAGAAAGAATGCTCTCAATTGGTTCAAGGTCATGTTAAGTCTTTCATTTGGTGAGCAATAGATTTGAAAGGCTCTTTCTTCAAGATATCCTAGCTC
>CM067170.1:123006138-123103504 GCA_034093135.1 Erigeron breviscapus | reverse complement strand
AGAATTCTTTCTGATTTCAAGCTCTGAAATCATCATTGTTGTCCCTGAAACGAACGAACAAAGATTTGTAATTATTTTTGTTGTTTTTGATTGAAAAAATGAAACGATCTCGAGGAGATCGTCTTGAAAATTTGGAACTTAGAACGATCTTGAAGGAGATCGTCTTAGAAACTGGTTGAAAATTTTCTAAGTATTAGTGAAGAAATGATAGAACGATCTTGTGAGAAGATCGTCTTAAGAAAATTTGATGAAGAAGGTAAGACGGTCTTGAATGAAGATCGTCTTAAAACTTAGTTAAGAAAAGGTAAGACGGTCTTGATTTAAGATCGTCTTAAGAAATTGTTTAAGAAAAAGTAAGACGGTCTTGATTTAAGATCGTCTTAATAAGATGAGTGAAAAATTTTCTAAGTATAGAAAATGTTGGAAATTTATTTTTGAGCAAAACCAATCTCAAAGAGATTAGTTACCCAAGGAAGTGTGTGATTCCCAATCACAACAACTTCAAGTTTTCAATCCACAACACACAGTTCACACAAAACCAAAAATGTTAGGACGATCTTGAGAAGATCGTCTTAACACCAAAATATTAGGACGATCTTGGGAAGATCGTCTTAATACCAAAACAAGGTAGACACTAGGACGATTCTGATGGAGATCGTCTTAGCAAGATCGTCTTGTGGAAATCTGCAAGAACACCAGAAAAAGACAAAATAGTCGAAAAATTTCACTAATTTGCTTGTATTTCACTCAATTTGGAGAGTTAAAACTCGATTCAAACCCAGAAATGCTCAGAATATGATTGCGCACAACCCTAGAAACAATTCCATAGATCAAATCAACTCAAACTGAAAATTCAAAATCTCATCAACTTTCCAGAAAATTTGGATTTTGATCAATACTGTGAATTGGATTCTGAAACTCAACAGGATGATTTTAGAGGTGATTTGGAATGTATCTGTGAACAAAAACAGGAAAATTGAGTGAAAATTGAGGTTGAATTGGTGAAGATCAGTGACAGTTAAAACGGTTATGGTGATGAACACGAATTCTCAATTTTGAACAAAATTTGCACCAATCTGCTTGAAGTTTGTTCTGGATCGTCAACAGATTGTTGTTTTGCTCTGATACCAATTGTTAGTAGTCTTATAATTCGTGTTATAGTGCGGAAGTAAGATAATCAACAATGGTGGAAAGTGTGTGTGTTAGTGTGTGTTCTTGAGAGAGAAAGGTGTGTGTGGGAGAAGAAGTATTATCATATGTGTAAAAATGCTTTCAGGCTTACCAGACTTACAAAAATATGAAGGCTTGAGGGGTATTTATACTCTAAGTATATTACAAAAGCTCCCCCTCAACCTTACATTATATACACAAAATACAATGTTTGGAAATACAACTAAGCACTATTTTATATTTCTAACACTTTATAACCAACAAAATGATCTTGCATTGCTATATTCGGTTATCATAATTAGGTTGGCATGTTTGTTTAAGCCAACATGGGTAGTTTCGGTGGATGGAGTTGTTTGATTGTCATACACCACAATGGTGTCGGTTTCTATCGTTCTATTGGGGGGTATTGTCGGGGAAACTTCTTGGGATTTGGACCGTTGGAAACTAATGACATGGGATTGTTTATGGACTAGACTATATGTGAAAACTTTGTTAAATGTTGTGTTATTTCTTTGTTAACACCAATTGTTTATCCAAATTTCCATACCCTATTTAAATACCCTGTTTAGCCTCAGAGTTCATTACAACCCTTAAAGTCCTCTTCTGATAGATGTTATAGGGTGCTTGCGCCTTGGCGATGAAGGAATGATTCTAGTACAAGCCTATGGTTAAAAGATTATGCATCACGACTAGGCATTGAGTGATTATTCAAATATTCAACCCCAAGAGTAAGTTAGTTGGAGTAGGATAGACGTTATATGTAACACCCGTCATTTAAAAATACGGATTTCCAAAAACTTTTCACCTAACGGTGTTAAGGAATGCGGAATAACGTTTTAAAAGTCCAAACCATAAAAATCCAGTTTGGTTTGTTCATAAAATAGAAGGTGTTACTCGTCACATCATCAAAATAGTATAATGGAAATCCTACGGTTGCCCAACATAAAACAACCGTATGCAAGTCAAATAAACATAATATTCATAACGAAATCAAATGTCTAAGAGGAGCAGCAACTATGGGTAACTAATAGCATCTTCAAGTATTCTACCCATGCCTCGCTCATTATCCATCAACAAACTTCTAGCTTGCTAAACCTGAGGAGACAACACATTTCAAGAAACAAGTGTTAGCTAACGAATTAGCTAAGTAAGATAACACTAAGTTAATAAACGTTTGTCCAATTAAAACTTGGTAAAGCAGCTTTTCATATTAAAGACACATTTCGCATATCATCACATACATATCATAGCATCAACATCTTTCATGGTAGGATTAACCATCCTAAATGTGCCTAATCATCATTTCATCATCACATATCATCACATTAGGTGTGACATAAGTCACACATATCATATAAGGTGTAAGTTTGTGTGTAGGCGGTCATAAGACCTAACGGGAACCTCACACCCGACTAGATGGATGAGCCATACGGCGGTCCATCAAGTGTCGTTAAGGAATGGCAAGCCACTCCAGGAGTAGTCCGTATGTTCAAGACATTGGTGGGTAATCACTCCACCCGGAGATACTCAAACCACGTAATTACGTTGCAAGGAGCCACCCAAGCAACAACATATACACACCCACCCGGCTAAGGTGAATACGGGTTAAGCTTAACACTTCATCATATATACGAGCTCAATTTCATCACATATAGTTTAGGTGACAAAGTTACCTAAACATAACATATAATCATCTTTTACGTTTGGGCCCTTAAACGTGCACGTGACATGGCAACTTATAAAGTCTAGTGAACTAGATGACCAAGCCACACATACATGCACATCACAATCAACAAACACTTGCATCACCTTTCATTACATTGCATATCATTTCATAACATAACTTTGCATTGCATATAAAGGGAAAATGCATTTCAGGTCTCATAAGTCGAATACATATCCCATATAACCCGATACCCTTAAGTATACAAGATAAGATTAGAGAAGTTATATTCTGAAAACCATGCTTTTGTTGAATCCCTCAGCGTGACAAAGTAGTGTATCTTACCTCGTAGAAGCGCACACAAACGATAACTAAGGTTACCGTGCAAAGCAAGTGTTCCCAACTACCTATAATGAACATAGGATCAATTAATGAGTATAAACGAGGCTAAACCGGCCTACAGTCTACATACTTGTCAAATAATAGTCTCTGTTGACTACTTCCATCTATTTGTAGACTACTAGTCTACTTTTGACTACTTTCATTCTTTGTAAACTACTATACTTTTCTGTAGACTACCTGACTCACTTGTAGACTACTTGACTCTTTTCGTAGACTACTTTCATATTCTGTAAACTACTTTCATCTTTTGACTATATTCAGTTTTGTAGACTACTTTTGGCATACAAGACGACCAAATGAGAGAAAACTCAGTTCTTAACAAATGTAGGGGACTCAAAGAACTTTTCAAAAATGTAAGATTCATCTCCTAACTCATTATTATAAAGGAGATACGATTTTTGCAATATGACTGAATTTTCAGACCTTATAAACTCTTTGTTTTACAAAAGATCTCAAACATCAAACATCCATGGAAATTAACCATGACACTACAGTTCATATATACCCAAAATATGATTCAATTGACACTATGAAATCATATATTGATTCATGGATTCATTACACACCTTATACAAATCATTTGACACCCGATTTGACCTAAATCGTTCATAAACATAACTTTGCATTGCATATAAAGGGAAAATGCATTTCAGGTCTCATAAGTCGAATACATATCCCATATAACCCGATACCCTTAAGTATACAAGATAAGATTAGAGAAGTTATATTCTGAAAACCATGCTTTTGTTGAATCCCTCAGCGTGACAAAGTAGTGTATCTTACCTCGTAGAAGCGCACACAAACGATAACTAAGGTTACCGTGCAAAGCAAGTGTTCCCAACTACCTATAATGAACATAGGATCAATTAATGAGTATAAACGAGGCTAAACCGGCCTACAGTCTACATACTTGTCAAATAATAGTCTCTGTTGACTACTTCCATCTATTTGTAGACTACTAGTCTACTTTTGACTACTTTCATTCTTTGTAAACTACTATACTTTTCTGTAGACTACCTGACTCACTTGTAGACTACTTGACTCTTTTGTAGACTACCTGACTCACTTGTAGACTACTTGACTCTTTTCGTAGACTACTTTCATATTCTGTAAACTACTTTCATCTTTTGACTATATTCAGTTTTGTAGACTACTTTTGGCATACAAGACGACCAAATGAGAGAAAACTCAGTTCTTAACAAATGTAGGGACTCAAAGAACTTTTCAAAAATGTAAGATTCATCTCCTAACTCATTATTATAAAGGAGATACGATTTTTGCAATATGACTGAATTTTCAGACCTTATAAACTCTTTGTTTTACAAAAGATCTCAAACATCAAACATCCATGGAAATTAACCATGACACTACAGTTCATATATACCCAAAATATGATTCAATTGACACTATGAAATCATATATTGATTCATGGATTCATTACACACCTTATACAAATCATTTGACACCCGATTTGACCTAAATCGTTTCATAACATAACTTTGCATTGCATATAAAGGGAAAATGCATTTCAGGTCTCATAAGTCGAATACATATCCCATATAACCCGATACCCTTAAGTATACAAGATAAGATTAGAGAAGTTATATTCTGAAAACCATGCTTTTGTTGAATCCCTCAGCGTGACAAAGTAGTGTATCTTACCTCGTAGAAGCGCACACAAACGATAACTAAGGTTACCGTGCAAAGCAAGTGTTCCCAACTACCTATAATGAACATAGGATCAATTAATGAGTATAAACGAGGCTAAACCGGCCTACAGTCTACATACTTGTCAAATAATAGTCTCTGTTGACTACTTCCATCTATTTGTAGACTACTAGTCTACTTTTGACTACTTTCATTCTTTGTAAACTACTATACTTTTCTGTAGACTACCTGACTCACTTGTAGACTACTTGACTCTTTTGTAGACTACCTGACTCACTTGTAGACTACTTGACTCTTTTCGTAGACTACTTTCATATTCTGTAAACTACTTTCATCTTTTGACTATATTCAGTTTTGTAGACTACTTTTGGCATACAAGACGACCAAATGAGAGAAAACTCAGTTCTTAACAAATGTAGGGACTCAAAGAACTTTTCAAAAATGTAAGATTCATCTCCTAACTCATTATTATAAAGGAGATACGATTTTTGCAATATGACTGAATTTTCAGACCTTATAAACTCTTTGTTTTACAAAAGATCTCAAACATCAAACATCCATGGAAATTAACCATGACACTACAGTTCATATATACCCAAAATATGATTCAATTGACACTATGAAATCATATATTGATTCATGGATTCATTACACACCTTATACAAATCATTTGACACCCGATTTGACCTAAATCGTCTCATAAACATAATTGAATCCAAACCGAAACTCCACCAAAACGACTCCAAATCATAAACACGACTTTAATACTTCAAAATCCTTCATATTTAGACCATAATGATGCAATACAACCTTTGATTAATCCCTACTTGATTTGCATCACAATAATAAACGTTTTAGGTTACCGAATCCACAAAACGGACGATTTTCAATCGATTAACACACCCTATGGTCCAGATCTGATATGATACTTATAATGACTCCATTATATCATAAAAATATCAGTAACAACAAGATTATACCTTCCGGAATCCCCAACACACCAATAGATTGCAATAACGGTTACCGGGTAACCCGAAATCAACGATTCTAGCAACGAAAAACATATAATCGATCAAGACCAGGTATGAACGAATTGAATAGATGGAAATGACCAAAAATCAGTAATGATTGCAATCTATACCTTGAAGATTATTAGAAGATCGAAATATAAGCCCTAGATCTCTCCGAATCAACCCGAAATCGATGAAATCGATCAATAGAATGCTATGGGGC
Organism: Erigeron breviscapus; assembly: GCA_034093135.1. Taxonomy (NCBI): domain Eukaryota; kingdom Viridiplantae; phylum Streptophyta; class Magnoliopsida; order Asterales; family Asteraceae; genus Erigeron; species Erigeron breviscapus. The sequence continues at coordinate 123,097,368 of CM067170.1, read as the reverse complement.
TTATGGAAACGGCTAGGGCTTCAAAGGAAAAGTGTTTTCTCTGTATTTTGAGTCTAATGACAAGTTAACAACTCCTTAACCCGTTTTTAAGTTTAGCCCTAAGTCAAAACTAGTCCCCAAGCTTCCAAACGACTCATATTTAGCTCAAAACACCTTTAGGGACTACTTACAACTCATTAAACACTTCAAGCACCCCTAAAGGCATATAAATACACCTTAAACACATTATCACATCGATCATTAAGGCATTAAAGCCTTACACATATAGTACATTAAACACATATAATCATTAAATCTCCCAGAGACTTAACGGGCACGTAGTGTTGACTTAACGACTCCAGTCAACCGTTAACCAAAAAGTTCGGGATGTTACAAATACCTCCCCCTTAAGAGGATTCCGTCCTCGGAATCACTTCAGCATCAAATAGGTGAGGATAACTTTCAAATCAACTTTCACCATAAATATGATTCCATCCCACTTGTACAAGCTCAATTAACTTCCTATGAAGCTTCTTTTACTTTTTTGGCCAAGGATCTCAACCAGGCCAACTACAAACACTCCTTAACATCAATACTCATACCTCTCCACGGATTCACATTGGTTTCATATCAACATATACATCATATCATCGTATACTCACATCTTAAATTAAACAAAAAAAAAAAAAAAAAAAAAAAAAAAAAACATCATATCATCGTATACTCACATCTTAAATTACATGTACATCTTTCTCACATATTCTTATATCTTTAATCAATTTACATATTAAGCACTAGCTTTACAACAAGCACGATTTCCCACGTCTTACGCACTAGCATTACATCTAGCACGATTTCCCACATCTTATATTGCTTTAACATTAGGTACATTCATTACCTAATTAATCCCACATGTACTTTAACGTTTAGTCCCACTAACTTGCACAACTCATAGTGATTCATACGTGTATCTAGTGAACTAGACATACCATACTTAAGTGCCACATATAAGTCATCACATAACATCATTAAGCCATAACATCGACATTATCAACAACACATATCTTAAACATATCATAGCACCGTCATTATGAGAATCATACTTTATATGCACATATATACTTCTACTTTAAACATCATCATATCAATATAAGTCATTTCAACATACATATATTCCCATAATACATTCAGCGAATACTATTCATTTGGCAGTTAAGCCTTCCAAGCACGTATCCTTACTAACTTGCTATCACAACTCACATAATTCATTTGAACAAAGGGTCGACTCGCCATACTTTCGATGCATAACATATCCCTCCATAGAGACTTATGGTTAGACCATATTACCCACTTTGCTCATAATAAGCTTCCCATGTTCACCACAAAACCTTTAGACAATTTTGAGCTAATCAAAACACTTCTTTAACAATTCCAACTTTATGAACTATTATCTTTATGATCTTTGGCTCTGCACTTTTCCTTTCAATAACTTGTCGTATCATGAAATGACATCCAACACCTATGGCATAATCATTGTTGCATATGAACACAACAATATATTTCGAGGCACCATCACACAATCATATGGTTTTACCAAGTTTCTAACTCATTCATTCTCTTTCCAATCAACCTAAGAATGATAGGCATCACTTGAGTTCACCATTTTCCTCATACTTTTACAAACATCTTTAAAAAATTTCACATAACGGCCGTCTCGATTCAAAACATTCAGCCATTTACTTTCACACTTTAAGGGCACTTCTTGATCATACATCTTTTCTTTCATGTCCAAGGAAATGGTGCCATAGTTCACCATGAAATAAGTTTTTTTGGACAACTTGTCTACTAATTGCTCATGTCATATCATTACCTTTAACTTCTCACGCAACTTTGTCTCTTATTCCAAGGAGACGTGACCACTCACTTCCGTCAGAGGACCATTAAACTCTTTGTATTGCCACCAAACTTTCGGTGTCTAGCCTTGGCTTTTAACCCAATCACACGTCAACATATAAAATTTACTACACCTCGTATCATAATAGGTCGTATCACAATTCAGGCGGCATCCAAATGAGCATGTCACCACGGTTCATAAACTTCCTCAAGTACAACTTTTGGTCATTTCATTCTCGGATACCGTAATCTTACTTTCAGACTTATAGTTCCACGCTGGCTGTTTATGAATTTCCAGAATCCACTCACATAATACCAACATCTTCGTCTCTAGAAACATCACCTTTGACTGGCTCATTGTAGACAAGTGCTTACCATAACCTTATAGTCATGGAATTAAACATTAAATGGAACCTTGTTCCTTTCAATTCTACGCGTCAGCTTCTACTTTAACTTTTACTCACTTTGGGCGAATTTAGAATTAGGCCTCTACTTGTAGAAAATCGTAGTAACGTTCCTAACGCAGCATGATGTTCTTCATTATACTTAGAATAGATAATAATGTCATCACCGAACGTAATGACTGAACGGTCTAGAGAACTTTAAACTTTATCCCTTAAGTTCACGACATGGTAGGACCATTCGTTACCATGCAGGTACTTCAAGAAATTCAATAGGGTCATAACGAGCGTATGATTAACCTAAGCAGGACTTTCATCATCGACTTCATCATATGGTAGTACAATTCGTAAATCTATCTTATAGAAAGAAATACATCCCACAATCGAAATCATTGACTTCTTCCTATAAGTGAGAACAAAACGAAAGGTGTCTTGGAATAAAAGTAGCACTCGTCACACGTCAATAGAAGGTTCGACCTCACGATCGCAACGAAACCGAGAACATTAATAGAACATCTCGAAACTACGGGTGGCCTCGACTTTTGAAGTATAATCTTTTCCTTACATAAGTAGATCACATAGGCGAGAAACATGATCAATTCGGAACCGAATGCTCCTGAAAACTTCTACTTCTTGTGATTTAAGTGACTATAAATAACTCCATCATCCAACGTCTTAACTTTTCTTAAGGGACAAACTCCTTATCTTGAGAAGCAGTCATACATAAAATTTTTGTACAAATATAAGATATCAACATCACCTTTACACTCATGCGATATAAGGAAGAATCTCCACCTGTAGGTACTTGTCCCATTCTTCATATATCATCCCGTAGCGAAATCAAAGCTAAATGAGTCGTAAATCCAAAACAGACCAAAATATGCGCCGCATGTCGTCTAGTCCGACCAAGTACCCCATGTTTTATACCTTTAAACGAATTCTTTTCCAAACTCCAAACCTTAATCCCAAGCACATCTTTAACGCTTCGCAACTCGAATGTAGCCTCACATCCTAACGTAGGGTTCATGGAATGGAAGAGTTTCATGGTTAAGGGTTCAATCGACTTTAGTGTTAACTTCTTTACTTGCTTCAGCTTCATCATTCTTTAATCCATAGATACATGACTACTCTTCACGTGGTTAAATATGCTATCATCCAGTGATTCCATCATTCTCATCTTCACTTTATTCGGATCAGCACAGACACAGTCTCACAAACACACACATATCGTGATACATTTACAATTACGTTCGCGACCGGAATTGTAACTATATCCTTCCATACGTGTGCCCGGTAACCCTTCTATGCGTCACCTACTTATAACCTTCAAAAATTCAGCATCAACTCCACTCATAAACTTCAAGTCCATGTCCTTTAAACTAGTAGACTTAACAACATTGACTACTAATCATTTCACTCCTCACTTATCTCAAAACTTCATTTAACTTCATGTACAACATAATCCTCATAAGCATTTAATAAGGCTATCACTTTCCATCGATCTTCTCACATTTCAACACACTTGAGGCATCAACATCATTATAGTTGTAACACGGTGTTTACTCTCGACACATAAAGATTCACTACATAGAAATCTCTCCAACTTCATTACTTTGTACATCGGTCATCACAAGCATGGCCATACAAACACGCTCGCGTCGTGATACACTTGCAATTATGTTCCGGACCACAATTGTAGTTGTATCCTTTCACATGCGTGTTCGTTACCACCATTGTGTATCACTTTCTTTTCACCAATTCCATTCATCTAATCCTCCAACTTTTGTCCATCTCAACAACTTCTCACATTTCATAAGGCAAAAGTTTATCAAATTCAGTTAGAGGAATAGAGTATCACCTCGAGGACCGTCTATCGTAACAATAGAATAACTTAGCGACAGAGAAGCGAGAAACGGAAGAATAAAGGCTAAAACACATATTCACATATCAATAAACAATCATCATATAGCCTTATTCCTACACTCTCACTCATCCCAACCCATCCTAAGGCATTTCATCTCAAAGGCTAAGCATACCTGTAGAATCCCTAGCACGAGATGGTTAACCCAGAAGTGTAAAATACAACAAGTCTAATAATCACTAGAAAGGACTAGTATTACTTGAATATAAATGCAAGTATATAAACAAAGTAATACAAGACTAAAAGCAGTAAAATAAAGGTGGAACACAATGTAATATTTTCAAGTGTATTTTATTTATGATGTTAAATAAAATACAAGGTTGTGCGGAATCAAGATAATACAAATATCTAAGTATCCTAACAACCTATGAATTACAAGTGATCTATATTTGCCAAATAAACTCTTTGGATCGAGATACTTAAAGTTGTGAAGTATCCCTGTTTAAGATCGAGAGTATTTAGACAAATTCACCTTTAATGCTAAAAGTAATTTTCTCAAAGAAATGACTTTGTATTTATAGGCAAACAATTTCACCAGTGAAATTGTTCCGTACAAATATGGTTGCATGCATTTAATGAACCGACAAGATCATTAAATGCATTGGTTAAGGTACAAGGATAAAGTCACATCAATATGACTTTACTCTTTTAACCAACCACCTTCACACACGTAGGTACTTTAGTAAAGAACAAGTGGAATGTTCTTTGGAAAGTGTGTAAAGGCAAAAGTCAATTCCTCGATATCAATGTTCAGACTTGTAAGGTCTAGAACAGTGACAATCCTCCAGTGTTCAGATCTGGTAAGACTTCCAGTGGACTCCGCCATTTGTCAGTCTTCTTTATTCTGACTTCAGTCTTTGACTTCAGTGAGAACGTCTTCAGTAGAATAGATCTGGACTGGGGTGAAGTCCAGTGAGCTAATCTGGAGAATACTCCAGATTTCCTATACAAGTATTTGCTCACTGGTCTTCCATTATTTCTGAACAAATCTTCAAAGGGACTCCAGATTCCAAGTCTGGAGTAGGTCCAGTAATTATCATTTCTGGACAGATCTTCAGTAAGGCTCCAGTAGTCGAGTCTGGAGCGAGTCCAGTAAATCTGGACCTAACAAATTCCCCCTATTTATTTAGAAATAATGCAAGTGTTTTCAAGCTTATATCTATACAACTTTGTATGCTTGAAAAACACAAGTTTTGACTTAGTCTAAAAAAAAATTTAAGTTACTGGAAAACACTTTATAGATCATCAGTGTTTTCAGTTTCATCTTTTAGTTCTAACTTAGACTAAATCTGATCATTTACTTTGTGAAACAAAATATGCAACTATATTTACAGCCATCAACAGAAACAAAGTTACAATTTTGTGAATTTAAATACAAACAATAAGTAAATGATACAAGAGTTAGGCCCTTCTCTTCGATGTCTGTCCTGGAGCATCTTCAGAAGCCTTTCTCTTAGGTGATGGAGAAGATGGTACTGATTCTGGCGGTTTCATGCCTATTGCAACTTCCATCTGTTGCTTTCTTCTCCATACCTTCTCAACTCTCTTCAGAAATGCTTTAACGTCAGTCGACAAATCTGTCTTCCCCCTGAACGTTAAGGCAATCTCCTTCAGTTCACTCCATCCAAACGCCTGGACTGAAGCACTCTTTCTTTCATCAGTAAAGTTGCCTTCCCTGGTCAACTTTATTTCAAACTTTGACAAAGCTTCATGATTATCAGCAAGCTTAATTTCTGCACCAATGATCCTTCTGGCATCAGCCCTGTAATTTGACATTTCTTCATATCTGGCTTTTTGCTTAGCCATCTGGATCATATATTCGGTTTCCTTGGATACTCTCTGCTGTTCCATGGCAGACTGGAGTTTTTCACGATTAATTTTGAGTGAAGTATCCAGAGGAATGAATGTGCTTACATCTGCATCTTTAATTGCTTTGAGCTGTTTGGCAGTAAGTTTAGGCAAGCCTTTGATCTTCTTCCTGTACTCTATCTCCAGAGCACCTGCATTCTTTCTAATCTTTCTCTGGAGGTTCACCAGTTCCTCCGTCCTTTGTCTGATCAGTTCCATAACACTGACACCATATGTAACTGCATCATAAACCTGTTCTTCTTCAGAGTATCTGGAGCGAATGTGTACATCATCCAATGCATTCAGACATTGATGAACTCTGGGGTCATCCTTCATCTTTTTGTAAACATCAATATTTATGCCCAACCTGCCAGCATTGTACGAATCCAGAGTCCCCATATTTGCCATCTCCCTTTGGTGGGCCAGCAGTTCATCTCTTTGATTTTTCTTGAATATTTCAATCATTATACATTCTTGCTCCAGTCTTTTCGAGGTGTCATCATCAGCAGTGGGAAACTCTGATGACCCTTCAGCAATTTCACTTTCTTCTCCAGATACCATATGTTTCTTTCTTTTTACAGACTTCAGAGTTGTTGGGATATCTGGGAAAGCTTCGAACTGGGGCTCACTGGCATCAGTACCAGCAGCCTCTTCAACCTGTGCAATGGCTTCAGTGCCAAGTGCCCTTTGTGCTAATTGTGCACTGGTATCAGTACCAGTCACTTGTTTTCGTTGCACGATGCTTTCAGTAGCAAAGGCCTTTTCAATAGCACTGGAAACTACTTCTTTCTTTTTCCTGACCAAACCTTCTGGACCAGACTCTGTGGCTACAGACGACTTTTCCCCCTTGGAATGATCACCAGTTCTTGACTTGAGATCATTCCACAACTGTTCAAGCATATGTCTGTCCAGAGCACCAAAAGTTACAGTCTTCCTCAGTTGAGTCACATCCTTCTTGATAAATTCAACTTCCTGAGGCAAGTTCTTTGGCATTTCAGTTTCTATCATCTGAACCACTTGAGGCAACAAACTATCCTGAATAGTTCTAAGAACAGACCCAGAAATCTCTTCAGAAATTTCTTTTAACATTCCATGTCTGAACTTCTTAGCAACCTCATCACTGATAGTGCTAACAACTGCATTCTGATCCATTGTTGGCCTACCCTCCAAACTACTTATCCTGGTTGTCAACTTCTTAACCTCATCTGTCAGACCTGCCAGTGGTTGAACAAGTTCATCTTTCACTACAGTCTGAACAAAACTAACCAGCCTAGCCTCTAATCCCTGGACTGCCACTTTGAGATTTTCAGTGTTGTTATTTGTGGCCAGTACCAGTTCATCCAACTTTTCAAATACCAGCTTCTCATTCCCAGCAAAGATATTCATTTCAGAAGCAAGATTGTTTGATAATAAAGATTTAAAATTGGAAACAACCTGGGAAGAAGACTGGAGTGATCTCTCCAGGTCCGCCACCTTACTTAAAAGGCCTTGGACCTCGGCTGAAGAAGAAGAGGAGGGACCACTGGGAGGATCAAGAGTTGAAGTCATTCTGGTCATAAAAGGTACTTGTGTCCAGACCTCTTCAGAAGTAGTTTCAGCAGTTACTACTGTCGAGTCCAGCACACGTTGTTCAGTTAAGTCGATTGGAGTTTCAAGTGGTGGTGGTTGAGTTTGTGAAGTTTGAATTGTGGAAGGAGTGAAATAAGGAGTGGATTGTGGAATTGAAGGTGGTGGGGGTGGTGGCATAGTGGATTCTGGTGGTGGTTCATTTGATTCTGGTGGTGGTGGTGCCATTTCAGCAGTTATAATTGGTTGGGTGACTGAAGCAATAGCAGATGTGTCAATATTTTCTACTTCATCACCCAAGAAATTCATGTTTACATCAAAACCTTCAGACATTGGGGAATCTACCTCATCCCAATCTGGAGCCATCCCAACTGTCTGATCACCAATAGTTTCATCACCAGCCTGTTCACCAACCTGTTCACCAACTTCTACATTTAAGTCTATCTGAGAATCTTGCTCACCAGTCTCCTGCTCAACATTTTGTACATTTTCAACCTGCTCAGCATCTAGTACAATATTTTCTTGTTCAAAAATCGGAGACCCATCTAAATTCATGACATCGCCTGGATGTCTTTCTGGATTTACCTGAACTCCAGCCCTCATAAGGCGCCTGGACGTTCTGGGTCGAGTAGTACGTTCAGTCTGTTGAACCTCAGGAGCCACCTGGGTTATCGGTTGCACATTTTCAACATTGATGATTTCACTGGGTCCTACAACAATCTGACCTCTACCTGGAGCCTCTGCTTGCTCATCAGGTGCATCATTTTGGAAAGAAAGCATGGTCTGAGGAATATCTACCTCATTTGGTGGAGATCTAAGGTTAGTCAGATCACGCATATACTCACTTACAGAAAGTGAGTGGTTTCATAATCATATTGGTCTCCTAGAGCTCTTTTAAAAATGAGTGAAAGGAAACGGATATATGGAACAAAAGCTTTTCTACCTTTCACCTTGAGACGCTCTACCAGATCATCAAATATAATCTGAGCAAAATCTACTCTATAACCAAACCAAAGACAGTAGGCAATCTGGAGATGCGTTTGATTTATCTGGTCAAGTCCTCCAAAACTGCCTCCCAAACATTCAACCAAATGTGTGAAGAAGAATCTCCATGAGTCTGACAGCCTGCTCATGTAGATTGTTCCCTTTCTTAGTAACTGGCCATGCTCATCCACTATCTCTGTATGCCCCATCAATCTGCATACTTCCCTTATATTTATACCAGAGGGAAGTTCAACGGGTATCTCATTCTGTGCAAAATAGTTCAATTGAAGAACAGACCTGAGTGTATCAACAGTGAAAGCCAAGGGTCTGGTACCTTGCTTAAGAGAATAAATAATTGATGAAGTTGCATCATCATATACAGCAGTGTACCAGAATTCACATAAATAATCGTGGTACATCTTCCCTGGATTTAAGGTCAAAGCACCATATAATGGACATGAGAGAAAAAATGTATTTAGTCTCCCAATAATGGAACGGGCATTATGAACACTGGAAAGTGAGAGTTTTGCCATCCAGTTATTCATATTTATTCTTATTGCTTTTGCCTCTAAAGTGATATGGGGTGCCTTAACAATATTTGCACCCGGAGCATATTCGGCGGCGAGCAGATTTTTAGGAGAATTGGATTGTCTTGGTGCCATTTTGTATGATGGATAGATGAAGATGAAATTAAAGATTTAGGGTTTTGATGAAGATTTGATGAATTGAAGTAATTATGAGAGTGTGTGAGTCCCAAATATAGACGGCTTAACAACCCGACTGGCAAGTAATTCTAACTGGAAGATGACCAGTTCAGAATACGATCCAGATATGGATGAACAATACGATAAAGATACTGGAAGTAAATGCAAGAAACAATAAGGGCTGAAACTATATAAATAATATGTATAGATCAAGTATGTAGCATTGAGACACAATGTATTTTTCAAGGTATTTGATTTATTGATATATAAACAAATACAAAGGTTGTTGCGGAACAAAGATAAACACTCAAGTGTAAATATCTAAACAACCTAGAAATACAAGTGATCTAATAACTTGGAAATACTCGTAAGGATTACTTAGAGTATATCTCACAAGTTGCAATGCAAAGGTTTCAAGCAATTTGCAAGTTGTGAGAAGACTTATATTTATAGACTAAGTCCATGATGACGTGGACCAGATCGTACAAATATGGTTGGGTGTATTTAAGGAATTAAAGCTAATTCCTTACATGTGTACTTTTAAGGTTTAGGTATATAAGTCGTTGATGTGACTTATCAAACCTTATTCCCAACCTTTACTTTACCTTGTACTTTAATTAATAGTTAATTCTATTAACCGGGTAAAGATATGTAAAGTAAAAAGTCTTCCTCGTAATCAGTGTAAAAGTATGTAAGTACTTTTACACTGAGATGCTTCAGTCTTTGATCAGGTAGAATCAGTTTCTGAGCTCCACATCTGAACTGATTCTCATTCTTCAGACTTCAGTCTTTGACTTCATTCTGAACGGTTTTCTGATACGTTGATCTGAACTGAAGTGAAGCTTCAGTGAACAAATTCTGAGCGACCTCAGAATTCTATACAAGTATTCTTCACTGAGCTTCAGCTATTTCTGAACAAATTATACTTGGTCGATTTTCGACCTAACAGAGTGATATATGATTGGAAATTGAATGGGAGTAAATGAAGAATGAAGAAATAAATGAAGGAATTTGAAGGATTTTGGAGTAAATATGTTCGAAGTAAATGCAATTGAAAGTGAAAGTGGGTATATATAGGAGAGAAAATATGGAACTCAAACGGTTAATTTGAAATTATCAAATATAATTTTGATCGTGTTCTGAGATCCGCATTGAATACATCACATCACACATTAATGTGTGACGGTTTACAGCACACAAACAGTATCAAGTTGCACTTTTTGTTTTCCCAAGGTAAAAATGTCATCATTTCTTTGAAAAAATTTACATGCCACGTAGGATAATAAGATAAATATCTTTTCAAAAGATTTTGCACACGTGGCACGCACACTGACCAAGTATTAAAAAAATATTATGACTGACATACCAATGCATCTGAAGGTTGAATGGACACTCCAGTATCACTGGTGGATTAGTCCAGTGAAGCATGCACTGATGGTACACTGGAGGGACACTCCAGTAAAGTACCAGTGAACACCATTTAAAAGAGACTGGTGACCTCAAACATGCACGTCAACTAATACAGACAAATGAGAGGGACACATTTACAAGGAGACAAAAAGTCACCTCAAACTTGCATTTCAACCTGTCTAATTACCAGTGAGAGGGACACATTTACAAAGTACCAGTAATATTTTCTGAAGAATTTGTCCAGTGAGAAAATAAATTAATAAATTCCCCGTGAACTTAAAACATTTTTAAGAACAAAAATATCTTTCAAGTCTTCCCCCCTGGAATGTTGATCCAGAAATCTAGTAATGCAAAGATAGTACAGGAAGGCGTTCAATATCTAAGCAGCCATAAATTTACAGATCTTTAAATCAAGGATCCCTGATAGTACACAACGGCGTTCAAGACCAAGGTTCCAGATTTAAGGGTTTAACATTCCCAACTCACCAACAAGATATTCAAAAGTTTTGACATCCAGAGGTTTAGTGAAAATGTCAGCGAGTTGATTGTCAGTGGGAATAAAATGGAGTTCAATGTTGTTTTTCATAATATGATCACGAATGAAGTGATACCTGAGATCAATGTGCTTTGTCTTGGAGTGCATGACTGGATTGTTTGAGATAGCAATGGCACTGGTATTATCACAAAAGATTGGGGTCTTTGAATACTTAATACCATAATCAAGCAACTGGTTCTTCATCCAGAGTATCTGAGCACAACAACTGGCTGCAGACACGTATTCAGATTCAGCAGTGGATAGTGAAACCGAAGTTTGCTTTTTACTGGTCCAGCTGACCAGTTTGCCACCAAGGAAATGACATCCACCAGTAGTGGATTTCCTGTCTATCTTACAACCTGCATGATCTGAATCAGAATAACCCATTAGATCCATGCCTGAGCCTTTGGGATACCAAAGACCCAAACTGGGGACACCCTTAAGGTACTTCAGTATGCGCTTTACAGCAAGCATATGAGAGTCCTTTGGATTAGACTGATATCTGGCACATAAACATGTTGAAAACATAATATCTGGTCTACTGGAAGTTAAATATATCAGTGAACCAACCATGCCTCTATAGACAGTAGTGTTCACTGGTTTACCATCTGGATCTGAGTCCAGTGTTAATGGTGCAGAAATTGGAGTGGGTTTAGATGGTAAAGAGTTCATATCATATTTCTTTAAAAGATCTCTAACATATTTTACTTGATTAATAAAAATACCATCTCTGGTCTGTTTAATCTGGAGTCCTAGAAAAAATGTTAATTCACCCATCAAACTCATTTCATATTCTGTTGACATTATTTTCAAAAATTTCTTGCACATTTTATCATCAGTAGAGCCAAAAATAATATCATCAACATAAATTTGTACCATCAACAGATTACCTTTTTCATGAAGAATAAATAAGGTATTGTCAATTGCACCTCTTTTGAAACCATTTTTCAATAAATGTTTAGTCAGGGTATCATACCAGGCACGTGGGGCTTGTCTGAGGCCATAAAGCGCCTTGTCCAGACGATATACCCAATGTGGATGCTTTTCATCAACGAAACCTGGTGGTTGTCTGACATAAACTTCTTCTTCAAGTTTTCCATTCAAAAATGCACTCTTTACATCCATCTGGTAGACCTTGAACTGATGATGAGCAGCAAATGCTAAGAAAATTCTGATTGCTTCAAGTCTAGCCACTGGAGCTAATGATTCATCAAAATCGACATCTGACTGGCAGTAGCCTTGTGCTACCAGTCTGGCCTTGTTTCTGATGACGTGACCATCTTCATCTACCTTGTTCCTGAAGACCCATCTGGTTCCAATTGGTTCTTTCTTTCCAACTGGGAAAGGGACCAGGTACCAAACCTTGTTCCTTTCAAACTGGTGAAGCTCTTCTTGCATAGCAGTCACCCAGCTTGGATCTTCCATAGCCTCGTCAATCTTCTTAGGTTCTATCAGTGATAGGAAACTAACATATAAGCATTGATTACTGGAGGCTCTTCTGGTCTGAACTCCTTGACTGGAGTCACCTATGATCTGATCGATAGGATGAGCTTTTGTCCATCTGGAGTACTGACCAGGATTGTTACTGACAACAATATCAGTGCAAGAATTCAGTTGAGTCTCCTCTGGAGTTGTTTCAGGAGGAGGATCTTCCCAGACTACTTCAGCATCTTCATCTGATTCATTTAAATCACGATTTGCATCATGAAATTCTTCATTTGAAGGCATTTCTTGAAGTACTGGTTCAGTTTGGAATTCTTCATAAGAAGACATTTCTGGTATATTCTCAACTGATACTGATACTGGGGGAGTAGTACGTACATCTGATCCAATATTAATTTCAGAGGGTAGTTTGAAAATAATAGAAGGATAGAATGGAGTACCACAGGAGAGTTTCTTTTTCTGAACAGGTTCCAGATCAGGATGACTGGAAACTTTATCTTCTGAATCTGTATTGTAGTTGATAGGATCAGATTCACAGAAGACAATTGGAGTTACTGGGGGAGTATCAAGGGTTGGTTGTTTATTGATTGCAGCATTTGTTTCATCAAATGTGACATGAATTGACTCATGGACCTTCTCCAGTCTCTTGTTGTAGACTCTGAAGGCCTTGCGAATGGCTGAATAGCATAAGAAATACCCTTCATCAGCTTTGGCATCAAATTTGCCTAACTGACTGGAGTCGTTCAGGATGTAGACTGGACATCCAAAAACGTGAAAATAACCAATATTTGGTTTTCTATTTCTTAAGACTTCATAGGCTGTCTTTTTGTGTCGCTTAACATATACTGACCGGTTCTGGGTGTGGCAAGCAGTAGCAATTGCTTCAGCCCAAAAACTGGTAGACAGACCAGATTCAGCAAGCATAGCAGCTTCTATCAGCGTTCGATTCTTCCTTTCCACAACTCCATTTTGTTCTGGAGAGCGGGCTGATGAGAAATTCTGGGAGATGCCAGTGTCAGTACAGAATGACTCCAGAGTTGCATTCTGGAATTCTGTTCCATTGTCACTTCTTAACTGACACACCTTTCGACTGTACTTGAGCTCAATTTGCTTGATGAGACTGATGATTTCAGCAGCAGCTTCATTTTTAGACCTGAGAAAGATAACCCAACAATATCTGGAAAATTCATCTATGATCACCAGGGTGTATCTTTTACCAGCACGAGTCTGAACATTCACTGGACCAAAGAGGTCCATATGAAGCATATGAAGAGGTTCAGAGATGCTGAAATTCTGTCTGGTCTTGAAACTGGTACGTTTCTGCTTTCCCATCTCACATCCTGGACATTGCCTTTCCTTTTTGAAGGAAACTGAAGGTATCCCATCTGCCAGTTGTTTTCTAGACAACCTATTAATATTTTTGAAATTTAAATGGGATAACCTTTTGTGCCATAACCAGTTTGTGTCTTCGTCAGCTTGAGTATAGAAACACTGCTCTGAAGGAGAGCTTTCCATATCCATCACGTACACATTTCCTTTTCTGGGAGCAATCAATACTACCTTCCAGTCCTTGTTGAATACAATGCCCTGAGCAATATTGAATAGAACTTGATAGCCGTCGTCACACAGTTGACTTACACTGATCAGGTTATATTTCAAACCATTAACAAATGCAACTCGTCTGAACTTGACTTGTCCATTGTTCAGAACACCGTATCCCTCAGTCTTTCCACAACCATCATTTCCAAAAGTAATGGAGGGTCCATCAGAAATGGTGAACTCCTCCAGCAGGGTCTTACATCCAGTCATCGTCCTGCCAGCTGCACTGTCAAGATACCAGATATATTTCTTACGATCGCCCTGCACATCCACCAGATATTATCAGTTAGATTTGGGAACCCATCTACTGATGGGTTCACTGGACCCTCCCTTATAGGTCCCTGGAGCAATCTGGTTTAGTTCACTTTCTTCAATAGTGGTCTTAGTTGAAAAGACCACTGGGGTTGATAGTTTTGAAACCTTTTTCTTTTTCTCAACTGGAGAAATAAATTTATCTTTCTTTGCAAAAGGTTTGGTATTTTGTCTAGGGCCAGATGAAGTACCCTCAATAAAGTTTAATCTTGCATTAAAACTTTGAAATTGACGAGTCAGTAGTTTAATCTGGCTCTCTAACCTTGACAAAACATTTTCATCAGATGAAACCTGAGCCTTTCCAGTTGTAGGCTTAGGTAGGGGATTGGTCTGAGGCAAAGTTTTCTTTAGATTGACTTTTTTAACTGGAGCAGTCATCTGGAATGCTCCAGTCTTAACCTCTGGGGATTGAACTGGGAAAATATTGGCCTTGGGAGTTACAGGCTCATCATAAACAGTAACGGGCCTGAATCCCTCTAGTAAACGATCGAATACTGGAATTAATGATGCAACATGAGTATTTCCATCTAAATATGCACGTTTTTGAGCAGGAAATTGATTCACTCCAGCATCATATGGCTTTCTGGTTTCAAGCCATGATTTAATCTCCAGTTCTTCCTTTTCTAAAATGACTTCAAGATCTTGTTTTTCTTGAATCAATTGTTCAGTTACCAGAACCTGGGCTTGAAATGCTAGTTCAATGTCTTGAAGTTCCTTTAATTTTGATTTTAAAACAGTTATCTCAGAAAAATATGTTTCTAGACCATTTACACAATCAGATCTAACAGTTTCTACAAATATCAAATCAGAATTAAGAGCTTCAGCAATGTCCAGTTTTAATTCTTGGTCAGTTGCAGTATCATAATCACTAACCTTCTTGATAACAATGTCCACCCATCGTCCAGATGTGACATCTTCCTTCACCAGGTGCTCTTCGTCTGCCAGAGCCATGTAACATCATTCTCTTTCTTCTTCTTCATCAGCAGATGAATCATCAGAAGGAACCCACTTCTCTTCAGTTGTTGCAATCATGCACTTATTATTATTTTCCATTTGTTGTGCCATGAGAGCAATCTGAGCCTTAAGCTTTTTGTATTTCGATTTATAGCTATCATCAGGCTTTTTATTTGAAGAAAATGGACCAGGCTGTGAGACAAACTGACTGGACTTGCAATCTTTCATGAAATGACCTTTTCTGCCACACTTAAAGCATGTCAGATTGGTCTTATCAGTTGAAGAACTGGATGCAAATTGTCCAGATGGCCTATTTGCTCTTGCTTTGAAATGGTTAAACGTTTTAGCAATCATAGCAACCAGGTCATCATTATCAGATTCATCACAATCTGGAGAGATTTGACTGGCTTCTCCAGAATCCATGAGTTCAGACACCATCTTCTTCATAGAAAATACATTCCCAGAAGATATCAGTGCTGTACCTTGTGGTTCAGTATGACTAACCACAGTAGGACTACTGGAGGCATGGTTATAAGCATCTTGTTCTGCCACCACTCTCTGAGCTTGATTTTCTTCAGTGTACCTGAAAGCTCCATATAAAGTTGAGAGAGTGTGTGTGTGCAGAGTTTTACCTTGTCGTAAGACCAGGATCATGTGAGACCATTTGGTGGGTAGAATATCACAAAATTTCTCCAGAAGTATATCCTTGTCTTTTTCAACCCCAAGACCTCTCAACTGGTTTATGATACTCATAAATCTGGTGTAAGTACCAGTGAGAGACTCATTAGGCTGAGCAAAAAATGACTCATACCTCTTTTTTAAGGAGACTTTTCTGGTGACAATGGTGTCATCTCCTCCTTCAAACTAGTTCATTAGTTCATCCCACATGGTTTTAGCACTGGGAAAAAGAACTAATGTAGGAATTAGGGTTTCAGGAACAGCCCCGAGGATCATGTTTTTGAGAAGGGTATCTAGATTTACCAATCTCCTCTCCTCTTCAGACCAATGTTCCTCCCTCTTTTCCCTGCCCCTTCTAGATCCAGTTGGATCAAGAAGAGCATTGAGAGGTGATGTGGGCACATAAGGTCCTTCATTTAAAATTTTCATCATGTTTCTCTCAATACCAGTGATATGTAATATCATCCTAGCCTTCCACGTACCAAATTCATCACTGTTCCCACTGAATTTAGGAACAGGATTATTTGAGTAGTGCACATGCACATGTGGAGAAGCAGGAGTAGGAGGAGGAGGTGGATTAGTGTTATTAATAATAGGTGGTTCATTATTTTGATCATTAACATTAACATTAGGATCGGGACCAAAATTAAAACTTCCTTGTGTATTTTCTAGGGTGGCCATCAAAGAAGCAGATCTAGGCAATGTTTAGCCTTCTGCTCTGATACCAATTGTAAAGTCCCTAGCACGAGATGGTTAACCCAGAAGTGTAAATACAACAAGTCTAATAATTACTAGAATGGACTAGTATTACTTGAATATAAATACAAGTATATAAACAAAGTAATACAAGACTAAAAGCAGTAAAATAAAGGTGGAACACAATGTAATATTTTCAAGTGTATTTTATTTATGATGTTAAATAAAATACAAGGTTGTGCGGAATCAAGATAATACAAATATGTAAGTATCCTAACAACCTATGAATTACAAGTGATCTATATTTGCCAAATAAACTCTTTGGATCGAGATACTTAAAGTTGTGAAGTATCCATGTTTAAGATCGAGAGTATTTAGACAAATTCACCTTTAATGCTAAAAGTAATTTTCTCAAAGAAATGACTTTGTATTTATAGGCAAACAATTTCACCAGTAAAATTGTGTCGTACAAATATGGTTGCATGCATTTAATGAACCGACAAGATCATTAAATGCATTGGTTAAGGTACAAGGATAAAGTCACATCAATATAACTTTATTCTTTTAACCAACCACCTTCACACACGTAGGTACTTTAGTAAAGAACAAGTGGAATGTTCTTTGGAAAGTGTGTAAAGGCTAAAGTCAATTCCTCGATATCAGCGTTCAAACTTGTAAGGTCTAAAACACTGACAATCCTCCAGTGTTCAGATCTGGTAAGACTTCCAGTGGACTCCGCCATTTGTCAGTCTTCTTTATTCTGACTTCAGTCTTTGACTTCAGTGAGAACGCCTTCAGTAGAATAGATCTGGACTGGGGTGAAGTCCAGTGAGCTAATCTGGAGAATACTCCAGATTTCCTATACAAGTATTTGCTCACTGGTCTTCCATTATTTCTGAACAAATCTTCAGAGGGACTCCAGATTCCAAGTCTGGAGTAGGTCCAGTAATTATCATTTCTGGACAGATCTTCAGTAAGGCTCCAGTAGTCGAGTCTGGAGCGAGTCCAGTAAATCTGGACCTAACAATACCTACTTAAGCCTAACCTGATCTCTATCGGTTTAAGTCCAATATCCTATGGCATACCTATAGTCATTGGTTCACTTAAACCATTTCTCTGATACCAACTTGTAACACCCGTCATCTAAAAATACGGATTTCCAAAAACTTTTCACCTAACGGTGTTAAGGAATGCGTAATAACGTTTTAAAAGTCCAAACCATAAAAATCCAGTTTGGTTTGTTCATAAAATAGAAGGTGTTACTCATCACATCATCAAAATAGTATAATGGAAATCCTACGGTTGCCCAACATAAAACAACCGTATGCAAGTCAAATAAACATAATATTCATAACGAAATCAAATGTCTAAGAGGAGCAGCAACTATGGTAACTAATAGCATCTTCAAGTATTCTACCCATGCCTCGCTCATTATCCATCAACAAACTTCTAGCTTGCTAAACCTGAGGGGACAACACATTTCAAGAAACAAGTGTTAGCTAACGAATTAGCTAAGTAAGATAACACTAAGTTAATAAAACGTTTGTCCAATTAAAACTTGGTAAAGCAGCTTTTCATATTAAAGACACATTTCGCATATCATCACATACATATCATAGCATCAACATCTTTCATGGTAGGATTAACCATCCTAAATGTTCCTAATCATCATTTCATCATCACATATCATCACATTAGGTGTGACATAAGTCACGCATATCATATAAGGTGTAAGTTTGTGTGTAGGCGGTCATAAGACCTAACGGGAACCTCACACCCGACTAGATGGATGAGCCATACGGCGGTCCATCAAGTGTCGTTAAGGAATGACAAGCCACTCCAGGAGTAGTCCGTATGTTCAAGACATTGGTGGGTAATCACTCCACCCGGAGATACTCAAACCACGTAATTACGTTGCAAGGAGCCACCCAAGCAACAACATATACGCACCCACCCGGCTAAGTTGAATACGGGTTAAGCTTAACACTTCATCATATATACGAGCTCGATTTCATCACATATAGTTTAGGTGATAAAGTTACCTAAACATAACATATAATCATCTTTTACGTTTGGGCCCTTAAACGTGCACGTGACATGGCAACTTATAAAGTCTAGTGAACTAGATGACCAAGCCACACATACATGCACATCACAATCAACAAACACTTGCATCACCTTTCATTACATTGCATATCATTTCATAACATAACTTTGCATTGCATATAAAGGGAAAATGCATTTCAGGTCTCATAAGTCGAATACATATCCCATATAACCTCCCATATAACCCGATACCCTTAAGTATACAAGATAAGATTAGAGAAGTTATATTCTGAAAACCATGCTTTTGTTGAATCTCTCAGCGTGACAAAGTAGTGTATCTTACCTCGTAGAAGCGCACACAAACGATAACTAAGGTTACCGTGCAAAGCAAGTGTTCCCAACTACCTATAATGAACATAGGATCAATTAATGAGTATAAACGAGGCTAAACCGGCCTACAGTCTACATACTTGTCAAATAATAGTCTCTGTTGACTACTTCCATCTATTTGTAGACTACTAGTCTACTTTTGACTACTTTCATTCTTTGTAGACTACTATACTTTTCTGTAGACTACCTGACTCACTTGTAGACTACTTGACTCTTTTGTAGACTACTTTCATCTTTTGACTATATTCAGTTTTGTAGACTACTTTACTTTCTGTAGACTACTTTCAATTCTTTTTGTAGACTACTTTCATCTTTTGACTATATTCAGTTTTGTAGACTACTTTTGGCATACAAGACGACCAAATGAGAGAAAACTCAGTTCTTAACAAATGTAGGGGACTCAAAGAAATTTTCAAAAATGTAAGATTCATCTCCTAACTCATTATTATAAAGGAGATACGATTTTTGCAATATGACTGAATTTTCAAACCTTATAAACTCTTTGTTTTACAAAAGATCTCAAACATCAAACATCCATGGAAATTAACCATGACACCTACAGTTCATATATACCCAAAATATGATTCAATTGACACTATGAAATCATATATTGATTCATGGATTCATTACACACCTTATACAAATCATTTGACACCCGATTTGACCTAAATCGTCTCATAAACATAATTGAATCCAAACCGAAACTCCACCAAAACGACTCCAAATCATAAACACGACTTTAATACTTCAAAATCCTTCATATTTAGACCATAATGATGCAATACAACCTTTGATTAATCCCTACTTGATTTGCATCACAATAATAAACGTTTTAGGTTACCGAATCCACAAAACGGACGATTTTCAATCGATTAACACACCCTATGGTCCAGATCTGATATGATACTTATAATGACTCCATTATATCATAAAAATATCAGTAACAACAAGATTATACCTTCCGGAATCCCCAACACACCAATAGATTGCAATAACGGTTACCGGGTAACCCAAAATCAACGATTCTAGCAACGAAAAGCATATAATCGATCAAGACCAGGTATGAACGAATTGAATAGATGGAAATGACCAAAAATCAGTAATGATTGCAATCTATACCTTGAAGATGATTAGAAGATCGAAATATAAGCCCTAGATCTCTCCGAATCAACCCGAAATCGATGAAATCGATCAATAGAATGCTATGGGGCTTATGGAAACGGCTAGGGCTTCAAAGGAAAAGTGTTTTCTCTGTATTTTGAGTCTAATGACAAGTTAACAACTCCTTAACCCGTTTTTAAGTTTAGCCCTAAGTCAAAACTAGTCCCCAAGCTTCCAAACGACTCATATTTAGCTCAAAACACCTTTAGGGACTACTTACAACTCATTAAACACTTCAAGCACCCCTAAAGGCATATAAATACACCTTAAACACATTATCACATCGATCATTAAGGCATTAAAGCCTTACACATATAGTACATTAAACACATATAATCATTAAATCTCCCAGAGACTTAACGGGCACGTAGTGTTGACTTAACGACTCCAGTCAACCGTTAACCAAAAAGTTCGGGATGTTACATTATATCACTGATTCGATTCTTTTGTGCTTAGTCGTGTTATTAAGGCTTGTGTATCAGTCAAATATTGTCAAACATTCCGGTTTTCATTTAAGATTAAAACTGCCTAACAATTTCTTTTCATTTTATGGTTGAGCTTCTTTTGGATTACTGAAATGTTGTTCTATGATGTACCAAGGTAATTATTGTTTTTCAGCTTGGAATTGCTTGAGGATAAGCAAAGCTTAAGTGTGGGGGGATTTGATGTGACCAATATTATACCATTTCCCACATGATTTTAGTACCAATTATTCGTAATTTTTATAGTTTTATATCCAACTTTCGATGCTTTGAGGTAGTGTTGAGTGTTTTCAGGTTGGAGAATGATTATACGGATGAATTGGTTGATTTTGATGATCCGTGGAAGAAACGAGAGAAGGATTCGGTTGAAATCAAGTGAAAGACGAAGAAAACGAAAACTGGAGCTTGTAACACCCGTTACATATGTAACGCCCGTTACATGTGTCTCACTGTAACGGGTGGAGTAACTGCCGTGACAATTTCTGAAGGATGTAACGGCCGTTAGGGCTAGTTTTTACAATTAATGCTAATTAAGATTAGGGCACCGTACTGTAGCCGTGTAACGCCCGTTACACCTAGTAACGGCCGTTAGGGCTAGTTTTTACAATTAATGCTAATTAAGATTAGGGCACCGTACTGTAGCCGTGTAACGCCCGTTACACCTAGTAACGGCCGTTACACGCGTTTTTCATATAAATACTTGATTAGGTTTCGGAATTATGGACGAATTTTGGAGAGATTTTATTGAGCATAACTTATTGTTTTGAGTACTTTGGAGCAAACAAGCTGTTAGGGTTTTCATCTTTTCAGATTTGGATTACAATCATTGTTGCTACCGAATTCTTTTCAATTCATTGGTATAACATGATTTCTTCTATCTTTGATTGTTTCAATTATTTAATTATGAGTAGCTAAATACTTTATCATCCATCTTGATGGAGTAAGACAATATGTAGGATTGCACTATTTTATTAATTCAAAGTTGATTTCAATTATCGTTGTGTCGAGATCTTGATAATTTAATTCCTTATTAATTTTTATTTTGATATTGGTGATATATGTGTTCTTCGTTAGTGGTACTAGTTGAATATGTATGTGATTTCAATTATCGTTGTGTCGAGATCTTGATAATTTAATTCCTTATTAATTTTTATTTTGATATTGGTGATATATGTGTTCTTCGTTAGTGGTACTAGTTGAATATGTATGTGATTTCAATTATCGTTGTGTCGAGATCTTGATAATTTAATTCCTTATTAATTATTATTTTGATATTGGTGATATATGTGTTCTTCGTTAGTGGTACTAGTTGAATATGTATGTGATTTCAATTAATTATTTATAATCAATTGTCACTAGTTCATGGTATGATAGTGAATGTCATTTTAATAAAAGGAGTTACTTTGTCAACGTGTTGAATAACGGTTTGTGGTACCACGTTATCTTCACATAGGTACAATAAACAAACTAGTTGGTTAGGGAAATTGTTTTAAGCATTGGTGGTACCGGCTTTTACAAAGGAACTGATTAATTAGGTGATTTAAATGATTTTACAAACGTTGGTGGTACCAGTTTGTGTCTTTATTTTGTCACGATTATCATTATCAACTTAACTGGATTTGAACTTCATTTTTGTGCAATCCGAATATGTTGTTGAGCGAACTCAAGATGGATGACTTTTAAATTTCTTCTGTCATAAGATCATTTTTTCTATCGTTTGAGGACGATCCTTGCCCCGGTCATACCGGATTTCTTTCGATTAATCTTTCGGGATTACTAATTATTTTCTAACTTTTGCAACGTGACAATTCGGTCACAACCCCCCTTCTTTCTTAATTACTTTATTGTTAACAATTGCTTAATTAAGTCCTTGTGTTCGACCTCGGATTTGCCAAGTCAACTATATTGCATACGATCGGGTACACTGCCCGCAAGTGTGTAGTAGACAGTAGCTAGGTAATTCGTGATATAAATTTAAGACCCGAAAATACACATCAACTACTTTCACATTTCGTAGACTACTTTCATATTTCGTAGACTACTTTCATCTTTTGACTATTTTAGTTCATACACACCAAATTATGACTTATGTATCATTATGAAATCAATAATTGATTCATGGATTTCATTATACTCATTTTACAATCGATTTGACACCCGAAGGACCTAAATCGACTTGCAAACGCAATCGAATCCAAATCAAACCTCAAGACCAGATGTGAACCCTATATTGGTTCTAATTGAACTTCAAAATGACACTAGAAACAATTTCATACCTGTAGGAAAACTCAAGTTAGAAATTGATTGCAATAACAATCACCGAATGACCCGAAATCGTCAATCTAACAACAACAACAACGTTTCTTATCAAACAATACTCAACAAGTCCAGGTATGGACGCAATATGAGGAAGGAAATGACTGATATTTGCCAAAGATTTTGATCAATACCTTGGAGGGTGATGAACGGATCGAATACGTGCACCAAATGATCACAAATCAACCCGAAATCGAATGGAATCGCACAAGGATTGCTAGGGCACAAGGGGGAACGGTTCTAGGGATAAAAGGAGGAGAATGAATATGATTTTGGGGCTAATGATCTGATTATTAAACCCTAATCACGTTTTAGAAGTTCCAGGAGTGGCAAGAATGGTCCTAGACTTTTATACGACACATAGAGAGCTTAAATCATCCACCGGGAATACAGTTGACATATTAAACACATCTTTGGCATCTTAAACACATAAACATTTAATCACATAATCCCATATAGGGCACATAAACTTAACGAACCTAACGTTAACTAACGGAATAGTCAAATAGTCAAACTCGAAAAGTTTGGGATGTTACAATGACATAACCTTTTTTTTTATTGTTGTGGCATGTTACGTTGGCACTTAACGAATGTTTAACGTTAAAAACTAACGATGTTATCTTTATTGCATACAATTTGAAAACAGAGTTCTTTTAATAATCAAAACATAAATACATTACCCTTTTTAGGAATTTTAGGAAAATAGGTTATTTTTTTATGCATTTAACCCTTTGAGTTTCCAAATTTATTAGAAACTATATGTCAATCACTTTCCATACTATTAAGGATATTATGACTTCTAGACGAATGCTCAAGTGATGCAGCGACAATAGTAATAACGGTAGCGTGATGATAGCGGTGATTGGCGTCGGTGGTGAATAGTGTAAGTTATTGGTGTAAAAAGATAGTGTTTATTTTAAATTTTCAGGGGTAGCTATTGTAAAATTATTTCATCTCAATTGTCAAACTCCTCTCAACAGCAGCAATCTTTTACAGTTACCTACATTATCACATTTCTATATAACTTTCAATAGCAATAAAGATGCATGTAAACTCTTTTCCAAAGGCTACGTCCGCCAGTACATTGTATAAAATATTATAATTAAGTGGTCCGGTTTAGTTTAATCGGATTATATACTGTCTATAACGAAAACCAAACTATAAGAATGATGTAACGCCCCTAATTTTCTAAACAATACAAAATGATATCAAAGGACTTAAAGGACAAAATGGCGTTAATCTTATTCAAAATCAAACTAAAGTCAAGCCAAAAGTCAACTTGACAAACTACTCAAAGTACTAATTCTTGAATTTAACTCTAAAGCAAAGGGTGCTAAGTCCACTTCTATCTACTCTCTTCTCTCGTTCCCAAAGCCCGCTTGATCACCTGCCGTATAAGAAAGAAAAAAGAATACGGCTGAGCAAAAAGCCCAGTGAACGGATATGACAAAAGCAGAAATATAATATGAAATGCGGAGACGTATATTAAAAAAAAAACTTATTACCTTAGCAAACTTATTTCAAATCAAAGTACACATACGTATAGTTTCACAAATACCTTTTACATCAACCGATCAAAGTATACTATAAAACCAAGCTTCATAAAATAATGCACATAAGAGTCAAACAAAATTACTTATCAAAAGGGCCGAATGAAATCATAGGGTAGCTACTCCACTAATCATTCATTTTTGGTGCAAACGCCTCGTATGACACTACGATAAGCGCCCACCGTCAAACTTACAAAATATGCCTAGGACCGATCCATACGCCTCCTATCAAAATATAATATCAAAGTGCACATAACCACTCGGTGGTCATCAAAAGGAGACGCCGTAGATCAAATCAAATACACCGCTACGGCCGGTGCCACGTCATCGGTGTCACAATAACGCGCCCATGGGACCTCCATGGATAGGTTACTCTTATATGCATATCTTAAGAAACCGTTTTGACCAACTTATATACTTAGATATATCGAATATGTTTCGAAGAGACAAAAATAAATTTTGGTACAAATAAAGTAATTAAAGACATTTTATATATTAACTTAAAAGCACATCTCCGTCCACCCAATTCTTACAAATACTTAATGGAACCATCATGAATCATAATATGCGACTGTATTATTAATTCTTCGGGTCAACGAATATTCGAGGGACATATGATCATGAATATCAAAATGCGACTGTATTAATCTTTCACGCCAACGAATATTCAAGGGACATATATGAATGTACAAAATTGAAAACGCTTGTACAAATCATCGCATCAAATAACCCACCTTTTTCGGGACTGTTTTCGAATCGGGTTTCAAGAGATGGTTTTGACACAACAATAGATAACAAAATATTATGATTCCCAAATCCACAATCATTAAGGCAACCTCGTTAGTACATCAAAGTCAGGGATATCACAATATTTATACAAGGATAACAAACAAATAACTTTCCAAATAACACACAACTTTTATAAAAAGAAATACACATTTAATCAAATAAAGTTTTGAGAAAAAAGATGTTACCGGAAGGATCCTAAATACCACCTAGAATATCCGTACCTTATCGCCGCTCACAAATATTGCAAAAATGAAAGAATCACCAAAGGAATGCGATCACCTATCCAAATCTAACAGATTTAACAAATATAAAAGTATGAGCAAAAACTCAATCAAATTATGTAATATCTTTATATTTTGTGAGTTAATATATATATTCCATGTAATATTAGTTTTTGTTGACTGTAACTCTATTTCATATTTCTTAATTTTAGTTATCATGGTTGTACGAGTTTTGAAAAGTGTAGACGATTAGACGTGTACAATATAAAAAAAATAGTAACTCACTGTAATAAGGAGTTTCCATTTAACAAGTTTATACAGAAGGTTTGCAAATACCAAATTTTAGGATTTTAGGCAAAGTGCATGTTTTAGTATATTAGATATGTAATCTGATTTTATATATGTCGACTTAGTTTATTTGTTTGACCGTTAATATTCAACAAACACAATTTAGTTTTTGGCTTATTTTATGAGTTACCAATCGGCAAAGATGATATCAAAAGATCTTTTTTACTGAACACAAATCACAACTAAATTTATTAGTGGATACAAAACCAAATCTTGCAACATATTTTAAACAAACATAAATAAATTTTTAAAACTAGTCATCAACCAACGGACTAAAGTCAAATAAATTTGATAAAAATACAGATATTGTAGGAAATTATATTATAATGAATTGGATTCAACTAAAAGCAAAGTCGTTTTAAAATTTTAGTTAATTGCAGGATTCGTCCCTGTGGTTTACACACTTTCGTGGATTACATCCCTCCCTGAAATATTTAGTCAAATACACCCAAACTATCAAGATTAGTTGCGCTTTACGTCCCTCTCCATATTTCAGGGAGGGATGTAATCCACGAAAGTGTGTAAACCACAGGGACGAAAAGCGCAACTAATCTTGATAGTTTGGGTGTATTTGACTAAATATTTCAGGGAGGGATGTAATCCACGAAAGTGTGTAAACCACAGGGACGAATCCTGCAATTATATATGTATAACAATTATGTGTTTAAAGCATTATAAACTTTTAATATGTATAAAATCTATAAAGAGCTTACCAATGAAAATGATACTTGAAGCCTTATATCATGTAGATTCCACAAATTCACCCAACTGTATTTTGCCTTAGTTCTCTTTTTCTTCACAGCCCCGATTATTTTACAAGTATAATCATATTTGGTTTTATGAAAAGCAAAATGTGGAAGTTGTAATGTAAATTACATGGATTGTTTTTCTGACTTGTCTAGCCTTCTTATTCATGCCTTCACTTCTCACCCGTCGCTACATATCACCACCATTTATTCCATCAAAGAGTCATCTTATTAAGTCTAATTTACTAGTCATTACACCATTTTAAGAGCCATTAATTATATTGATTAAGTAGTATGAATATATATCACTTTACGTTTCATATGATTTCACTAGTTTTTAATTTAGTGCTAGTACTAATAATTATTTATCTTATTATTATATATTATATCTATTATATATTATTATTATATAATAACTAATATAACATATAATATATATATATAATATATATATATATATAATATATATATATATATATATATATATATATAATATATATATATAAGGTACATAGTTATTTTCAATATATATATATATATATATCACTTACATATATTCTAACCGATTTTATATATCTTAACCTTACTGACTTTTATTTAGCCTTTGTTGTGTTGCTAATGAAGAATTTTTATTATTACTATTATAATTTTAATACAAACTTTTAAACAAAAATCTCATTCGGACATGTTGTTCATAAAAGTTAAACTTGCTAACAAATGTTATGCTAGGAGCTCAAAGAGCAAAAATAAAAGACATCTGAATATACGGAAATATGGAAGAAACAAATATAAATAATGTGCTATTATATAAGTTTTATGGTTTAACAACTTTAGAATAAATTCAATATTTTCAATTATCGACGATTTCCTCATAAGTATATATTTTATCTTAATCTTAATATATTTATTTATTTATTTAATTATTTTTACTTATTGTCATATTTATAGCGTTTTAATTTTTATGGGATATTACAAATGATTTATGAAAAATACAAACCGCGGTTCAAAAAGAATTTCTTAAATTTTACTAGCGATGCTAACTAATTTGGTTGAGGGCGGACTAAGTTATATGGCCCATAATTAAGGAAAGAACTAATTAAGTACATTGTACTCGTATAATTTACTTTGAAAGGCGATTAATTATCTCGTAATCCTTCGTTTGTAATGCATATTGTGCAGTTGCAGGTACAATTACTCCGTATTTCTCAACTTTTATTGGATCATCTTTAAACGTTCATTTTTTAAAAAAAAAAATTATCGCTACATAAGCAATTCAACTACAACATTTAAGGTTATATTCAATTAAAATATTTTAATCAACATAATTTAGAGAAGTAAATAATCATGAAAAGTATACATTAAGGGTTAAGATCCAGCGAGTGAAATAATGGATATTGAATTAAATCATTATTAAATATGCATTAATTTTAGACAAAGGTTTCAATATTTCCTTACTATTTAGATTTAGATATCATCATGTTTACATAAAATTTATATAAGGTATATTGGTTTGTTTTGACCTACTAACTAATTAACCCGGGTTCAACCCCAGTATATATTAATAAAAGTTTTATAAAAACGTATCTTTACCACTGAAGTTGTGACAGTTCAACGGTACTCATAACCTTGAAATAGTATACCTTATAATTAGCTTATTAATAATCCGCATAATATGCGGATAATTTAAAAACAAAAGTTATTACATGATGGAATTTAAAAGACCATGCATACATTATTAGAGTTTTTAAAAGAAAATTAAAACATTTTTTTTATAAAAAAAAAAACATCATAAAGTAACAAAAATAAAAATGAAAATAAATTTTAAGAATGATATCATAATTAATTAAATAAAAAAAAGTAAACATTAATTAAAAAAAAGTTTAGAAGTGCTATTTTTATAAAAAAAAACATCATAAAGTAACAAAAATAAAAATGAAAATAAATTTTAAGAATGATATCATAATTAATTAAATAAAAAAAAGTAAACATTAATTAAAAAAAAGTTTAGAAGTGCTATTTTTATAAAATGATGATGTCTCATAACAATTATAAATATTTCATTCTAAAAACAATTTATAAAATTGCACTACGTTATTATATCATGTGGTTCATCAACACCTGATATCACCATGAAAAATATAAATAGTAAAGAAATATGAAACCTATCGATCGTGAGAATCCTATCCATGATTGTCATATAAAAAAATATTACACATGCTAGATATAGTTAAATTTTACATGGTGTAATTATATTTTTGTCAAATTATTCTAAAATGAAATAGTTTCAAACCAACCAATATATATATATAAGTATTTTTTGAACATAATGGTATACGTTCATGAATCCATCACTGTTTGTAAACAAGTTGAAAGTGTAAACATTACTTGACCAATGATACACAAATCTTGCTCACATAGATGGATTTGTAGTATGTCTCGCTTTCTATCTTATATATATTTTGATTTTGAAACCCGACAGTACCAACCAAACTATACGAGTCCTCAAATGTACTCATGATTCACGCATTCAAAAACAAACATCCAAAACATATATTCAATAAATTTAATTTAAGTCAAAAAGAATTTTTATCATGCATAGAGGTCGATCGATGGGGCGCCGTATAAATGAAGAAATTACGGTGGTCCCACGTATTGTTACAAGGTTAGGAAACAGATTAATATGTTCCCTATATCGGGAGCACGGCATCTTTGATGAAAGGACACGTAGATGGGAATCGTGGTGAGTCAGCAAAGATATGGCATGCGGATGCCACGTCAGAAGTAGTAGTGTAGTAGAGGAAAAGCATTATGCATACCGTACGTATAATGTAAGTCAACTAGTCTGACGTAGGATTTGTTTGCTCCTTTTTGGGTTATGCCACGTGTTTCATGCTGACAATAACCAATTTAAATTGTGATATATCTATACTTTTATACTACTATATAAAAATTATACCCCATGTTGAATGTGACATCCGTCACCAAAAACTGGTAATTTATTATAGTCTCTAACTTTAATTTCAAACTTCTTGACTAGTCAATGTGCCTATATAGTATAACAAGCATAGAAATGTGGTGATCATTCCAATATGTGGCTCTTATTTCTTGAATTCCAATAGTTTAAGATTTAGTTACTCTATTTCCCTAAACATAGACGGTTATAGTTATTCTCGTTGATATCTAGACATAAGGTTTATATGTCATATTCATTTCTAGACATTGATAAATCTCTATGCACTACTTTGTAGTGAGTTAAAATCCACAATCATAATGAATTACAATAATTATATGTGGTGAATTAATAATAATAATAATAATAATAGATATTAAACTACAACATGAAAACTAAATCTTGTCTAAGATTTATATACATCAAAATAAGGAGGAGAATAACCTCCTGGTTAGGTTCGGCCAAAGCAAAAGGGAATTAAAATCCCATTAAAACTCTTCCTAAATTATACACTATTATATTCTAATCACATTCAAACTCTAAAACACTTATCTATGAATATAAACTAATTACCCTAAATAAATCAAAAACACAATTTCTCTTTTGTTTTTCTCTTGCTGCCGTCGAACCTCAAGACCAAAAGCATCAACATCACCAAATCAATTTTTCAATCATCCTTGTCAAGCAAATTTTATTTGGTAAGTTTAAATAATTTTCATTATTATTTTAAAGATCTTTTATATAAATTTATGGTTAAAATCCTTATAGATTATATCTTATGTTATTTTGTTAAGGTATCTAAGGAGTGATCATCAATCTTGGGGTAAATTACTTATCTTTTCTTTTCATATATATATATATATAAATTTATCTTTATATTTATTGATCTTTTATTTTAAGTAACCTATTTGATGAATATATATTATGGCAAAAATTTATTATAATTAATGAAAGTCTTTTTGAGGTTAAATCAAGAGCTTGAAGTATAAATCACATTAATCTTAAAAGTTTACGTATTAATTTTAGTGTAGTAATTAATATAATTTAAGAAAACTAATTATGGAGACATAAACATCATAATAACAGATTTAAATAAGTGATTTACAAGATTTGAATGTTTGGATAATTATTGAGTATGAGTAGTTTTCAAAAAGTATCTTAGGAAGTATTTTAGAATCTGGACAGATTCAGTTTGTTAACTTTGAAAGGTCGTATCTTGGTCATGGAAGATGGTTAAGTCACGTTTTGGTGTCTAAAATTAAGTTCAGGAAGTGTACTTTTTGGTGGAATTGGTCTCGTGTCAAAATAGGAAGTTTAAGTTCGTCAAAAGAATTTTATAAGAAAACTGCGCAAAGCTGGATTTTCAGAACAGATTTAGGTCGACTTCAAATAGTCATATCTTGGTCAATTTTAAGAACTGGAAGTTTATGCTTTTCCAGGTACATGTTTAAGATGTTAAGAGTTGATAGCAAAAAGAATGGATTTTTTTGAAGCTTTAAAAGCCTATAACTTTTATAAAACTTTTTAGTGCGCAAACAGTGACTTTTCTGACTAGTATGTAATTATCGAATTTTTAAAAATAGTTAAAGTACAAAATAAATTATGTAAAAATTCATGTAAGTATCTAACACATAAAAGTTACAGTGGTAAAAATTTAAGGTCTTGGTTAGTCTGTTTGATCCAGATTAAAAATAGATAAAGTTACCAAAAATTTTAGCGAATATGAACTTGTAGAAACCAATGATACATTATTAAAACAAATACTCTATATTAAGTTATATGACTTGTAACTTAATAATACATGACAAATCAGGTTGGGAATATTTTGAAAGTAGCCATATGTGTATTTCATCAAATACGGGTTACAATGTACGGTTATTGACCATGTCCATAATTGTAACTTGTTCATATATATGTTGTGTAGATTCTAGTGATTTTGTTGTACTTTGCACAACTACTTGCTTGTTGAAGTGAGTTTCGTAGCCCATTTTTATTTTTATTTCTTTGGGGGAAAATGATGCTCAAAACATTTTTCATTTCTTTACTAGCTGTGCCAAAACTAGTTTGTTTTATTGGACAAATACGTGTAATTATGAAATGTGTATGCTAGCTTGCTTGTGTTGATTTCTATGATGCAATAGATGTCTGTCGATATCTATTGAAGACTATTTACGGCAATAGATGTTTGTCGATATCTATTGAAGACTATTTACGGATAACAGTGATAACTATTAACCAACTTTATACTTCAGCTGGTAGTTTGTTGGTACAACAATGTGTGATTGAGTTGTTGGCAAGTGATGTGATTGAGTTGTTGGCAAGCAGTGGTGAGTTTATGTTGTTGGATAACTATGATGGCATTGATCATTATTTGGTATGCATACATGCTACTACATGTTTATATTTACACTATTGTTCATACTACTTATATCATGCACAGCAAATTCATTTGTATTACATTAAACCTACGAACTCACCAACGTTATGTTGACATTTTCGAGCATTCATTTTCAGGTAATAACAATGCTTAAGGAGAGTGAGCATATGGACTTTAGGAAGACTAATAAAGAGATCCTTCATGGACTCCTAGGTTGCATTTGAACATTGAACTCTATTTGTTATTTGCTACATCTTTTGCTATTTGAGGCGTGTTGCCTAGACTTATCCCGCTTGTGGGAATTACTTATATTTGGATTTCATTTAGTATGACTCTATTATAAATTCCATGTGCTATATGTTATGTCTTTCCGTCATATCCTATGATTCCGCCTAAAGTGGGGTGTGACAGACTGGTATCAGAGCCATGGTTATAGAGAATTAGGTGGTTTAGCCTAGACTATAACCTAAGTACCCTCATATAGCGTACATAATAGGAACTATTTGTGCATCTTATATGTGTGAGTACTTTCATTAGATAGCACTGGTTATGTGAGACTTATATTTGCGTTAAATTGTTAATTATGATGAAACCTTATGTGCTTAGATTAGTGCAAGTTTCGACTCTTACTTTAACGTAGCTAGTTTTTACTTAGTCATGGCACGTACAAAGAAAACAGCCCGTAAGAGTTGCGCATGGAGATCCTGGTTCGCCGCCCGTCGACAACGTCAAATGCCGTTTCAGAATCCTAGAGTTCCCTCTGAAAGCGAGCCGTCAGAAGACCCTAACTACTACCCTAAGACAATTATAGAGTATCAAAATCCTACAGATAACTCTGAGAGTGAGCCGGAAGAAGACCCGGACTATGATTCGAAGGCAGACCCCGAAAGAGTTCATAAGGAAAACACAACGGAGGCTGCGATAAAAGACTTTAAAAGAGAAAACATAAAGAATCCAACCAAAGGACCGCATAACAAGAACCTCATCAAGAAAGCTACTGACTACCTCTCTGATGCAGAGAGTGAGTATAGGCCCATGAACGAGGTTCAAGTTCGACTCTATAGTCCCGCCAGCCCAGGAAACTCTCAAGAGAGCCGGATTGGACCAGCACGACATCAAGTTCCTTATCCTCCCATCATTTCCTCCAACTCCCCTTATGACGCCACTTGCGCGTGGGAGGGTTAGCCTTTAAGGACTATCTAGGAATCCTATCAAACTTGCATTGTTTCTTTTCTTATTTTCTTAGTTTTTGGATTTTATTCTTATGTCTTGGATTCCTTCTTTAGAAAGCTTTGGATATTTCTTGGATTTATGAAATTTTAGGTTGATTGATTTATAGAAATGTCGTACTTGGTATATGGATCTATGTGTGTTGTGGAATTTATTTATGAAGGATGTGCTGAATTTGTGACATGTGAATTTGGACGATAAAAACATGTGTGGTGGGATGAAGTTGTAATTACGGTGCGCAACGTAATTACAAATGCATCACAACACACATGCGCTTATATGACCAAGTTTGCTGATCAAACTCAACACAATTAACAAGTTGGACAAGGTGTTAAGAAATGGTGCCATGTGTAGTAGTTATTTATAGAAAGTCATCATCAAGTACTTAAATCCTTTCTCCTTGTGTAGAAAATGAATAGAGGAGCAAGAGGTGGAAGAGGTGGAGGACGTGGAGGTAGAGGTGGTGGTCGTGGTGGAAATAATGGGGTTAATAACGGAGAAGGTGGTGGTGGCAACCCGGATATTGCAAACATGATCGCTCAACAACTAGCTGCAATTGTTCCTACTATTGTTACTCAAGTGACCGCTGCTGTTCTTAATGCGAATAACAATAATGCTAATAACAATAACAACAATGAGAACCACAATAACAACAATGAGACACAATAACAACAATGAGAACAACAATAACAATAATGAGAACAATAATAACAATAACGAAAATAACAATGATGGTAATCAGAATAATAATAACAATGTCGGTGTTGGTCAAGTGAATGGCAATAACAACAACAACATTGGAGGCGGTGATAATGGATGCACCTATAGGGAGTTTCAATATTGTAAGCCACAAGATTTTGATGGCAAGGGAGGAGCATTGGCAGCCACTAGATGGATAGAGAAAATGGAAGCTGTGATGGATATTAGCAACTGTGCAGAGAATCAAAAGGTGAAGTATGCCACAGTTTCACTGACTAATAAAGCATTGACATGGTGGAACACTGAGATACAAGCTAGGGGTAGAGTAGCGGCTGTGGGGATGACGTGGGATGAGTTTAAGGAATTACTATTGGAAGAATTTTGTCCGAAAAATGAAATGCAGAAGTTGGAGAATGAATTTTGGAATCATTCCATGGTAGGAGCTAAACATGCCGCTTACACTGATCGGTTTCATGAACTTGCCAAACTAGTACCTCACCTAGTTAGACCAGAATCAAAGAGGATTGAGAGGTACATCTATGGCCTTGTTCCCCAAATTCGTGGACTTGTGTCAGCAACTGAGCCAACCACGATTCAAGGTGCTATTCAGAAGGCAGGATCTTTAATGGATGAGATGGTGAGAAATGGGTCATTGTCCAAGGTTAATGAGAAAAGGAAGGATGGTACTGAGACGAGTGGGTCAAAGAATACTGATGGAAATAACAAGAAGGCTAGAGTGGCAAAGGGGTTGATGGCAACGAATACGACTAAGAAGGAATATACAGGTACTGCTCCAAAGTGTGCAAAATGTAATTACCATCATTTCCAAAATTCGCCTTGTCGTTTTTGCACAAACTGCAACCGAGTTGGGCACCTTGCTAGGGATTGTCGAGTGGGAGTCAAGCAGGTGGTTCCGGTGAATGCTGTTAACCTGACAAATAACCGTGGGACGTGCTATGAGTGTGGTGGTGATAACCATTACCGCAACACGTGTCCAAATTTAAATAGAGCATGGGGTCAGAGGGGTAATAATCCGAATCAAGTACTAGCTATTGGTGGGACTCAGACTCAAGGAAATAATCAGGGACATAGGGGTAACAATCCGAATCGAGCACTAGCTATTGGAGGGAATCGGACTCAAGGGAATAATGTCAACCAAGCCCGTGGGAGAGTATTTGTCATGGGAGCAAATGAAGCTCGTCAAGACCCAAATATTGTGACGGGTACGTTTCTCTTAAACAATCACTTTGCTACAGTATTATTCGACTCTGGTGCTGAGTACAGTTTTGTTTCTATTAAGTTTATGTCACTCCTAGAGATAGAGGCCAGTAGTTTGAATGCTTATTACTTGGTTGAAGTAGCTAATGGGAAATTTGTTCGAGTCGATAAAATTGTAAATGATTGTGCCTTAGAAATAGAGGGTCACCTGTTCAGTATTAACCTTATGCCTTTCTCACTAAGGAGTTTTGACGTAGTTATTGGTATGGATTGGCTATCGAAGCATAGAGCTGAGATAATTTGCTATGAGAAGGTGGTCGTTTACCGCTAGGGAATGGTAAATGTTACTTATATATGGGGAGCAGGCGAAGGAAAATCAGAAGCACCTCATGGGCATTAAGGCTAACGAGAAGAAACTCGAGGATATTCCTATCGTACGGGATTTTCCACAAGTTTTTCCCGAAGATCTAACAGGATTACCTCCTATAAGACAAGTCGAATTCCGTATTGATCTTATTCCCGGAGCGACCCCAGTTGCCAAAGCTCCATACCGTTTAGCGCCTACTGAAATGCAAGAGCTGTCTAATCAACTCCAAGAGCTCCAAGAAAAAGGCTTCATCAGACCGAGTCATTCGCCTTGGGGAGAACCGGTATTGTTTGTCAAGAAAAAGGATGGTTCGTTTCGCATGTGCATTGATTACCGGGAGTTGAACAAACTGACAGTTAAGAATCGTTATCCCCTTCCTAGAATCGACGACTTATTCGATCAACTTCAGGGTGCGAAGTTCTTCTCGAAGATAGACCTTCGATCCGGATATCATCAACTCAGAGTTAATGAAGCAGACATTCCAAAAACAACATTTAGGACTCGATATGGACATTTTGAGTTCTTAGTCATGCCTTTCGGTTTGACTAATGCACCCGCGGTTTTTATGGACTTGATGAACCGCGTATGCAAACCATATTTGGACAAGTTCGTTATAGTATTTATTGATGACATCTTAATCTATTCGAAGTCTAAAGAAGAACATGAATCTCACTTGAAAATGATTCTTGAACTACTGGGGAAGGAGAGATTGTTTGCTAAGTTTTCGAAGTGCGATTTTTGGTTACAAGAAGTTCATTTCCTTGGGCATGTAGTGAATAGTGAAGGAATCCATGTCGACCCCAGTAAGATAGAAGCGGTGAAGGATTGGAAGAATCCTACAACGCCATCAGAGGTTCGTTCATTTCTAGGCTTGGCCGGATATTATCGACGATTTATCGCTAACTTCTCGAAGATCGCCCAACCACTTACTCAGTTAACCCAAAAGGATAAGAAGTTTGATTGGGGAGATAAACAAGAAAAAGCATTCCAAACACTGAAAGAGAATCTATGTAACGCTCCAATTCTTACCCTTCCCGACGGTCCGGATGATTTTGTAGTTTATTGTGATGCTTCAAATCAAGGGTTGGGATGTGTATTAATGCAAAGGGGTAAAGTGATTGCTTATGCATCTCGGCAACTCAAAATCCATGAGAAAAACTACACTACCCATGACTTAGAGCTTGGTGCAGTGGTTTTTGCACTCAAATGTTGGAGGCACTACCTCTACGGGACGAAAAGTGTGATCTACACCGATCACAAGAGTCTCCAACATATTTTCGACCAAAAGGAATTGAACATGCGACAGAGGCGATGGGTCGAATTGTTTAGTGATTATGATTGTGAGATTCGCTACCATCCGGGTAAGGCGAATGTTGTGGCTGACGCGTTAAGTCGGAAAGAATTAAGCCAAAACGAGTACGAGCAATGATCATGACGATTCACTCGGATATAAAAACAATGATAATTCAGGCTCAAGATGAAGCATTGCAGGATATCAATGTAGGAAATGAAGGGTTGCGTGATCTAGACAGGCAGATGGAGCGTAAAGAGGATGGAGTATTGTACTTTGTAGGGCGAATATGGATTCCACTAGCAGGTGGATTAAGAACTTTGATTTTGGACGAGGCACATAGTACGAGATACTCCGTTCATCCGGGAGCTGACAAAATGTATCACGACCTTAAGGATTTGTATTGGTGGCCGGGAATGAAAATGGACATAGCCAGTTATGTCAGTAGATGCTTAACATGTCTGAAAGTCAAAGCTGAACATAATAAACCACCGGGTTTATTAGTGCAACCACAACTTCCCGAATGGAAATGGGAAAATATAACCATGGATTTCATTACAAAGTTGCCAAGAACTAGTAGTGGGCATGACAAGATTTGGGTGATAGTAGATAGATTGACAAAGTCTGCGCATTTTATAGCTATCCGTGAGAACTACACAATGGAACAGTTGGCAAGGATTTACATAAAGGAAATAGTTGCAAAGCATGGAATTCCTGTGTCCATTATATCCGATCGTGATAGTCATTTCACATCACGATTTTGGCAGTCATTGCAAAGGGCATTGGGAACATGTTTAGACCTAAGTACGGCTTACCATCCTCAAACCGATGGTCAAAGTGAGCGTACTATTCAGACCTTGGAAGATATGCTTAGGGCGTGCGTGATGGATTTTGGGGGAAGCTGGGATATTCACCTTCCTCTAGTTGAATTCTCGTACAACAATAGTTATCATACAAGTATTAAGTGTGCTCCGTTTGAAGCTTTATATGGACGCAAATGTCGCTCACCTGTTGTTTGGGCTGAGGTTGGAGAAAGTCAGTTGATTGGTCCGGAGATTGTACAAGAGACAACAGATAGGATTTTCCAAATCAAAGAAAGACTGAAAGCAGCTAGAGATCGCCAAAAGAGCTACGCCGACAAACGACGAAGGCCTTTAGAATTCAGTGTTGGTGATAAAGTGTTACTTAAAGTGTCGCCTTGGAAGGGCATGGTTTGATTTGGAAAGAAAGGAAAGTTGGCACCAAGGTACGTGGGACCGTTTGAAATTGTTGAACGGATTGGTCCGGTGGCTTATCGTTTAAGACTACCTCAAGAACTAAGTAGGATACATGATACATTCCACGTGTCAAATCTCAAGAAGTGTCTAGCGGATACAACTTTGCATGTACCGCTAGACGACATTAAGATTGATGACAAGTTACATTTTGTGGAAGAACCGGTTGAGATTATGGATCGGGAATTTAAGACATTAAAACGTAGCAAGATTCCAATTGTCAAGGTCCGGTGGAATTCAAAGCGAGGGCCAGAGTTTACTTGGGAGCGAGAGGATCAAATGAAAATCAAATATCCACACCTATTTGATGCTACGGCTTCCAACAGTAACTCCAACAGAATTTCGAGACGAAATTCTCTCAAGTAGGGGAGACTGTGACATCCGTCACCAAAACTGGTAATTTATTATAGTCTCTAACTTTAATTTCAAACTTCTTGACTAGTCAATGTGCCTATATAGTATAACAAGCATAGAAATGTGGTGATCATTCCAATATGTGGCTCTTATTTCTTGAATTCCAATAGTTTAGGATTTAGTTACTCTATTTCCCTAAACATAGACGGTTATAGTTATTCTCGTTGATATCTAGACATAAGGTTTATATGTCATATTCATTTCTAGACATTGATAAATCTCTATGCACTACTTTGTAGTGAGTTAAAATCCACAATCATAATGAATTACAATAATTATATGTGGTGAATTAATAATAATAATAATAATAATAATAATAATAATAATAGATATTAAACTACAACATGAAAACTAAATCTTGTCTAAGATTTATATACATCAAAATAAGGAGGAGAATAACCTCCTGGTTAGGTTCGGCCAAAGCAAAAGGGAATTAAAATCCCATTAAAACTCTTCCTAAATTATACACTATTATATTCTAATCACATTCAAACTCTAAAACACTTATCTATGAATATAAACTAATTACCCTAAATAAATCAAAAACACAATTTCTCTTTTGTTTTTCTCTTGCTGCCGTCGAACCTCAAGACCAAAAGCATCAACATCACCAAATCAATTTTTCAATCATCCTTGTCAAGCAAATTTTATTTGGTAAGTTTAAATAATTTTCATTATTATTTTAAAGATCTTTTATATAAATTTATGGTTAAAATCCTTATAGATTATATCTTATGTTATTTTGTTAAGGTATCTAAGGAGTGATCATCAATCTTGGGGTAAATTACTTATCTTTTCTTTTCATAATATATATATATATAAATTTATCTTTATATTTATTGATCTTTTATTTTAAGTAACCTATTTGATGAATATATATTATGGCAAAAATTTATTATAATTAATGAAAGTCTTTTTGAGGTTAAATCAAGAGCTTGAAGTATAAATCACATTAATCTTAAAAGTTTACGTATTAATTTTAGTGTAGTAATTAATATAATTTAAGAAAACTAATTATGGAGACATAAACATCATAATAACAGATTTAAATAAGTGATTTACAAGATTTGAATGTTTGGATAATTATTGAGTATGAGTAGTTTTCAAAAAGTATCTTAGGAAGTATTTTAGAATCTGGACAGATTCAGTTTGTTAACTTTGAAAGGTCGTATCTTGGTCATGGAAGATGGTTAAGTCACGTTTTGGTGTCTAAAATTAAGTTCAGGAAGTGTACTTTTTGGTGGAATTGGTCTCGTGTCAAAATAGGAAGTTTAAGTTCGTCAAAAGAATTTTATAAGAAAACTGCGCAAAGCTGGATTTTCAGAACAGATTTAGGTCGACTTCAAATAGTCATATCTTGGTCAATTTTAAGAACTGGAAGTTTATGCTTTTCCAGGTACATGTTTAAGATGTTAAGAGTTGATAGCAAAAAGAATGGATTTTTTTGAAGCTTTAAAAGCCTATAACTTTTATAAAACTTTTTAGTGCGCAAACAGTGACTTTTCTGACTAGTCTGTAATTATCGAATTTTTAAAAATAGTTAAAGTACAAAATAAATTCTGTAAAAATTCATGTAAGTATCTAACACATAAAAGTTACAGTGGTAAAAATTTAAGGTCTTGGTTAGTCTGTTTGATCCAGATTAAAAATAGATAAAGTTACCAAAATTTTTAGCGAATATGAACTTGTAGAAACCAATGATACATTATTAAAACAAATACTCTATATTAAGTTATATGACTTGTAACTTAATAATACATGACAAATCAGGTTGGGAATATTTTGAAAGTAGCCATATGTGTATTTCATCAAATACGGGTTACAATGGACGGTTATTGACCATGTCCATAATTGTAACTTGTTCATATATATGTTGTGTAGATTCTAGTGATTTTGTTGGACTTTGCACAACTACTTGCTTGTTGAGGTGAGTTTCGTGGCCCCTTTTTATTTTTATTTCTTTGGGGGAAAATGATGCTCAAAACATTTTTCATTTCTTTACTAGCTGTGCCAAAACTAGTTTGTTTTATTGGACAAATACGTGTAATTATGAAATGTGTATGCTAGCTTGCTTGTGTTGATTTCTATGATGCAATAGATGTCTGTCGATATCTATTGAAGACTATTTACGGCAATAGATGTTTGTCGATATCTATTGAAGACTATTTACGGATAACAGTGATAACTATTAACCAACTTTATACTTCAGCTGGTAGTTTGTTGGTACAACAATGTGTGATTGAGTTGTTGGCAAGTGATGTGATTGAGTTGTTGGCAAGCAGTGGTGAGTTTATGTTGTTGGATAACTATGATGGCATTGATCATTATTTGGTATGCATACATGCTACTACATGTTTATATTTACACTATTGTTCATACTACTTATATCATGCACAGCAAATTCATTTGTATTACATTAAACCTACGAACTCACCAACGTTATGTTGACATTTTCGAGCATTCATTTTCAGGTAATAACAATGCTTAAGGAGAGTGAGCATATGGACTTTAGGAAGACTAATAAAGAGATCCTTCATGGACTCCTAGGTTGCATTTGAACATTGAACTCTATTTGTTATTTGCTACATCTTTTGCTATTTGAGGCGTGTTGCCTAGACTTATCCCGCTTGTGGGAATTACTTATATTTGGATTTCATTTAGTATGATTCTATTATAAATTCCATGTGCTATATGTTATGTCTTTCCGTCATATCCTATGATTCCGCCTAAGGTGGGGTGTGACATTGAAAAGTTAACATTTTTGGGACACGCGAAATTACCATTTTACCCTTAATGAATTAATTTACACAATTATTCTATTATCTTCCAAAAGATATTCACTACTCTTTTAAATCAAATATCTTTATATCAAATACCTACACCGCTTGACGCATCGGCCGCCACCAACGGTCGCCGCCGCCGTCACCATCCGTCAATACCACCATATAATTGTCACTGTCATCGCCGCCGCATTGCGCGTGTACCATGCTCATATATTCATAAAAGCATAAAATATGCAAACAAGCCAGGGTAAATAATTATCGTTAGTAAACTTGGATACATGTTACGGAGTATTAGCGTGTCATACCATAGACGGATCAGCATGATTGCAGCGTGACAACTGACAACTGTTCTCAGTCAATTTTAATACAATGTAATTTTTTTTGATTTTAAAGATATATTTATAATTTTACTCCAATGGAAAAATAAATATAAGGAATAAATATAAATTATAAAATTAACATATTAAATTCGTCTCATCAAAATAATTTTTATAGACTTTGATCTCTAGTTGTATTTGACAATCAAGGCCCATAATAGTTCGTTTTAAAAAATCCATAAGAGCATTCACAGTGGATTCGTTTTTGCTCGTTCCCCCGCTCGTTCATGTATGGAGGACGAGTGCACACCGTTAGGTGTGACTCGTCCTTCGTCTCGTTCCGGCTTGTACGTTCCCACAGAGACGAAACAGTTTTGGTTTTTTTTTTTATTCAACACAAAATTCCCCATTTTTTGAATTTGCTAGCCGTTGGAGTCGTAAACGGTCATGTTGACCAGAGCCATCAACTTCCAAATATAAAGCATGCATATATACATTCTGTATATACATTCTGTACACATATATATATCTATATCTATCATCTTCTCCAAAACAACACCCCTCAACCCAACCGCCACCACAAGTCTCACCCCAACCACCACAACAGCCACCACCCGAGCCTTCCCAACCAAAAAGGAAAGTCAAAAGAATGGCGAATCGCAAAAACAAAGTCGCAGCCGAGCCATCATTTGAGTCGAAGAAACCTTGGACCGAGTACGAGAT
This sequence comes from Erigeron breviscapus, assembly GCA_034093135.1. NCBI lineage: Eukaryota > Viridiplantae > Streptophyta > Magnoliopsida > Asterales > Asteraceae > Erigeron > Erigeron breviscapus. Next base: position 123,054,753 of record CM067170.1, on the reverse strand, counting down.
GAAGATTTTGACCGAGTGTTGGCTCGATGCGTCTGAGGATCCAGTTGTTGGGAAAGATCGAACGGGTGACTGTTTCTGGGGGACGGTGATTGAGAACTACAATGCACAAGTGGAATATCATAGAAACAAGAACCAGATGACGTCGAAATGGAGGAAGATTCGGTTTTCGGTTTCCAAGTTCAATGGCATTTGGTCCAAGTACGATGATAACCGAACTAGCGGAGAAAACGACTCCCAAGTGATGGAAGAGGCGCGAGCCGCCTATAAAACCGAAGTGGGTGTCGCGTTTAACATGTATGAATGTTGGTTACTTTTGAAGGATAAGCCGTTGATTCTCGCGCCTTCCGCTGTGGACGTTATGGGTCGTAATATGCAAAACAGGAGACCGGGGGTCGGGCCGAGTGATCCGCTTAATGTTGACAGTGATGAGGATGTTCCCGCCTATGAACCCGTCGATCTTGGCACCGAAAATGAACTCTTCGGGCCTGACCCGTATGCGCGTCCAGCTAAAGCAAAGACTCCCCGCACTTCTGTGTCTTCCGATGCAGGTTCAGCTCGCTCGTCAGCATCAGACATCGCCGCCCGACTCGAGAGGCACTGTAACACCCGACAGGAGATTATGGAGTCCCAGAAGGAGTCACTAGCTTTCATTCGCGAGGAAGAAACGAAACGGACGATGTATTCGACACTTTCTTTCATGGGGACGACCGAGTTGGACGAGGAGGAGAAGAGGTTCATCAAAGACGCGAAGAAGAAGCTGATGGCAGAGTATGGTGGCATCATCCGAGGTCCCGGCGGTGTTTAGTTGGTTTTTTAATGGGTTTAATGTGTTGTTTTAATAATTATTCTGTACCGGACTTTAATATGTGTTGTTTTTAAATTTTCTTGTTTAATGTGTGTTGTAATTTTTTTTCTAAGTTTTTTTATATTTTTTTTATTTTTATTAATGAAGTATGTTTTTTTTAATTAATTGAATGGTTTTTGTTATTGTTATTGTTAATATAATTAGAATTTTATATATATATATATTATTATTATTATATAATATATAAATATATATATATATATATATTGTATTTTTAAATGTTTAAAATTAAATAAATGGTGGGTCCTAGACTAGTCCTGACATTGTGGGTGTTTTGGGGGATTAGTCATTGGTTAGTTCTTGGGCTGATGTAGAGCTGATGTGGTGCTGAACAGGGACTAGTACTTGGAGGATGAGTCCTGGACACTGTGAATGCTCTAATAATTAAGTTATGACTTATGATGGTGCGTACGTGGTGTAAGAGACAATAAAGATGTGCGATCGTCGTTTAATTTAAAGGTGTGCACTATGATGAAGGATAAATTTAACAAGACCTTATATAACATGTGTGGTTTTTATTTATAAACAAAACTAGTATCTTTTAAATTTGAGTGTTACACACAGTGTGAGAAACGAAATTCTTTTGAGACTCATTTTCTATTCTTTAGCTAGGCTTTTTTACATTTCGTACGACTCTTACAAGTATGACAAACAACTTTTAAAATTGCGTCATTGCAAAAATAATTCTGGCTACGTCTCTGTAGTAGGCCACGTAAAAGCCTTTTAACTGTTTTGGAGGGAGAAAAAAACAATGAATTGACTTTAGTTTATTTAAAAATACTGCAATAACTATTTGAAATGGTAAACAAAATTAGTAATGAAATGACCATATATGCTAAATTAAGCAACATAATGACAATAGTTAGCCGCCCTAACAACCAACATATTGGTCTGCATTTCACCAATAGTCCAGTACCAAAAGAGACCCCAAAATGAATGATTGATTTCATAATAAATTATCAATTAATCTACGTTTTGATAATATGAGTATATGTTATTTATAATGAAAATAACTTCTCTTTTTAATTTTCATTCTAAAATTTCCACAGCATTATCTTTTCTCTTGATTTCTACAAGTCACAATCTTTTGTTCGGCCGTTCTAAAAAAAATAAACAATCTTTTATTTGTTCGTAAGAGTTTTAAAAAGTAGTTAAATGAATAAGCTCGGGAAATATATTATTAATCATTTTATAGTTAGGTTATGTTACAAACAGAATAATTGTTTATGCTTGTTTAGCTTAACTTATATAACTTTATTTTATTCACAATAATTTGCATGTGTATATATATTAACAATCAACTATAACTAATTAAAAAACTATATTTTTAGCAAAATTCAAACATTTATTAGGTTTTTCATAAAAATATGTATCATTCACATCAAAACTATTTTGCACTTACGGAATAGCCAAATTACAATTTAAGGATTAGATTGCATTAAAGGGATTCCAATCCGGTCTCCCAACTAATAACTCTTTTCTTTAATCTACCTATATCATAAGAAACCAATAGTCTTAATATTTAAAAGGAATAATGACATATGAATATAATCACCTATGACAAAATGGTTATATAATGTAGTGACCTACTCGAGTGGCTTTGTGATGTATGCACTTATGTTTTTTGGGCTATATGATGTATGTTACCGGGTACTGCAAGTTGTAACAGGTAATTTGGTAATAGTTTTAAGGGATAATGACATACGCATGTAATCACCTATGACATAATGGTTATGTAATGTATCCGGCAAATTTGCACTTCGGTCATCTTCTCCGATGAGTTTTCTGGCAACACCATTCTTGAATACGTGTTAAACCAATACATTTCCATATAAGCTCATGTATATTAACATTGTTATTGTATTTTTGGTGAAAATGATTATATTTTCAACTGAATTACATAAATTTTCTCATTACGTAATCTATGTATCTGTCAGCTACTTGCATTACGGATCATAGCTGCTCGAACTGAGATTTTGAAGACTTCAAAAAGTTCGGAGAATCCATGTGTCTTGTCTGGCTACAATGGTATATTAAAGTTTGTATCCTTCAGTCTTAATGTTGCAATGTTTTACATCATCTTTGTCTATAAGCCCCATCTTACCAGTTTTAGCAAAAGGGATTATTTCCTCCTATTAGTTAAGCGGGTTAATTCTGTTTATGACCTGTCACTTATAAATAATATAGTTGAATGGATCTGATAACAAATTATAGAATTACTTTTAGATTCAAGCCCATTTCGATTAGTTGCCCAAGTCGACCATTATGCCACCATAATACCATTTTCCCGGTGCACAATCTCCGGCAACACCATTTTTTCCGGCGACACCATTTCATCGATTTGATCTAAATTTTATCAGGATTTGCATGCGGTCGAAAGCTGATCATTTCATGGTTTCAATTTTCCGATTCGTTAAGTTTTATTGACCGTTCGTTTTTCCGGCGAGTTGCCATATTTTCCGGCGAAGTGTTAAGTTAGACGGTTAATTTTTGGCTAGGGTTTGTGCAGAAGTCATTTCTGAGTCGATTGGTACCGGTTTCAAATTCTAATTTGAAGTAATGTGTGAGAAATCGTGATTTTTAGTTTTCCGGAGAAGTTTTCCGGTCACTTCTACATATATATGTATATTTAAGCTTTTTAGGGTTTTTAGGGTTTTTTATATAAATAATCAAACAGTCAGCCTCCACATGTACAGGTCAACGCGGGTCAACGAGTGTGGTGACCGGTAACCTTTACAACAGGTAACACAATACATCACATAACCCGAAAATGAAGGATCTTACATCACATAGTCACCCGAGTAAGTCACTACATTATATAACCATTTTGTCATAAATTGTTACATTCGTATGCCATTATCCTATTTAAAAGCACTTTGTCACTACAAATCTTTGTATCTTGAAAAATCTTTTCATTTCCCATTTTCCAAAAAACATCAACATGTAACAAACATAATACATTTGAAAATATTTATTTGGTAGCTTTCTTAAACTACTCTTTTGATTTGATACAACAACTATGTGTGAGAGAGAAAATAGAGAGAGAGAGAAAAACAGGAGAGAGAACACCAATGGGAGGAAGTTAGCTACAAGAAAAAAAATAACAATAACGGATTTGGTAGAGAAGGGAGAGGAGATGCATCGGTGGTTAAGTTTTATGTGTCAAATATCCCTGACGGCTGTCGTCCTTGGGATCTAGGGACAAGTCTGGGAAATTTCGGGGTAATCAAGGGAGTATATATAGCGAGGAAGAAGAACAAATATGGCGACAGATTTGGGTTTGTTACATTCAAAGAGGTTAGAGACAAGGCGGATCTAGTGCAGAAGATGAAGAAGGCTAAGGTAGGGAAACATAATATTGTTGCTAATATTGCCAGATTTGCGGATGAGAACGGTGGTTTTCCTTATGAAAGAAGGCCCTCATGGACTAAAAACAAACAGTTTGTGGCAACGCCAGTAAAGCCTGGTAAACCTCCTCAAAATTCATCGTGGTCATGGGGTGGTCGTTCTTTCAAAGATGTTGTGGTTGGAGGCTCAGGTGGGGAGGCAAAAGAGAAGGTGGTAATGGTTAACCCTAAGGAAACAGCGCTCGTTAAATTCCACGCGAGGTCAATGGTGGTACGATGCTGCGATTACTCCATTTTGTGCTCTGTCAAGAATCTGCTTACTGGGGTGGGGTTGGGGGAAGTCAAACTTAAATATTTAGGGGGGCTCTGCTTATTGCTTTCTTTCGGAGATGAAGATAGAGCCATGGATTTTATTTACGCGGAATCGAAATGAGGAAAATGGTTCAGTAAAGTTGAAGCTTGGGTCGGACAAGTACTTCCTTTCGAAAGAATCGCTTGGGTCTCGGTGGTGGGGGTTCCATTACATTTAGCTTTAACCGAGGTTGTATCCCAAATTGGATCACAGGTGGGAAAAGTGGTGGCACATCCAAATTTCAAGGAAGAAGACACAAACTTTGCAAGCTTTTCGGTTGGAATTCTCTGTGGTGGGGGGGGTCTAATCAACAGATCACTCACCCTCAAATGGAAAGATAGGCTGTTCAAGATATGGGTCACAGAGGAGAATCGAAGGTGGTGCCCTTTTGACGGAGATGAGAAACAGGATGGTATGGTAAAAGCCCCGACATCTTCACCGGAGATTTTTTCAGGCAACAATGACGTTAACATGGAAGATAGAAAGGTGAATTCGGAAGGGGTTGAAGAGGGAGAAGTCGAGGAGGTGCATGGGGAACTTAACGTCAATTCAATGGGGGAAGATTTTCTTACTTTTCCCATGCAGAATAACGATGGGGTGGACCCCAAGGAAGCCAATTTCTGCTATGTCCCCACTGGAAGGAGAATTAATAAAGGCAATTTAAATAAACAGAAAAAGAAAATAGCAGCTTTTTCTGATGTTTGGGCTAACATACATCCTGTTTCTCAGAGAAAGTGAAGTTTATGGGCCGGACGATTTAGCAGCCCATATAGTGGGTATTCAGCCAAATTTAGGGGAAACTGGGGAGGTCGGTTCTCAGCCAAATAAGATGGACTTAAATAACAGCCCCAGTTCACTAAATTCTTCAGACACACATATCTGTGATACTATGGATGGGAACCCTGATGAATCTGGAGATTGAGAGGCAGACGAAGTCACCAAAACAGGAAGGAACATTGAAGATCAAATTAATAACACAATGGATATGGGCAAGATTGTTGGGGTCGATTTACAACGACAGGCTGACAGAGTGAAAGAGAAGATTATTAACGAAGGTATTAATGTTGTTGTTCAATGAATTGCTTATCTTTAAATATTAGGGGAGTGGGAGGGACGGGAAAAGCTGAATGGGTTCAGGGTATGATTAAGAAGGATGGGGCTTCCTTTTTGGCTATTCAAGAAACTCAGAGCTCTTCTTTGACCGATGGGTTGGTTAGAAGATATTGGGGAATATGCAATATGGGTTGGGAGAATGTAGACTCTGTGGGGAGGTCTGGTGGTTTACTGTGTATATGGGACCCTGGTTCGTTCTCTAGAACGGGGTGTATGAAGGAAACTAATTTTTTGGCTATTAAAGGAAAGTTTAAAGGTTATAGTGATATTGTTACGGTGGTAAATGTTTATGCCCCCCAAAAATTGAGGGATAAAAAAAGACTGTGGGATAGATTGGCTGAGTTAAAAAACAAGGATGGGGGTTTATGGATCTTAATGGGGGATTTCAACGCGGTGAGAGTCCCGGAGGAACGAAAGGGCTCTACTTTTAACCCTCAATGTGCAAGGGCGTTTAATGATTTTTTATACGAGGCAGATTTACATGAATATGAGATGAGAGGGTATAATTTCACGTTTATGAAAGAGGAAAATGGGAGAAGGAAGCTTAGGAAAATTGATAGATTTCTGGTGGGGAATGATATTATCGACAGATGGCCTCTCGCTTGTTTGAGAGCTCTGCCAAGACTTCTGTCTGATCACAATCCGTTACTCCTGTCTTTTAAGGAGTCAAATTTTGGTCCTAAGCCTTTTAGAGTATTAAACTCTTGGCTAGATAAAGAAGGGTTTGAGGAGGCTGTGAACACCGCTTGGAAGGAGGCTGTGGCTAGTGGGCCAGCAGATTTAAGGCTAATGATGAAGATGAAACATGTTAGACAACAACTTAAAAAATGGAAGGATGACTACAATAACAGATAAGGGGAAGAAAGAGATCAATGTAGAGAAGATCTTGCTGAGATCGACTCGATATTGGAAGAAAGGGAATTGAATGAAGAGGAAAGTTGGATTAGAACAGAATGTGTTAGACGTATCTTGGAGATGGAAGAATCAAAGGCTAAGGATTTAAAACAAAGATCACAGATCAAATGGGCAATTGATGGTGATAAGAACTCAAAATTTTTCCACGGATTCATAAATAAACGGAAGTCAAGCAATAACATTCCTGGTCTTCTCATTGATGGGGTTTGGGTTGAGAAACCGAAGGCCATCAAAAAACACATTCTGGGCTTCTTTCGTGATAAATTTAGTGAAGATTGGGCCAATCGGTCCAAATTTACTTAATGGTATGGGTCGAAATTAAGCGATAATGAGGCACAGGGACTGGTTTCTATTTTTTCTAATGAGGAAATCAAGATGGCGGTCTTTGAATGTGGAGATGACAAGGCGCCCGGGCCTGATGGCCTCAATTTCAAGTTTGTGAAAAAGTTCTGGAATCTGTTCGAAGGGGAGTTTAGAGACTTGTTCAATGAGTTTTACAGGTCGGGTAAAATTACCAGAGGATGTGGCTCCTCTTTTATTACCCTCATTCCCAAGTTAAAGGACCCGAATGGGTTAAATGATTATCGACCAATTAATCTAATTGGGATCATTAATAAAGTGATATCGAAAGTCTTAGCCAATAGACTAAAAAGGTAGTGGGGTCGGCTATTTCAAATGAGCAAACTGCTTTCCTTGGGATAGACATATTATTGACAGGCCTCTTATTCTTAATGAGATTTTTGCATGGGCCAAAAGGAAGAGCATGAAGATTCTTGCACTAAAAATTGACTTCGCAAAGGCATATGACAACGTGAATTGGCGGTTTTTGATCTCGGTTATGGAGATGATGGGCTTCCCACATAAATGGTGTAACTGGATTTTCGGTATTTTGTCATCTGCGAGATCCTCAATCCTTGTTAACGGATCTCCTACGTTTGAATTCCAGTGTCAAAAAGGTATGAGACAAGGCGATCCCATTGCCCCTTTTCTTTTTATTATTGTTATGGAGGCTCTGTCGTGCATGATTAAGAAGGCGATTGCCCACGGTACACTGAAAGGAGTTGAGATAGGTAAAGATGATTTGGTGATCTCACAATTATTATACGCTGATGATTGTGTCGTCCTTGGAGATTGGTCCCTGGATAACATTAGACATATTGAGAATGTTTTAAGAGTCTTTGATATTATTTCGGGACTAAGAATTCATATTGGAAAATCCAACTTGTTTGGAATTGGGGTTAGCAACACAGAAGTGATGGACATGGCAAGAGAAGTTAAATGTGCGGCTGGAAATCTTCCCTTTAAAAATCTTGGAATTTGGATTGGAGCTAATATGAATCGAGCGGCCAACTGGAACTTTATGGTTGGTATTTTTGAAACGAGGCTGTCTAAATGGAGAGTTTCTAGTTTGTCCATGGCTGGAAGGATCACTCTTCTCAAATCGGTCATGGAAAGTTTCCCAACATATTCCTTTTCGATATTTAAAGCACCAGGTTTGGTTATAGACAGGTTGGAGGTCATTACGAGGAGGTTTTTATGGGGAAGCACGGATTCGGGAAGGAAGATTCATTGGGTCTCATGGGACATTGTCGCTTCTCCCAAGAGTTTGGGTGGATTGGGTTTATGCAAGTTGAGGGATTTTAACATTGCTTTACTCTCTAAATGGGTTTGGCGATATAAAACGGAGCCTTGCAGCCTTTGGAGGCGGGTTATCTGTGCCATTCACGATCCCAAACGGGGCTGGAATCATATTCTTTGTCAATAAATATCTACCTGGTACGTGGAATAATATTGTCAAGTGTGTGGAAGCGCTGAAAGTCAAAGGGGTTGGTTTTAATAATATGTTGAGAGGAGAAGTCGGGAATGGTAGGGATATCAAGTTTTGGCTCGATAACTGGGTATGTAGCGATCCTCTTAAGGTTTTGTTCCCGCTTCTTTTTAAACTTGAAAAGGATAAGAAAGTGTTGGTGGCTGGGCGGTTTAATAATGGGGAGGGCTGTTTTGATGGGATGTGGAAGTGGTCGAGACAGTTGTCCAGTGTGGAGGAGCATATGGAATTTGACAATTTAAAGAGAAATCTGGTTGGGATCGTCATTAGCGATAGGCAGGATAAATGGGCCTGGATGGGGGGCAAAGACAATATTATGTCTGTTAGAAATGTGAAGGATTTCATTTGGGGAGGCTTGGATGGGAGTAACAAAAAGCAGTTCGATTGGTGTAGCTGGATACCTAAGAAGTGCAATGTATTTATGTGGAGGGCTGCTTTAAATCGGATCCCTACTATGGCTGCCCTACAAGCTCGTAATTGTAACGTGGGGAATCAGACGTGTGTGCTCTGTGAGGAGGTGGACGAAACGGTTGAACATCTTTTTTGTGAGTGTTGGGTGGCTGCTAGGGTGTGGCATGAGATTAGTAAGTGGTGCAGATCTTCACCATTTTTTGTCTTCAATGTCAAGGACCTTTTGGAGTACCACAAGTACCAGGTGCGCAGCAAAAATGAGATACAAGCTATCAGAGGAATAGTTATGATTAGTTGCTGGAGCATTTGGAAAGCAAGGAACGAGATCAAGTTCGAAAACGGCAAAAGAAATGTTCCGAAGATTCTTCAAAGCATCAAAACACTTGGTTTTTTATGGTATAGTACGAGATCGAAAAACAAAAGTATCTCTTGGGATGATTGGTGTAAATTTACTTATGTGTAAATGCTTGTAAATATTTACCGCCGGCGATTTGCCGGGGTTTGATTTAATAGAATTTACTTTAAAAAAAAAAAAAAAGTTTATAGTCTTCAAATTTATATAAAGAAAGAAGTGAATATTAAATTGTAGTTATAAAAAGCATATATAGAGAATCAACATTGTGATTGGAGGCCGGCATCTAACCTCAACAACACATTTACCAAATACCAATATGGTTGTTTTTTCTGGTTCTGTAGTTACAAAGAACATAAACAATTTATTTCCAAAGTCAATCTTGATAGTTTTAAAACTTTTACATTACTTCGTCTCAACTAAATTTTTAATCCGAAAACAACTTTTGAAACTTCAATATTCTTTTTGTATCTAAGTATAAAATTATTAACTTCTGATTTAATTTTACCCCATAAAAATAAAAAATAAGACTTGAATTCTGATGAAAAATCTTAAATTTAAAAGCTTTTCTAATGGGTCATCCACCCCATTGATAATTAAGTCCTAACATTTGATTGTGAACATGTGTCGATTTTTCCATGTGTTTAAAGTTTTGAATGTTCCGATGTTTAACTAAAAATTGATATCTACTTATTTATTTGTTATTTGTAGTTATGATATATAGATTATAGTTTAGTAAACGTACGATTTTATTTTATTTCATTTCATTAAACTACATTAACTTTTTGTTATTTGAAGTTATGATTTGTACATTATTATTATTATTATTATTATTATTATTATTATTATTATTATTTTTTATAAAACCATCACTTCTATTAAAAATTAAAAAGATTTACAAGAAATTAGTGGAAGACTCGAGATACTTCTGTGCACTTTAAAACTCACTCTATGTTATTATTATTATTATTATTATTATTATTATTATTATTATTATTATTATTATTATTATTATTTTATTATTATTATTATTGTCATGCATCATCATTCATATTTTAAGCATACATAACATTTCTCATCACTATATAAATTAAACTATTAAACTATTCTCGTAACTTGTAAATTAACTTGGACGGAGTGGTTGTGCGCGCTACCTTCACCATTGTGACCAACATTTTGTAACTTTTAATTTTTAAACATCCTGCTAGAAGTTTGTGAGATATGGTTCGGCAATTTTTTTTAGAATTGTAATATATTAAAATAAACACGCTGAACGATTGAAAAGGTATCAACCATTAGCTAAGATAGTAGTGGTTAATTTTTCATTTTATACAGTTTTATTAGGCATAATATACAAAAGACCAAACGTTTATATTTCTTTGAAATATATTCATTAATTCTTTCATGCGGAAGTATATATATGTAAGTAGGATAGGATTATGTTAAGATAATTTGATGTCACTTTTAAAGTAATTAATAATAATATTCAGATTGAGATTAATATATACCTAAAATCAATCTAATTAATAATAAGATGACGACATTTAAATAAATCAAGAAATAAGATTAAAAAAGAACCTTATAATTAGACAATTAGTTATATTGATTTAAGGCTTAAAGTTGATCTTCAGATGATCAGTTATATTGATTTATCATTTTCTAACAATAATTATTAGTAGAACAAAATGAAATGAAATGAAATGCAAAGGAATTAGGTTAATGATGATGTTGGGTATATCTGAAAAAGTAACAAGATCTAGTCAAGCAATTGGTAGGTTGACATTTTCTCTTCTTGTATTGGTTTTGACTTTTTCTTTCAACCTTTATAATCATTTCTCATGCAAAAATATAATCAAATTCCTGGCCATCTATTTTTCCTCGGTTTTAGATTTCATTATTTTTATTAGAGTAAATTACAGTTTTGGTTCCTGTTGCGAGTCAAAAATTATTGTTTTCATCCTTAGGTTTCATACATTACCATTTTAGTCCAAATAAGTTTGCTGCAACAAACCTTTTAGTCCAAATCACTAACGACCGTTAAAGATGAGGTCACGTGTCATGCATATGATGGGTGTATTAGTCTTTTCCTTAATACAAGGATCAAAATTGTAATTAACTATCATTTTATATCTATCATCATCTTCAATCTTCATCATATATATATCCATCTTATCTCTCTACTGTTCAAAAAGAAATATATCCATCCTATCTATATATCTCTATGCTCCGATGTATATTTATGTATAATGTTTACTTTTAGAAAAGTTAATTAATTTAAAAAAGTTTATTTATACTACGATGTATATTTGTATCTATTATTAATTAAAAAAAGTTTAATTTAAGAAATGTTAATTACACTTTTATGCTTTGTGGCAAGTGAAAGACTAAAATACCCATCATGTGTAGGTCACGTGATGGGTAATTTAACATCCATTTGAAATTTGGACTAAAATCATTGATGGGGCAAGCTTATTTGGACAAAAACGACAATTTATGAAAGCTAAGGATGAAAACAGTAATTTTTGACCCAAGATATGGACCAAATTTGTGATTTACTCTTTTATTACCAGTCACTTGACAGAAGCTCAAACTTATTTAAAAAAGTCCACAATTCAATCTTTTGTTCGGATGATTTTGAAATTACTTATGATAGTTTAGTAATAAGAGTTCATTTTCCATTAAATATATATAAGGAATGAAAATACGTGGTTGTGTTTAGATGACTTTATGTTATGGAAGAACTCAGAAAAAAAGTAATTATTGGAGTTTTAGCCCAGTAGAGGCTTTCTTAGCGAAAAAAGTATATTCATGGATGGATTAGCTTGGTATAAAATCTTACATCTTACTATTTTAATCATAAAAACATGAGAGCTCAATCATTTATTCATTATACAATAATATTAAAAAATTAGTATATGAGAAGGTTCATACCCAAACTTGGTACATAACAACCACATTTCACTTATTATTTTGAGAACCATTTTTTTGTAAGAACCTTGAGAACTCTTAAATTATGTATTGGATCACATGTTTTTTTTGTTCATTCACATGTGAAACGTTATAAAAATATATGTTGTAGAAGAAAGTTTTTTTCAAAACCTTATATATACCCATTTGATCACATGTGAACGAAAACGTGAACATATTCATTCACAAGTTCACAAAAGGCTATTTTGAAGGTTTTTAAAAAAAGTTTCTTCTACAACATACTTTTTTATATCATTTCACATGTGAATGAACAAAAAAACATATGATCTAATACATAATATGAGAGTTCTTATGGTTCTTGCAAAAAAAATGGTTCTCAAAATAAGGAAAGTCTATATATATATATATATAGTCATGTAATCCATCATAGCATTCTAAAGATAAATTTACTTTTATTTGTATAGTTATGAATCTTGTTCCTTGAATTAAAATCAAATGTCATAATTTAAAGAAAACTTTATTGAAAAATTATAATACCTTCGATTTTTTTAATAGTTTCGAAAACTAACTTTAAAAATTATCCGTATATACTAAACATTAATAGTGTATAGTTAACTCTTTAAAGTTACAAATATATTTCCAATTCATGTTAATAATGAGACTAAAACTCATAACTTCTCGAATACCAATTGGATAAAGATTCTTTAATTAGTAATTTAGTATAGAAACTACTTGTAAAGGTACGTAGAAAGATGGCTTGATCTTTACTTGTGCACATTTCCACGAAGCCTCGAGAACATATTTATCTTATTTAATCTCTAAGCAATGTTTATGAACAGCAGACAATTAAACGAATTGTTTTGAAATGCATTCACTTGGTAAGTTACTATATCTATGATGATTTGGTGTAGTGGTTTGAAGTCCTTTGGTGATTTATAGGTCCCAGGTTCAAATACCCATTTAGTCAACTTTGAGATATAGGTAGTTCTTCTATCAGGGCTTGACTTTGGTATACCCAGGTTCAAGTCTGAGGGAGCAAGGTTTACTCCTATTAATCGTCGTGCTTTCGGGCGGATTAGTAGGGAGTTTCCCCCATTGGATATTTGAAATAGGCATTTCTACTTCGAGGGAGCTCTCTAGCGCGGACCCGGTTAAGACAACGTATGCTAGACCTCCCGCTGTCGAATCGCGACACGAAGTTTCAAGCAAAATTCACCTTAAAAAAAAAGACTTGCTAAGCTATATATACCACACGATAACATGCACATCCTTTTTCTTAATCACATTGATTTATTATTCTAATAATAAAGGTAGTGTACTAGTGTTACAACCTTAATGTGACTGATCATTAGAAGAACATGTTATATTATATCATGATATTATTATTACGAATTTTTTTTATAATTATGTGTGTGTGGGTGAATGGATATATGCAATTATCATGCTTGTTATTAACTTTTCAAAAATGAAAAGTATTCTAATTATCGAAGTTAAAATTGTATATATTAAATCTATATATATATATATATGGGAAAATCGAATATGCAGTTGACTGCAAAGTTCATAGATGCAGTCACACACACATATCATATAAATGATTGATATATTACAAAAATGTCCCCTGATTTTCAAGGTAACTTCATCAAAAAATGATGCAGTTAACTGCATCCAAGCTAAGCCCTATATATATATATATATAGAAAAATGAATATGTTGTGAAAACCCCTAAGATAATAATTTTTAATATTTATTATATAATTGGACCCCTAAGATAATAATTTTTTAATATTTATTATATAATTGGATAAATAATTGGCCTCTATATATATATACACTGTATATATACTTGCCTTGGGTATCTCTAACAATTAAAGTTGATTGTGACTCCGGAGACAACATCATACCAACAAAAGACGATGTAAAAGTAGTGTCCAAGTCTTGGGGTTTAATGTACAATTAAGTTCCTTTGTTTTGAAGTTTATTGTTGCTAGTATTAGAATTCGTATGATTGGAACTAAAATATTGTTAGATGATGTTTTATAATACTCATCATAAAGAAAATATATATAGATAGATATCTCATAAAGAAAAATAATTGCAAAGGGGAGGTAGTAGATTCACTAAGCACATGGGCTTGATCATGCTCATACACATGATATCAAACCATAAAGATTGTTGCCATTTCTCTAAGTCATGTTTTAACATGGCATTTTGGTTATTATTTTGGTAGGCCTCATCAGTTTACTTCAAATGAACACATTAAGTTTATTACTTTGGCCCCAAAAGGTCCAACATCAAGATTTGGATTTATTACAATACTTTGATTTCCCCATCAATGTTCGTTAGAATAATATATATAAATTAACAACCAACTTACAACACTTCATCATGTGATTTTTGTATTTTAGCTGTCTTTTTGATACAAAATTAAACTTGTAGCTTACATTTCAATATGAATTTCAAAACCTTAATAAAGTGACTTTTGAAGCTTGAAAAATCTTGATAAGAGTTTCAGATGATAACTTGATTATATTCATCTTAATAAGTAGCACCTTACCATCACTCCTTAATTGCTTCTCAAATCTGATTGTTTTGGCAATAGCAATAGATTAAACAATCAAATTCAACATAACTATTTAGTATTTACCATGCATCCAAAAGTGGTTATTCTGTTTTCATGGTGTACCTGTAAGCGTTCGACAAGCGCTTGATGAATAATGAATATGTATAACACGCTAGAAAGATAAGACCGCTAAATTAACTTACGGACGGACCTCACAATACCAGATGTTAGCCACAAGTGATGAAACTATGTTTTAATATGGTGTCATTTCCCGAACCGTGTGGTGTCTAGGGCGATGGCGTCAAAGTGGTTAATACCACGCTAAAGAAAATGAAAGAATGCAGTACAATTTTAAGGTATTAAATATCAATATGATGATTTTAGATGAATGTTGTTCAGTGTTTTGTTAAACATATTTTTCCAGTGTTATTGTTACCAGTATTCTGAAAAGATTATTCCACATACCACAATGTATAATTACTACATACTACTACTTTGAAGATCAATTCCCAAAAAACAACCATGTAACAAGACTGAAATTGAGCTTCTGCAATGTTTGGATGGCAACAATACCATCTTTAGACTTAAAAGAAAAAACCATGTACTTACATTGATATACCCCGATAATAAATGAAAATAAGAAACAAACTCAACAAAAAAACATGGCTTCAACTACTTGTAGCTTTTCAGGAGGCATCTTCTCTTCACCTGCAAGGCTACAAATTGCAATCATTCATATTTCAGATGGCGCATTACGATTCGTAGTCTAGGAGTGAATTGTTGTATGTCAGTAGATATTGCTGTGTTGGGCATCTTGGTCAAAATAAGCCTTCTTATAATCCTTTATAACCATATTTCTTATATTCTTAAATATCCTAGTTTAGTATTTAAACTGGAAGATTTTCTTCTTCTTTTTTTTGGTTGGGGGGGGGGGGGGGGGGGGTCGAAAAAGAACGACTATTACCACACTTCTTGTTCTGTTCTTATCACGAACCTTGGAATTGAATTCTTTGTCAAGGTATGATTCCAACGGAGTCAAATAATCGTTAGACCTGTTACCACTCATACGGGCTTATATATGCTTGATGCTTCCATAAAATAAACTTGACCATTCCAATGTAGATAACGATCAAAGCTCCTCTCTGAAAACTTTGTAGACGTGCCGCGTATAGACTCAGCCTGTATAAAAAAGGTAAGAGTAGACCATTCTATCACAATTACGATTAAACCTTATCTGTCAGGGTCAGTTAAGGAGTATAAAGTACTTGATATGGCTTTTGTTTGCTAGGGGCTCAGTCTAGTTGAGCTTCTAAGCTTAATGCTTAAGGCCTTCTAAGTTCCAGGTTTTGAGGGTCAAACTTGTAGGGACTGCCTTTGATGAGTTTTCTGTTTTGTGTAAATATAGAATATATATGATCTGAATTTGCAGAGAGAATTTCGTAAATTAAAAATGAAACTGCATCTTTCATTCATAGGTAGAGACTAGTATATATAGAGTACATAGTGAGATAAAAACTGTTCCCATGTGACTCCACTCCTAGGTAACTTCCCATCATGCTCAACTTCTCCTTTTGTTTCGGTCAAACACACAACTGCCCAGCTTTTTATCTCATGACAAATTGACCAACTAGACTCCTAATAGTGATACTAATAATCGAAATAAACTAGTTCTTGGACTCTAAACAGACTTGCTGTGAACCCACATAACCTGTTGAAAACAGGAACTAAACTTACTTACTAGACACCAACATAAGGCAATACATAGACTAATTAAAAGACCAGGACTCTTACTAATAAAAACAGAAACATAAAGACCCATTAGTGTCAAGATTATCCAACAAAACTTGGGTCCGGGTTGTAAATGTAGTAAGCTCAACTCATGTAGGCCTCCGAAGGTGCTGAACATGTACACGGCCAGGCTTGTCAGATGTGATGTGTACAAATACAAGTAGAAAACTGAGTAAAACTTGCAGATTTTTTTTTTTTTTGGTTTTTGTAATGCACACATTTTGAAAAATTAAAATTGAAAAAAAAAAACAAAAGAAAGAAAAGCAGCAGCTTGGTAATATACTCCAATTCCAATATTCTCACTGATTAGCTTCATGGAAATGGAATCTTCGTAAAAATGGAAAGGGAAGACCTCGTTCAGAGGTGTTTTTCTAAACAGGAGTCTTGATGATTAAAAAGACGTATCGTTTCAGTATTTGTATTAGGATCTTAAATTTCCTAGAAATATCAGACTGATTAAAGTTAAATTCTGTCAAATAAACTGAAAAACTAGAGATAAGTCCACAATAAATATAGAAGGGAAAGACTAAGTCATGTTTACCATTTCTTAAGAGAATTCAAGAATTTTTAGTTGTTTTATTTCTCATTTTTCAACTCTGTAGTCTATTAATAGGCAGCGTATTCAATATAGTACCCTTTCTTAACAGTGAAGTTCCACTGTTCCAGGAAGCTTTCATATAGCTTCTGCAAATTCATACATACATATATAGGTGAATTTTAGTGTGTGTGTGAGTGTTTAATCTTGGAGCCTGAAACCAACGAGTCGACAAATCGATGATTAATTGAAACATGTGCTTAAAGGTGTCCATCAGGCTTAATAACCATAATCAATAACTTCACACAGGAACTACTTGAACTTAGAAATTGAGTTATATATACTTCATTTGCACAAGGCAAATAAATTAGTCTACATCTTAGAACATAAATACATTTGCAAAATAGACACCAATAGTTAAAATACTCAAAATATAGTCTTGACACCTTAAATGTCCAACCAAAGCACGCCAAATTCACACAAGATACCTAATATGCACTTCTAAGGTGGTGTAAGGTGTCTAATTTCGACTTAGTCGAATTAATGAGAAAATGTCTTAAATGTAGCAAGTCATAATAAGAGTGGGCTTTGTTGTATTTTAGCAAATATGAGATATACTTCTTTTAATTCAAAACATGACACATGCACACATTTTAAAAGAAGAAAAGTCTAAAATTGAAAAACAAAAAAACAACTTTTAAGCAGCAGCTTGGTAATGTACTCCAAAATACTCAATAATTAGCTTCACAAATCAACTGGTAAGTACTAGTGTGGAGGAATGGGGGGTTTTTACCCACAGACCGGGGTTCAAATCCTGGCTAGTTCTTGTGGGGTTTTATCCATGGAGATTAATGGTGTGTAAGTTCACTGCCTTTCCAAAAAAAGTTTAGCTTCATGAAAACGGTCTATTTGTAAGAATGGGTGATGAAGACCTAGTTCAACGGAGAACCTTTTTCCAAACAGGAGTCTTGATAATTAAAAATACTTATCATTTCAGTATTTGTAATTGGATGTTATATTTCCAAGAATTATCAGATTTTTTAGAGTTAAATCATGTCATGTAAACTGAAAAATTAGTGATATGTCTACACTAAAGACAGGATGTATAGGAAGGAAAAGAAAAAAATATCTAAACTTTGGTTACCTTAATCATATGTCGACAGATCATCTTGGCCTCTTGGAAAATGCCCACATGCTTTAGCCCAAAAGATCAGAAGTATCATATGTCAAACCATCTAATAAACAAGATGCTCATAGCATAACAATTAGAGCAAAGGAACTGAGCATTAGAGTGGGAAAACATAAGGAAAATGTCCAAAACCGCCCTTCTATGCACTTAGTATATCAATTTCACGAATGCAGAAAAATCATAAAAATAAGTTTGCCAATCTGACTTAGCTTTTACCAGAGACAATAACAGAGAACCATATGCGTGCATACTAAGGTCAGCGGCATGTGATCAAATGTTACATTTCCATAGTACAGATGAAGTATCTATAACTCATTTGTATATTATTGCCCATCATGATCTTGCTCCATTATGAACATAGACTAAAACAAAAACACATTGTTTTCAAAAGATAATACAGTAAAATAAAACGAGTTCTCAATGATGGCGGCTCCTACTCTAAGAGGGTCACAGAGTAAACATCGTAACAAATGATGCTATTCAACATACAATTAGGCATGTATGTTCATGTCCTAGTCGTAGCCATGTTGATTTTTTTCTTAGTCAAGCCTCAACAACGAAAGGAACCAAATTTTCAGCATATGCTTACACATGACTTGGGTTAATCGGCTATATTCATGGGTTATGCGGGTCATGCGGTTCTTCAAATGGTCAGTTGTTGAAGACTCGGTATAAGTTGACCGAGTATTTTGGAGTGCACCTTAGACAAAAGAGTGAGCCATTTTTACGATTTCTTTAGGAGAATTCAAGAATTTTTAGTTTTTTTAATTTCTCATGTTTTCATCTCTGTAGCCTATTTATAGGAATTTTGTTTATTCAATAATATTACACATTGATTATTAAAACAGTGAAGTTTCAGGAAGCTTTACAACAACAACAACAAGACCCAATCCGTGGGCGGGGTATTGGGGAGGTGAGCTGTAAACAGTCTTTCATACATACATATGAAAGTTTCAGGAAGCTTTCATATACCTTATGCAAATTCATACAATCATACATACATATATAGGTGAGTGTGTGTGAGAGTGATTAACTAAACAACCAAGTATAACAAATCAATATAAAAACAAATGTTTTAACCAATATAAATATTATTATTAAAAAAAAAGGTACTATTAAAATTATACATCTTTGAAGTTTGAACTAAAAAATATACTCATCTCAACATATACTATTATTACATATACAATTATTACAATACAATGATGATAGAAATAAAAAGCCGTTAATATGGTTGGTTTGGAGGACGAACCGAGATCCGAGCCGGGAGTGGGGTACCGGTACCCGACCCGCCACAGCTATTACAAACCATCCGACCGGAGCCAGCACAAGTCCGACAGCCACGATCACCATCCGACCACCTGTTACAAAGACAGCTAACCCGACCCGTTCCATTGCAACTTGAACACCTTGAACCAGAACCCGGACCCATCATTGGGTTTTGATCCATTACTGATTTTAACAAAGCTGCTCCGGCTAACACGCTCAAATCGGTGGCTATCTGGGTTATCATCTTTGTTTGTTTTACAAGATTTTTTTGGTGATAAGGGAAATGAAGATTTAAATATAAATATAGGGGAATATTTTTCAAGATTTTTTCTTATTTGATATTTTGGGTGAGAGTTGAAAGATTGGATTTATATTTTCTTCTTCTTTTCTTTTTCTACTTATATATAGCTTTTGGAATATGTAAGATTTTTTTCTAAATATGAAGTGGTGGTGAAATAGTAGTACACGTAGAAGAAGCGTGTAAATATGAAGGTGGGCTTTGTGTTGTTTTTTAGTGAAAGATTTAGTGAAGATGAGATAGATTATACTCTTTTCATTTCATCATAAAATGAGTGTCGACTTCGAGAAATAATATATCACCCTTCTAACTATTTTTCCGTTTCTTATAAACTCTTTAAAAAAATATAAAAAAACGTTTAACTGATTAACTCCATTAGCGTAAGCTTGCTTTTTAAGTCGCCTAGCCATGTAGTCGGCTTATCACTAGTTTAAGGGTGGGGGGAGTACTACCCAAATACCCAATCCTACCCAATTCATCCTCCAATCCAAACACTCCAACTCACAACTACCCAATTCCTACCCAAATCCTAGGCATAACATACCCAATTCTTACCCAATTTTATTTTCTTTTCTAATTTTTTTTACTACATAAATATATTACTAACTTAAAACATTTTATTAAAAACTTAAATAAACATTACATAACACTTAAAAAAAACAATACATAATAAAATAAAAACATACTTAAAAATAAAAACATACATAAAAACACTACACTTATTTAAAAAAAAAACTAATCGTCGAGATATGTCAAGTCTTGAGCCCACAGGTGTTCGGTGAGGTCATAACGAAGACGATGATGGATGTCTTCGTTTAGTAACTCCCCTAACACGCTATCGTCGAACACCGGTTGGACCGGCGGGTCCATTATGTGAACCGGTGAGATTGCTCTGCCATCGCCTTTTATCACCATGTTGTGCAAAATACAAGCCGCGTAAACATACTGTAACACCCTACATTTAAAAATACGGGTTTCCAAAAATTTTCGCCTAACGACGTTAAAATAAGCGGAAGAACATTAAAAGTCCAAACCAATTGAAATCTGTTTGGTTTCTTTATTAGTTGGTGTTACTTATTCGTACCATCAAAACAAGTCTAAATAGAAACCCGTCGGCTGCCCAACACAAAACAACCGACTACATAACATGTAAACTTCATAAAAGACAAACATAAACAATTGTCTATAAAAGTTCAGCATCTATGGGTAGCTAAGGTCTTCATCAAGCATTCTACCCAATTCCTCACTCTCCATTCTACGTCTTCCTCGGCTATGCTAAACCTGAGGGAGCAACAAATTTCAAAAGACAAGTGTTAGCTAACGAATTAGCTAAGTAAGATAACACTCAAGTTATAAAACATTTGTCCATTTCAAACATTATGGATTTAAACACTTCATTAAGGCACAACACACATCAAACACAATCACAACAATACTTCATATTAGGATGATCCACCCTAAATGTGCCTATCCTGCATTACTTCATTACACACATATAACCACATAACTGCTTTCTACATTAACTGCTTTACTACGTTTTAACTGCTTTACTACATTTTAACTGCGTTAATGTGTAACATAAGTTACACCCGACTAGATGACAACCATTCAGTTGAACATCAAACGTCGTTAAGGAATGGCAAGCCAATCCCCGAGTAATCCGTATGCACAAGACAAATGAGGGCGGGTCAGACCCCTCGTATTACTCAACTGCATCTCAATGACCATGTTGCTAGGAGCCACCCAAGCAACCTACGTCAACGCACTTAGCCGGGCTAGGGCAAGTACGGGTTAAGCTTAACACTTTACTGCATCAAAGTTTAACGAGCTCGATCTTGCATTATTTAGTTTAGGTGACTGCATTACCTAAACATTTACTACGTTTACTGCTTTTACGTTTTGGGCCCTTAAACGTGCACGTGTCATGGCAACTTAGCAAGTCTAGTGTTCTAGATGAACAAGCCAATCATACATGCACATAACAATATAAGCTACATCACACTGCATTACAAGATACTGCATAATACTACATTATCATGGTACTTCATTATACTACATACATACACCACATCATACATCATATCATAGCATGCACTACATTACATATCATAAGGGACTGCATTTCAGGTCTCAAAGGTCAACTACATAACCCATAATACCTCCCGTGTAACCCCGTATACCCATAAATAACATAAGGTACCAATTGGGAAGTTATAATTATGAAACCTTCGTTTGTTGAACCCTCAGCGTGTCAAAAGTAGTGTATCTTACCTCGTGACGAGCACAACGATCAAATAGCAACGTTAAGGTATCTTGTTTGTGATCCCGACTACCTATTTCGAGTTCATAGTCATTAAACCTGTATAAACCCATCCTAATAAGGTTATAATACCATACATTAACTTAGGTACACTTATAGGACCCTTAAACGCTTGTTTCGGACCTCAAACGGGCTCACAGACCCTTTATGCGGCGCATGCTTTGAATATGCGTCGCATATATGCTTCAAAAATCACCCAGAAACCTCCCAGGCCCCGATATGCGCCGCACATAGGTTATATTGCCGCATATGGAGTGCTGGTCTAAAGACTGACTCGCGCCCTTCACTTGTAGGCGACTTTTCGACCTCAAGACCACCAAATGAGTCAAAACTTAGTTCTTAAGAAATGTAGGGAATTCAAAGACCTTTCCAGAAATATAAAGTTTGACTCTTTAAGTTCTCTAATGAATTAGTTATGACGTCTGCAAAACAGACCTACAGAATTTGTCTTAAATCTGACCACTTCTGGAAATTGACATTTTTCACCCATATCTGGGAAAAATCGAAAGAAACATTGTTCATGTCGAATCAAGAGGACACATAGAACTTTTCAAAAATATAAGATTCATCTCCTAACTCCTTTAATTGTAAGAGATATGATTTTTGCAATATTACTAAATTTTCAGATCTAGTAAACCCTTAGTTTTGCAAGCAATTTTCGACCACCAGATGACCATAGCATCCACCATGACCTAGGGATCTCATATGCACCCAAAATATGACTCATATGATGATTTCACACGATCAATTGTTCTAGTAACAAGAGGATACAATAACAATACATTAAATTACCCGAAAACCCCAATAATCGACAATGAAACATAATCAAATCAATCTCAACCCTAGAGACCAGAAGTAAGATCCATATGATCGACTCTTATGATCACAAATCAAAGGGAAATCGTCTATATTACCTGTAGATGAAAGCAAGGATGAATGATCTTGATCAAACTTCACTCGAATCACACGTTGGAAGACTTTTCGGCTTGCAATTGATGAAGGAATGCTAAGGGGCGGTTAGGGCTTGTTTAGGGAATGAGTTTTCTGCAAATGACAATCTAATGACACCCCCTAACTCCCTAAACCCGTTTTTGACTTTCCTCCTATGTCAAAACTAGTCCCTAAGCTTCCTAATCCTTCATTACTAGTCAAAAACTACCATAGGGACCATATATAACATAAATACTTCTTTAAATACCACTACATAGGCATTTAACTATATTTTACACACATATACTACATTATACATTTAGGCTTTCAAGCCTCACACATATCACACAATAACTACATATAAGCGTTAAATCTAATATAGACTTAACGACACCCTATGTTGACTTAACGACACTAGTCAACTGTTAAATAAAAAGTTTGGGATGTTACACATACTGCCCGATCTTGTCTTTGGTCATGGGTCGGAGAGGACGCCTAAGAATTTTCCTTTCCCTTTTAGAATCCCAAAAGCACGCTCCACATCTTTCCTCGCCCCCTCTTGTAACTTCTTGAATCTTTTCTCCTTCGGGTCAGTAGGATACGGGTATGCTTTTACAAATGTCGAGTACTTGTTGTAGATGCCGTCGGTTAGATGCCGTCGCGAGTTGGCGTACCGCCGAGCACACTTATTGGATCGCCTTGAAACTTCTCCTCCCACGCGCATCGATCCCCTCTTGAAAATATGGAAAATTCGCCTCGATGTCGTCGACTATTTTCAAAAACATGGTTTTGTTCATACGAAACTTCTTTCGAAAGTATGCATCGTCGTATTTTGGTTCGTCAACAAACCAATCATTTAGTAATATTTGATGGCCGATTTGACGTTCTCGATTTATGTATCTACGGTTTTGAACGGAGGATGCCGTGTCGTCCATCCATTGAATCGCGTTTTGCAAAAAGTGAATATCGGTCTCGGATGACGATTCTGATTCCTCAACGACAGCCCGCGATTCGGAAGATGTGGAAGTCATTTTTAGGATGGGGTGTATAAAAGTGGTGATTATTTTGATGGATGGAGAGAGTTTTTAGATTGATAAAATGTATATATGTTGTTTGTAAAGATAGAAGAAGATGATATATATATAGAAGGAAAAAGGTTTTTTTTTAAAAAAATCTGGTCAACTTAGCCGTTTGAGGGGGGACCACATCCAACGTTCACATTTTGAAACCGTTGCTCGGCTACCTTACTCGATCTCCTACCCGATTTGCTCTACCCGATCAATGCCCGAAGGGTGGCGGCGGTGTACCCGATCGTGGTCGGGGTACCCGAGCAGTACTCCTCCCGGCCTAAACTCACTTTGTACCTAGTCCTTTGTACCCGTGTAAAGTATTCCTTTCGTTGGTATGACACGAGTAGTGTAACAAATTCAGAATATAATTCATGCTTTTAGCATAACTTTTAAATATCTTTTGAAAACTAAAATTATATATAACTTTTAAATATCTTTTGAAAACTAAAATTATATATTTTTAAATTATTCTGAAACGATTGAAGTTTATATGATTGATAGATATATGAAGTGTTCTCTAGGCCTCTGCCAACCCTGAAGCTCTTCCTCCCTCTTGCTCACTGCCACATCAGCTTTTCTCTCTCCTAAATCACCTCTTCCTCACTCACTACCAAGTACCAACCCTACCTCTTCCTCACCTCTTCCTCATCTCTTCCTCACCAAAAAAAAATATTATTTAAACCAAAAAGGGTTTTTTTTGTTTGGAAGTGAACCGGACCCCACATAATTTGCTTTTCTCTCGTCTTCCCTCGGCGGCCCAAGGATGAGGAGGGGAAGGAAGAGGCTTGGAAGAGATTGCTGCCAACCCAAGAAGAGTGGAAGAGAGCAAGGAAGATGGGGAGGAAGGAGCGTTGGCCTTATTCCTCTTTCTCATCCTATTGATGTATGATGGTTGACTAAGCTGCACCATGCCATTTGATCAAGTTAACATAGTAGATGTGAATTGTGATCTCTTGTCATATTTTATTTACTATTGTGGTTTATGATGCTACATATTTACGAGTTTGAAAATGATCACGGAACATTCTGTTTAAACTTCATATATTTAAGGATGACAATAAGACAGACAGTGGCGGAGTTATGTGGTGGTCAAAGGTGGCCACGGCAATTCCACAATATTTATAAAACTCTATATTTCTAGTACTATTTTTATATATTTATTTGAGTTTATAGGTAATTGGCAACCCCAAACTGATATAATTTAAATTTGTAGTTTAATTTTATACTTGTTTGTGCAACCCCGACAGAAAATCCTGGCTCCGCCCCTGAGTACGGGTATTATTAATCCTCAGTTGGTTAATAAGTTTTAAGTTGTAACTTGCAAGTAAGACAGTTGTTTATCAATTGGATTCTTTTTCTATGTTTTTGTGAACATCAAGTCATCAACTAGCTCGGCTCTGTTATGATGTTGGCCGGTGTTGATACTCTAAATTTATCCACACAACCCAATGAAATTGTGACGTTCATAAACCAACGACACTACTATGTTTTTGAGTTATATATAGAAAAATATGAACCATGTGAATTTTCGACAACAATATTAGAGTTGGACTGCAACTAGTCCACTTGGCTAGTCAGTCAAACCCACATGTCTTTTATTTGTAGTTAAAACAGTTCAAATTTGTTACTAAAAGAACAAATCTTATTTGCTACCAAACAAATTTTTATAAGTATAGATTTGCTATTAAAAACGAATTGGTCAGGACATGTTTAAAAGTGTTGTACATTTTATATAACCACCTCCTGAAAATATGCATAAATATCGGAGTACAACAATATCATGCATGTCTAAACAAATTAACTATAGCCCGGGGGCTACGTTTAACATTTCCCTTAAAAATATAACACGTTGGCACTACAAGAAAAAGGTGCATATGGTTAAAACTTATTTACCACCATAATTGTGTCAAAACTCAAAACTATTGTTAAATGAAATAGCTACCCCTTTAACTATTGTCTCCAAAACAAGGAAATGTGTGAAGATTTGTAAATTATAATCAAAAAACTTCAACTATAGAGGGAGATATTATATCATGTACTTGATGGTTTTTAATCACGAAAATCTTGGGAAATTAAACAGTCTCTCTAATCTACTAGCTATATGTGATGCAACGAAGCTAATATATAGTATTCCCATTCCATGCAACCAACCATTTCTTATATATCTTATATATTTCTGGGCCACCGGAAAATGATGAACATTAATCGATCATCGAATAACCCTGCAGACCGGAGACTCTTGATCTCGATCTCTGTCCTTGCTATCGTCGGAGGCACCCTTCTCCTTTCAAGCCTTGTGGGCTTCTCTGATCCCCCTTTGTTCTGCTCAGATTCCATATCAGATGAATTCGTGCCATCATCCACCACACCGTTGCAGCTAGATGCCATCCTCCATTATGCCACGGCTCAAGTCGTCCCACAACAATCCAAACCCGAGATCATGGTCTCCTTTGACGTCCTCCAAACCATTTCCCCGTGTAACTTTCTTGTATTCGGGCTCGGTCATGACTCCCTCATGTGGGCTTCGTTTAACCCAAATGGCAAAACGTTATTCCTTGAAGAAGATCCCACATGGGTCAGAAGTGTCACGCAAATCACACCGGAACTCAACGTGGCTATCATTAACTACCAGACAAAGCTAGCAGATGCGGACAAGCTCCTGCGGTTGTATAAATCCGAACCAGAATGTGCTCCATCTAAAGGTTATATCAAGGGCAATACAAAGTGCAAGTTGGCAATCTCGAGTTTTCCAGAAGAGGTGTTTGATAATGAGTGGGATATGATAATGATTGATGCACCAAGGGGTTATTTTGATGATGCCCCCGGGAGAATGGGGGCGATTTACTCCGCTGCTGTGATGGCCAGGAATAGGAAAAAACCAGGTGTGACCCACGTGTTTTTGCATGACGTGGATCGGAAGGTGGAGAAAGCTTACGCAGAAGAGTTTTTGTGCCGGAAACATTTGAAGAAGGCTGTTGGAAGATTGTGGCATTTTGAGATTCCACCAGCGGCGAATGTAACCAACCGCAATGCCAAGTTTTGTTAGAATTATGAGAAACCGATTGTTCCAATTAATTTGTATATATTGGTTACTAGTATAAAATATCATATGGTACGTTTTTTCTTGGGCAACTGCTTGAAATTAACAGAAAATTTGTACAGGAGGAACAATAATAACAAAATGAATGTCAAAAGTGAACATAAGGGATCTAAATTAGTAAACATTATCATCATCTGATCAGAATAGCAATGATCGACAAAACAAGGTGATCGATGACTAAAAAGCCCTTGCACAATCATCAAGTATTAGTTGAACAACATCCAGTCTATCTGCTGCTCAGTTGTGATAAATTGCAGATCTCGGGCGACCATAACAAATGCTTACTTTCTGATCCCCAAAACAACATAACGTGAGTACAAAACAAGCCAAAATTGATTTCAAGCTGATTTATGAATGCGGTTTAATTTGTTTGCAGGTGTTGAGTATGCAATTTGATTTCTGGATGTGGGCGTATGGCAGTCGACTCAATGCTAAGTTTTGATAGAATTGAGAAACTGTAACCAAGAATATTTCCATCTGTATATATTTGTCAATATAACATTTTACCTTGTCTCGTGCAACTGCTTGAAATTAACCTCTGCTTCGCACAGAAGGAATAATGATAAAATGAATGTCAAAAGTGAACATAAGGGATCTAAAGTAAACAACATCATCTAATCACAATAGCAATAAGAAAACCCGATAAACAAGGTGATAACTAAAAAGCCTTTGCCCAGTCATCAAGTGTTTAGCTGAACCACATCCGCTCAATCCGCCTGATAAATTGCAGATCCCCCTAACGAATGGTTCTTGCTGGATCCCAAAACACACCTTCAACTGATGCATAATGTGAGTACGAAGCAAGTCAAATTATAGACTTCCCTGCAGAAGCAGTCTCATAAGTCACAAGGAGGTCAGCACAAATCCTACATCCCACAATCCACACTGCAATGAACTGAGTGATTCTAATATCGAACTCCCAATTTGACATTTTTAAATAGACCGTTTTAACACAGGCACACAATATTATCCAGTTATGTAAATTGTTGACTGTAAATTTGATCTACAAATCACAAATGAATGAGTGGTGATAATTTAACCTATGAATAGATAAATGGGTTGACTTGCATTGTCCATTATCTCAAAAGGGACAGATGAGTAAAATTTTGGATTACCTAGAGTGGAAACCCTTAAACAGGATCAGAGTCGCCCAAAATATATTTAAAAATGCACAAAACCTAGTAAATTGTTTTATTTACATAGATAGATCATTATCATAATACTCTGTAATTCAGCTTAAATTCTAAATAATAAAAGACGAGTATATTTTGGCCTTTTGGGTTCACCCAACCCAGCCCATTTTGACATGTCACCAAACCAACTAGCCCTACATCCTCTGCCCCCTCTAGGCAATTACAAGAAGCAAGTAACTGTGTATTTGAGCACTAAGATGCAACCATTACGAGTGACTTGACGATGCTTAGTGATAAAACTAATTCTGGAAGATATTCTGATAAGATCTCTATCTCTAGTGAAAAAACCAAAAAATGATGTTTAGTATTAAGTGTTCAAAGGTGACTTGATGAAACAAAACAAACAATAGTCTAAAAAAGTGAGAAAACATAATGAGATTATGAATTTTCAACACATACATGTACTGAAGATATGTGCGCTACAAAAAATATTTCATCCGATCATCTCTCCTCATAGCATTGTACACAGCTTGAACCTGGAAAGCATGGGCGTCGTTATGTAGTCATCAAGATGAAATATCCGTAGTAAAAATCAACAATCAAAAAAGGTACAATTTCAATTTTGAGATGAATTATAGCCTTGGCTAATCACTAATGTAATAATTGAGAAACATAAAGATTCATTTTCTTTATTTTAACAGATCTTACTATACGGGGTGGGTCGATGAGTATCCAATTGTGGTACCGGGGCTAGGGTTCCCCCCATTACCCTTTTTCACCAGTCTATCACCACCTTATCCAAAATACATCAATCTCCTTCTCATTTCTCGAGTACACACGGATCCAAAATTTTTATCAGTCGTGTCGATAAATATTACAACCTTTTTCCTTTTAGCAAAGCAATTACAAGAGTAGGTGTAGTTCTTCTGTTCCCACATAATAACTTTAAAAATTGATGTGAAAAGGAGGTTTGGGTATTAGGTTGATAGTTGACAACGTTCCATAGGTAGTGTTTGTTTAATGACTTAATCAAAAATACTTGATCCATTAAGTCATCAAAAGTGTTTGTTTTTTTGACTTAATAAACAAAAAATAACTGTATTGACTTAATCCATACAGACATTCGTTATCCATTCAGTCACTTAATGGTTAAAAAAACAAACAGGCTGGCTTACTCCCAGCAACTATTACCATTTTCCAAGTTTGTAATCGCATCAATTTGATTACTAATAAAGCACCTAATTTCTTGACAGATTTTGAAGATTTTATTGAATTTCTAAAGAACTGTTTTCAGATTGTGATGTTCAACGATTAGATAAAGAAATACCTGCTCGCTAGAAACGACTTGAATGGGTCCAATGTTCACAGAGACATACTTCCCACCAGATGACATTTTCTGCTTCACCTGGGCCTGTTGCAAATCATAAGGGTCCAGTCAAGTACAAACACATGTTGCCTAGATCAATTGAATTTGAATCCAGTTACAACTCATATTGTAACCAATTAAATTTTCGTTGGTCAATAAAGATGTAGATAAATCATAATAGTAAACAAAAAATATAAAATCTTACTTTGGAAAGTCTAATAGAGTACTGAAAGTCAATGTGGAAGGCATTTGGGTCTTTTTGCTAGCATAGACATGCCTTTTATCAATATTCTCGTGAATAACTCAGCATGAGGTTAGGAAATATTTGAAAAGGTAAGATTGGAGTTCAAACTGGCCAGCAACATCATTAGGTTTACAGATTTAGAATAAAACATATTCTGATTTATCCAAGATAATCACTGCTATCCTCGTTTATATAAAATATTAGCTATGTTATCTTGTGGAATATGAAAAGCCATTAGAAAATCAGCATCCGCAATGATCTACCGTCTATTTTCAGGATGCAAAACAAAAATGTACCTGTGGAATCGGATGTTGAATGACTGACTCAACAGCAACTACCATGGCTTGCACAAAATCATCACCTCCGGTTCCAATTGCGGTAAACCCTCTTACCGTTGGATAAGTGTTTACCTGTTTGGAAAAAAAAAGAAGGTAATAAACACATGTAGCACATACAGATAGAAATACATTAACAATACTTAGTAACAACCATGTAGACAATGCAAATCAGCTATTTATGGTGTAATGCTGCAGAGGTTTGAATAACTACCAAAACAATTCTATAGGTTTATACCATCAAATGAGTTGAAACTGTGTTATATTTCTTCAAATTATAAATATTATAACTTTTTACACAGGTTATGTTTTCATTAGTTGCTAATGGACTAGGTATTTGCTAACTAGTGAGAAATATAAATGTCAACAACCAAGGGATTGTCAAGGTGGTTATCCATATTGAGTATTATATTGAGGAATTGGAGGTCCAAAGTTTACAACTTGGCACTAGTAGATTAGTTGGGCAAAAGTCATACACCACACTTTCCAAAAGGAAAAAGAAAAAACAAACCAATGTAGTCAGGAAGTAGGAAGAGGTATCATATACCTTCTGGTCAAGAGTAAGCCACTCGTCTGTTGAATCATCAGTTACCGTACCTCCAATAACCATGTTTGTGGTTTGCCCAACTCTACCTTCGGTCTTTGAAACTTCTGAATCAGGTTCCAATAGTTAGTCTTAGCAACTTTACAACAATTACCATTTGCAATTTACTCATTCACTTGCTATTATTCCACCATCACAGACTTACCAGTTAAAACACACTATGCATGAGAACTTTGTTCCAAAATAACAATGATACAAAATGAAACAATCTCAAATTTAGGCATGTAGCAAGCGTAGCAGTGTACAAGGTGTTTGGATGTACGATTAAATGCGATCAATTTTCGGTACTTGTGTAAAAGTAAATAATTTTATACACCTAGAAGTAGCATTGTGGGAGGAACTTTCTAAGCAAACGAAGTGTAAACCAACGACAATAATACCCAATACCGCCAGTGGCAGGTGTTATGGGGGAGGTGAGATGTAGAGCTCCATCGGAGTGTATAACAAGAAATTAAAAGGAAGTTGCAAAGCAGGCAGAACTAGTGATGAAAGGGAACGAAGAAAGAAAGTGATGCAGTTGCTTGAAGGTCATCCAAATAGTGAACTCTATAAGCTTAGGCTCCGGTAATCCCGTGTATAACAAAAACAGCCAGAATCCATAAACTCTGGTTCTAGTCCATCACAAAAACAATCTAGGAGACAAGTGAATTATGTTGCATTGACAAATTAAGATTCTTGAATCTCAATGGTCCATATAATGGATCCGGGAGGCTATCGGGGTCAGAAGGGAATGACCAATATCTGCCTACTGGTACCTCACATTCTATATACTGCTAAACGACTATCTCAAAAAAGCAATTATATATATAATTAGCAGAGCAGCATTATACTTTATACATATCCATGTCCAATTGCAGAAAAAACGGAAGGAAACTACGAGTATTCACAACCCTCCATGCCTCAACCGTTTGAGGGTAACTCTACGTGTACTTCCAATTGAGGTTTGACAACTTACAATACTACTCCCTAGTCAGCTGCTTAGTAATCATAATCTAATTCAATCGGATTCGCTAAGCTAAAAATAATAGTAATAGAAACAATGCACATATCAATTATCAGAAAAAGGAATAAATAAATACTCGTATGTATGTAAAGAAAATAATAAAAAAAAAAAAAAGAGAAAAAACTAAGGCGTATAAGAAAAAAATATATACTTTTTATATTAAAATTTTACTCACTAAATTTTATGATTAAAAAATACAATTATTTATCCATATATATATAGAGAAAAGTTATTTTAGGGACTCTTTTATTTTAGGGACACTTGGACTGTTCCTGGCCGTTGGATCAAAACTTTTGAGCGGCTGAGATTACTAGGGAAACTCTTTTATTTTAGGGACTCTTTTATTTTAGGGACTCTTTTATTTTAGGGACTCTTTTATTTTAGGGACTCTTTTATTTTAGGGACTCTTTTATTTTAGGGACTCTTTTATTTTAGGGACTCTTTTATTTTAGGGACTCTTTTATTTTAGGGACAATGCACATATCAATTATCAGAAAAAGGAATAAATAAATACTCGTATGTATGTAAAGAAAATAATAAAAAAAAAAAATACTACCTGAGATAACCTTGAGAACAGCTTCTTGAGGAGGTTCTTGGTCGTCACCCTCATTGGCTGCTACCACCGTTTCTTCTTCTTCTTCTTCATCTTCATTATTCTTATTATTTTGATTATTATTAGTGCAATTAGTAGTAATAATAGATAGGCGTTTAATATTAGTTGATGTTGTAAATAAGAAGTTGGATGATGATGATTGAATGGGGGGAAGAGAAAAGAAGAAAAAGGAGGTGCGAGTGGGGGAGACTCGCCATGGTTCCGTCGTCGTTAGCATCATCATATTATTAACTACTGTTGTTCGGGATGCCACTCCACGCCACCACCACGCCATTCCTTATAATTATTACTTTTTTATATGTAAAAACAAAAATGCAAGCAGCAAACTGAAGAGTGCTGATTGATTATAAGCCAGAAAGAAAATATGATGGATAGAGGGAGGGAGGAGGAAACCAAGGTTTATAACCAAAATACTCTCAATTGACCCAAATACCCCTCTCTTCCTCTTCCTTCCATATGCTCATCTCCTTTCTTTTTTCTATCCATACATTCCTACTATATATTTTTCATCAGAAAAAAAAACAAAACTAAGGCGTATAAGAAAAAAATATATACTTTTTATATTAAAAAAAAAAACAAAACTAAGGCGTATAAGAAAAAAATATATACTTTTTATATTAAAATTTTACTCACTAAATTTTATGATTAAAAAATACAATTATTTATCCATATATATATAGAGAAAAGTTATTTTAGGGACTCTTTTATTTTAGGGACACTTGGACTGTTCCTAGCCGTTGGATCAAAACTTTTGAGCGGCTGAGATTACTACAAGCAGGAAAAAAGAGGCGCGTCCAATCAAGGGTATGATTGTAATTTCGCCTACACAACAAAACCCGCTTTCGTCTAATTTCTTCACATAGTTTCACACACTTCTCCGATCTTCTTCTTGCTTTCTCAACCCTTTAACATATCTTCTTGATTTCTCGATCACCGTCTTCGTTTCTCCGATCACCGTCTTCATTTCTCCGATCACCGTCTTAATTATTCTTGTTAACCCTAATTTTTCTTCAATCACCGTCATTTTAATCATACATTTTAATTAACCTAATTTTTACTCGATTTGAACGATGGCGAAAAAGAAAACGACGGCGAAAAGGAAAACCAGAGTCATACCTATTCGTAAGTTTATCTTTTTTGAATATTATTAAACCCTAATATTTACTTTTTTATTAATAATTTACTTATTTTTTTATTTATTTTAGGTCGAAGTGAGAGATTGATATATCGAAAAAAGCCAGGTGCAGATGTTCCTTTAGAAGAAGCAATTTATGTTTCTTCTACATCAACAGGTATGTATTTTTCTATTTTTAATTTTTTTTATAACTGTTGGTACTAATTTTTACATTTTAGTTACAATTTTGATAGTAAGTTGAAAAGATCAAACATTTATATTAAAAATGTATCACCTTTATTTTAAAAATGTATCACTTTTATATTAAAAACGTTCCTAATGCATAGAGGGTGTTTTCTGAGTGTTTATTTGTTTCACAAATTTTGTCTAATTTCTTTTTAAAGTTATCATAATTAACTGCTCTTTATCTGCCTAACTTTGTAGCTGAAAGGTTCACACTTATACTGTTTACAAATTATTAACTAGTTACAAAACTTTTGATTTGATCTTGGAGACATATTTGTAGTTTGAGACATATACAGATTGGATAACCATGAACACCATTTTAACTAGTTAATTAAATTACATACCCAATTTTTGTATAGTTGAAAGTTAAAGTATTCTGCAACCAAAAATACGCAAAAGATTATAACTGCAGTATACTATCACTTTTTTTCCAAATTTTTACGAATTTATTATTCTTTTTTTACTGTCATCCTAACTACAATTTGATTTATATATTGAAATATGTTATTCTTTTTATTTAGAGTCAAGAAAACAAGCCGATGATGTTAGTGGTGATAGCTACGTTTCTAGAAAAGATTCTGCTCATTCTGATCACCATAGCGATGATTCTGATGATCATGCTTATAACGAAGAACGCAGAAAGGTAATATCATCTTTAGTTAAAAAGATGAATATGGTTCGTATGAGTACACATGTGTCACATTTTTCTTTGATTATGCCTAATTACATTTTTATGATGCAGGTATTTCTAGAAGGAGCGACTGACTATTACGACGCAAAAATACGTAAGCCACATGAATTTTTTTATGGCCGGATAAGCTGGGCTTTGGCTAAATATCCTGGTGATCAAGATATTATTAAAGAAGTGTACTCAGTGAAGCGGAGATGGCTTCAAGATGTGGAGATTCTCAAACAAAATTTAGAAGAAGATTGTGCAAAGTATGATAGAGGTGAAGCTGATGTTTATATCCCTGTAAATGACGTGGATACTTCACGTTCTTATGTTAATCAGGTAAATGAGGATAAGAACAACCAAACGGAAGGTCAACAAAAGTTTGGTGAGCCGGTTAATCTAGTTAGGAAAGACAAGGATAAACGTGTTGACGAACAACAATCTGTTGATAAAGGAGAGGGAGGTGAAGCTGATGTTTATATCCCTGTAAATGACGTGGATGCTTCATGTTCTTATGTTAATCAAGTAAATGAGGATAAGAACAACCAAACGGAAGGTCAACAAAAGTTTGGTGAGCCGGTTAATCTAGTTAGCAAAGACAAGGATAAACGTGTTGATGACCAACAAACTGGTGATAAAGGAAAGGGAAGTGTGAGTCAGAATAATGATGGGGTCGATGCAATGGATGTTGATCTGCCTGCAGTGGCATTAAAAGGTTGTAAAAAGAAAGTTGATATCAAAACCAATCCAACAAAGAGTGATATCGTACTTTCTGATACAATTTTCTGTGCACAACAATCTCCTCTGTAAGTTCTCTAATTATCAGTTTCAAATTTTCTGCCTTCTCATTTAATTGTGTTTAACCTTTGTTATTTTTTTTCTATTTTTGAAGGGATATTATATTTTCAACTAAAGTTGTGGCTGTTCCTCGTTATGTGTTTGAGACATTGATTCCTAGGTCACGGGTTCTTTTTGGAGTTGTTGACTCCTGGGGTTTATATTTAAATATGGTTGAAGGACTCAAATGTGAAAAACCAATGAGCCGTATTTTTTTCCCGACTAATATCATGGTATTTTTTGATAACAATATATGTTACATCTATGAATCAAACATTATTTTATATATAATGGTATTTTGCATAACAACTTTTTTTTTCCAATTTGTGCAGGTGTCTTCAAAGATTGAATCGAAGGTTAATTATGTTTCTGAGGTTGACCAACAATTTATCAACCAAAAGTTAGTTGGTGACTGCTTGGTATGTTTTTGATTACTTGTTGTTCATGTTGTATTTAATACATTTTAATATACAAATTGTCCATATTTGCAATTTTGATAACCTTGTGTATATGTTTTTTTCCCCAGCTCTTTTTCCGTGTTCTTCAGGGTAAACATTACTTTCTTATGTGCCATTACTTGAAATCAAACAAATGTTTCATCATTGATAATTTGGCATCATGTGATGATTCTTTGGATAGATATACTGCACATGTTTCTGTGTTGGTAAGACGACTCTTTAAACTTATATACTTTATTTACTGTCTGGTTTTTCAATTCCATGTGATAGTAACTGTTTTTCATATACACATTTTGTTATAGAGTTCATTCATTGAGAAATACCTAGCTTTGAAGAAGTACCCTAAATCGAACAAGATCAGTCTTTTGAACACTGAAAGACTGAAGATGCCATGGCAAACCAAGGCAAATCTTGATGTAGATTCCGGTGTATTTGTAATGAGACACATGGAAACGTTTTCCGGAAATGGGCTACTTGGTTTCGATGCTGGTTTTAAAGAAGAAGGTCAATATCAACTGAAACAATTGGATTGTTTAAGGGTTATCTACCTGAGAACAATACTTCTTTCGGTATTGAATGGTATGAAGTGGAAATTGGAAAAAGAAATGACGTTGTTTGAGAATTTACCTGATGAAAAGAAGGATGAAATGAAAGCTGGTTCGTTGGAAAGGATTCTTAAAAGAGTTGAATTGCTGAGGGATAGCGATTGTGTATATTGCAATGATAATGTCGTTGCACCAAATGTTGCTGTAGTTGATGAACCTTCTTTTGCACCGATGGTCTCAGATCTTGTGGACAAAGCAAAGCAAGCAGCCAATGAAGAGAACTTTGAACTCGCTGTTGACTTGTTTTCACAGGCAATCTCTATGGAGCCTAACAAATCAGAGTTTTATTGTCACCGTGCTAGGTCTAATATTGGACTCCATAAATTCACAGGTATATCTCTTTCCCTATATGTGTTTTTCTTTCCTTATATTATGCATTAGTTATTATCCGGTTTTTTTTAACTGCTAATACTAAGTAATATGGTCTGCAACTATTTGAGTTTTTGTTTTTATTATTATTTCCTGCATTTTTTTAAATGTTTTTTTTGTTTTTCGGTATCAGAAGCTGTTGCTGATGCAAACAAAGGAATTGAAGTGGATCCTTCCAATATGAAGGCGTATATTTTCAAAGCGTTAGTCTTCGGAACTGCATTTAGTATTATCCATTTTTTTGTATCTACATAATAACGTGGTTGTATATATCTGCCCTGATTTTCATTCCTTTTATTTTTTTGATTTTTCTTTCTTTCCTATACTATAGGTCTGCTTATTTCAATCTTGAAGAATACCAAACTTCCAAAACAGCATTTCAAAATGCTTTTGCTTTAGCTCCTCAAAATCGTAAAATCTTAATCTGGATCAACAATTGTGACCAGCTGATTGCAGGTATTTAGATATGTATATACATGTAACAATTTGTATTTTTATGTAAGGTTATTGATTGTTTTCTTAGTCTATTCGTATATTTTAATGTTCCTTTCTGTACTTGTCTTTATATATTACTCTTTCTTTATCAAATTTTATAGGTAAGTCGGTCAATGAAGTTGAGGATGATAAAGGGAAGTCTGTTGCTGATGATCTTCATACAACTTCCGTCAACAAGGATGCTATGACAGTCGAGAGAAAAATGAGTTTAAGAAGTTGCAAAAATACGATTTTGGACGATAGCAGAAGCCCCTTCACCAAATACTTGAAATCAAAACCAAACTATCACAGACTGAGGTGGATCTTTCTAATGCAATCTTTTCCGGAGTATCTAATTTTGAGTAAGTTTTTTAAATAATTTACTCATATATATATTTTTTTAACGTACTGAAATAATACATTTTTTGTTTTCAAGTGATTGTCTGTTTTTATCTCAGCATATAAGGTCTCCTAGATACATCTTTGAGAGTTTAGTGCCTGGGTTACCTTTAATTGAAGGACTTATTGATAATTGGGGTTACTATCTAAATTTCTATCAAGATCTTAAGAATCAAGAGTCAAAGACCCGCCTATTTTTCCCAACAAATATCATTGTAAGTTTTCATAAAAGCTTCTTTAATATCCATTTTAAATTTTCTTAATTTAAAGGTAAATTTTAAATTTTTGAATTTTATTAAACATGGTTATGTTACAGTTTAGGGCAAAGAATATGCGTAAACTTGATTATGATACAGTGCTCGAGAAATCACTATGTATGAGACCAAAAATAGTTGATGTATCCCTGGTATGTTCTCAAGCAATTACTTCTTTTTAAAATAAATCTGGTGATCTATATCTGAGCTACTGTTCCTGAACAGCAGTTCAACAAAAATAAATATTGATTTTAGTTATGTTTTTTTAATTTTCAGATGTTTTTCTCATACCGCTGTAGTCAACATCATTTTTATCTTTTTTGTTATAACTTGGAGACAAATAAATGCTATATAATTGACATGTAAGTCTCAACTCAATAGATGGTACTACTGAAGACACCTCTATGTCGATGGTGGAGTTACTTTGCAATATATGCACTGAACTGGAGACGACCAGTTGCAGTGTGTATATACCAAGTTCTAGATAGATTACTTATTTAAAAGACAATAAGTAAAGAACAATGCAATAATACAAATACTTGTAAAATAAATTGATGAGACAATATGTAATTTTCAAGTGTAATTTATTTATTGATGTTAAATAAATTACAAGGTTGTTGCGGAACCAAGATAATACAAGAATGTAAATATCCTAACAACCTATGAACTACAATTGATCTACACTCGGAATTTCTCTAAACAATCGAAACACTTAAAGTTGTGAAATGTTCCTTTTTACGATTGAGAGAATATTGCACAAGTTCACCAAGAATATTGCAGGTATGCAAAGTGTGAATTCCTTCGAAGTGTGTTCGAAGAAGTTAATATTCTTGTTGTGCAATGACTTGTATTTATAGGCAAAGTTAACATTGGGATGTTAACTTTGGCCGTACAAATGTGGTTGAGAGCATTTAAGGAATAGCATTTAATTCCTTAAAATGCAGTGTAAAGTTGCAGGATAAAGCAACTTTATTCAACCAGCTTTATGTACCTTTTAGTAATTAAATAATAAGATAAGTCTTATTATCCGGGTAAAAGGACATAAAGCACAAAAGTCAATTCCTCGTAATCAGTGTAAAGCTTTGTAAGAGCTTTCCACTGATGGTCTCCAGTTTGTAACTGACTAGAATGTCAACTGGGCTTCGCTGCCATTGTCATTCTCTATCTTCCACTTGTTGTCTTCGACTTCAACTGGAATGATTCTTCAACTGATCAGTTCTCAACTGGAGGAAGTCTTCAGTTGCGTTGACTGTACGGTGCAACTGGACTTCAATATATTTCTCGACAAATCATCTGGGTCTCCAGTTTCACTGGGTCTCCAGATGCAACTGGAGACTGGCCAGTTTACCAGTAAACTGGTCCTAACAAATTCCCCCTATTTGTCTAGAAATATTGCCAAGTCTTTTTCTAGTTCTTGTATCTGTACAAGTGTGAACTGGAAGGACTTGTTTGATTTAAATCTATCTAAGTTTTCCAAGGGATTTTTATAGATCAATAAATGCCGAACAAGTCTCTCCAGTTCACACTTGTACAGATACAAGAACTAAAAAAGACTTGGCAATATTTCTAGACAAATAGGGGGAATTTGTTAGGACCAGTTTACTGGTAAACTGGCCAGTCTCCAGTTGCATCTGGAGACCCAGTGAAACTGGAGACCCAGATGATTTGTCGAGAAATATATTGAAGTCCAGTTGCACCATACAGTCAACGCAACTGAAGACTTCCTCCAGTTGAGAACTGACCTAGTTGAAGAATCATTCCAGTTGAAGTCGAAGACAACAAATGGAAGATAGAGAATGACAATGGCAGCGAAGCCTAGTTGACATTCTAGTCAGTTACAAACTGGAGACCATCAGTGGAAAGCTCTTACAAAGCTTTACACTGATTACGAGGAATTGACTTTTATGCTTTATGTGCTTTTACACGGATAATAAGATTTATCTTATTATTTAAGTAATAAAAGGTACATAAAGCTGGTTGAGTAAAGTTGCTTTATACTGCAACTTTACACTGCTTTTTAAGGAATTAAATGTTATTCCTTAAATGATCTCAACCACATTTGTACGGCTAAAGTTAACATCCCAATGTTAACTTTGCCTATAAATACAAGTCATTGCACAACAAGAATATTACTTCTTCGAATACACTTTGATAGATTTCACACTTTGCATACCTGCAATATTCTTGGTGAACTTGTGCAATATTCTCTCAATAGTAAAAAGGAACATTTCACAACTTTAAGTGTTTCGATTGTTTAGAGAAATTCCGAGTGTAAATCAATTGTAGTTCATAGGTTGTTAGGATATTTACATTCTTGTATTATCTTGGTTCCGCAACAACCTTGTAATTTATTTAACATCAATAAATAAATTACACTTGAAAATTACATATTGTCTCACCAATTTATCTTACAAGTATTTTGTATTATTGCATTGTTCTTTACTTATTGTCACTTAATAAGTAATCTATCTAGAACTTGGTATATACTCTCTGTAACTGGTCGTCTCCAGTTCAGAGCTTATATTGCAAAGTAACTCCACCATCGACATAGAGGTGTCTTCAGGTAGTGCCATCTATTGAGTTGGGACTTACAAGTGGTATCAGAGCAGAAGGCTAATAAACTTGCCTAGATCTGCTAAGATGAACACTACTGAAGGTGGAGATGGTTCTGGTTCAGGTGAAACCCCCTTGAATACTAATGCCCAACCTTTTCAAAATGTTAATACAAACCCTCCTCCTCCTACTGCCCCAAATCACGTCCATGTACATTATTCTAACACTCCTGTTCCCAAATTCGATGGAAACAGTGAGACTTTTGGTACATGGAAGGCTAGAATGCTTTTGCATTTTGGTGGGATTGAAAGATATATGTTGAAAATCCTTAAGGATGGACCATATATACCCATGTCCCTTGGGGTCAGTCCTCTTCTTGATCCAACTGGAAGAAGAGGTTCAAGAGAAAAGCTCGA
Source organism: Erigeron breviscapus (assembly GCA_034093135.1). Lineage (NCBI taxonomy): Eukaryota > Viridiplantae > Streptophyta > Magnoliopsida > Asterales > Asteraceae > Erigeron > Erigeron breviscapus. The sequence goes on along the minus strand of CM067170.1, from coordinate 123,013,884 downwards.
AGACCATTGGTCTGATGAGGATCGTAGACTTGTTGATCTGGACACCAGACTCAAGAACATGATCCTTGGAGCTGTCCCTGAAGATCTAATTCCAACACTTGTGTTGTTCCCTAGTGCAAAGTCAATGTGGGATGAATTAGTTATTCAGTTTGAAGGAGGTGATGACACTATTGTCACCAAGAAAGTTGCCTTGAACAAGAAGTATGAATCCTTCTTTGCCTTACTCAATGAAAGTCTAACTGGTACATACACCAGATTTTCTAGCCTCATTAATCAGCTGAGAGGCTTGGGTGTAGAGAAGGATAAGGATATTCTTCTTGAGAAGTTTTATGATATTCTTCCTTCCAAATGGGAAAACATGGTTCTTGTCTTGAGACAAGGTAAAACCCTGCACAGCCATACTCTTGCATCGCTCTATGGAGCCTTCAGATTCACTGAAGATAATAATGCTACAAGACTGGTGGCTGAGCAAGATGCCATGAACCATGCCCAGAGTTCCAAGGTTGCTAGTGTACCTGAGCGACCTTGTGCTGCTTTAATATCTGCAGAGAGTGTCCAGGCACACTCAATGAAGGAGATGTTAAACAGTTTCTTGAACTCTGGCCTGACCACTGAAATCAGTGATGGTTGTGATGAAACTGACGATGATGATCTGGTCGCCATGATTGCTAAAACCTTTAACAGGTTTAAGCATAAATCTAAAAGATTTAATGGCCCAAACAATGCTTCCAGATCCAGCTCTCTGGATAAAACCAATCTTACCTGCTATAAGTGTGGTAAGAAAGGTCACTTTATGAAGGAATGCAGATCTAGTCAGTTTAACAACCAAACTGGCCCCCCTGTCCCTAATTTCAATCGAGGAAAGGGACATGTGTTTCATGGCCTTGGAAGATCAACAGCAGCAGCACGTGGCAAAAGAAGATGTCATCACTGGAAGATGGGTGGACATCATCTTGAAAAAGGTATGTGATTATGACAACCAAGTTGACCCTGAACTGAAACTGGACCTGTCTGAATCATTAAGTGGTGATTTAGCTTTTGTGGAAACTGTAAGAGCTGATAGTGAAAGATATCTTGACACTATCTTAATTGAACTGAACAACGTTAAGCCATAACTTAATGATTTACAAAGTGTCCAGTTGGCTCTCAAGGAGTCAGTTTTAAAGATTGAGGCTTTGGAACTTGATAATCAAAAACTATTTTCTGATCTTGAAAAAGAACAAAAGATTATCAAGTAAAGGGTAAAAGCATCTGGTAAAAACTATGATGCATTTTCAAGAACTATCGATGCCTAGAAGAATGCATGGAAATCTGGAGATCTGGAGATGGCAGCTCTCATACCAGATCTTCATGCATTGCCTCCAGCTCTCAGGGTTGAAACACCTTATGATCAACCTGAAGCTATTGAAACTGAACCCATTGAGACCACCCCCATTGAGGTTAAACCTGGAGCCAAACAGGCTAATGCTCCAGTTAAAAGGGCCACTAGTAACAAGCCTTTACCTCAAAAGTCTAAGGTGCCCAAGTCCCGACAGACTAAAACTCCAGCTGAACCAAGGTCCAAGGTTCAGCTGCCTGATGAAAATAATATTTTGGTTAATCTGGAAAGTCAACTCCAACTTTTGTCTCGACAGGTTCAGAGTTGTACTACCCGGATTAAAAATCTGGAAGGAGGTTCATTACCTCCAGTTTTCAAACAAAATATTAACCACTCCCTTCAAAACCTAATCAAAAGAATGTTCCATCTGGAACTAAATCTGGTAAAAATCAGGGGAGTAAGTATCAAGTACCAATCGTTTTTACTCCTGCACCTGGAGCTGGTGAAAAAGCTCCAGATGCAGCCTCCGGTTCAACACCACAATAATCTACTGTGACTTCTGTAGAGAAGTCCAGTGAACCCATCAAGAAAAGATGGGTTCACAAAAATATCTAATGATTTTTGTGTATGTGCAGGGCGATCGAAAGAAGAATATCTGGTATCTGGACAGCGTTGCTGGCCGGACTATGACCGGATGTAAGCCCCTGCTTGAAGAGTTCACTGTCCAAGATGGACCGACAGTGACGTTGATGTGACCAATTTATATAGATCGCCCACTTCATTATTGGCCTTTTTCGTATGTGTTTTGAGTCAATTCTGTATGCATTTGGTGCGCTTATGGTATTTGTTAGTGTTTTCAGGTTCTTAGCAGGTTGTGCGTCCATTTGGTACATTTTCTGACGATTTTAGGCCAAGATGTTGATCCGAGTGTTCGAGAGATGTTGATAAAGAAGAACCAAGATTTCAGCAAGATTTGACTGCGCCGCAGTGGGAGATTAGGTTTCACTGCGCCGCAGTGGGAGGAATGTTGCCCCACTGCGCCGCAGTCACCCTAGTTCAAGATTCCAGGGGCTTTCCACTGCGCCGCAGTGGGAGATATGGTGACCCACTGCGCCGCAGCCACTGGTGAAGAAGCAACATGGATTCCAGCAAGTTTGAGCTGCGCCGCAGTGGGGGTATTCACGCCCCACTGTGCCGTAGCCACTGGTGAAGAAGCAACATGGATTCCAGCAAGTTTGACTGCGCCGCAGTGGGAGATATGGTGACCCACTGCGCCGCAGCCACTGGTGAAGAAGCAACATGGATTCCAGCAAGTTTGAGCTGCGCCGCAGTGGGGGTATTCACGCCCCACTGCGCCGCAGTCAAGGTGTGCCAAAGCCAAGGCTTTCTAGAGGTTTTACACTGCGCCGCAGTGGGAGGAATGTTGCCCCACTGCGCCGCAGTCCTTGGTCGATCAAGAATAATATAGTTTCCAGTGGTTTAACACTGCGCCGCAGTGGGAGGAATGTTGCCCCACTGCGCCGCAGTCACCCTAGTTCAAGATTCCAGGGGCTTTCCACTGCGCCGCAGTGGGAGCGCACCAAGCCCACTGCGGCGCAGTGAGTGCACGGGGAGACCAGGGCTACAGCCCCTTTGCACCAGATTGGGGGGAGATATAAAAAGAAAAAAAAAACCCTATTTTCATATTATCCAAGTTTTTCTTTCTAGGAGCTGTTCTACCAAGGGTCTTTGACGGATCATCGCAGATTTCATCGTTTGATTCATTGAAGATTCAAGAACATCCATCTAGATCGTATCTAATCTTCTGTCTTGCAATTTATATTCAACGATCATTGGTACAATATGTTTTCTTTTAATTTCTTATTGCAATTCAATTTAGTATGATTGGCTAGAATTCTAATCATCCACTTTGATGAAACTTGACGAATGATATGATTGCAATATTTTAATTCAAGAGTTGATTCAATTATCGTTGTGTCGTGATCTTTATCAATTAATTCCTTGCGATTTATTCTTTTGATGTTGATGGTTTATGTGTTCATCGTTAGTGGTACTAGGTGAATACGTTTATCATTTCAATTCGATTGTCTATGGTCGTTTGTCACCGGTTCATGGTATGACGGTGAATGTCAAATCTATAATAGGAGTTAATTGGTAAACGTGTTTAGAAACGGTTGGTGGTACCACGTTTTTATTCACATAGGCATAATTGGTAATTGGATAATCAAGCAAACTAATTGTTGGGGAGATTTTCTAGGCATTGGTGGTACCGGCTTGGGTAATTTAACTGGCAACTTAGGTGTTTGGGTTATTTGTGAGCGGTTGGTGGTACCACGCGAGCATTTTATCCTTTCACGATTATCTTGTCAACTCTAAATAATCTGAACTTTATCGTGTGCAATCATAACTGAAGTCAAGTGGATTCAAAGTGGGTGATCTTTATTCATATTGGTTGAACTTTCTTTATTTTTCAATTGTCTTGTCATTTCAATTTCTTTAATTTCATATTGTCAAGGTGAGGTAGCAATTCGGCTACGGTTCCATCCTTATCCTAAAATCACTCTAGCTGACAACTATTTCAAAACCATTCCCCGTGTTCGATCCTGGACTTACTTTCTAGCTATACTATATACGAACGGGTCCACTGCCCGCAAGTGTGTAGTAGTCAGTTTTAGGGTACTTCTTGTTTTAAATTTTTAAACTCGATTTCACACATCAAGTTTTTGGCGCCGCTGCCGGGGAATGTGTGCCGATTTAGTTGTTAATTAGTGGTTTGATCCTTTCTCACGCGTGAGGAAGTTACTTGTTTATTAGTTTAGTTTTCTTTTCTTATCACAGGTGCATTTGACGTGTTTGTGTTAGTTGCGTGTTTGCAGGTATTATTTTAGTTGATGAACTTGCGTTCTTCGGGTCTCCCTTTGAATAGTCCTTTGTCTACTCCGAGAAGACCAAGAGGGCGTAGGTTTAACTTCGCTGAACCCACAACACCAATACCGACACCATTTTCACCTATAGCCAAACCCACTCCTGATTCGGACGAGGAAGGGTTCTTTTTGGACGAGTTTTTCAAATTAGAAGTAAAGCAAGAGGAAATGGGGGATGAACAACCAAGAGATCCAAATAACATTCGCTATGGTGATAGGGTCCGAACTATTCCTACGGCCCGTGGCTCCGCCATTAGACCTCCGGGTATTGATCATACTTTCAATTTGAAGGCGAATCATCTAAAGAGCATAGAAGAGCAGAAATTCGATGGAAAAAGAAAATGGGATCCTTACCAACACTTGGATAGGTTTGAAAAGTTGGCTCGGCTTTACCAATATGGTCAAAACCAAATGAATGCCGTGAAGCTTGAGACATTTCCCATTTCGATCACCGGAGATGCTGAAGATTGGTTCAATGATCTTCCCGAGAATTCCATCACTACTTGGGACCAACTAAAGGAAGCTTTCATAGGTGAGTTTTACTCACTTAGAACTCAAAGAAGGTTGGAGAATTTGATTAGGTCCTTCGTGCAAGATGTTGATGAGGATGTTGTAGATGCATGGATCCGTTTCAAGGAAATGTTGAGGAATTGTCCAGGCCATGATTTGACCAAGGAAAAGTATGTTGAGTTGTTCTTTGATGGTTTGGATAAGAAATCTAAAAGAGAGTTGGGTTATGCCTTCGGTGGAAGTTTCAACAAGATTACACCAAATGAAGGATATGAAATTTTGGAACAAATGGTGAAGGATAATGCAACTATGGATGATGAAAGGTTCTTGAAGAATGAGAAGAGGATGAATAGAGGAACTAAGGAAGGTAGAGTTGCAAGGGCTGAGACTAGTAATAATTCTGGGGTGATTGGAGAGATTCAGGCGCTATCTTCACGCATGGATAAAGGTTTTGCATCTCAAGAGGCTAGATTTGGAGCTCTTGAAAAGGATGTTAAGGTTGTAGCGGATGGTTGTGACCATTGTGGTGACATGCATTATTCTGAGGATTGTCCCAATCGGGGGCGCGAGGATGTCAACTATATTCAGAACCAACAACAAGGAAACTTTCAGCGCACCACCGGTTTCCAAAACCGGCCCTCAGGTAACACTTCTTACAACTCTTCTTTTCCTACTAATAATACTCGTTTTTCAGGTAACAGGTGGCAAAGGAACAACTATCAAAATCAGCCACAACACGAGACTCAGCAAGGCCAAGGATCAAGTTCTTCCTCTTCCAATGATGATCCTAATGCCGAGTTGAGAGAGATGATGAAGCAGTTGGTTAGCAATCAAGCTGAAACAAACACTAGCATTCAAATGATCAGGGAAGATACTAAGGCTTTGAGCGAGAGGTTGGATCAGATAAATGGGAAGGTGGAGATCAACATGAAGAATCAATGTGTTAACTTTAAGGATCTCGAGAGTAGGATGGCTGCCCTTTCTAGGCCTCCAGGTACTTTGCCTAGCAATACTCAGCAGAATCCCAGGCCTCAGTTCAGTCAGGGGCAGAATCAAGGTCCTAATAATGGACAGAAGTACACTCCACCTCCAGCCCGTAACGAGGAAGCCAAAGCCATCACCACTCGCACTGGTAAGTCTTATGACCCACCTCCTATGCCTAATGTTGTTGTGTCAGATGTGCAGGATTCAGGTAATAATGATGCTGATGTTGATGAGGAGATTGAGATGGAGGATAATCCGACCGTGAAGACTCCGGTTACACCTCCAAAACCGGCTGTGGAACCCGAAGTTAAGCCATACAAGCCAAAGATTCCATTTCCACAGCGGTTCAAGAAAGCAAAGTTGAAGGAGCAGTATGACAAGTTTGTGAACATGATCAAGAATGTTCACATTAATGTTCCTTTAGTTGATTTGATTCAGGGGATGCCGAATTATGCCAAGTTCATTAAGGAGCTTGTGACTGATAAAGGAAAGATGGATGAGGTGAAAGCTACTTATCTTAATGCCGAGTGTTCTGCTATCTTGCAGAACCGCATTCCACCTAAGCTCGAAGATCCAGGGAGTTTCCTTATTACTTGTTCTATTCGTACTCTTACTTGTAAGGCACTTGCTGATTTAGGTGCTAGCATTAATTTGATGCCTTACTCAGTTTGGAGTAAGTTGGCTCTAGGAGTTTTGAGACCTACCCGCATGAGTATTAGATTAGCTGACCATTCTTTTCAGTATCCCATTGGGATTGCTAAAAACATGACTGTCCGGGTAGGCCATATTGTGTTTCTAGTTGACTTCGTTATCCTCGAGATGGAGGAAGATACGAAGGTACCCTTAAGGAAATTTCTCTGGGTGTGGGTACGGATAGAATTGTGTTTAATGTTGAAAAGTCTATCAAGCATTCATATTCTAATGATGAGTCTTGTTTCAGGATTGACGTTATTGATGATGCTTTAGACCGAGAGTTTCAGGAACTAATGGAGGTCGACACTGGAGATGAGGAGATTGCTGATTTAGGATCGGGAGATATATCTGATGATGATTTGTTTGCAGAGGTTATGGCGCTTAGCTTGGATGAGACACCTCCCGAGGATGAGAGTTTTGAGGAGGTTGTTGCTGATGGAAGTTCGAGGGTACCGAATTCTGTTGATGTACCACCCACTGATTTAGAGCTTAAGCCATTACCTTCCCATTTGGAGTATGCTTATTTGTCAGGTGAATCTTCTTTACCCGTGGTTATCTTGTCCTCACTCTCGAGTGACGAGAAGGATTGTCTTTTGTCTGTGCTTCGAGCCCATAAGCGGGCTTTTGCTTGGAAGACCACCGATATTCCCAAGTATTAGTCCTAACTTTTGCCAGCATAAAATAGATTTTGTTGATGATGTTAAGCCCGTTGTCCAGAGACAAAGGAGGCTTAATCCGAACATGAAAGAAGTCGTTAAGAAAAAGGTCATTAAGTTGTTAGATGCTGGGATCATTTTTCCTATTGCTGATAGTCCTTGGGTTAGTCCTGTTCATTGTGTGCCCAAAAAGGGGGGCATGACAGTTATTGAGAATGAGAATAAGGAACTCCTGGCCACTAGGACTATAACGGGTTGGCGGGTTTGTATTGATTACCGTAAGCTTAATGATGCCACCCGTAAGGATCACTTTCCACTTCCTTTCATTGATCAAATGTTAGAGAGACTTGCAGGTAATGAGTATTTTTGTTTCTTAGATGGGTTCTCCGGGTACTTTCAAATACCCATTGATCCCAAGGATCAAGAGAAGACCACCTTCACATGCCCATTTGGTACTTTTGCTTATCGGCGAATGCCGTTTGGTTTGTGTAATGCCCCAAGCACCTTTCAAAGGTGCATGATAGCTATTTTCCAGGACATGCTTGAAACCTCCATGGAGGTTTTCATGGATGATTTCTCGGTTTTTGGGGACTCTTTCCATACTTGCTTGCATAACTTAGAAAGGATGTTAGAACGGTGTGAAAGGGCACACCTTGTTTTG
>CM067170.1:122987093-123005138 GCA_034093135.1 Erigeron breviscapus | reverse complement strand
TTAAAATGGCTTTTTTTCTAAACAATAATTTAATAAAAAAAATTTTTTTTTTTTTGTCTTTTAAAAGGATACAACCTGAATAAAATAATAAGATCAAATAAAGAAGATGTTTTTTAAACCACTTTAAATATTATTTTCAATTGAAATAGCTTTTAAAAATGAATTCGAATTAAAAAATATACAGATTATCCGTAATTGTCTTTTTATGTCATTTTACAATCACAAGTTTCAAACACTTTATGGTAACAAAAGTTTAAACTACTGGCTGTCTGGCTCCAATTACAAGTTATAAGCTATAAGCCTATAAGAATGTAATTTTTTTAGTATATGTATTAAGGAAATCAACTTAGATCTTATTTTATCTAATTTCAAATGTGAAATATATATATATATATATACTAGAGAATTATAAGTCGTGCAATGGACGGCCCTCTAAAACTGATATTTCCTAATAAATGTATGGGATACTTATAGTGGATTGTGCTATGTAGATCAATGTTATACAACAAAATCTAAAATTTTAAAGATTTTTTTAAATAATAAGGTAGTTCAATACTTGATATATTATAGTAAAATTGTAATATCGTAGACACTAAAATGTAGTAATTGTTGGTATAGTTTTACACAAAATCACTACTTTTGCTTGCATTATGTAGCCATCATTTTCTTTAACATTTGATATATAGTTACATATTTATTCATTTTTAATAGGCGAAAATTCATTGACATTCCAACTACAGCAATAGTAGGATATAATAACCAGTTTTGGATAACCACAATAAGAGTTAAAACTATACCTTTGCCTCTAATTAGATTGAGTATGGTTGTTGATATGCATTATCTATTTCAATTTAATATGTGTGGATATTTTAAGTTTAAATAGATATATAATTAAAGATGGATTGGTATATGGTGGAGCCTGAGACTGAGAGGTCTTGGGTTCAAATCCTGGTGTGAGCAAAATGCTCCAGGAATGGAGACAGGGGTTTTCCCATAATGGGTTTCTCTGGAATTGGAGTTGGGTATATGAAGAGGCATGCCGCTGAGCCCAAATTTGCCGTTAAAAAAAAAATAGATATATGAATGTCCCCATTTGGGTTCTTCATGTGTGGAGGTAGGGGGGTCGATCCCCATGGAGTAACATTTGGTGTTTTACTAACATAATTAGGAGTAGACTAACAATTTGCCGTTAAAAAAAAAAAAAAAGTATTGACCAATTAAAAATCCATTAATCTTTTATTATACTAAACTAGATTTTAGGCCCGTGTCTAATACACGGAATTACAACTTTATTAATATTAGATGTTAATTTATTATGATTTAAAATTTAGTTTACAGTTTTTAGTAATAAAAAATTGATTTATTTTTTAGTAATTAGATTTATATTTATACGATAAAACATATAATTAAGATATATATTAGCCATTATTCTATTGAATATATATTAGCTATTATTCTGTTGGATATATATTAGCTATTATTCTTTATCTATTATATTGAAATAATGGTTAAAAAGTGTAAATTTGTAATTGAAAACAAAAAAGTGTAAATTAAAGTCAAAATTGAAAACAAAAGTCAACTTTAAGAAATCGAGAGTTGTGATTGGTCAATAAGTTTTTAGAGCAACTGCCTTTTAGTATATTAAAAGATTTTATGGAAGAAAAAAATTAGAAATAAAATGTTGAAATTTTTTTAATTAATTAAATGATGAAAATCTAAAACAAAATTCTCAAGTTGATAACTAATTATAAATTAAGTATTTAGTGAGGGTAAAAAGTGTAAATTATTGATGGAAAACAAAAAAGTGTAAATTAGTGAGATTTTTTCTACAAATATTAATATTAATATAATATACTAATATATTTGGATAATGATTATTAAGATTTTTAATTTATAATTAAATTAATAATGACATCATCAATTCCAATTTGATAAAATCGAGAGCTATGATTGGTTAATAAGCTATTAGGTCAGTTGTCTTTTAGTATATATAAAGATAAGATAAAAACCGTTTTAACAATCCGTGTAATCACATCTCTCAATTTTTTCAAATTTTCAATTTTGACTTTTCTTGACTTTTATTATTAATAGTATATAATATAACTAGATTATTATCCCGCGTAATACGCGAGTAAATATATTTTTATACTTATATATATCAAAAAATTTCTTAAGTAATAATTAACAAATTAAAATATTCAATTTCACTTTATTAACATTTGCTCTTTTGACCTTGATAATTTCACAAACACTTATTGTGTTGCTCATTAAGTCTTACTGATTCAATAAATTATTCAATGCCAAAAGTTATTACTTATCCATGTCATCACAAATATCTCGATGTCATTCGAATTTCCATGTCATATCATAAAAAATATCACACATGACACATTCTTTAGATGGTGCCAAGGCATACAACCTTTTAAACCGAGTTGCAAGATTGCCACCATCAAGCCAATGATCATTCCAGAATCTTGTCTTATTTTCACTCCCAACTGTTCTTTAATAACATCTTAAGGGGGCTAGCAATCGAGTGTGTCTCAGAGAATGAGGAACATATATTTGCCCATATATTATTACCATTTGTTTTACACAGGAACGCAGACTCAAAACCATGAATCACATGGATGATTTTAACCCTAACGGCGAAAAGATTTTGAACCACAAGTCATATCCATTTGTACATATCAATGCTAAATTAAGAGCATCGAGACCACCATAACCTAAGTCACCCACTTTTTTAACTAACAATTGCCTTCCAGTCGATCCATTACATTTCATTTTTCGAGTTCGCGGCCCCCTCGTCCCTTACCCCTTCCACCAAAAAATACTTTGAATTGCCGAGTTAGAATCCACCATAGGCAACACATTAGTATTGAGTTTAGATTTTATTTTATAATAACTTTGCAAAATTTATGAAATATAACTATGGATGGAGTCCCCACTCCAATTTTGGTACAATGTAAACTTTTTTAAGGGTACATTTGTAATTTTGTTTCTACAAAATATTAATAAATAAAGAATACATACAAACGTCGACTTTGTTGTCATAAGCCTCTTCTTTGGAAGTACATCACTGGTGTTGGAAACATTAGTTTTGAGATAAACCTCTCTATTGGTGGAGTAAAAATTTTGAGTTGTTTTGATTTTAATAGAATAGAAAAAAAAGAGGTTGGAAAAAGGGTTTTCTTTATTTGGGTAAATGTACAGTACATTGATAATATAGTTGTATGTAAATACGTTATATTTTTTTCAAATTCTTTTATAATAGTAATCACAATAGTCGTGCATATTTACAAGCTAAATTATATATCATTAATTTCGATAACTTATTTTATTTTGTTTAATAGAGTGCAACTTCTCCGTCACCACATGCTCCAAAATTGCAGATCAATGTTCAAGGTTGACGTTCCCAAAGCTATCACTCACCTAAGCTAAACTTGGCCTTCTCAACACTGCCGTTGATAATTTGACTAAACCCGACGTTATAATATATATATATATATATATTGTAGATACAGAGTGTTACGACATTATTAATATTATATATATATATATATATATATATATATATATATATATATATATATATATATATATATATATATATATATATATATATATATATATATATATATATATATATATATATATATATATATATATATATATATATATATATATATATATATATATATATATATATATATATATATATATATATATATATATATATATATATATATATATATATATATATATATATATATATATATATATATATATATATATATATATATATATATATATATATATATATATATATATATATATATATATATATATATATATATATATATATATATATATATATATATATATATATATATATATATATATATATATATATATATATATATATATATATATATATATATATATATATATATATATATATATATATATATATATATATATATATATATATATATATATATATATATATATATATATATATATATATATATATATATATATATATATATATATATATATATATATATATATATATATATATATATATATATATATATATATATATATATATATATATATATATATATATATATATATATATATATATATATATATATATATATATATATATATATATATATATATATATATATATATATATATATATATATATATATATATATATATATATATATATATATATATATATATATATATATATATATATATATATATATATATATATATATATATATATATATATATATATATATATATATATATATATATATATATATATATATATATATATATATATATATATATATATATATATATATATATATATATATATATATATATATATATATATATATATATATATATATATATATATATATATATATATATATATATATATATATATATATATATATATATATATATATATATATATATATATATATATATATATATATATATATATATATATATATATATATATATATATATATATATATATATATATATATATATATATATATATATATATATATATATATATATATATATATATATATATATATATATATATATATATATATATATATATATATATATATATATATATATATATATATATATATATATATATATATATATATATATATATATATATATATATATATATATATATATATATATATATATATATATATATATATATATATATATATATATATATATATATATATATATATATATATATATATATATATATATATATATATATATATATATATATATATATATATATATATATATATATATATATATATATATATATATATATATATATATATATATATATATATATATATATATATATATATATATATATATATATATATATATATATATATATATATATATATATATATATATATATATATATATATATATATATATATATATATATATATATATATATATATATATATATATATATATATATATATATATATATATATATATATATATATATATATATATATATATATATATATATATATATATATATATATATATATATATATATATATATATATATATATATATATATATATATATATATATATATATATATATATATATATATATATATATATATATATATATATATATATATATATATATATATATATATATATATATATATATATATATATATATATATATATATATATATATATATATATATATATATATATATATATATATATATATATATATATATATATATATATATATATATATATATATATATATATATATATATATATATATATATATATATATATATATATATATATATATATATATATATATATATATATATATATATATATATATATATATATATATATATATATATATATATATATATATATATATATATATATATATATATATATATATATATATATATATATATATATATATATATATATATATATATATATATATATATATATATATATATATATATATATATATATATATATATATATATATATATATATATATATATATATATATATATATATATATATATATATATATATATATATATATATATATATATATATATATATATATATATATATATATATATATATATATATATATATATATATATATATATATATATATATATATATATATATATATATATATATATATATATATATATATATATATATATATATATATATATATATATATATATATATATATATATATATATATATATATATATATATATATATATATATATATATATATATATATATATATATATATATATATATATATATATATATATATATATATATATATATATATATATATATATATATATATATATATATATATATATATATATATATATATATATATATATATATATATATATATATATATATATATATATATATATATATATATATATATATATATATATATATATATATATATATATATATATATATATATATATATATATATATATATATATATATATATATATATATATATATATATATATATATATATATATATATATATATATATATATATATATATATATATATATATATATATATATATATATATATATATATATATATATATATATATATATATATATATATATATATATATATATATATATATATATATATATATATATATATATATATATATATATATATATATATATATATATATATATATATATATATATATATATATATATATATATATATATATATATATATATATATATATATATATATATATATATATATATATATATATATATATATATATATATATATATATATATATATATATATATATATATATATATATATATATATATATATATATATATATATATATATATATATATATATATATATATATATATATATATATATATATATATATATATATATATATATATATATATATATATATATATATATATATATATATATATATATATATATATATATATATATATATATATATATATATATATATATATATATATATATATATATATATATATATATATATATATATATATATATATATATATATATATATATATATATATATATATATATATATATATATATATATATATATATATATATATATATATATATATATATATATATATATATATATATATATATATATATATATATATATATATATATATATATATATATATATATATATATATATATATATATATATATATATATATATATATATATATATATATATATATATATATATATATATATATATATATATATATATATATATATATATATATATATATATATATATATATATATATATATATATATATATATATATATATATATATATATATATATATATATATATATATATATATATATATATATATATATATATATATATATATATATATATATATATATATATATATATATATATATATATATATATATATATATATATATATATATATATATATATATATATATATATATATATATATATATATATATATATATATATATATATATATATATATATATATATATATAAAGTTTTCTATATTTCTAACAAAAACTTTATTAATAAGATACTCGGTTGAAAAGAACTAGGAAATTTCTAGCCCCGCGTTGCGGGGCATCAATTGTCGTGTTGAAACGATTGTGCTATTTAGTATATTTGCGTTGAATTAACAAACATTCTGTCATAGATAAGTTTGTTTAAAAGTTTATCATATCAAATATATATTTATTTAAAGGCAAAATCACAATAGTTTCCGTCTGCCCGTTGCGCGGTTTCAATTAGTTCGATTACTTTTTGTTATTGATGATTTATGTTTGTTAAAAACTTTTACATATAAAATATATACTTATTCTAAGACAATACCACAAAAAAATTAATAAAAGTTTTTAATATATTGTTTGGAAACCTGGAAACGATTATGTTTTGTTATTGATGATGTGTCGCTATATATGTTTGTTAAAATCTTTGGCATATGAAATAGATATTTATTCAAAGGCAATACTTAAAAAAATAGTTTTTATATACTATTTGAAAACCCAAAAGACAAAAAAAATTTAAGAAACCAATAAGTAACCCGTAATTTTAAACCTGAAAGGGATCCAATGTGGTAAAATCTGAATATTGTTAAAAAAAAAAGAATAAACGTTTTCAATATAATTATTGAAAACCCGAAAGGAAAAACATATGGAAAAAACCAATAAACAACTCGTATTATAAAACCCGAACGGGATGCGATTTGGCAAAATCCGAATAATGGTGCAGGTTATAGCATGGACGAATAGTAACTCGCCACGCAGGCGAGTTACTATTCACAACCTATTCTATTATATATAGGAGAGAGATCAAATGAGAAGGTGTGTTAAGGAGAGAAGGGAGAGAAGGTTATATGAACCAATCAGAACGTGACATGTGGCTTTAAAAAAAAACACACGGTGACATTTTGGTAAATAAATCAAACTTTTGTGAAGCTTGGTCAGCCTGGTTCTGGGTCAGCTTGGGTTCTGGGTCAGCTTGGGTTCTGATCAGCTTGGTTTGGTCAGCTTGGGTTCTGGGTCAGCTTGGGTTCTGGGTCAGCTTGGGTTCTGGGTCAGCTTGGGTTCTGGGTCAGCTTGGGTTCTGGGTCAGCTTGGTTGGTCAGCTTGGTCAGCCAACCCCAAGCTGACCCAACCTGACCCAACCCAACCCCAAGCTGACCCAACCTGACCCAACCCCAAGCTGACCCAACCCCAAGCTGACCCAACCTGACCCAGACCCCAAGCTGACCCAACCCAACCCCAAGCTGACCCAACCCAGAACCCAAGCTGACCCAAAACCCATAATCTATATTTGTGTAGATTAATCTACATTTGTGTAGATTATGTGTAGATTGTGTCAAGCTGACCCAACCCAACCCCAAGCTGACCCAACCTGACCCAACCAACCCCAAGCTGACCCAATCTGACCCAGACCCCAAGCTGACCCAACCCCAAGCTGACCCAAAACCCATAATCTATATTTGTGTAGATTAATCTACATTTGTGTAGATTATGTGTAGATTGTGTCAAGCTGACCCAACCCAAGCTAACCAAGCTGACCCAACCTGACCCAGACCCCAAGCTGACCCAACCTGACCCAGACCCCAAGCTGACCCAACCCAACCCCAAGCTGACCCAACCCAGAACCCAAGCTGACCCAAAACCCATAATCTATATTTGTGTAGATTAATCTACATTTGTGTAGATTATGTGTAGATTGTGTCAAGCTGACCCAACCCCAAGCTGACCCAACCTGACCCAACCCAACCCCAAGCTGACCCAACCCAGAACCCAAGCTGACCCAAAACCCATAATCTATATTTGTGTAGATTAATCTACATTTGTGTAGATTATGTGTAGATTGTGTCAAGCTGACCCAACCCAAGCTAACCAAGCTGACCCAACTGACCCAACCCCAAGCTGACCCAACCTGACCCAGACCCCAAGCTGACCCAACCCAACTGACCCAACCCAAGCTGACCCAACCCAACCCAAGCTGACCCAACCCAAGCTGACCCAACCCAACCCAAGCTGACCCAACTGACCCAACCCAAGCTGACCCAACCCAAGCTGACCCAACCCAAGCTGACCCAACCTGACCCAGACCCCAAGCTGACCCAACCCAACCCCAAGCTGACCCAACCCAACCCCAAGCTGACCCAACCCAAGCTGACCCAACCCAAGCTGACCCAACCCAACCCAAGCTGACCCAACCCAACCCAAGCTGACCCAACCTGACCCAACCCAAGCTGACCCAACCCAAGCTGACCCAACCTGACCCAGACCCCAAGCTGACCCAACCCAACTGACCACCCAAGCTGACCCAACCCAAGCTGACCCAACCTGACCCAACCCAACCCAAGCTGACCCAACCCAAGCTGACCCAACCCAAGCTGACCCAACCTGACCCAACCCAAGCTGACCCAACCTGACCCAACCCAAGCTGACCCAACCTGACCCAGACCCCAAGCTGACCCAACCCAAGCTGACCCAACCCCAAGCTGACCCAACCCATAACCCAAGCTGACCCAAAACCCATAATCTATATTTGTGTAGATTAATCTACATTTGTGTAGATTATGTGTAACATTTGTGTAGATTAATCTACATTTGTGTAGATTAATCTACATTTGTGTAGATTAATCTACATTTGTGTAGATTAATCTACATTTGTGTAGATTAATCTACATTTGTGTAGATTAATCTACATTTGTGTAGATTAATCTACATTTGTGTAGATTAATCTACATTTGTGTAGATTAATCTACATTTGTGTAGATTAATCTACATTTGTGTAGATTAATCTACATTTGTGTAGATTATGTGTAGATTGTGTCAAGCTGACCCAACCCAAGCTGACCCAACCCAAGCTGACCCAAGCTGACCCAACCCAAGCTGACCCAAAACCCATAATCTACATTTGTGTAGATTAATCTACATTTGTGTAGATTAATCTACATTTGTGTAGATTAATCTACATTTGTGTAGATTATGTAGATTGTGTCAAGCTGACCCAACCCAAGCTGACATTTGTGTAGATTAATCTACATTTGTGTAGATTAATCTACATTTGTGTAGATTAATCTACATTTGTGTAGATTAATCTAATTTGTGTAGATTAATCTACATTTGTGTAGATTAATCTACATTTGTGTAGATTAATCTACATTTGTGTAGATTAATCTACATTTGTGTAGATTATGTGTAAATTGTGTAAGCTGACCCAACCCAATTTGTGTAGATTAATCTACATTTGTGTAGATTAATCTACATTTGTGTAGATTAATCTACATTTTTGTAGATTATGTGTAAATTGTGTAAGCTGACCCATCTACATTTGTGTAGATTAATCTACATTTGTGTAGATTAATCTACATTTGAGATTAATCTACATTTGTGTAGATTAATCTACATTTGTGTAGATTATATGTAGATTGTGTCAAGCTGACCCAACCCCAAGCTGACAAGATTAATCTACATTTGTGTAGATTAATCTACATTTGTGTAGATTAATCTACATTTGTGTAGATTAATCTACATTTGTGTAGATTAATCTACATTTGTGTAGATTAATCTACATTTGTGTAGATTAATCTACATTTGTGTAGATTAATCTACATTTGTGTAGATTATGTGTAAATTGTGTCTAGCTGACCCAACCCCAAGCTGACCCAGCCCAAGCTGACCCAACCCAAGCTGACCCAACCCAAGCTGACCCAACCCAAGCTGACCCAACCCAAGCTGACCCAACCCAAGCTGACCCAACCCAAGCTGACCCAACCCAAGCTGACCAACCAAGCTGACCCAACCCAAGCTGACCCAACCCAAGCTGACCCAACCCAAGCTGACCCAACCCAAGCTGACCCAACCCAAGCTGACCCAACCCAAGCTGACCCAACCCAAGCTGACCCAACCCAAGCTGACCCAACCCAAGCTGACCCAACCCAAGCTGACCCAACCCAAGCTGACCCAACCCAAGCTGACCCAACCCAAGCTGACCCAACCCAAGCTGACCCAACCCAAGCTGACCCAACCCAAGCTGACCCAACCCAAGCTGACCCAACCCAAGCTGACCCAACCCAAGCTGACCCAACCCAAGCTGACCCAACCCAAGCTGACCCAACCCAAGCTGACCCAACCCAAGCTGACCCAACCCAAGCTGACCCAACCCAAGCTGACCCAACCCAAGCTGACCCAACCCAAGCTGACCCAACCCAAGCTGACCCAACCCAAGCTGACCCAACCAAGCTGACCCAACCCAAGCTGACCCAACCCAAGCTGACCCAACCCAAGCTGACCCAACCCAAGCTGACCCAACCCAAGCTGACCCAACCCAAGCTGACCCAACCCAAGCTGACCCAACCCAAGCTGACCCAACCCAAGCTGACCCAACCCAAGCTGACCCAACCCAAGCTGACCCAACCCAAGCTGACCCAACCCAAGCTGACCCAACCCAAGCTGACCCAACCCAAGCTGACCCAACCCAAGCTGACCCAACCCAAGCTGACCAACCCAAGCTGACCCAACCCAAGCTGACCCAACCCAAGCTGACCCAACCCAAGCTGACCCAACCCAAGCTGACCCAACCCAAGCTGACCCAACCCAAGCTGACCCAACCCAAGCTGACCCAACCCAAGCTGACCCAACCCAAGCTGACCCAACCCAAGCTGACCCAACCCAAGCTGACCCACCAAGCTGACCCAACCCAAGCTGACCCAACCCAAGCTGACCCAACCCAAGCTGACCCAACCCAAGCTGACCCAACCCAAGCTGACCCAACCCAAGCTGACCCAACCCAAGCTGACCCAACCCAAGCTGACCCAACCCAAGCTGACCAACCCAAGCTGACCCAACCCAAGCTGACCCAACCCAAGCTGACCCAACCCAAGCTGACCCAACCCAAGCTGACCCAACCAAGCTGACCCAACCCAAGCTGACCCAACCCAAGCTGACCCAACCAAGCTGACCCAACCCAAGCTGACAACCCAAGCTGACCCAACCCAAGCTGACCCAACCCAAGCTGACCCAACCCAAGCTGACCCAACCCAAGCTGACCCAACCCAAGCTGACCCAACCCAAGCTGACCCAACCCAAGCTGACCCAACCCAAGCTGACCCAACCCAAGCTGACCCAACCAAGCTGACCCAACCCAAGCTGACCCAACCCAAGCTGACCCAACCCAAGCTGACCCAACCCAAGCTGACCCAACCCAAGCTGACCCAACCCAAGCTGACCCAACCCAAGCTGACCCAACCCAAGCTGACCCAACCCAAGCTGACCAACCCAAGCTGACCCAACCCAAGCTGACCCAACCCAAGCTGACCCAACCCAAGCTGACCCAACCCAAGCTGACCCAACCCAAGCTGACCCAACCCAAGCTGACCCAACCCAAGCTGACCCAACCCAAGCTGACCCAACCCAAGCTGACCCAACCCAAGCTGACCCAACCCAAGCTGACCCAACCCAAGCTGACCCAACCCAAGCTGACCCAACCCAAGCTGACCCAACCCAAGCTGACCCAACCCAAGCTGACCCAACCCAAGCTGACCCAACCCAAGCTGACCCAACCCAAGCTGACCAACCCAAGCTGACCCAACCCAAGCTGACCCAACCCAAGCTGACCCAACCCAAGCTGACCCAACCCAAGCTGACCCAACCAAGCTGACCCAACCCAAGCTGACCCAACCCAAGCTGACCAACCCAAGCTGACCCAACCCAAGCTGACCCAACCCAAGCTGACCCAACCCAAGCTGACCCAACCCAAGCTGACCCAACCCAAGCTGACCCAACCCAAGCTGACCCAACCCAAGCTGACCCAACCCAAGCTGACCCAACCCAAGCTGACCCAACCCAAGCTGACCCAACCCAAGCTGACCCAACCCAAGCTGACCCAACCCAAGCTGACCCAACCAAGCTGACCCAACCCAAGCTGACCCAACCCAAGCTGACCCAACCCAAGCTGACCCAACCCAAGCTGACCCAACCCAAGCTGACCCAACCCAAGCTGACCCAACCCAAGCTGACCCAACCCAAGCTGACCCAACCCAAGCTGACCCAACCCAAGCTGACCCAACCATCTTTCATTAATACCCCGCCTGATAAAATAAATCATTTTCGCATATTACCAATATCCCTTTTCCCGGCCTCGATCTATATATATACGTTCACAACAATATAAACAGTTACATATCCACATTCCAATCCATACATCACCATATATATACATATATCTCACAACAAATTAAAAGAGTGTACGTACGTACCTTAAGTTCAATTTTATTATTAACAAAATTAATAATAATATGGCAATAGCAACAACAAAGTATTGCTTAGTAGTTGTGACGGTGGTAAGCAGTATTGTTGTTTGTTTTATGGGAACAAGCGGTTTGGCACAGTCGACGTTGGCACAACAATGCTCCGAGAAGCTGCCGGAGGTGATGACGTGTGTCGCGTTTGCGTCGGGCAAAGAGGATAAGCCGCAACAAAAATGTTGTGACTCGGTCACGGACATGAAAGAAAGTAATCCGGCATGTTTGTGTTTTTTGATACAACAGATTCACAATGGAACAAATCCTGCCTTACAGAAAATGAATATACAAGAAAGTAGGCTTCTTCAGTTGCCTTCTGCTTGTAAGATTGCTAATGCAAGCATCAGTGATTGTCCAAGTACGTAATATCTTATATATATATTACTTCCTTCGATCTATATATTTTTATCAAATTGGCTAGTATGATCACAAAAGTTTATAAATGGATAAGGTGGTCGATTATTAATTTAGCTAGTGAAGTTATTTATACGTCATTTTTATAATTAACTTCACTAAATCTATTTTTTTATTAAAAAAATCAAATATATTTTTGTATATTTTTGATATATCGGATATTATGGCATATTGAAAATAAACTTTTTGGATATTTTTGAATCTAAAATAAGAAGATTTTGGAATTTATTAATAAAAAAATAGACTTTTCGGATATTTTCTGATATTTGAAAATTTCAAAATTCATTATCCCAATCTGAATATGAAATTTTGAATATCCGAACTTTGGACATTAGAAATTTCGGATATTTGGCTTTTCGGACAAAATCGAATGGGATTCTTGACGAAATGTCGTGTTTTTATGTCTTATGTAGTTTTTTTAGTTTGTAGATATAAATGACGATTTTAAGTAAAGATTGCTAATGCAAGCAAGGACGAACAGTCGAACATACTTTAATACTATGAATGAACAAAAATGGACAAACAAAGGATATACGAAGGATGTATAAAAACACCTTCAATAGCCTAACCTAGATAGTTAATAAATGGCTCGTAATTGACTAAATGGTGAGCTGTGAAATGTTGACGATTTTTTTTCCTTAAAATGAGTTTCGATTCGGACGTGTTAGAGGTAATTTTAATCAGATATTTCTGGCCTTCCAACCCCCTCCTCGTGGAAAATACCTTTGAGATGAGAACCCATGGCTCAAACCCGAGACCTTTGGTAAACTCACCCCTGGGGCCCATATAGTAGATTTAAAAAATACCCCCGGCCACTGGGGTTTAAGCTAGTAGTTTTGTTTAATTTTATTCATTTAATTCTATTTATACTACCAGATGCATATAGGAAAATCAATATTGACAAATACATACATTTATGTTAGATATACTTAACCATAAATTCTTGATGTACCATGCCTTAAGTTACATTCCGATCATTTGTGATTTAATTTGTATCACATTCCTCTTTTAAGGTTAAGCAATGGTCGATAGATAAATTGCCTTTAATTATTGTATTGCAGAACTTTTGAAATTGCCACCAAATTCACCTGATGCTGCGATCTTCAACAATGTTACAAATACCGTTACTCCAACAATAGGAGGAGGAACCACGTCGTCTCCTTCTACAATGGGCTCATATGGCTTCAAGCATGAATCACCAACGATCATCTTAGTATCCATTATGGTTTTTGTACTATTTTCCGTAAGTGTTTTTGATGTCTAGAGTTTGTGTCACTGATCTTAGCAGTCACGAATCACGATCTTGTGTGAGATTTAGTTTATGTATACCAATAACTTGTTTATCTTGAGGGTGTATGGACATTGAGTTATGGTTTAGTTTTTGCTATATAACTATATTGAGTGTGCATAATGATCCTGTCTAACTGAAAAGTATATACAATTAATTGATAACCGGACATGACGTCAAACTGGTTTCCTTTACCGGTCCACTGGTCGAACCAAAATAAAAAATCGGATAACGTCATAAATATTGAATTTCATTAAAATAAGTCAATTATAATTATTCATATTCGTTAAAATCCCACAAATATCCTTTTATTTGTACCTCCATAACAATAAGTTAATTAGTATTGGATTCTAAGTCATTGATTTTGTATTGCACCAGTTAAATTACAAAAACTAAAATTTAGTTTACAATGTCAAAAACCACATGAGTGGTTTGTATGTTTGTTGAATACACATTTCCTCACATTTATCCCTTCTCAAAAAAAAATAAAGCAATCATTTTCCATCAAACTTTTAGGCCATCTCCAATGGGTGTATGGTGCCAGTGTGCATTTCGCTTGGCATTTCGGACGTCAGTATGCCACCATTGTAGAACCAATGAATTTTTTTTTAAAACGGACGTTTTTCAAGGGTGTTTTGTCAAACAAGTTTTTGATTTTTTTTTTTGTGAAAGTGGGTAAACCGGTACTCCCAGTACCGGTTTCAATTTTTTGGGTCGAACCCGGTATTCCCAAAACTGGGTTCAAATAAAGCACTTTGACACCGGTTTTGGCATTACCGGTGTCGATTTCCATACCAACCTTTTCAGACGAAACAGTAGAGATGCAGGAGACTGACGCATGATGTGACAAGAGAGTCGAACCCGGTTTTCCCAATATCGGGTTCGCGAGTCGGGACAAAAAAAGGCTGCATCATTTTGAATTCTCAGTTTCTATATACTCACACACCACATTTCACACACCACATTTGCTCAACATTTGAAAAAAAACGTAGGCACATAAAAATAATAAAAAGTCAATTTATATTTACAGAAATAGCAGGTCAATCATCTTTTGGTGGTGATGCATTTCCAAATATCACTAGGTTTGGAGCTCAAAACAACGTTTGGATTCACATGAATGATGATAGCAACCATAAATCAGACGTGGCATCTTTAATTCAGCGTTTAAATGCGAGAAAGTCGGCTTACGAGGCCGAAATTGCAGAACGTTCAACAGTGGTCCAACCGTCCAAAATAGACAGGAGGTACGAGACCTACCTGCAGCAGAAGGTCCAATGGTTGCAACTAACCATTAACCATCTTACTTTTGCCGAGTCCTCAATAAGGAGCACGATGCAGCACGCGTATACCTTTAGTTCTGAATTTCGCTCGGTTGGTAGTCGGCCTGATGGTTACGTGACTGACCCGGGAGAGGAATACGCAAGAGAAGACCCCGAAGCTGCAGACCCTGGCTATGAGCCCGGTGAATACATTCACCGTAATGATGGTGATAGTTCATTCGACTCCACTGACTCCCGTTTTTATGATTTGGATAATTTTGGCTTATTTATGTAATTGTTTTATGTAATCGTTTAAGTTTTTAATAAAGTTTTTAATGTTGTTTTATATGTTTTTGATTATAAAGTGACAAGAATATCTAATAAGAAAACAAACAGAAAATTGATATTAAAAGTAGCCACATTACAAGAAAACACATACAAATTCAGTCAAACAATAAATAAAAGATAAAAAAACAGATAAAAAAACAGATTACGCGACAAGATTATTGATATTCTTGAGTGCATGTTTTCCGATTATGACTCAATCCGTTGCAAATGCCACATCTAGCTTGTTGTCTTGAGGTTGAAGATCTGCTGGTAGAACTCTCATCCATCTCGTTCCGGTACCGTCTGGTGCGTCTCCTACCCCTATGCGTGACCAGTTTGCCGGGTCTCCTTGGATCTTCCGATCTACCTCTGCCCAGTAATGAACGTCTCGGAGGGGAGCAAGTGCAGCATTATACTGATTTATCCACGTCCTAGTTGAGTACCTCTTACTTGGAAGATTAGCAGCTCTCTCCTGTCTATATCCGCAAATAGCAATGGCATGAGAACATGGAAACCTTTGATGCTGCCAAGCTCCACAAGAGCATTTTTTCCTATTATCTGCCATGACAACATTGTATGTGTACTCGCCATTTGCATTTCTTTGGTTTGTTCTCACCGTGTAATTTCCTGTTCGTTCATCATACACTTCCACCCGATGGTTTGTTGAGGCTCTTTCACGCATCTGATAAACCTCCCACATTTTGCGAGCTAGTGGTGGGTTCCAATTGGTGGCCTTCCGGTATTGCTTGACAAAATGGTCTCTTGTCCAAGTAAAAGTGGCCTCAATTAAAGCTCTAATAGGTAGCATACGAGCTTTTCCAAGGATATTGTTTTGGCACTCGGCAATGTTTGTCGTTAAGTTACCCAACGACGAAGTCCCGAGTCTTGCTTTAGAGTCCACTTATCCAAACCAATGTTTCTCAAATACAGCCAAACACCCTCTTCTTCACCTCTGATTTCATCCACCGCCCAAGAATACTTGGATTGTTGGGATGTGGAACCGATAACCCAAGTCAAATTTTTGATACGACTGTTCTTGAAGTGCGAGTTGACATTGCTACAAACGTGCCTCAAACAATACCGATGATGCCACCCGTCAATTTGGTTCACTGCATTAATTATGCCTTGGTGACGGTCTGAAACGATACACAAATCACCCTGCCGTTGCGATCCGACATGCTCTTGAAAGAGATTTAAAAACCATCCCCAACTTTCATTAGACTCTTCATCAACCAAGGCAAAAGCGATAGGCAATAATT
>CM067170.1:122919593-122977093 GCA_034093135.1 Erigeron breviscapus | reverse complement strand
CGAAGTTTCTGCTAGTTATTTACATACCAAAACGAAGTTTCTGCTAGTTATTTACATACCAAAACGAAGTTTCTGCTAGTTATTTACATACCAAAACGAAGTTTCTGCTAGTTATTTACATACCAAAACGAAGTTTCTGCTAGTTATTTACATACCAAAACGAAGTTTCTGCTAGTTATTTACATACCAAAACGAAGTTTCTGCTAGTTATTTACATACCAAAACGAAGTTTCTGCTAGTTATTTACATACCAAAACGAAGTTTCTGCTAGTTATTTACATACCAAAACGAAGTTTCTGCTAGTTATTTACATACCAAAACGAAGTTTCTGCTAGTTATTTACATACCAAAACGAAGTTTCTGCTAGTTATTTACATACCAAAACGAAGTTTCTGCTAGTTATTTACATACCAAAACGAAGTTTCTGCTAGTTATTTACATACCAAAACGAAGTTTCTGCTAGTTATTTACATACCAAAACGAAGTTTCTGCTAGTTATTTACATACCAAAACGAAGTTTCTGCTAGTTATTTACATACCAAAACGAAGTTTCTGCTAGTTATTTACATACCAAAACGAAGTTTCTGCTAGTTATTTACATACCAAAACGAAGTTTCTGCTAGTTATTTACATACCAAAACGAAGTTTCTGCTAGTTATTTACATACCAAAACGAAGTTTCTGCTAGTTATTTACATACCAAAACGAAGTTTCTGCTAGTTATTTACATACCAAAACGAAGTTTCTGCTAGTTATTTACATACCAAAACGAAGTTTCTGCTAGTTATTTACATACCAAAACGAAGTTTCTGCTAGTTATTTACATACCAAAACGAAGTTTCTGCTAGTTATTTACATACCAAAACGAAGTTTCTGCTAGTTATTTACATACCAAAACGAAGTTTCTGCTAGTTATTTACATACCAAAACGAAGTTTCTGCTAGTTATTTACATACCAAAACGAAGTTTCTGCTAGTTATTTACATACCAAAACGAAGTTTCTGCTAGTTATTTACATACCAAAACGAAGTTTCTGCTAGTTATTTACATACCAAAACGAAGTTTCTGCTAGTTATTTACATACCAAAACGAAGTTTCTGCTAGTTATTTACATACCAAAACGAAGTTTCTGCTAGTTATTTACATACCAAAACGAAGTTTCTGCTAGTTATTTACATACCAAAACGAAGTTTCTGCTAGTTATTTACATACCAAAACGAAGTTTCTGCTAGTTATTTACATACCAAAACGAAGTTTCTGCTAGTTATTTACATACCAAAACGAAGTTTCTGCTAGTTATTTACATACCAAAACGAAGTTTCTGCTAGTTATTTACATACCAAAACGAAGTTTCTGCTAGTTATTTACATACCAAAACGAAGTTTCTGCTAGTTATTTACATACCAAAACGAAGTTTCTGCTAGTTATTTACATACCAAAACGAAGTTTCTGCTAGTTATTTACATACCAAAACGAAGTTTCTGCTAGTTATTTACATACCAAAACGAAGTTTCTGCTAGTTATTTACATACCAAAACGAAGTTTCTGCTAGTTATTTACATACCAAAACGAAGTTTCTGCTAGTTATTTACATACCAAAACGAAGTTTCTGCTAGTTATTTACATACCAAAACGAAGTTTCTGCTAGTTATTTACATACCAAAACGAAGTTTCTGCTAGTTATTTACATACCAAAACGAAGTTTCTGCTAGTTATTTACATACCAAAACGAAGTTTCTGCTAGTTATTTACATACCAAAACGAAGTTTCTGCTAGTTATTTACATACCAAAACGAAGTTTCTGCTAGTTATTTACATACCAAAACGAAGTTTCTGCTAGTTATTTACATACCAAAACGAAGTTTCTGCTAGTTATTTACATACCAAAACGAAGTTTCTGCTAGTATTACAGATACCAAATTGTTTTCTGGTTCATGTGGGTTTTTGCTTCTTTTTCTTTCTTTTCTTTTATATATATAAAAAAAATTTATCTTATGTTTATGTGCATGTTGGATTTGGTTGAAAGCCCAGAACCAGTTGTATACTTGTATGTTTATTCACAGTCTCCAGTCAGGGCTTGAGGCTTGTACTTTTTAGCTGAATGTTTTGTTTAGAAAGGTTAGGACGCCTCACCTAACAGGTGAAAATGTTGTTTGTCTTTAATACTGGTACCAGGGATGTGTATATGGTAAACCCACCGGAATTTGTATATGTTCTTCAGACTCCAGTCCACTTGTGATGTTTATTCCCTCCTGAGCTTTCATTTACTTCCGCTTAAATTGCAGTAAAGCTGCTTTTTTAGACATAATTATTCTCGAAAGTTGGTTGGCTTGATGTGTTGAGTGGGAGATGGTGCCTGTTTGGTTTGAATGAAAGTTGAATAAAATGTAGATCATTACAGGATTAAAAAGGATAACGAGTGAGATTGCGTGAAATTACTTATGGGTTTTATGTGAAAGCTGTTGTTGCTTTTATAATAAATTTTAATGTCTTCCCCACTTTGATTTTTCTTTCTGTACCTTTTGAGGTTATGTTTATCTTCTCGGAACTGGCAATGTAAACACTAAACGAACCATAGTGACAGTGATAGTGATTTCATAACAACAAACCATGTCTATAGTTTTTGACAGTGTCCGGTCGATCTCCCTGTACATAAAAAGTGGCTGGGTCATTAGAAGTGCAACGCTTGTTTTGATAGACGAGATAAGGTTGTTTAGGAGAGAGGTAGGAGTTTTGATGTGTTCACTCTAAGATCTTTCCGACTTTGGGGGAGTATGCTAAGGTAAGAATTAATCAAAATCTTATTAACGCAATACATGCCTCTGATATCTGTTCCCTTATTTTCATCGCAAAAATAATCTAAAACTTCTCTTCCCATTCTATAAGCTATGACTGCTTTCTTTTTCTTTCCTCACCAAATTTGTAAACAAAGTTGACACTTAAATATCGACTTGTTTTGTCATATTTCAATTCCAAAGTAAGTTACATTGCGATGCAATGCTGTTCAGACTCACTGATCCACTACGCTATTATAACAGTCCACAATATGTTTTTTTAGTCTATTTCGCTTCTTATTTTTGTTGTTGAAAGTGGTGGGTCTTGTCAAGTCTTGTTCTTGTGTATTAAGTTAGTTTAGAACAGCTACTGTGCTATGTTCAGCATTAGCTTTTCCTGAAGGTATTATAACATAGACGGGTCTGAGCAACCCAGCTGCGTCTACGTCTCTGCTCCGTTCTGTTAGTCGGTACTTCTATTTACGTTCATTTATGGCTTTGGCCCTATAAATGGAAAACATTAACAATAATGATGATGATAAGTTGATAACGACTTGATAGACATTCAATTTGTAATTATGCGCATTACATCTACGGAATGATGCCAGTTACTTTAGTCATGTACTATGTAATGTACTTACTAGAAAACCATCGTATCAATAGTACAACACAAAATAATTCATGCCATAAATCTTTAGAAAATGAATCAGATTATATTATATTATTACAATTATAATGTACATCAATTAATCTATCCCAAAATTTTTGAAAACACAATAACTAAGTTACTGGTATATAGTTACATTTTAGTTTTTGAATTATTGAATGCTTTTTGTTACTTTAACAAATACTACTACCACTACTTGTATTTTGAAGTAACAGTTGCACCCAACCATTTTTAAAGGGTGAAGTACCCCAGAAATATAACCCAACGTATAGTCATAGTTACATTTTCACGGTATTTATCCTTTTCTAATAAAGACAATTATATCTGAACTACTTGTATTTTCTTCATCCTTTATTTTATCAATAGACAATTATATCTGAACTACTTGTATTTTCTTCATCCTTTATTTTATCAATATGTCTCTTTAAACAACATTAATTGTAATATCCCGTAAAATTAAAACACTATAAATAATAGAACATATAACACATATATATTATGAGGTAATCATTTGTAATTTAAGAGATACAAGTTATCCCAAATTAATTAACCACTAATATTTATGAGTCTTAAAATGTATTGGTCTGCATTTAGTAAAATGACTCTTTGTATGTAAGGAGTTATAGCATTTACGGTTGATGGGAAGAAATAGATGAAAAGGCTGGGCTAAACAATCATTTTAATTAACAAAAGCTTCAAACCTCTAGACTATATTTTTGCATTTCGTAAGTTGCTTCAGAAGATAAACTAAAAGTCCATATCTTTTGCTTGGATTAAAACCCTCAATAAAGAGATCAAAATTGGTTTCTTATTCCAGCCGTAGTCAAAACAATATGTACAAGATTGTTAATATAAGATTAATGTTTTGTGGATTTTGATAAAAGAAATACATGTAAATATATTCCTCTCGGCCGACACATTCACCATAAACATTCAAAATTTAATCGACTCCTTCATCGCTCCTTTAACCGATCGACCTCTTTGGCCGCATGTTACTCCTTCGCTAATATTAGATGCGCAACCTCGCATCACGATATGAAGAAAAATAAATACGAGAGAATTCATGGTGACGTTACGGTGTTCATTCCTGGAGGCCATTCGAAGGGATGTCGAGGTTCTCGTTTGCTTGAGATTGTTTCGGATTGGTTCCTAATTCATTCAATATCTTTTCGAATTCGTTCTGTTTTCGTGACAAGGCATGTGTTCGTCCAAGAAGGTATATTTCGATCAACCTATTTGAATACAAATCCTATATTGTTTATAATTTATGGTATTTCTAGTCCGTTGGTATGTTAAAGAAACTAAGCCTCAATGTTCACCTCACACGCTTAATATCGAGTCCTAAAAATAAGAGACGGAAATAGATTTTTCCTTTTCGAGTTTGAGTATGGACAAGAAATCTGAGTTTTATTCGACATTGGCCATGCTAAATTATGGGGATTAAACAAAATCATATTACGCAAAATAAATAGTTTAATTAGTCGTATTAAGCAAAGTAAAGTCGATCTTCAA
Source organism: Erigeron breviscapus (assembly GCA_034093135.1). NCBI lineage: Eukaryota > Viridiplantae > Streptophyta > Magnoliopsida > Asterales > Asteraceae > Erigeron > Erigeron breviscapus. The sequence continues at coordinate 122,972,141 of CM067170.1, read as the reverse complement.
AATGGTTTTAATGGCGTACGAGTAGGTCTAAACGAGGAAGAAGAGTTTAGTGTCATGCCATGATAAAGTGTTTTTCTAACTCAATGTGGTGGTACTAAACAAAGGCTGCATATTTGGAGTTTGACTTATTTTCCAATTTAACTAATATTATGTTTAAACTATATTAATATTATGTTTGAAGGCTTTCTTACTAAATTATGTTATTTCACAAATATATATGTCTTTACGTGTTTAAGGAGCTAACAGTGTAACACCCCAAGCCGAGGCTAGAAAAATTACGGAAATCATATAGCGCAAAGTGGAATTTCAATAGGACAAGAACTAAATGCAAATAAAGATTCAGTGAATCCATTACAATGCGAAGCAAGTACCAAAATACATAAGGAGCAAATAACCATCAAAGTTACAAAAGAACATCCAGAAGATGGCAAATCGATCCTAAGTATAATGCAAAAGAGAAGGTCGATGAATCCTTGATTCATAAAGTCCAATGTCCGGGTCTAACAGCAAGCAATGCAACTAAACTCCACGTCTGGGGATAACCTGATTACCTGAAAAGTGTACTAAGCATAGTCAACACAAGGTTGGTGAGTTCGCAGTAATGGTCCAAAAGGAACCATCAACAATATCAACAATATACAAATAGAGGCAAAACAAGACTTACAGTGAGCCTCTAAGTATCACAATAATGTCCAACAACAAGATTACACAACGAATAAGCGTATAATAAATGAGCACAAAAGATGAAAATATCAATGAATGTGCTAAATGCATAAAATGCCAACATGTATGCCCAATGTGTGAACTCAAGTCACATATGCAACGATACCCGCCTGTCATAGCAATGACACAGGCTGCATCTCAAAAACATCGAGATATATATGTCTATATACTCGGGATCATGAACTCAACATCCATCAGATAAGTGTATACATCTATACACTTGAATGTATGCAATCCTCAACCGAGGGATTATCAACAATGTATGCATGCTTACAATCAATCGAAAATGCATCAATCATAACTCAACAATCACAATACGATGAGCATGAACCAACAATCAATATTCGACAAACATGAGCCAACTACCAATATCAACACCAATTCTATACGTACATACACTTAAGAGGATTCTACTTTCTTCGAGTCCCAGATGCTTATATATAGGGTCACCCGCAGCCTTCCCACCGCATCTAAAACCCATTCAAGGCATAACCGACTTCCATGTATGTACGTCTATCCTAATATTAATGAAATACTTAACCAAAACATAAACCAAGTCAACCAAACGAAATGAACCGTCACATCAATCCAACAATCAAAACAATCAATCAATTAATCAACAAATGCAAGTAAACACGTCAAACCTACACTTTTCAGCCCGAATCTCAAACGAGTAGGGAGCTACGAAACTCACCTTGTCCGGCAAAGAAGCTAGTATAATGCTACAAGCGAGTATTGGGATCCACACGTCCACAACCTATAAATATACATCATAATACCATAATGTCAACTCTACAACCTTAAACAAGTTGGTTTAGCATATTTAAGTCAAGTCACAAACCCCTAAACACTTCTACAACTTTATCGTGTAAGAACAAGACGCATTTGACTCGACATGTAAGTCCCTTAAATTCGATGGTTAACCAGGAAAGTGTAAAATACAACAAGTCTAATAATCACTAGAATGGACTAGTATTACTTGTAAATAAATGCAAGAATATATAAACAAAGTAATACAAGACTTAAAGCAATAAACAAGTAAAGTGGAACATTATGTATTTTTCAATTGTGTATTTTATTTATGATGTTAAATAAAAATACAAGGTTGTGCGGAATCAAGATAATACAAATAAGTATGTATCCTAACAACCTATGAATTACAAATGATCTATATTTGTCAAATAACTCTTTTGGATCGAGATACTTAAAGTTGTGAAGTATCCCTGTTTAAGATCGAGAGTATTTAGACAAATTCACTTTCATGCAAAGTGTATGCTTAAAAAGTATTTATGTCAAGGAAATGACTTTGTATTTATAGGCAACAAAATTCACCAGTGAACTTTGTGCCGTACAAATATGGTTGCATACATTTAATGATCTGACAAGAACATTAAATGTATTGGATAAGGAATAAGGATAAAGTCACATCAAATGACTTTGTGTCCTTTTATCCAACCACCTTTACACACACAAACTTTGGTAAATAACAAGTGGATTGTTCTTTGGAAAGTGTGTAAAGGGAAAAGTCAATCCTCGATATCAGTGTTCAGACTTGTAGGGTCTAGAACACTGACAATCCTCCAGTGTACAGATCTGGTAAGACTTTCCAGTGGACTCCGCCATTTGTCAGTCTTCTTTCTTCAGACTTCAGTCTTTGACTTCAGTCAGAATGTCTTCAGTAGAGTTGATCTGGACTGGGGTGAAGTCCAGTGAGCTCATCTGGAGAATACTCCAGATTTCCTATACAAGTATTTGCTCACTGGTCTTCCATTATTTCTGGACAAATCTTCAGAGGGACTCCAGATTCCAAGTCTGGAATAGGTCCAGTAGAACACGTTTCTGGACAGATCTTCAGTAAGGCTCCAGTAGTCGAGTCTGGAGCGAGTCCAGTAAATCTGGACTAAATCTGGACCTAACAAATTCCCCCTATTTGTTTAGAAATAATGCAAGTGTTTTCAAGCTAGAATCTATACATTTTGTATGCTTGAAAAACACAAGTTTTGATTTGTCTAAAAAATCTAAGTTACTGGAAAACACTTTATAGATCATGAGTGTTTTCAGTTTCATCTTTTTAAGTTCTAACTTAGACTAAATCTGATCATTTACTTATATGAATCAAAAATTGCAACTATTATTACATACATCAACTGATAAATAGTATACAATTTTCATAAAACAATAATTTACAATAAGTAAATAATAAGAGTGAGGCCCTTCTTTTTGATGTCTGTCCTGGAGCATCTTCAGAAGCCTTTCTCTTTGGTGATGGAGAAGATGGTATTGAATCTGGTGATCTTATGCCCATTGCAACTTCCATCTGTTGCTTTCTTCTCCATACCTTTTCCACCCTTTTCAGAAATGCCTTAACATCAGTCGACACATTTGTCTTCCCCCTGAACGTTAAAGCGATTTCTTTCAGTTCACTCCATCCAAATGCTTGGACTGAAGTACTTTTCCTCTCATCAGTAAAGTTACCCTCCCTGGTCAACTTTACTTCAAACTTAGACATGCCTTCATGATCTTCAGCCAATTTGATTTCAGCACCAGTGATCCTTCTGGCATCAGCCCTGAAATTCAACATCTCATTGTATTTTTCTTTCAGCTTGGCTTGCTGGATCAATGATTCAGTTTCCTTGGACACTCTCCTTTGCTCTACAGCAGATTGGAGTTCTTGACGATTTATTTTTCGAGAAGTGTCCAGGGGAATGAAATTGCTTACATCAGCATCTTTGATTGCTTTGATCTGTCTGGCAGTCAATTTTGGTAAACCAGTAAGTCTCTTCCTGTACTCTATCTCCAGAGCACCAGCATTCTTTCTTATCTTTTTCGGGAGACTTACCAGTTCATCCTTTCTTTGTCTGATGAGTTCTGGTATACTCACGCCATAAATTATCGAATCATAGACTTGTTCTTCTTCAGCGTAGAAAGAGCGTACATGAACATCATCCAGTAAACTTAAACATTGATGAACTCTGGGGTCATCCTTCATCTTTTTAAGTTCTAACTTAGACTAAATCTGATCATTTACTTATATGAATCAAAAATTGCAACTATTATTACATACATCAACTGATAAATAGTATACAATTTTCATAAAACAATAATTTACAATAAGTAAATAATAAGAGTGAGGCCCTTCTTTTTGATGTCTGTCCTGGAGCATCTTCAGAAGCCTTTCTCTTTGGTGATGGAGAAGATGGTATTGAATCTGGTGATCTTATGCCCATTGCAACTTCCATCTGTTGCTTTCTTCTCCATACCTTTTCCACCCTTTTCAGAAATGCCTTAACATCAGTCGACACATTTGTCTTCCCCCTGAACGTTAAAGCGATTTCTTTCAGTTCACTCCATCCAAATGCTTGGACTGAAGTACTTTTCCTCTCATCAGTAAAGTTACCCTCCCTGGTCAACTTTACTTCAAACTTAGACATGCCTTCATGATCTTCAGCCAATTTGATTTCAGCACCAGTGATCCTTCTGGCATCAGCCCTGAAATTCAACATCTCATTGTATTTTTCTTTCAGCTTGGCTTGCTGGATCAATGATTCAGTTTCCTTGGACACTCTCCTTTGCTCTACAGCAGATTGGAGTTCTTGACGATTTATTTTTCGAGAAGTGTCCAGGGGAATGAAATTGCTTACATCAGCATCTTTGATTGCTTTGATCTGTCTGGCAGTCAATTTTGGTAAACCAGTAAGTCTCTTCCTGTACTCTATCTCCAGAGCACCAGCATTCTTTCTTATCTTTTTCGGGAGACTTACCAGTTCATCCTTTCTTTGTCTGATGAGTTCTGGTATACTCACGCCATAAATTATCGAATCATAGACTTGTTCTTCTTCAGCGTAGAAAGAGCGTACATGAACATCATCCAGTAAACTTAAACATTGATGAACTCTGGGGTCATTTCATCTTTTTAAGTTCTAACTTAGACTAAATCTGATCATTTACTTATATGAATCAAAAATTGCAACTATTATTACATACATCAACTGATAAATAGTATACAATTTTCATAAAACAATAATTTACAATAAGTAAATAATAAGAGTGAGGCCCTTCTTTTTGATGTCTGTCCTGGAGCATCTTCAGAAGCCTTTCTCTTTGGTGATGGAGAAGATGGTATTGAATCTGGTGATCTTATGCCCATTGCAACTTCCATCTGTTGCTTTCTTCTCCATACCTTTCCACCCTTTTCAGAAATGCCTTAACATCAGTCGACACATTTGTCTTCCCCCTGAACGTTAAAGCGATTTCTTTCAGTTCACTCCATCCAAATGCTTGGACTGAAGTACTTTTCCTCTCATCAGTAAAGTTACCCTCCCTGGTCAACTTTACTTCAAACTTAGACATGCCTTCATGATCTTCAGCCAATTTGATTTCAGCACCAGTGATCCTTCTGGCATCAGCCCTGAAATTCAACATCTCATTGTATTTTTCTTTCAGCTTGGCTTGCTGGATCAATGATTCAGTTTCCTTGGACACTCTCCTTTGCTCTACAGCAGATTGGAGTTCTTGACGATTTATTTTTCGAGAAGTGTCCAGGGGAATGAAATTGCTTACATCAGCATCTTTGATTGCTTTGATCTGTCTGGCAGTCAATTTTGGTAAACCAGTAAGTCTCTTCCTGTACTCTATCTCCAGAGCACCAGCATTCTTTCTTATCTTTTTCGGGAGACTTACCAGTTCATCCTTTCTTTGTCTGATGAGTTCTGGTATACTCACGCCATAAATTATCGAATCATAGACTTGTTCTTCTTCAGCGTAGAAAGAGCGTACATGAACATCATCCAGTAAACTTAAACATTGATGAACTCTGGGGTCATCCTTCATCTTTTTATATACTTCAATATTAATGCCTAACCTGCCAGCATTGTAAGAATCCAGAGTACCCATAGTTGCCATCTCCCTTTGATGGGCCAGCAGTTCATCTTTTTGATTTCTTTTGAAAATCTCTATCATGATGCATTCTTGTTCTAGTTTCTTGGATGTTTCATCATCAGCATCTTCAGTTTGCTCTTCTTCTTCACCAGATACCACTTTTTCTTTTCCTTTAACAGCCTTCAGTGTAGTTGGAATATCTGGGAAGGTCTCAAACTGGGCTCACTGGCTTCAGTACCAGTAGCTCCTTCAGTTAGCCCGGCTTCAGTGCCATATGCTCTTTGTCTTTCAGTTAGCCCGGCTTCAGTGCCATATGCTCTTTGTGACATGTGCTTCAGTGTTTGGTCACCAGACGACTTTTCCCCCTTGGAACGATCTCCAGTTCTTGACTTGAGATCATTCCATAACTGTTCAAGCATAAGTCTGTCCAGTGGACCAAAAGTTATACCTTCTACTGGAGTTGTTTCAGACACAACTTTCTTAAGTGTCTGCACTTCCTTTTGAACATTTGCAACAGCTTTAGGCAAGTGTTTTGGCAATGTTAGGTCGGAAATCGACCAAGTATAATTTGTTCAGAAATAGCTTGAAGTTCAGTGAAAACGTTTGTACACATTCTGAGCCGTCTCAGAATTACTTCACTGAAGCTTCACTTCAGTTCAGATCAAGATAAATCTGAAGCATTCATTCTGAAGTCAAAGACTGAAGTATGAAGAAGAGAATCATCTCAGAAGCGAGCAAAGAGTGATTCTACCAGATCGAAGACTGAAGCATCTCAGTATAAAGTATTTACAACACTTTACACTGATTACGAGGAAGACTTTTTACTTTACATACCTTTACCCAGTTAATAGATTTATCTATTAATAAAAGGTACAAGGTAAAAGTATAGGTTTGGAACGCAGTACTATAAGTCACATCAACTGACTTATATACTCTTCCTAGTACAAGCATGTAAGGAATTAAGTTTAATTCCTTAAATGCTCACAACCACTTTTATACGATCTTGTCCATGTCATCATGAACTTGGTCTATAAATATGAAGTCTTCTCACAACTTGCAAAGTGCTTGAAACTTTAGCATTGCAACTTGTGAGATATACTCTAAGTAAACTTACGAGTATTTCCAAGTTATTTAGATCACTTGTTTTTCAGGATTGTTTAGATACTTACACTTGGGTGTTTATCTTTGTTCCTCAACAATCCTTGTATTTGTTTATATATCAATAAATCAAATACATTAGAAAGGAAACAACGTGTCTCAATGCTACATACTTGATTATACTTATATATATCTTTATATAGTTTCTGCCATTTAGTTCGTGCATTTTATCTTAAGTCAATTGTTTCTTGTTATCCATATCTGGATCGTAAACTGAACTTGTCCATCAAGATCAGTTGTACTTGCCAGTCGGGTTTAGTTAATCATCTCTATTTGGGACTAACAATTGGTATCAGAGCAGCAAGGTTGAATTATATCAATTCTTTAACCTTTGATCTGCATAGATGGCTGACTTTCAACAAGAACGTCCTGACCCTAATAACACTACACCACCTACACCCCCTATCATCAACAACAATATACCATCGCATAATGTACACGTACACTTTCCAAATAATCCTGTTCCCAAGTTTGATGGGAACAGTGAAAACTTTCAAACATGGAAAGCATGCATGCTAAAGTATATTGCTGGTGTTGAAAGACACTTACCCGATATCTTAAAAGAAGGACCCTTTGTCCCCATGAATGCTTCTACTGTTGTCAGAAATACCGATGGGACTCCTAGGCAGTCACCTAAGGAGAAGGATCATTGGTCTGAGGAAGATCATAGACTTGTAGACCTTGACACTAAGTTACAAAATATGATTTATATGCAGTTCCTGAAACCCTTATGCCCACTCTTGTTTTACTTGAAAATTCCAAATTAATGTGGGGGGAACTAATGACACAGTTTGAAGGCACAAATGAGACAATTGTCACAAGAAAAGTTGCTTTAAACAAAAGATATGAGTCTTTCTTTGCTGTCCCTGGGGAAACTTTAACTCAGACTTACATCAGATTTACAAATCTGGTAAATCAACTGAAAGCCCTGGGTGTTACCAAAGATAAAGAAATTTTGTTGGAAAAATTTTGTGACATTTTACATTCTAAATGGGAAAATTTAATCTTGGTCTTGAGACAAGGCAAAACTTTGCACAGTCACACTCTTGCTTCCCTTTATGGAGCCTTCAGATATACTGAAGAGAACAAAGCTGAGAGAGCTTTGGCTGAGCAGGATGCCAAGAATCATGTTTCTACCAGTTCTGGTATGGTTCAGTATTCTGAACCACATAGTACTGCTCTACTATCTTCTGAGAGTGACATTTCTGACTCGATGAAGAAGATGGTTTCTGAAATGTTAAAAACTGGTGTCTCTGGTAATGTTACTCATGATTGTAATGAGGATGACAATGATGATCTGGTTGCCATGCTGGCTAAAACGTTCAATCGTTTTAAGGCCAAATCAAATCGATCTGGCAAACCTTTTGCTTCCAGCGCTTCTATTGACAAGTCTAATCTTGAATGCTTTAAATGTGGCAAGAAAGGACATTTCATGAAGGAATGCAGATCTAGTCAACCATCATCATCACAATCTGCTCCTAACCATTCTATTTTTCAGAAATCTGACGACAGCTATAAGGACAAATACAAGAGGTTAAAGGCACATATGGCTCTTCTGGCACAAGACAACTCAAGCAACAGTTGTATGATTGCCAAAACTGAAAAATGGGAAGAATCTGATGAATCATCCGATGATGAAGAAGAAGTTAGGGACATGTGTTTCATGGCACAAGAAGATCAAGGTCATTTGGTCAAATCCGATGTTGAATCTGGTCGCTGGGTAGATATTGTAATGAAAAAGGTCAGTAATTTTGGCTTTGAAAATAATGAGGAACACAAACTGGACCTTTTGGTTCTTTTAGAGGCTGACATCTCATTTGTTGAGACAGTGCGTTCAGAAAGCCTAAAAATGTTTGAAAATAATGCTTCTGAACTAAACGCCAGTCATGCCAGACTGAAAGAACTGAAAGATGTTCATTTGGCTCTAAAAAGTTATCAGTCTATGGTTGCAACTTTAGAATTAGAAAAGGAAGAATTAAAATCCATCCTTGAAAAAGAATAAGCAATTATTAAATCTTGGATGAAAGCACCAGATGCTGCAATTAAAAATACTTTTGCATCACAAAGAGCAGCATATGAGTCTGGTGATCTTCATTTGGCATCCATAATCACTGATTTAGATGCACTTCCAAAGGAAATGAAGCCTGAAATTGTTTTTCCTAAAGTTGGCAAGCAGAAAACTGTAACTAATAAAGCCCAGGAACAATCTGAGGGTAAATCTGAAACAGCTCAGACAACTGTTTCAGAAAGGAAGGCTAAATACAAAAAGCCATCCCCTCAGACTTCATCTAAGGTTCCTAAAGACCTAAAGAAGAAGAAAAACATCTCCCCCACTGAGCCATCTACCTCAGATTCAGGTAAGGCTCAGGTGTCTAATGAAGAATCAATTTTGTTAAGGTTAGAAAGTCAATTTCAACTATTGGCTAGACAAGTGCAGAGTTGTAATGCACGTTTAAAAAATGTTGAAACTCCTCTTCTTCAACCTAAACAAAATACAAAACCTTTTTCTAAGCAAATCAAGCAGAAATCTAAAAAGAAAAAGGTTGAAAACCCCATCAAACCAACTATTTTTCTGTCATCTGAAATAATGACTGAAATCCCCTCTGATCCTTCTGTTCCTTATGAACCAAAGAAATCTGAGACTGCTAAGGGAGAGTCTAGTGAACCCATCCAGAGATGGGTTCCCAAAAGGAACTAATCTTTGTTTGTGTGCAGGGAGACCGAAAGAAGAATATATGGTTTCTGGACAGTGCTGCTGGCCGAACCATGACTGGTTATCAGACCCTGCTAGAGGAATATAGGGTGCAAGAGGGGCCCTCAATAGTTTTTGGAAATGATGGTAATAGAAAAACTGAGGGATATGGTGTGGTGAATAATGGTCAAGTCAAATTCACACGTGTTGCATATGTGAACGGTTTGAAATATAACCTGATCAGTGTCAGTCAACTGTGTGATGATGCTTCAAGGTTTTATTTGATATTTCACAAGGCACCATATTCAACAGAGATGGAAAGGTGGTACTGATTGCACCAAGGAAGGGAAACATTTATGTCATTGATATGAATCCTTCTACCTCTGAACAATGTTTCTACTCAAAGGCAGATGAAGACACAAACTGGCTGTGGCACAAGAGATTATCCCATCTGAACTTCAAAAATATTAATAAGTTGTCTAGAAAACAACTTGTTGATGGGATACCCTCTATGTCTTTCAATAAAGACAAGCCATGTCCAGGTTGTGAAATGGGTAAGCAGAAAAGAGCTTCATTCAAGATAAAACAAAGCTTTAGTATAACTGAACCTCTTCACATGCTTCACATAGACCTTTTTGGACCAGTGAATGTTCAGACCAGAGCAGGAAAGAAGTACACCCTTGTTATCATTGATGAATATTCAAGATACTGCTGGGTGATTTTCCTCAGGTCCAAAAGTGAAGCTGCTGCTGAAATCATTGCTCTCATCAAACAAATTGAGCTCAAGCACAAGCGAAAAGTTTGTCAGCTCAGAAGTGACAATGGCACTGAATTCAGAAATGCTACTCTGGAGTCCTTCTGCACTGAAACTGGCATATCTCAGAACTTCTCCTCAGCTCACACACCAGAGCAGAATGGTGTTGTAGAAAGAAAGAATCGTACGCTGATTGAAGCTGCTAGAAGTATGTTGAATGAATCTGGTCTTCCCAAGAATTTCTGGGCTGAAGCTGTTGCAACTGCATGCTACACTCAGAACAGATCTGTTTATGTCAAAAGACACAAGAAGACCTCCTATGAAGTACTCAGAAATAGAAAGCCTAATATTGGATACTTCCATGTATTTGGGTGTCCAGTATACATTCTGAATGATTCAAATCAGCTTGGAAAATTTGATGCAAAAGCTGATGAAGGATACTTCCTAGGATATTCATCAAATCGCAAAGCCTTTAGAGTCTTTAACAAGAGACTTGAAAAGGTTGATAAGTCAATTCATGTTACCTTTGATGAATCCAATTCTGCAATCTTTAAAAATTCCATTCCTGTACCACCCTCAGAAAGTCCAATAAGTTTTGGTGATTCTGATCCTATTGCTGAAACTAATCAGTCACCTGAACCTGCTTCTGAACATCTCCATTCAGAACCAGTAGTAAACAAGCCTAGCAACATTCCATTTTATCCTCCAGTCAGTTTCAAACTACCTTCATGAACTGACTATTGGATCAGATGTACATGCTGCTTCTCCTATGATATCAGGCTCCACTGAGCAACCTCAATCTGAAGAATTTCATGATGCAAGTCATGATCTGTAGGAAGAAGAAGAAGCTGAAAGATGTATTTTCTGAAGCTCCTCCTGAAGTTACTCAGAGAAGTTCTTGCACTGATATCATTGTTCATCCTGGTCAATATTCTAAATGGACAAAAGCACATCCAATCAAGCAAATTATTGGAGAGTCCAGTAGAGGGGTTCAGACCAGAAGAGCCACAAGCGATCAATGCTTAAACGTCAGCTTCTTATCTCTAATTGAACCCAAGAAGATTGACGAGGCTATGCAAGACCCAAGCTGGGTTGAAGCCATGCAAGATGAGCTCAACCAGTTTAAAAGAAACGATGTATGGGAACTCGTTCCTTGTCCCAGTAACCTAAAGAAGGAACCAATTGGGACAAGATGGGTCTTCAGAAATAAGATGGATGAAGATGGTCATATCATCAGAAACAAAGCAAGACTTGTTGCAAAAGGATATGCACAAGAAGAGGGAATAGATTTTGATGAAACTTTGCACCAGTTGCTAGACTTGAAGCTATCAGAATATTCTTAGCTTTTGCAGCTCATCATCAATTTAAAGTCTATCAAATGGATGTCAAAAGTGCATTCCTGAATGGAGAACTAGAAGAAGTCGTCTATGTGTATCAACCACCAGGATTCATCAATGAAGAAAAACCACATTGGGTGTACAGACTGAACAAAGCCTTATATGGTCTGAGACAAGCACCCAGAGCCTGGTATGATACTCTTACTAAACATCTTCTTAAAAATGGTTTTAAACGTGGTGCAATTGATAACACTTTGTTCATTTTACATGATAAAAGTGATATCCTTTTAGTACAAATTTATGTTGATGATATTGTGTTTGGTTCTACAAATGAGAAGATGTGTGAAAAATTTTCTAAAATCATGTCTTCTGAGTATGAAATGAGTATGATGGGTGAACTGACATATTTTCTGGGACTTCAAGTAAAACAAACTGAAGATGGTATTTCATAAACCAGGAAAAATATGTCAGAGATTTACTAAAGAAATATCAATTTGATTCAGTCTCATCAAAAGATACTCCTATTTCTGCTCCATTAACTCTGGATTCCGATCCACATGGAAAACCAGTGGACCATACAAAATATCGTGGTATGGTTGGTTCACTGATGTATTTAACTGCAAGTAGACCAGACATAATGTTTGCAACATGCCTTTGTGCTAGATTTCAGTCTGATCCAGAGAAGCACATGCAAATGCTGTTAAAAGGATCTTCAGATACCTTAAGGGTGTCTCCAGATTGGGTCTTTGGTATCCCAAAGGCTCCAGTCTAGATCTAATGGGTTATTCAGATTCTGATCATGCAGGTTGTAAGATAGACAGGAAAAGTACCACAGGTGGGTGTCATTTCCTTGGTGGCAAATTAGTAAGCTGGACCAGTAAGAAGCAAACTGCAGTATCACTATCCACTGCAGAAGCTGAGTACATTTCTGCAGCAAGTTGTTGTGATCAGATTCTATGGATGAAAAACCAGCTGACTGATTATGGTGTTACTTACACAAAGACTCCAATCTTTTGTGATAACACTAGTGCCATTGCCATATCTCACAATCCTGTGATGCACTCGAAAACCAAGCACATCGATCTCAGGTATCATTTCATTCGTGATCATATTTTGAAAGGAGATATTGAATTGCACTTTATTCCCACTGATAAGCAACTCGCTGATGTTTTTACAAAACCTTTAGATGTCAAAACCTTTAAACATCTGGTCAGTGAGTTGGGTATGTTAAATCCTTAGACTGGTAATCTTGTTATGAACGCCTCAGTGACACTGATCTGGTTCACCAGTCTGAGCGATCCATGTAATTCTTGCTCGCCTAGCTATCGAACGCCTTTGTGATACTATCTTGGCACTTATTAATTCATGGATCATCACTTCAGGGGGAATGTTAAATATTTTTCAAACTTTAAATAAACCTTCATTTTTGAGGGGGAACCTTTTTGCTCAGAAAAATGTATTTAACTGAAGCACTTCAGAAAATCAAAAAAATAAATAAAAATATTTCAGTTGAACTTTATTAACTGAGATGGTTCAGATCTCTTTGGAACTGATCATGCTCAGAATTTATTTTGTCATCACTGAAAGACAACAATCTTTTCAAGATATTTTTGATACTTGGTCAATTGTGTGTACACGTGGCCTACTGCATACTATATGTTTTCAACTTACGTTGGTCATGCTTATGTGTCACACAAGTTGCGCCGTAAAAGGGAAAGAAATGAGTACTTTTTCTGAAAAAGTGTTGCAGGGTGGGGTCACTCAAACGTCTCTGCATTGAATGCGGACTTGACCCCAGAAATTGTTTTTAATTGGAAAATCACTTTATATTCCATCTTAAATTCAAATTCCTTTTCATTCTTTCATTTACTTCGTTTTTCATTTACTTTCCAATCATCAATCTCTCTCATATTCACTCTCAAATTCTTTAACTCTTCATATTCCTTTCACTTTCAACTTTCGATTCTTAAAAATGTCTAAATCATCATCTTCTTCACAACCCAAATCGCTCATCAATTTTAAATATACTCCATCGGATGATGTGAAAACATCTGCCACATGGCCAAAGAATTTCACTCCTTCTCAAATTCGATTTAACATGAGCAATTTCTTGGCTCAATTAAATGTGAAATCCAAAACTCTAATGGGAAGAATTAATAATTTTTGGGAGCAATCCCCTTTCCATTATGCTCTGACCGCTAATCCTCAGGCATTGTATCATCGATACTTGCTTGAATTCTGGTATACTGCTGTGGTGAGCAAAGATGAACAATCCATCTCCTTCACTCTCAATGAGGGCACCAAGCAGTGTGTTATCACTCTTGAGGGGTTCAGAAATTCCCTTCATCTGAACTACCTCGAACCTTCCTAGGTATTTGCTAAACGACTCAAAGGAGTCAATTTCAGGGAGGTTCTAGTCGCCATCGGTCATGGCGATATGGAGGATGCTGATGGTAATCTGAAGACCTCCGGACACATCTTTATGTCTGGATTTGGCAATTGCTGGAGGTTCTTCTGGACCCAGATTGTGGAAAGTCTTGGTGGCAACCATGGAGGGTTGGACCAACTTTCATTACCCCAAGTTGAGATGGGGTATTATATTTGGAATGGGATACAGGCAGACTTTGCTGAGATTCTTTTTTCTCAGCTGGTTACAAAATTAAAAGGAAAGAGAAGTCTGCATATCGCCTTTCCAAGATTTCTGAGCTTATGTTTCATGGATATTCTTGGTGAAGAATATAATCAAGCTGGACCTGAAGCTTCAGTACCAGAATACAGCAGAGATTTCTTAAAGGCATCCACTGCTGAAAATGAGCCTGAACTATCCACTGCTATGCTTCAGGTATTTAATAAAACTGTTTCAGCCACACTAGCTGGTTCAGAAAGGTCACTAAGTGGGTCACAAAAGAATGTGGGACCCGTTAGTCGACCTAAAGATAAGTTTCTGAACATCATTCGTGTTCCAGTCTCTGAATCTACTGTCCCTGGCAATGACACTACGGTTGAGCCGATCATTAAATCTGGTAAAGATGCACCTGCTTCTGCAGATGTTGAACCAGAAACTGGTGCGGGTACTAGTGACCCAAACCAGAGCATATCTGACCAGATTGTAAAAGTGAATGCTTTCTGGGATGACGATGAGCTACCTCAGGAGAATCTCGATTCTCTTGCTGATTTTGAGTTTGACGAGGGATTATTGGAGGCGAATCAATCTGATTCTGAGCCAGCCACCATCCTCGCAAACGCCCCTCCTCCTCCACCAGAATTCCAAATTCAACCAGAACAACAAGAACAAGATCTTAATCCTTATGTTCCACCACCTCCATCTCATCAACATCCAATTTTTCCACCGGGCACTACTCCTGCCTATGTCACCGATCCAACTTTTAATCCATCACTTCAATTTCTTCACCCCCAAATTCATAAAATCTCACCCCCTATCAATTATGATGCCCCAATAGAGACGGACTTGGACTCTGAAACAGAATCTGAGAGTCCAACTGATTTACAACTGAATAATGTTCTGAAAGGGCTTGGTAATCTACCATTTGTTGCTCCTGCTTCTGCACAACCTCCACCACCTTTAAATGTAGAAGCACAGTTAGAAAAGACTCAAACTGAAGTCCAAAGCCTTATTCTAGGGTGGAGGATTTAACCAAGTCTCTAACTGCCAATACTAGTTCTGTGGCTGAAATGAAAGGAGCTCAGATGTTTCTTGGAACTGAATTAACCAAGGTTGCTGGAAACGAAGGACTAGTAGTTGAGAAGCTGAATGAGCTGGTGATGACTTGCAACAAGGTGAGCTCTGCAATCAGAGAAGCCTTCAAGCTAACAAAAAGAGATGTGCAAGCTTCGGTGGTTGCAAACTTGACATCTTGTGTTCAGTTGTTGAAGCAAGATTTTATGGCTGTTGGAAGAGAGGTACATGAGTTGGTTCAGAAGCCAAGTATAAATGAGAAAGAACTTGGGGCTTCTATAAGTGTTGGTATTTTGGATAATCTGAAGTCTGAGCTAACTCAGAATCTTGTTACTCAGATTTCAGAATCCGTTTCTGAGAAGGTTGGTAAGAAGGTTAGAGTAATGATTGCTGAACTAACCAAAGACACATATGACAAAGTGGACAAGGCTGTGAATGAAGTTAAAGATTCAGTGTCCAAACTTGAAGGTTCAGTTCAGAATCAGTCCAAACAGTTAGATGAAATTCTAACTCTCCTGAAGAAGGAAAGTGTTGTTGCTCCTCCACCCCCTGCTTCATTTACTGAAGAAGATAGAAAGCAGTTGAACGAAATAATGATTAAAGAGTCGCTGAACCTGAACTCCAATTTCAGATTAAGGTCTCAGTTTGCTCAGCTTTCTAAGGGTATTTCTGAATGCTTACAACAGCAGAGTTGGGAACCACTGAAAGGCATGCAAATGGCCATTGAAGAATTTGCTAAGTTGCCTTCAGAGGTCCCCAAAGGGGGAAAAGGTGTGCCTATTGGTCTGCTTGCAAGTACACAAGAAATCATTGAAGCAACCAAGAAGCAAAACTGAGGTGCCATCTGGTAGTGCCTCAGTTCAGGGGGAACAAGTTCAGAGATCTGAAACTGAACCTGCCAAGAAAGATAAGGGCAAGGCCCAAGCAGTGGAAGAACCAAGGAAAAGTGCTAAGGGTTCTGGGATTATTGTTGGTGAGAATGTGGATGAACATGGTTATCCCTTGCACGATCTTGATGCTGATAGTAAGAAATTGGAAGCTTTGCAAAAGCAGGTCTCCAATCAATTCATTATGTGGAGGGAAAACAAAGAAAGAGAAAGGGAACAACATCTGAAGATGGGAACCCTTGATCATATAGATGCTGCAGCTCTTGGTTTGTCACTGGAAAGATACTTAAAAATCAAAAATGATCCAAGAGTGCAAAAGGCTGTTGTTGATATGCTCGAGTATGAATGTGGGATGAATTACTCACCTCTGGAACAAAAGCTAGAGAGTCTAACCTTCAAATTGTCTATTGAAGACTTAAAGAGAAATAGAGAAAAGGAAATGGAAATTAAAAGGAAGGAAATTCTGGCCGAAGTTCTGAAGGTTGAAAAAGAGTTGTTCAGACCAACCACAAAGCCCAAGGTAACTGGAACAAGGTCTGCAAGAAAGAATTCTCGTGATGTTGTCTTTACTTCCCTTAAACCATCTGATGATGCTGCTGAACTTAAAAGAAAACATGAGAAGGATCAGTATGATCATTACATGAATCATCGATCGCATCAGGCCAAAATCATTGATATAGAAGTTACAAAGGCTGATGGATTGAAGTTGTTTGATTTGATTGTAAAAAGAGAAGGTAGGGCAGCTGAAGAATACAATCAAGTTTCAGTTCACGAGTTTGGGATTTCAGAGCATAGGGAGATGATCCAGATTCTGAGGGGGAAGCCGAAATCTGCCTTGATTGGTGCATGGTTATCAAGAATACAACAAAAGATGCAGGCCAAGGTAGAAATTGAAGGAAGATTGTTTGGAAAGAAGGATCATTCTCCACTGAAAAGGAAACCTACTGAAGCACCTTCTGGTTCAAGGCCTGCCAAGAAGTAGTTCCTCTTTCAGTTTATCATGTACTTGTAATATATTTACATTTGTAACAAACATTTCAGTTTGTATATATATGTTGCAAATTGTAACCAATAAGTAGATGGTAAGTTTAAGCAAGAAAAACCACAAGTAAAATTCTGAGACATCAATGATCTATAAGATGTACTTAGAAAATTTTTACAACTTAAACAAAACTTGCATTTCAGACTTACAAACATGTATAGATAGAAGTCTGAGATGCATGCACTATTTCAGAACAAATAGGGGGAATTTGTTAGGTCGGAAATCGACCAAGTATAATTTGTTCAGAAATAGCTTGAAGTTCAGTGAAAACGTTTGTACACATTCTGAGCCGTCTCAGAATTACTTCACTGAAGCTTCACTTCAGTTCAGATCAAGATAAATCTGAAGCATTCATTCTGAAGTCAAAGACTGAAGTATGAAGAAGAAAATCATCTCAGAAGCGAGCAAAGAGTGATTCTACCAGATCGAAGACTGAAGCATCTCAGTATAAAGTATTTACAACACTTTACACTGATTACGAGGAAGACTTTTTACTTTACATACCTTTACCCAGTTAATAGATTTATCTATTAATAAAAGGTACAAGGTAAAAGTATAGGTTTGGAACGTAGTACTATAAGTCAATCAACTGACTTATATACTCTTCCTAGTACAAGCATGTAAGGAATTAAGTTTAATTCCTTAAATGCTCACAACCACTTTTATACGATCTTGTCCATGTCATCATGAACTTGGTTTATAAATATGAAGTCTTCTCACAACTTGCAAAGTGCTTGAAACTTTAGCATTGCAACTTGTGAGATATACTCTAAGTAAACTTACGAGTATTTCCAAGTTATTTAGATCACTTGTTTTTCGGGATTGTTTAGATACTTACACTTGGGTGTTTATCTTTGTTCCGCAACAATCCTTGTATTTGTTTATATATCAATAAATCAAATACATTAGAAAGGAAACAACGTGTCTCAATGCTACATACTTGATTATACTTATATATATCTTTATATAGTTTCTGCCATTTAGTTCGTGCATTTTATCTTAAGTCAATTGTTTCTTGTTATCCATATCTGGATCGTAAACTGAACTTGTCCATCAAGATCAGTTGTACTTGCCAGTCGGGTTTAGTTAATCATCTCTATTTGGGACTAACAGGCAACTTCTCATCCAGTAACTTCTCTACTTGGGGTAACACCCCATCATGAATGCTACGAAGAACAGTCCCAGAAACTTCTTCACATAATTCTTTCAACATATTGTTTCTGAACTTCCCTGTACATTCATCACTTATAGTACTAACAACTGCACCCTGGTCTAGTGTGGGTCTACTCTCCAGAGAACTGACCCTGAAAACCAAATTCTGAACATCTTCTTTCAGACCTGCCAGTTCACCAGTGACTGTAGTCTGAACAGAACTAACCAGTCTAGTCTCTAATCCCTGGACTGCCATTTTGATCTTTTCAGTGTTGTTATTTGTGGCCAGTACCAGTTCATCAAGCTTCTCATAAACCAGCTTCTCATTCCCAGCAAGACATTCATCTCAGAAGCAAGGTTATTTGATAATAAAGATTTGAAGTCTGAAATAACCTTAGATGAAGTCTGGAGTGATCTCTCCAGGTCCGCCACCTTACTTAAAAGGCCTTGGACCTCGGCAGAAGATGAAGTGGAGAGACCACTGGGAGGTTCAAGAGTTGAAGGTAATCTGGTCATTAGAGGAACTTGTGCCCAGTCCTCTTCAGTTGCAGCTTCAGATGTTGCAACTGGTGACTCCGGCGCACGAGGTGGAAGTTGAGATTGTGAAGGTTGAGTGGTTGCTGGAGTGAAGTATTGAGTGTGTTCTGGAATTGAAGGTGGTGGTGGTGGTGGCATGTTTGATTGTGGTGGTGGCATTTCTGGTAGATTTTCTTCTTCTTGTACATCTTCACCCAGAAAATTCATGTTAACATCAAAACCTTCAGACATTGGGGAATCAACATCATCCCATTCTGGAGCCATCCCAACTGTCTGTTCACCAGTCTCTACATTCACTTGTTCACCAACCTCTATATTCAAGTCAATTGGAGCCTCTTGCTCACCAGAAACATGTTCATCAATCTGAACATCTTCTTCAACTTCCTCAACAACCTCTTGTTCAAAAATTGGTGATCCATCTAGATTCATAACATCACCAGGATGTCTTTCAGGATTCACCTGAAGTCCTGCTCTCATCAGACGCCTATTAGTTCTAGGTCGTCTGGAAGGTTCAACAACTTCTGTACCTTGACCTTCTGGAGCAACTTGTCTAATGGGCTGTACAGCCTCAATGATCTGTACATCATCACCAGATGGTCCTTCAACAGCTTGACCTCTATCTGGACCAATTTCAGCTTCTTCCCTTTGGAAGGAAAGCATGGACTGAGGAATATCTACCTCATTCAGTGGAGACCTGAGGTTGACCAGGTCCCTCATATACTCACTCACAGAAAAGTGAGTAGTATCCATATCATACTGGTCGCCAAGAGCATTTTTAAACATTAGGGAAAGGAAACGAATATAAGGAACGAACGGTTTTCTTCCTTTCACCCTAAGTCGCTCAACCAAGTCATCAAAAAGAATCTGAGCAAAGTCCACCCTAAGCCCAAACCACAAGCAGTAGGCAATCTGGAGGTGGGTTTGATTGATCTGGTCTAACCCTCCAGAACTGCCTCCCAGACACTCAACAATATGTGTGAAGAAATATCTCCATGAGTCTGACAGCTTGCTCATGTAGATAGTCCCTTTCCTGGATAGCTGGCCATGCTCATCCAAGATATCCGTGTGCCCCATCAATCTGCATACTTCCCTTGTATTGATACCAGTGGGAAGCTCAATAGGCAACTCATTCTGTTCGAAATAGTTTAACTGTAGAACAGACCTGAGTAGACTTGCAGTGAAACCAAGGGATCTGGTACCTCCCTTAAGAGTATAATTGATCGATGAAGTTTCATCGTCATATTGAGCAGAGTACCAGAATTCACATAGGTACTCGTGGTACATCCTTCCTGGATTAAGTGTTAACGCACCATATAATGGGCAAGAGAAAGAATGAGTTTAATCTCCCAATAATCGATTGGGCATCATGAACACTGGACAGAGAGAGTCTGGCCATCCAGTTATTCATATTGATTCTTATGGCACTTGCTTCAAGATTGATATGAGGTGCCCTGCAAACATTTTCAGAAGGGCATATTCAGCAGGCAAGGAGATTTTTGAGTGATTTTGACTGTCTAGGTGCCATTTTATACAGAATAAATGAAGATGAAATTGAATATATATATATAGGTTATGATGAAGATTTGATGAAAATAATGAATGAAAATGGAGTAAATAAGAGAGATAAATATGATTGGAAATTGAATGAAGAAGTAAATGAAGGAATTTGAGAGATTTGGGAGTAAATATGTTCGAAGTAAATGCAATTGAAATTGAAAGTAGGTATTTATAGGAGAGACAATGTGGAACTCAAACGGTTTATTTGAAATTATCAAATAAGTTTTTGATCGGGTTCTGAGATCCGCATTAATTACATCACATCATACATAAATGCATGACGGTTTACAGCCCACAAACAGTAACAAGTTGCACTTTTTGTTTTCCCAAAGTAAAAATACCATCATTACGTTGAAAAAATTTATATGCCACGTAGGATAAAAATATCTTCAAAAAGATTTGCTTACGTGGCACACACAATGGCCAAGTATTTAGAAAATATTATGACATATTTCAGTGCATCTGGAGGTTGACTGGACACTCCAGTATCACTGGTGGATTAGTCCAGTGAACATGTACTGATGGTACACTGGAGGGACACTCCAGTAAAGTACCAGTGAAAACCATTTTTGAAAGACTGTGGTAACCTCAAACTTGCACTTCAACTAATTCAGACAAAAGAGGGACACATTTACAAGGAGACATAAGTCACCTCAAACACGCACTTCAATCTGTTCAGTTACCAGTGAGAGGGACACATTTACAAAGCACCAGTAATATTTTCTGAAGAGTTTGTCCAGTGAGAAAATAAATTAATAAATTCCCTGAACTTAAAACATTTTTAAGAACAAAAATATCTTTCAAGTCTTCCCTGGAATGTTGTTCCAGAAATCTAATAATGCAAAGATAGTACACAAAGGCGTTCAATATCTGAGCAGTTCACCAGATTTAAGGTTAAATTCCCAACTCACCAACAAGATATTCAAAAGTTTTTACATCCAGTGGTTTAGTAAAAATGTCAGCGAGTTGTTTGTCAGTGGGAATAAAATGGAGTTCAATGTTGTTTTTCATAATATGATCACGAATGAAGTGATACCTGAGATCAATGTGCTTCGTTTTGGAGTGCATGACTGGATTGTTGAGATAGCAATGGCACTGGTATTATCACAAAAGATTGGGGTCTTTGAATACTTAATACCATAATCAAGCAACTGGTTCTTCATCCAGAGTATCTGAGCACAACAACTGGCTGCAGACACGTATTCAGCTTCAGCAGTGGACAATGAAACTGAAGTTTGCTTCTTACTGGTCCAGTTGACCAGTTTGCCACCTAGGAAATGACATCCACCAGTTGTGGATTTCCTATCTATCTTACAACCTGCATGATCTGAATCTGAATAACCCATTAGATCCATGCCTGAGCCTTTGGGGTACCAAAGACCTAGACTGGGGACACTTTAAGGTACTTCAGTATGCGCTTTAAGCAAGCATATGAGATTCCTTTGGATTAGACTGATATCTGGCACATAAACATGTTGAAAACATAATATCTGGTCTACTGGCAGCTAAATACATCAGTGAACCAACCATGCCTCTATAGACAGTGGTGTTCACTGGTTTTCCATCTGGATCGGAGTCCAGTGTCAGTGGTGCAGAAATTGGAGTTGGTTTAGATGGTGAAGAGTTCATATCAAATTTCTTTAAAAGATCTCTAACATATTTCTCCTGATTAATAAAAATGTCATCTTTGTTTTGTTTAATCTGGAGTCCAAGAAAATATGTTAGTTCACCCATCAAACTCATCTCATATTCAGTTGACATTATTTTCGAAAATTTCTTGCACATGTTTTCATCAGTAGACCCAAAAATAATATCATTAACATAAATTTGTACCATTAACAGATTACCTTTTTCATGAAGAATAAATAAGGTATTGTCAATTGCACCTCGTTTGAAACCATTTTTCAATAAATGTTTAGTCAGAGTGTCATACCAGGCACGTGGGGCTTGTCTGAGGCCATATAGCGCTTTGTCCAGACGATATACCCAATGTGGATGCTTTTCATCAACGAAACCTGGAGGTTGTCTGACATAAACTTCTTCTTCAAGCTTTCCATTCAAGAAAGCACTCTTTACATCCATCTGGTAGACCTGAACTGATGATAAGCAGCGAATGCTAAGAATATTCTGATCGCTTCAAGTCTAGCCACTGGAGCAAATGATTCATCAAAGTCGACATCTGACTGGCAGTAGCCTTGTGCTACCAGTCTGGCCTTGTTTCTGATTACGTGGCCATCTTCTTCTACTTTGTTTCTGAAGACCCATCTTGTTCCAATTGGTTCTTTCTTTCCAACGGGGAAAGGAACCAGATACCAGACCTTGTTCCTTTCAAACTGGTGAAGCTCTTCTTGCATAGCAGTCACCCAGCTTGGATCTTCCATAGCCTCGTCAATCTTCTTTGGTTCCATCAAAGATAGAAAACTAACGTATAAGCAATGATTACTGGAGGCTCTTCTGGTCTGAACTCCTCTACTGGAGTCACCTATGATCTGATCAATAGGATGAGCTTTTGTCCATCTGGAGTACTGACCAGGATTGTTACTGACAATAATATCAGTGCAAGAATTCAGTTGAGTCTCCTCTGGAGTTGCTTCTGGAGGAGGATCTTGCCAGACTACTTCAGTATCTTCATCTGAGTCATTTAAATCACGATTTGCATCATGAAATTCTTTATTTGAAGGCATTTCCTGAAGTACTGGTTCAGTTTGGAATTCTTCATAAGAAGACATTTCTGGTCTATTCTCAACTAACACTGATACTGGGGGAGTAGTACGAACATCTGATCCAATATTAATTTCAGAGGGTAGTTTGAAAATAATAGAAGGATAGAATGGAGTACTACTAGAGAGTTTCTTTTTCTGAACAGGTTCCAGATCAGGATGACTGGAAACTGTGTCTTTTGAATCTTCATTTTTGTCATTTATAGGATCAGATTCACAAAAGACAATTGGAGTTACTAGGGGAGTGTCAAGGGTTGGCTTCTTGTTGATTGCAGCATTTGATTCATCAAATGTGACATGAATTGACTCATGGACCTTCTCCAGTCTCTTGTTGTAGACTCCGAAGGCCTTGCGAATGGCTGAATAGCCTAAGAAATACCCTTCATCAGCTTTGGCATCAAATTTGCCTAACTGACTGGAGTCATTCAGGATGTAAACTGGACATCCAAAAACATGAAAATAACCAATGTTTGGTTTTCTATTTCTTAAGACTTCATAGGCTGTCTTTTTGTGTCTTTTGATGTACACTGATCGATTCTGGGTGTGGCAAGCAGTTGCAATTGCTTCCGCCCAGAAACTGGTAGACAGTCCAGATTCAGCAAGCATACTCCTAGCAGCTTCTATCAGCGTTCGATTCTTCCTTTCCACCACTCCATTTTATTCTGGAGAGCGGGCTGATGAGAAATTCTGGGAGATGCCAGTGTCAGTACAGAATGACTCCAGAGTTGCATTCTGAAATTCTGTTCCATTGTCACTTCTTAACTGACACACTTTTTGACTGTACTTGAGCTCAATTTGCTTGATAAGACTGATGATTCAGCAGCAGCTTCACTTTTAGACCTCAGAAAGATCACCCAACAATATCTGGAGAATTCATCTACTATCACGAGGGTGTATCTTTTACCAGCACGAGTCTGAACGTTCACTGGACCAAAGAGGTCCATATGAAGCATATGAAGAGGTTCAGATATGCTGAAATTCTGTCTGGTCTTGAAACTGGTACGATTTTGCTTACCCATCTCACATCCTGGACATGGCCTTTCCTTTTTGAAGGAAACTGAAGGTATCCCATCTGCAAGTTGTTTTCTGGACAACTTATTAATATTCTTGAAATTTAAATGGGATAAACCTTTTGTGCCATAACCAGTTTGTGTCTTCATCAGCTTGAGTATAGAAACACTGCCCTGAAGGAGAGCTTTCCATATCCATCACATACACATTCCCTTTTCTGGGAGCAATCAACACTACCTTCCAGTCCTTGTTGAATACGATACCCTGAGCAATATTGAATAAGACTTTGATAGCCATCATCACACAGTTGGCTTACACTGATCAAGTTATATTTCAAACCATTCACAAATGCAACACGTCTGAACTTGACTTGCCCATTGTTCAGAACACCGTATCCCTCAGTCTTTCCACAACCATCATTTCCAAAAGTAATGGAGGGTCCATCAGAAATGGTGAACTCCTCCAGCAGGGTCTTACATCCAGTCATCGTCCTGCCAGCAGCACTGTCAAGATACCAGATATATTTCTTTCGATCGCCCTGCACATACACCAGATACTTATCAGTTAGATTTGGGAACCCATCGACTGATGGGTTCACTGGACCCTCCCTTATAGGTCCATGGGGCAATCTGGTTTAGTTTACTTTCTTCAACAGTGGTCTTAGTTGAAAAGACCACTGGGGTTGATAGTTTTGAAACCTTTTTCTTTTTCTCAACTGGAGAAATAGATTTAACTTTCTTAGCAAAAGGTTTTGTATTTTGTCTAGGGCCAGATGAAGTACCATCAATAAAGTTTAATCTTGCATTAAAACTTTGAGATTGACGAGTCAGAATTTGAATCTGGCTCTCTAACCTGGACAAAATATTTTCTTCAGATGATACCTTAGCCTTTCCAGTCTTAGGCTTAGGTAGGGGATTGGTCTGAGGCAAAGGTTTATTCCGATAGACCTCTTTAACTGGAGCAGTCATCTGGAATGCTCCAGTCTTAACCTCTGGTGATTGAACTGGGTGAATTTTGGTCTTGGGAGTTACAGGCTCATCATAAATAGTGGTGGGCCTGAACCCCTCTGGTAATCGATCGATTACTGGTATTAATGATGCTATATGAGTATTTCCATCTAAATATGCACATTTTGAGCAGGAAATTGTTTTACTACAGCATCATATGGCTTTTTGGTTTCTAGCCATGATTTTAATTACCAGTTTTTCTTTCTCTAAAATGATCTCAAGATCTTGTTTTTCTTGAATCAATTGTTCAGTTACCAGAACCTGGGCTTGAAATGCAGTTCAATGTCTTGAAGGTCTTTTAATTTTGATTTTAAAGCATTTATTTCAGAAGAATCTGTTTCTAGACCATTTACACAATCAGATCTAACAGTTTCTACAAAAATCAAATCAGAATTAAGAGCTTCAGCTATGTCCAATTTTAGTTCTTGGTCAGTTGCACAATCATAATCACTAACCTTCTTAATAACAATGTCTACCCATCATCCAGATGTGACATCTTCCTTCACCAGGTGCTCATCTTCTGCCAGAGCCATGTAACAGCAATCTCTTTCTTCTTCTTCATCAACAGATGATTCATCAGAAGGAACCCACTTCTCTTCAGTTGTTGCAATCATGCACTTATTATTGTTTTCATTTTGTTGTGCCATGAGAGCAATCTGGGCCTTAAGCTTTTTATATTTCAGTTTATAGCTATCACCAGGCTTATTATTTGAAGAGAATGGACCAGGCTTGGATACAAACTGGTTGGACCTGCACTCTTTCATGAAATGACCCTTTTTGCCACACTTAAAGCATGTCAAATTGGTCTTATCAGTTGAAGAACTGGATGCAAATTGTCCAGATGGCCTAGTTGCTCTTGCTTTGAAACGGTTAAACGTTTTAGCAATCATTGCAATAAGGTCATCATCATCAGTTTCATCACAACAGTCTGGAGAGATTTGACTGGACTCTCCAGAATCCATGAGTTCAGACACCATCTTCTTCATAGAAAATACATTCTCAGAAGATATCAGTGCTGTACTATGTGGTTCAATATGACTAACCACATTAGGACTACTGGAGGCATGGTTAAAAGCATCTTGTTCTGCCATCACTCTCTGGGCTTGATTTTCTTCAGTGTACCTGAAAGCTCCATATAAAGTTGAGAGAGTGTGTGTGTGCAGAGTTTTACCTTGTCGTAAGACTAGGATCATGTGAGACCATTTGGTGGGTAGAATGAATATCACAAAATTTCTCCAGAAGTATATCCTTGTCCTTCTCAACCCCAAGACCTCTCAACTGGTTTATGATACTCATAAATCTGGTGTAAGTACCAGTGAGAGACTCGTTAGGGTGAGCAAAAAATGACTCATACCTCTTGTTTAAGGAGACCTTTCTGGTGACAATGGTGTCATCTCCTCCTTCATGCTGGTTTAAAAGTTCATCCCACATGGTTTTAGCACTAGGAAAAAGAACTAGTGTGGGAATTAGGCTTTCTGGAACGGCCCCGAGGATCATGTTTTTGAGAAGGTGTCTAGATTCACCAATCTCCTCTCCTCTTCAGACCAATGTTCCTCCCTCTTTTCCCTTCCTCTTCTAGATCCAGAAGGATCAAGAAGGGGATTGAGAGGTGATGTAGGGACATAAGGACCTTCGTTTAAAATCTTCATCATGTTCCTCTCAATACCAGTGACATGCAAAACCATCTTAGCCTTCCACGTACCAAATTCATCACTGTTCCCACTGAATTTAGGAACAGGATTATTTGAGTAGTGCACATGCACGTGTGGAGAAGCAGGAGTAGGAGGAGGAGGGGGATTAGTGTTATTAACAATAGGTGGTTCATTTTGATCATTAATATTTGCATTAGGATCGGGACAAGACTAAAACCTTGTGTATTTTCTTGGTTAGCCATCAAGAAACAGATCTAGGCAATGTTTAGCCTTCTGCTCTGATACCAAATGTAAGTCCCTTAAGTTCGATGGTTAACCAAGAAAGTGTAAAATACAACAAGTCTAATAATCACTAGAATGGACTAGTATTACTTGTAATAAATGCAAGAATA
Organism: Erigeron breviscapus; assembly: GCA_034093135.1. Lineage (NCBI taxonomy): Eukaryota > Viridiplantae > Streptophyta > Magnoliopsida > Asterales > Asteraceae > Erigeron > Erigeron breviscapus. The sequence continues at coordinate 122,944,945 of CM067170.1, read as the reverse complement.
TATAAACAAAGTAATACAAGACTTAAAGCAATAAACAAGTAAAGTGGAACATTATGTATTTTTCAATTGTGTATTTTATTTATGATGTTAAATAAAATACATGGTTGTGCGGAATCAAGATAATACAAATAAGTATGTATCCTAACAACCTATGAATTACAAATGATCTATATTTGTCAAATAACTCTTTTGGATCGAGATACTTAAAGTTGTGAAGTATCCCTGTTTAAGATCGAGAGTATTTAGACAAATTCACTTTCATGCAAAGTGTATACTTAAAAAGTATTTATGTCAAGGAAATGACTTTGTATTTATAGGCAACAAAATTCACCAGTGAATTGTGCCGTACAAATATGGTTGCATACATTTAATGATCCGACAAGAACATTAAATGTATTGGATAAGAAATAAGGATAAAGTCACATCAAATGACTTTGTGTCCTTTTATCCAACCACCTTTACACACACAAACTTTGGTAAAGAACAAGTGGATTGTTCTTTGAAAAGTGTGTAAAGGGAAAAGGCAATCCTCGATATCAGTGTTCAGACTTGTAGGGTCTAGAACACTGACAATCCTCCAGTGTACAGATCTGGTAAGACTTTCCAGTGGACTCCGCCATTTATCAGTCTTCTTTCTTCAGACTTCAGTCTTTGACTTCAGTCAGAATGTCTTCAGTAGAGTTGATCTGGACTGGGGTGAGGTCCAGTGAGCTCATCTGGAGAATACTCCAGATTTCCTATACAAGTATTTGCTCACTGGTCTTCCATTATTTCTGGACAAATCTTCAGAGGGACTCCAGATTCCAAGTCTGGAGTAGGTCCAGTAGAACACATTTCTAGACAGATCTTCAGTAAGGCTCCAGTAGTCGAGTCTGGAGCGAGTCCAGTAAATCTGGACTAAATCTGGACCTAACACGACATTTTTAGAAATGGAAGAAGATTCATACAAAATGAGTATTATTACTAGAAACTAGACTCTCTTACGATTCCAACGATAGTTCATACGACTTATTTGGACTTACGGATCAAAAGTTATTAACGTTTGAAAACTGACGCGCGCGAAATTCCCAGAATATATCCACTGCGCCGCAGTGAGGCAAAGCCATGCCACTGCGCCGCAGTGGGCCAACTTTCTGCACCTGCACCAGCAGTTCTAAGTGCAGGAAAACGAGCCAAAAACCCCAAATTCGACCCAAACCATACCAAAACGATTTGTAGGAGTTTGAAACTCAATTTGAAGCTTAACTAAGCACCAATAAACATAAATACACATAACCCAATCCACAAATTCGACTAGAACATCACAATTACTTCCAAATCAATCTAACCTTAATCAAACCCTAATTTGACCCAAAACTAGATTTAAGCCGAATTAGGACTTGTAAGCGTACGAGACGACTAGAAATGCATAAACAAACATGAGTAGATACAAATGAGATGAATTTGACTTACCAAAGCTTCTCCTTGAGTTTAAACCCGAACTTAGGTCAAAATGGGTAAAAACCTTTCTCTTGAAATCCAAACTTGTAATATGGTGAAGATGAGAGGAAAATGATAATGATTCTTGTATTTGAGCAATTCCACAACACCAATTATATCAAGAGTTCAAGAGAGAAAGAGAGAAATTGTTCCTTGCTTTTGTTAGAGAGAAAAGAGAAGGGAAAGAGATTTGTGTGGTAAAATGAAAGGATAAGGGAGATGGGTCACTAGTAGGCTCATGGGTCATGGGCAACCCATGGGTCGACCCGTTTCTCTTCTCAAGCCAAATTACAAATCGTTTATACATTTAAGCACCGATCAAAACATATTATCGACTCGAATATAACACATTGACATTTAATTCATAAAACGACTCAAATACTTCATTAACTTATATTGTTAGTCATATTACACGTAAAGTCAACGGGTCAAAATTCACGGATGTTACATTATTCCCCCGTTGAAAGAATTTCGTCCCGAAATTCAACAAAACACTAATTACTAAATAAATGCGGATACTTAGACTTCATATGGTCCTCTCTCTCCCAAGTGAACTCGGCTCCACGTCTAGCATTCCATCTAACCTTAACAATTGTGTAGCGTTTATTCTTGAGTTTCTTGTCTTGACGGTCCAAGATCTCTACCGGCTCTTCAACAAAATTTCGCCCCATTCAAAGTTTCTCTCCTTTTGAGTCAAGAGAGTGAGTGGTTGTGCAATACGGGAGAAATTTTCAATAAATCTTCTATAGTAACCCGCCAATCCAAGGAATTGACGGATCTCGGATGGCGTCTCGGGTCTTCTCCAATTCTTGACCGCTTCAATCTTGCTTGGGTCCACGTGAATACCATCCTTGCTCACTACGTGACCAAGAAAGTGGACCTCTTCTAACCAAAACTCACACTTGGAGAATTTAGCATACAATTTCTCCTTCCTTAGTAGTTCGAGCACCTCGCGCAAGTGCTCAACATGCTCTTCCTTTGTCTTTGAGTATACAAGTATGTCATCAATGAACACAATGACAGACTTGTCTAAGTATGGTTGGCACACCCGGTTCATCAAGTCCATGAACACCGCCGGTGCATTAGTCAACCCGAAGGGATGTAACAACCCTACTTTTTAAATATTATATATGAGCTAGTTATGTTGCCTATGATCTCGCAAGCCATAGTTATACTTAAAGCTAGTAGATAATGCCCTAAAATTTGCAATCTAAAGCTATTGTTCAATTCTAAATGTGAGTTACAAAGTACCATTGAACAAGATTTTATTGATGATCAATCAAATTATCTAAATAATAACGTAAGTCTCACAAGTTGAGATAGCCATCAAAAATCCTTACGAAGGTCCAACAATTTGATTATTTAGCTAATTTAAGTAAATTTGGTCACGAAAATAAAATTTCTAATTCAAAACATGTTATAAGTTCTTATGCGCATAAAAGCGTTTAAATCATAATAAGTATATATATATATGTACATATATGCTTAAAATAAATACAAGTTCATAATCAAAGGCTCATGTAACAAATTAGAAACACAAAAATGTATACATACAAGCATATATACATGACATATATACATATGCACATATTAGAACAAACATCAACTTATAACTACAAACTAACACATTTAACCTTACAAAATATATATACACTTACACCTAACATATATACACAATATATACAACATTTTATAAAAAAAAAAGATACAAAAACCCTTCCCATGCCCTTATGAGGCCGCCCCCCCCCCTTCACACCTCACATGCCCATTTCAAAATACATACACTCTTCCTAAGTCTTGGAACTCACCACTCTTCTCACACTCTTCACTCTTTTCACACACATAATCTCTTTTCTCTCAAAAACTCTCCCTCCCTCTTTCTTTTCTTCTTCAATTCGGCCCAAGCAAAACAAAGCAAGAACAAGGCTAAATCTCATCTAAACTTATACTAATAATAAGGGTTTTAAGTTAGATTAACAAAGGGTCAATCCAAGCAAGGTTCAAGGGTTGTTTTAGGCTTAGATTAAGGGTTGTTTGAGGGTTTGAAGGCCATGAAAATTCTGCATCTTTTTCATCTCCAAAACCAAGTTCAAGAGGGTATAATCTTCATCCTTTTTACTAGATCTAATCTTGTTTTTGTTTATATTCAAAGGTTTTATCAAAAACTCATACTTTCTTCTTGTTTTATTTGTAATATACACTTAATGAGGGCAAAGTTGATAGGATCTTTCTTACCATGCTCATGCATGTCGAATCTAAGAAGAAAGATCCAAGGATTCAACAAGTTTAAGACCCAAAAGTGTGGTTATGGATTAGTAGCTTTTAAAGTGACTTTCTTGTTGATAGATCTATAAGTTTTTGTATATTTTTGAAGAGTATATTCTGAGATTTTTCATTCAAAAGAGGTTTTTATATTGTTGAATGTTAGATCTATAAAAGTTGATAGCAAAAAGTGTTGATTTGAATGCATATATGCTAGATTTAAGAAAGTTGGATCTTTTGTTGGATTATGAGATGGATATGGACTTGTTATAAGTGAAAAATATGTTAATATTAGTGTTAATATTCTGGAAAAATTGATAAAATATCAAGGATATAAAGCTTGAATCAAAACATGTTAAAATAAGCTAGAAATCACAAACCGAAAACACGCAAAAATGCATTTTGAGCACACACATGCACCATAAGCTTATGACCAAGAAAATATGATAAACCTACTGGAAAAATGTTGAAATAAAAGCACAAACTCAGATCTATTGGTTCATGACAACAATAAGCTCAAAAATCACCTTTTCGGGTCAAATAATCACTAACCGAAAGCACTAAATTGCACATATCACACCACCACCACTCTCACGATTTTGGACACCAAAATATGATGAACTTTCTGGAAATAATGAAACAAGAATGAAAATCCATTTTAAAGCACTTTAATTGCTTAAGAAATGAGGCTAAAATCACTATTTCGGTAAACGATTTTTAATCATAAAACCCTCAAAATGAGCAAGACACAAGAGAGGTTGAAGTGATATGATTTTGTATGGATAAAAGTTGCCTAAAAGGCCTGAGATTTTGACCAAAATGTTTAGTGATGATTTCTAAGAATTTCCATGAATTATTGAATTTAAATGGTAATTAAAAGACATAAAAATCAATAAATAAATTATGTAAATCAAGAATGAAGTTAAATCATCTTAACCATTGATAAAAATAACTAAAACCTACTGGAGAAAAATAGTTAAAAGGCAAGAGACATGTGTTACATAAATTAAAGATAAATAATTAAGTAAAAATAATTAATTAGATATTATTATTAAAATAAATGGAAAATACACAAATAAAAGTATAAATCATGAAATTATAAATTTAGGAGTATATATATCAGAAGATAATTCAAATGAAATTATCCATAATTTACAAAGGCAATTATGACACTTAAAAGTATTTTTAAGGAATTATTTAATTAATAAATCAATAAAATGAATAAATAATTAATTAAATAATATTAAATTAAAATATATAATTACAAATCAGAAAATATACATAAAATATTAATATTATAAGACCACTAATGTCAAATATTATTACTAAGCAAAGTGTGCAATGGAAATCATATAAATCAAAGCCAAACTACCGAAATTCCAATAAACGTACAAAAACGTATAATGAGAAACGACTCTTACCACCAAATCTCTTATAACCAAATAATGAGAGCATCATAATGTACTTAAACTCCATAATCTAATAACAACCAAAGATGGGCAAGTCTACTAGTATACATCTCATGATCTAGCTCACTAGTTCATGTCACGCGAACTTACGTCGTGAATATATACGTTATGGTTTAGGCTTGCTTGAGGCGCAACAAATCTAAGCGAAGGAATCGCATTTGATCAGCCCCTTTCACTCTCTAATCAAGTGAGTCATAGCCCCCTTTCAAACTCTTTTATGTGTTTACTTTCGGGGTGAAAAACATGTTTAATTAAAATGACTTTCTCTTATGAAATGATTCTTTGAATTAATGATAATGATATGGGAATTATATTGTATGTTCAACGTGTTATATGTTATATGATGAGCTTGAGTACTGTCAAACGGTGGTCCCCTGTACACTACTATTAACTCATTTGAGGCCTGTAGTTAGAGGGTTGCGCAACTAGGACTTGTCCCTCATCCACTATTATAGGTAACGGTGGGATGTTTGGTCTGCCTTTGTGGTCACCTTCATCGCCAGTCTGGCCTCGCGGTGCTCTAACTACTATATATATTTATGGGCGTCTCCATGGCACGACCCTTGGTTATCTTTATGCACGTGATTGACAGCATGTGCTTATCATTATCTTATCATTTGGGACAATATATCTGATTATTGGGACATAACCGGTCTTAGTAGTGGCTCAAGAACAATCTCATCAAGTTATGTCATGGTAGTCTTACCATTGACCCAGAGGTATTGATATTATATTATGGATGACAATTATTGGTTGAGCATACGGTTTGGGTATGGACAGTATGATGGAATTCCTGGAAATTTTATGACATATTCTTTCTTGAATTGGATTAATATATGTGTGTTGTTAGCATAATCCTATGAACTCACTCAACTCTCGTAGTTGACACTTTTTCTTCATGCTTTTCAGGTCTAGGGCAGTAAGTTAGCTTTTTGGACCGCTTCATGGATGATGTGTTTAATTGTTGCATTTTGGACTAGTAATGCAAACATTTGATCTTTTGATTATGATTTTGGTTATGTAATGTTTATTAAACGTCCACTTGAACTTGTAACCTTTTGAATTTGGATGGCATTTGAAACTTTATGTTGATGTTTTATACTTAAATCTTTTGTACCATGTCGTTCTGTGGCATCTCGTGTTTCCGCTATAGTCGGGGTGTTACAAAGGGCATCACGGTGAATTCAAAATGACCATACCTTGTGCGAAAAGCCGTCTTGGGGATATCATCTTCATGTACTCGGAGTTGATGATAACCCGAGCGAAGATCGATTTTTGAGAAGTGCTTAGCACCTTGAAGTTGATCAAATAAGTCATCGATTCTAGGGAAGGGATACCGGTTCTTCACAGTGAGCTTGTTTAATTCCCGGTAATCAATACACATTCTGAAGGACCCGTCTTTCTTTTGACGAAGAGAACAGGAGCACCCCAAGGAGATTGACTAGGGCGAATGAAACCCTTCTCTTGGAGTTTCTTGAGTTGAGTTTGTAGCTCTTGCATTTCGGTTAAGGCTAGTCTATACGGAGCTTTTGCTACGGGCGCGGCTTCGGGGATAAGATTAATACGAAAGTCAAGTTCACGAGTCGGAGGTAATCCCGGTAAGTCATCCGGAAAAACATCGGGAAATTCACAAACAATAGGAACGGTCTTCAATTCTACCTTTGTGATGGTAGCACTAAAGACTTTAGAATTTGAGGGATCAGAGATTTCGCCTTGAACCCTAAGGATTCTACCGTTAGTCAAAGGTATCTTAACAACCCTCTCACCACAATCAATAGTCGCGTTTACTGCCGTCAACCAATCCATACCCACAATGACATCAAAACTCCCAATATCAAAAGGCATAAGGTCTATGAAGAATTCAACATCGTCTAGGGTCAAGACACAATCACGTACTATTTGACTAAGTTTAGTTAGTGACCCGTTTACCATTTCAATGTCAAGCACATAGTTTAGAGCACAAGGATGCACATCAATCAAAGGAACAAAGTTAGAGGACACGAGGCTATAATCGGCTCCGGAATCAAACAAAACTGTTGCATAGTGACCATTAAGGAGAAAGGTACCTGCCACTACGTTGGGATCGTTGCGGGCTTCATTTGCATTAGCCGCAAAGGCTCGGCCGCGTGGTTGCACTTGATGGCCTTGTTGTCCCCGGTTTTGGTTAGGTCCGACCATTTGAAGTTGGTTTGGGTGAACGGCTACTTGAACTTGTTGTCCCATCCATCGAGGACAATTATTACGATAGTGGTCACGACTACCACATTCAAAGCACTCGCCTCTTCGTTGATTACCTTGGGGAGGAACGGCCCGAACAGGAGCCACATTCATTGGGCCCGCTCTTGGAGCCCTACAATCTCTGGAGAGGTGCCCCACTTGGTTACAATTAAAGCATGCTCTGCATTGGACATTGGCGGGGTGATGTTGGTTGCATCTCCCACAGAAAGGATGGGGTCCAGTATAAGCTTTCCTGGCCGGTTCCACTGCCGCCATCACCCTACCCCTATTAGCATTTTTGGGGTCAAACCTTCCCATTTTCTTTACCCCACTTGACTCTCCCACTTCTTTCCTCTTGTTTGTTGAGGATTTGCTCAAGACACCGCTCCTCAACAAGTCTTCAGTCACACTCCCGGCTCGGTTAACAACATCGGCCAAAGAAGTAGGCATGTTAGAATTCACATAAGATCGGACTTGAGGATTCAAGCCCAATACAAACTTCTGGATGGCCTGAGACTCGAAACCCACCAAGTGAGGAATGAGGGTAGACAACTCTTGAAATCGTCTAACATAGCTCTTGTAATCGGCTCCGTCCATGTTGAGATTAGCAAACTCAATGGTCAAGTTTTGTAGTTCATAGGGAGGACAAACTTTGCCTTCACTTTGTTCTTGAAATCGATCCATTCCAAGTTATAAGTCCGCCCCAGAGTTATCTCTTGATTCCACTAACTCAAGGTGTCATGTCTAAACATGCCGGATGCATAAGAAATCCGGTCGTCGTATGTGCAATGACTTCTTTCAATCACTGCCTCAATCTCTTCAAACCACCTTATGCACTCAGTGGGACCGCCTCTTCCATTAAACTCCGGTGCTCCACAGCTTTTGAAGTCCTTAAATATACACCCCTGTCGGTATCCCCCATATTGATTATACATGGGCATGCGGTTATCAACTCTCACTGGTTCCTCTTCTTCATTTTCCACGGCCTGAGGTTGAGCATTTTCATTATTCACATTTTCTGGGGCTTCATTGTTTTGAGCCGCATTGTTCTGCCCAAGACTTGCCGTGACTTGAGCAATAATGGTCGGCATGATATTGGTGATCGTTTGAGCGATCACCTCAGCCATGTTTGGCTCAGGAGCTTCACCACGACCCTTCCTTGGCCTCTACCACGACCTCTACCACGGCCCCTACCTCTACCTCCTTGTACCTCCGGTTGAGCTTCCTGTTGAGGTTCTTCCGATTCAGCCCTATAGTTCATTCCGGCTCTCCTTGGTCTTACCATTTCTATAAAACAAGTGACACGTTGACCCGAGAGTTAGTCTCAAATGCTCACATATTAGTCACACAAGTAGTCAATGCTCTCATACCGATACCACATACTCATTTCATATCATTAAGCTAAGGCAAGAGTGCTGGAATCCTATGGGATTGTTACTTAGCATATCATCATGTCAAATTCATTACAATTGTCTATCATTAACTCATGTAATCATGCTCATTACATCATGCAATCAAACAACTAACACGAATGATTCAAAGTATAATCCGAATTCGATATGCTCTCTAGTTATTGACCGGGTATGTATACAAGGTGTACCAATGGCTAACCCTCCACCTAATCAACTTCCATTAAGCATATCGGTTCCTTATTATACTTTAAGCCACACGTGCGCAATCCACGATGTCATTAACTTGTTATAATGTTGGGTAACCATAAAAGAGTTGATCGGGTTCTTTTAGGGTTGCCACAATATTATACTAAGTTAATGGCATCACTTCATTTTGCCCTAAATCATCAAATTAGCTCCAACCAATAACAACAACAAACCATATTAACGACATTCATCACATTGAATTCAAGCTATCACACAAGTGGTCTTAACTACGAACTCACACGGGGATTCACATAATTCACATTGCATACGAATTTCCTAACCATGCATGCTATATGAAGAGTTTTAACTTAAGCCGTAGTCTAGGTCAAACCGCCTAATTCTCTACGACCACGCATGGGCCACCATTCTGTAACACCCCAAGCCGAGGCTCGAAATATTACGGAAATCATATAGCGCAAAGTGGAATTTCAATAGGACAAGAACTAAATGCAAATAAAGATTCAGTGAATCCATTACAATGCGAAGCAAGTACCAAAATACATAAGGAGCAAATAACCATCAAAGTTACAAAAGAACATCCAGAAGATGGCAAATCGATCCTAAGTATAATGCAAAAGAGAAGGTCGATGAATCCTTGATTCATAAAGTCCAATGTCCGGGTCTAACAGCAAGCAATGCAACTAAACTCCACGTCTAGGGATAACCTGATTACCTGAAAAGTGTACTAAGCATAGTCAACACAAGGTTGGTGAGTTCGCAGTAATGGTCCAAAAGGAACCATCAACAATATCAACAATATACAAATAGAGGCAAAACAAGACTTACAGTGAGCCTCTAAGTATCACAATAATGTCCAACAACAAGATTACACAACGAATAAGCGTGTAATAAATGAGCACAAAAGATGAAAATATCAATGAATGTGCTAAATGCATAAAATGCCAACATGTATGCCCAATGTGTGAACTCAAGTCACATATGCAACGATACCCGCCTGTCATAGCAATGACACAGGCTGCATCTCAAAAACATCGAGATATATATGTCTATATACTCGGGATCATGAACTCAACATCCATCAGATAAGTGTATACATCTATACACTTGAATGTATGCAATCCTCAACCGAGGGATTATCAACAATGTATGCATGCTTACAATCAATCGAAAATGCATCAATCATAACTCAACAATCACAATACGATGAGCATGAACCAACAATCAATATTCGACAAACATGAGCCAACTACCAATATCAACACCAATTCTATACGTACATATACTTAAGAGGATTCTACTTTCTTCGAGTCCCAGATGCTTATATATAGGGTCACCCGCAGCCTTCCCACCGCATCTAAAACCCATTGAAGGCATAACCGACTTCCATGTATGTACGTCTATCCTATTATTAATGAAATACTTAACCAAAACATAAACCAAGTCAACCAAATGAAATGAACCGTCACATCAATCCAACAATCAAAACAATCAATCAATCAATCAACAAATGCAAGTAAACACATCAAACCTACACTTTTCAGCCCGAATCTCAAACGAGTAGGGAGCTACGAAACTCACCTTGTCCGGCAAAGAAGCTAGTATAATGCTACAAGCGAGTATTGGGATCCACACGTCCACAACCTATAAATATACATCATAATACCATAATGTCAACTCTACAACCTTAAACAAGTTGGTTTAGCATATTTAAGTCAAGTCACAAACCCCTAAACACTTCTACAACTTTATCGTGTAAAAACAAGACGCATTTGACTCGACATTTTTAGAAATGGAAGAAGATTCATACAAAATGAGTGTTATTACTAGAAACTAGACTCTCTTACGATTCCAACGATAGTTCATACGACTTATTTGGACTTACGGATCAAAAGTTATTAACGTTTGAAAACTGACGCGCGCGAAATTCCCAGAATATATCCACTGCGCCGCAGTGAGGCAAAGCCATGCCACTGCGCCGCAGTGGGCCAATTTTCTGCACCTGCACCAGCAGTTCTAAGTGCAGGAAAACGAGCCAAAAACCCCCAAATTCGACCCAAACCATACCAAAACGATTTGTAGGAGTTTGAAACTCAATTTGAAGCTTAACTAAGCACCAATAAACATAAATACACATAACCCAATCCACAAATTCGACTAGAACATCACAATTACTTCCAAATCAATCAAACCCTAATTTGACCCAAAACTAGATTTAAGCCGAATTAGGACTTGTAAGCGTACGAGACGACTAGAAATGCATAAACAAACATGAGTAGATACAAATGAGATGAATTTGACTTACCAAAGCTTCTCCTTGAGTTTAAACCCGAACTTAGGTCAAAATGGGTAAAAACCTTTCACTTGAAATCCAAACTTGTAATATGGTGAAGATGAGAGGAAAATGATAATGATTCTTGTATTTGAGCAATTCCACAACACCAATTCTATACGTACATATACTTAAGAGGATTCTACTTTCTTTGAGTCCCAGATGCTTATATATAGGGTCACCCGCAGCCTTCCCACCGCATCTAAAACCCATTGAAGGCATAACCGACTTCCATGTATGTACGTCTATCCTATTATTAATGAAATACTTAACCAAAACATAAACCAAGTCAACCAAATGAAATGAACCGTCACATCAATCCAACAATCAAAATAATCAATCATAACTCAACAATCACAATACGATGAACATGAACCAACAATCAATATTCGACAAACATGAGCCAACTACCAATATCAACACCAATTCTATACGTACATATACTTAAGAGGATTCTACTTTCTTCGAGTCCCAGATGCTTATATATAGGGTCACCCGCAGCCTTCCCACCGCATCTAAAACCCATTGAAGGCATAACCGACTTCCATGTATGTACGTCTATCCTATTATTAATGAAATACTTAACCAAAACATAAACCAAGTCAACCAAACGAAATGAACCGTCACATCAATCCAACAATCAAAACAATCAATCAATTAATCAACAATGTATGCATGCTTACAATCAATCGAAAATGCATCAATCATAACTCAACAATCACAATACGATGAGCATGAACCAACAATCAATATTCGACAAACATGAGCCAACTACCAATATCAACACCAATTCTATACGTACATATACTTAAGAGGATTCTACTTTCTTCGAGTCCCAGATGCTTATATATAGGGTCACCCGCAGCCTTCCCACCGCATCTAAAACCCATTGAAGGCATAACCGACTTCCATGTATGTACGTCTATCCTATATTAATGAAATACTTAACCAAAACATAAACCAAGTCAAAAAAAAAAAAAAAAAAAAAGCAAAAAAAAAATATATATTCCCGTGAAATTCAAAAAAAAAAAAAAAAAAAAAAAAAAAAAAAAAAAAAAAAAAAAAAAAAAAAAAAAAAAAAAAAAAAAAAAAAAAAAAAAAAAAAAAAAAAAAAAAAAAAAAAAAAAAAAAAAAAAAAAAAAAAAAAAAAAAAAAAAAAAAAAAAAAAAAAAAAAAAAAAAAAAAAAAAAAAAAAAAAAAAAAAAAAAAAAAAAAAAAAAAAAAAAAAAAAAAAAAAAAAAAAAAAAAAAAAAAAAAAAAAAAAAAAAAAAAAAAAAAAAAAAAAAAAAAAAAAAAAAAAAAAAAAAAAAAAAAAAAAAAAAAAAAAAAAAAAAAAAAAAAAAAAAAAAAAAAAAAAAAAAAAAAAAAAAAAAAAAAAAAAAAAAAAAAAAAAAAAAAAAAAAAAAAAAAAAAAAAAAAAAAAAAAAAAAAAAAAAAAAAAAAAAAAAAAAAAAAAAAAAAAAAAAAAAAAAAAAAAAAAAAAAAAAAAAAAAAAAAAAAAAAAAAAAAAAAAAAAAAAAAAAAAAAAAAAAAAAAAAAAAAAAAAAAAAAAAAAAAAAAAAAAAAAAAAAAAAAAAAAAAAAAAAAAAAAAAAAAAAAAAAAAAAAAAAAAAAAAAAAAAAAAAAAAAAAAAAAAAAAAAAAAAAAAAAAAAAAAAAAAAAAAAAAAAAAAAAAAAAAAAAAAAAAAAAAAAAAAAAAAAAAAAAAAAAAAAAAAAAAAAAAAAAAAAAAAAAAAAAAAAAAAAAAAAAAAAAAAAAAAAAAAAAAAAAAAAAAAAAAAAAAAAAAAAAAAAAAAAAAAAAAAAAAAAAAAAAAAAAAAAAAAAAAAAAAAAAAAAAAAAAAAAAAAAAAAAAAAAAAAAAAAAAAAAAAAAAAAAAAAAAAAAAAAAAAAAAAAAAAAAAAAAAAAAAAAAAAAAAAAAAAAAAAAAAAAAAAAAAAAAAAAAAAAAAAAAAAAAAAAAAAAAAAAAAAAAAAAAAAAAAAAAAAAAAAAAAAAAAAAAAAAAAAAAAAAAAAAAAAAAAAAAAAAAAAAAAAAAAAAAAAAAAAAAAAAAAAAAAAAAAAAAAAAAAAAAAAAAAAAAAAAAAAAAAAAAAAAAAAAAAAAAAAAAAAAAAAAAAAAAAAAAAAAAAAAAAAAAAAAAAAAAAAAAAAAAAAAAAAAAAAAAAAAAAAAAAAAAAAAAAAAAAAAAAAAAAAAAAAAAAAAAAAAAAAAAAAAAAAAAAAAAAAAAAAAAAAAAAAAAAAAAAAAAAAAAAAAAAAAAAAAAAAAAAAAAAAAAAAAAAAAAAAAAAAAAAAAAAAAAAAAAAAAAAAAAAAAAAAAAAAAAAAAAAAAAAAAAAAAAAAAAAAAAAAAAAAAAAAAAAAAAAAAAAAAAAAAAAAAAAAAAAAAAAAAAAAAAAAAAAAAAAAAAAAAAAAAAAAAAAAAAAAAAAAAAAAAAAAAAAAAAAAAAAAAAAAAAAAAAAAAAAAAAAAAAAAAAAAAAAAAAAAAAAAAAAAAAAAAAAAAAAAAAAAAAAAAAAAAAAAAAAAAAAAAAAAAAAAAAAAAAAAAAAAAAAAAAAAAAAAAAAAAAAAAAAAAAAAAAAAAAAAAAAAAAAAAAAAAAAAAAAAAAAAAAAAAAAAAAAAAAAAAAAAAAAAAAAAAAAAAAAAAAAAAAAAAAAAAAAAAAAAAAAAAAAAAAAAAAAAAAAAAAAAAAAAAAAAAAAAAAAAAAAAAAAAAAAAAAAAAAAAAAAAAAAAAAAAAAAAAAAAAAAAAAAAAAAAAAAAAAAAAAAAAAAAAAAAAAAAAAAAAAAAAAAAAAAAAAAAAAAAAAAAAAAAAAAAAAAAAAAAAAAAAAAAAAAAAAAAAAAAAAAAAAAAAAAAAAAAAAAAAAAAAAAAAAAAAAAAAAAAAAAAAAAAAAAAAAAAAAAAAAAAAAAAAAAAAAAAAAAAAAAAAAAAAAAAAAACGTTATGTTATATTATATATGTACGGGTATTCTAGTTGTTATTAGGATCTTGTCGGTACAATCATTCCGGTAAAATCTTTCTTCTCAAAACTTCTTTTGATTTGTATGTAAAGTTTTATGGATATAGTATATTATTTGAAATATTATCTGCTTGCTAGACTTTGTATAATATTGTGATTTTCCCATTTTGATGTACTAACGATGTCGCCTTCATGATTGTGAAATGGGAAATCATAATATTTTATTATCTATAGTTGTGTCAAAACCATCTCTTGAAACCCGATTCGAAAGTTGTTCCGAAAAAGGTGGGTTTGGTGTGTTACAGTTGATGCGATGATTTGTACACTAATATGTCCCTTGAATATTCGTTGGCCGAAAGATAATACAGTCTTATGAATCATATTAATTGGCCCGAAAGATTAATACAGTCGCATATTATTATTCATATTCATTGGCCGTGAAATATCATACAGTCGCATATTATGATTCATATTCGTTGGCCGTGAAGGATAATATAGTCGCATATTATTATTCATATTCATTGGCCGTGAAATATCAATACAGTCGCATATTATGATTCATATTCATTGGCCGTGAAATATTAATACAGTCGCATATTATGATTCATATTCATTGGCCGTGAAATATTAATACAGTCGCATATTATGATTCATATTCGTTGGCCCGAAAGATAATATAGTCGCATATTATGATTCATATTCATTGGCCGTGAAATATTAATACAGTCGCATATTATGATTCATATTCATTGGCCGTGAAATATTAATACAGTCGCATATTATGATTCATATTCGTTGGCCTGAAGGATAATATAGTCGCATATTATTATTCATATTCATTGGCCGTGAAATATCAATACAGTCGCATATTATGATTCATATTCATTGGCCGTGAAATATTAATACAGTCGCATATTATGATTCATATTCGTTGGCCTGAAATATTAATATAGTCGCATATTATGATTCATATTCATTGGCCGTGAAATATTAATACAGTCGCATATTATGATTCATATTCATTGGCCGTGAAATATTAATACAGTCGCATATTATGATTCATATTCATTGGCCGTGAAATATTAATACAGTCGCATATTATGATTCATATTCGTTGGCCCGAAAGATAATATAGTCGCATATTATGATTCATATTCATTGGCCGTGAAATATTAATACAGTCGCATATTATGATTCATATTCATTGGCCGTGAAATATTAATACAGTCGCATATTATGATTCATATTCGTTGGCCTGAAGGATAATATAGTCGCATATTATTATTCATATTCATTGGCCGTGAAATATCAATACAGTCGCATATTATGATTTCATTCGGCCCTTTTGATAAGTTATTTTGTTTGACTCTTATGTGCATTATTTTATGAAGCTTGGTTTTATAGTATACTTTGATCAGTTGATGTATAAGGTATTTGTGAAACTATATGTATGTGTACTTTGATTTCAAATAAGTTTGTTAAGGTAATAAGTTTGTTTTATTTTTAAATATACGTCTTCGCATTACATATTATATTTCTGCTTTTGTCATATCCGTTCACTGGGCTTTTGCTCAGCCGTATTCCTTTTTCTTTCTTATACGGCAGGTGTTCAAGCGGGCTTTGGGAACGAGAGAAGAGAGTAGATGGAAGTGGACTTAGCACCCCTTGCCTTAGAGTTTTATTTCAAGCTTTAGAAGTATTTATTTTGATTTGTCAGGTTGACTTTGGTTTGACTTTGAATAAGATTAACGCCTTTTTGGCCTTTAAGTCCTTTGATATCATTTTGTATTGTTTAGAAAATTAGGGGCGTTAAATTAACAAAAAAAAATTTTTAGCTAGAAATATAATATTATTTTAATAAATTTCATAGCTTTTTAATGTGTATTCACTATTCAGTGATAAGGGGTAGGTGTGAATGTGTGATGTGTGTGCAACCATCATTAGTATCAAAAGTGAAGAAAGGGTCGAGTGAGTTAGATATGTGTAATGAGGACGTGACATCAAGTTAGGTGAAGACGACCTCTATAGTAATCATATCTAGGGCTATGTTCCGAATGTTGAACATCTTCTTAGGACATATAAAGGGGCTTATTATATTGTCATCTTTACTTTTCTAGAGACAACTTCTATTGAGGCGACCCAGGTCAATAGAGGTTATAGGGTTGTGCCTTTTGAGAGACGTCTTTAAGAAAATCAGGGTGACAGTTGAATATCAATTAACCAACTTTTATAGATCATGACATATGGTCAATTACAATATTTTTATGCATCGAGACTGTGTAGCTAGCCGAAACTTAACAAATAAGTGGATTTGTTTTGGGATGCCAAAAGAAATTCACGCATTTGTTGTTTGTCGTTAATCTGAAATGACAATAACAACACAACAAATATATCATTAGTGAATTTAAGTTTTCCCGACAAAAGTCTCATTTTCAGTTTGGTTTAATCAAACCAAGCCAACCCGTAGTGCACGTGAACCTAGACTATGAGCTTCCCCCATTATTCTTTGGTATCGTACTAATGCAAAATAAGTTACTTGACCAATGAACTCGACAAAGTTCTTTGGTCAAGTAGTTTGTGGTTTTAACATAGCCAAATTGAATGTATCAAACAAAGATTTTCTTAATTTCTTATTCAATATTCTTATTTGCTTTACATAAAGCTTAGTGCTAGATCTAAAATTTCAAGTAGCTGGTTAGTCAAGCATGGCACCAAATAGACAGTCACGTTTTGGAAAGCTTGCCTCTTTGGATTCATTATTCAAGACAAATTCTTGATTTGTCGAACTCAAGAACATGCTAAGATCTGATCATCACTTTGTCTGCACCCCCTATTGATACCATGATGCAGCTAAAGGACCACTTACATTATGTGTGGAGTTGAATGCGACAATGATAGTGGTCTTTACCATCATCAAATCTTTAATGATCTATCAGCTTTTGGCACCAACCTTACCATTGTCTTGATATGTACAGTATGCATTTATGTTATACATGTGATCATGTTTCCAATTGCCCATATCTTTCAGTTGTGTGCAATTATACATACATGATATATATGAAGTGTCCAAATGTTTTGGAAGTTGCACTGATTAACCGACAGGTCTTAAGGTTGTATGTTAAACAAGATTAGGTTACATACCGACTACCCCGGCCGTCTTGAGTAACGTCATACACCTTTTCGCCCGTAAAGTTACCTATCAAGTCTCTGTTGCATGAACAAGGGACCAAAGGTAATTTGGCTAAACTAGATGACCCGTGACATTATGGACCATGGTTTCTAGTTTATGAACTCTTGATCACGATTACAATGTCTACAATTAAACAGAGGGGCCTATTTTCCGCCATTCAAGTTGTGTGACAACGATTAATATGACAACGGTTAAGTGGTACATTTAAGGACACAGTTGCACTAATTATCACCGCCACCAAAGCATATTAGAATATAGTACTCAAGAAATAATAGAAATTTATGAAAAGAGGAGAAAAGTTATGCCTTAGCAGGTAGTTTCATGACTGATTATAAGTAGATGTAGTTACAAGCTAAGACTGCAGAACAAGTATGCAATATGCTCAATCAAAACATGTTTAATCATACATGAACTATCGAATATCTACGCTTAATTATTGAGGGCAAGCCCTAAAAATCAGCACTGGGTCCTTACACCTAATCACACAAAATCTTTGATATGATAAAAGAACTTGCTTACCATTAAATATTGGAAGTCATAGAGGTTTCAGAATTTCATCTATTGGGTTGGAATAAAAGCGATTAAAAAGCTGAAATTCTTGATACTGGTTATTGGATGGATTGCTGGTCTTGGCAGGTAAGGCATGAATGTGGGGATTAATGGATTGTTGCTCAGTTTGCCAGTAATTTGGTGATGAAAGTGGCAAACCTTGAGAAACAGATTGCATTCCGTGTGGAACCATGACCGGGTCAACCGTATGCAAGGGGTGGGCTTGGTCAAGCGCAATTAAATCTGGCTCATACAGACCCCATGAATTGTTTGACAGAAGAGAGAGAGCACGACGAATGTCGAGCACGTCTACATTGGGAGACAAGGATTCCTTGAAACCTGCATTGGAAATAAGACATCTCAAAATCAGGTTAACTAATATGAATGTGTTGATTTATGTACTTATCTCTATTGGGTCAAATGAGTAGAGAGCAAATCTTAAAAGAAATAGGTCAAAAGCTGCCTAACATGTAATTGTAATGCATACAACCTCTTAACAACTTTATTTAACATATTAGATTACTATTGTAATTGTAGTAATAATAATAAGAAATTTTGAGTGATTGTATTCTACATAGTATTTAAGATAAATTAAGAGGATTTGGGGAAAAAAAGTGTTGTGGACCACCTCTACAAAATTTCCAAATTTTGGACCAACCACATTTTGATATGTTACCTAACCCATCCAAACCACCCATTTTGCCACTTCTAGTTATTGGTATGAACCGTCAAATATCACTAAACTTAGTAATAGCCAAGAAACTAAAAAGAACACCACAAAAATAATAACTTATTATTCATTAAGCGGAAAGAAATAGATTAATCAGAAAAATCTGGAAGTCATATGTTGTGTATGAAATTATGAACTTGATGAAAGTGGCATAGCAAAATGACTTTTACTTGATAAGCAAAACAGCATAAGCAGATGTAAAATGTCCTCTCTGAGTAATGCATAAAACATTTTGCCACTTCTAGTTATTGGTACATGTAAAGGATACACGTAACACTTTTTGCCACCAAAATTAAGAGAAATGCATAAAACAATTTTGGCTGTCACAGTTTATGAATTTTCATGTTTTGGTCTGATTTCATTACTAATATTTTACGCATAATATGACAACTCTGCGGTAACACGGTAATCATACAGCGAACCTGTAAAATAAGCAAGAAAACATATTACATACCTTGATCAAGGACCTCAACTTTGGTTCCCTTGGAAGGCACTGGCTTATTGAAAGCAATAGTAGGCATGCTGACAGCATTTGGCAACTGCATACCGAGTGAATGAGATACACCAGCGAGGACTCCAGATTTGTCGGCTTTCATTTTAGCAACCGAGTTAGTGATGGTCAATGAGTTTTCACATGTAGAACTTATAACAGGCCTACTTTGAACCACAGGGACATTGTTTAAAGCAAAACTCAAGTGTTGTCTTTGACCTGCATATGTCAAGTACATTTGGGAATGACATACCAAATTCAAAAATACATGTCATACACTGTTGTTGAAAACCAAACCATATCATATGTTTATTTATGAAATCTAGAAATTTGCTTAAATAAACTTAATATAAATATATAAATATAGATATATATATGTATGTGTGTCTACACCAGAAACACCATAATAGTTTTCTCGAGTAATTAGAAGATATGACAACATATACATAATGAACAACTCCAAAAGAAATCATGTATAGTACCATAAACCGATGAAGATAGGTTTGTTGAATTAAACTGGAGGGTCTCCTGCTGTGGCTTCCGGCGTCGTGCATTGTGATCAGATAGCCGTCGACGACAGCTACGCTTCTTCTCGTCAAACTCTGACAAACTATGAAACCTATGCAGATCATTGAGAAGCAATTATATATCAGGTGAAAAACTCAAACAAAAATATACCAATATTTTCATATTATTTAAGGTAGATCCATGGAAAAGGATATTTGAAAATTCAGATTAAGCTCGATCACCTGCTACATTTCTGGCAAAACCGGCGTTCAAGACCGCTTACAACAACTCTAGGGAATTTGGCATGATTTTCACAAACTCTATGTTTCCGATGGTATTCCTTGGAAGATGGGAGATCAAGATCACACCCTTCCACTTGACAACGCGGAATAGGATTCATCAGGCAAGATGATGATGATCTTACTTCCTTTCCTGTCAGAGATGGTGTTTTAGAGTTACTCGTGGCAGCAAAAGTATTAAGAGTTATAAACGAAAAAACTAATTTTATTGATTGATTTTTGATAATTGTTTTACATAAGCTTTAAGCTCTATTTATACATAACTATAGAAAGGAACCCTAATTCTCAACCGACTCTTTTCTCTTGGACTTGGGCCCTTACTGGGCCGATTCTTGTTACGGCTTTCTAACACTCCCCCTCAAGTTGAATAGTGGGATCACCAAAATTCAACTTGTTTAGACATCTTTTGAATATGATAGTCCCTACGGCCTTGGTTAGGATATCTGCAAGTTGATCCTCTGATTTAACAAATGGTAACTTAATTATCCCGTCTTCAAGCTTCTCTTTGATAAAATGTCGGTCAACCTCCACATGCTTTGTTCTGTCATGTTGTACTGGATTTTCTGAGATCTGAATAGCTGCTTCATTATCGCTCATAATCCGGATGCTTTCTTTAGGAGCAAACCCTAATTCTGTCATCAGTTTCCTTAGCCATAATGCTTCTGCTAAACCTTTAGATATACCCCGGAATTCAGCTTCAGCACTTGACAAAGAGACAACTTTCTGCTTTTTACTCTTCCACGTGACGAGATTCCCTCCGATCATAGAGAAATATCCTGATGTTGATCTTCTGTTTCCTTTGTCTCCAGCCCAATCAGCATCTGTATATATCTGAATCTTAAGATGACCATTTGCTTTAAACAAGACCCCATGACCAGTGGTTCCTTTGAGGTATCTGATAATTCTTAGAACTGCATCCATGTGTTCTTCTTGAGGTTGGTGCATGAACTGACTCACTACTCCAACAGCATATGCTATATCTGGACGAGTATGAGCAAGGTAGATCAGCTTCCCCACCATTCGTTGATACCTGTTTTTATCAGCAAATTTACCATCTAATTTCATAAACAACTTCTGATTGATAACCATGGGTGTATCTGCTGGTTTACAATCAATCATCCCTGTTTCTGCCAAAAAATCAAGTATATACTTCTTTTGACAAATAAAAATTCCTTGTTGTGATCTCAACACTTCAATTCCGAGGAAGTACTTTAAATTTCCCAAATCCTTCATTTCAAACTCTGCACATAAATCTTCTTTTAACTTCTTGATTTCCTTCTCATCATTTCCGGTGATAATCATATCATCAACATAGATTATCAAACATGTTACCAAACTTCCTTTATGGTTAAGAAACAAAGTATGATCAGAATTACTTTGCTTATACCCATATTTTTTCATAGCTAGTGTGAATCTGCCAAACCATGCTCTAGGCGACTGTTTTAATCCATAAAGGGACTTCTTTAATTTGCAGACTTCTCCTTCCTTGAAATGGTGAGAAAAACCAGGTGGAGCTTCCATATACACCTCCTCTTTTAGTTCTCCATGTAAAAAAGCATTTTTTACATCAAACTGATGAAGTGGCCAACCTTCATTTGCTGCTACAGAGAATAAGACTCTCACTGTATCTAGTTTTGCAACTGGAGCGAAAGTTTCAGAGTAGTCAATTCCATACGTTTGAGTGTATCCTTTGGCAACTAATCGAGCTTTATATCTCTCAATCTCACCATTTGGTCTATATTTAATTGTATAGATCCACCTACATCCTACTGGCTCCTTTCCTTGTGGCAAAACACATTTATCCCATGTTTCATTTTTAACCAGTGCATCCATTTCTACATCCATAGCATCCTTCCACCTTGTAATTTTCAAAGCTTGCTCTACATTTGATGGAATTTTTTCTGAATACAACTTTGCTGTGAATGCCTTTGCTTCTTTAGATAGATTTCCTTTCACCATGTTGGCCACTGGATATTTAGAGCTCCTAGAAAATTTTTCTGGAGAATATCGTTTTGCAGGAATTCCTCTAGTTGACCTTGCTGGAAGCACATATTTTCCTGGAGTATTTAGTTCAACCTCTGCATTATTCTGTTCAACCTGTTCTTCACTTTCCTGCATACTTTCATTCATGGAATCTGGTACACTTTCATTTGAAACATCAAGAGAACTCAGTGGAGAATTACTTACCTCAGATATCAGGTTTGGGGCAGTATTTTCGGTGGCACTGGAATTCTGAGACTGAGAGGACTGTTCTTGAGTCTGAGAAGGCTGTTCTTGAGAGTCAACCACGGTATTTTCAGAATCAACTGTGGTATTTTTACTAACTTCGGGATTATAACTAAGCCAACTCAATGTGTCACATTGTTCCTCCCCCTGATCATTGTGTTGCGGGGAGTAATAATAGCTGGTTTCAAGAAAGTCACAATTCATTGTGGTAAACATGTGTTGAGTTTTCGGATTATAACATCTATACCCTTTTTGAGTGACTCCATACCCCACAAAGACACATTTCTCAGCACATGGATCAAGTTTATTTCGATATGATTTTGGAATATGAACAAAACACATTTTTCAGCACATGGATCAAGTTTATTTCGATATGATTTTGGAATATGAACAAACACTGTACATCCAAAAATTTTGGGTTGAAGAGTAAGAGGTTGTGGAGGAGTATGGTATTCAGTGAAGGTTTCTAATGGGGTTTTCATGCTCAGGATTTTTGTAGGAAGCCGATTAATTAGGTAAGTGGCAGTGGCTAGGGCTTCAGGCCAGAACAGTTTGGGAACACAAGACTCGATAATTAAAGCTCTAGTCATTTCCAATAAAAGTCTATTTTTCCGTTCAGCAACACCGTTTTGTTCAGGGGTATGAGGGCATGTGGTTTGATGGATTATACCTTTGGATTGAAAAAACAGGTTCATTTGTGAGTTTATATATTCCCCACCATTGTCGGACCTCACAATTTTAATAGATTCTTGAAATTGGTTTTGAACCATGGTATAAAATGTAGTGAACTTATCATAAACTTCGGCTTTATTTTTCAAAAAATAAATCCAAGTCATCCGGGTGCAATCATCAACAAATATCACATAATACCGGAAATTTTGACCTCCAATAACAGGAGCCGGGCCCCAAACATCTGAGTGAATTAGTGAAAAAGGTCTTTTGACTCTAGTATTACTAGGTTTAAAGGTTTGTCTATGGCTCTTAGCTAAAATGCAAGTTTCACAAGAAATTGGTTTATTGGAAGGAAAAAGATCAGGGAACAAGATGTGTAAATAACTACCAGAAGGATGTCCCAGTCGTCTATGCCATAACCATGCTTCTCTTTCACTTGTTCCATGAGCCAGCATCACTGTTCCACTTTGAGTTACTTCATCAACATAATACAGTCCTCCTCTCTCAGTGCCACGCCCAATGATCTGTCCTGTCCTGATATCCTGTAAGATACAAAAAGTTGGATGCATAAGTACTGAGCAATTGAGTTCTTTTGTCACATGACTTATTGACAAAAGTTTATGTGACAAAGATGGAACATAAAGACAATTTGATAACTTAATGTTTGGAGAAATTTCAATTGTTCCCCCGGTTTTCACATCCATTCTTCCTTTGTTTGCGGCTTTGACGTACGTTTTTCTGGGACTTGATATCTTAGAAAAATCAGAAACGTCATAAGTCATCGTGTCAGTGGCTCCGCAATCAAATATCCACGATCCACCTAAATTTCTGTGAGTACCTTGGGCCGTGTGAGTTATATGAGCTGATCCAGCACTTTGGGCCGAATGGGTATTAATTTGTTTTTTAATGTGATCCGATCCAATTGGCCCATTAATCTGATCCACTCTTTTTGACTTACAAAACAAGCAGACACATAAAAAACTTTGGGAAAATAAGGAAAGTGTGGAATTTTCACACACTCCTTTCTCTGTATCTGTCATCATCGAGAAACCCTTATTTCTACCATCTCGTCCGGCCGCCGCTACCCCTACAGATCCACCACCAAATTTTTGCCCATCGTGATTGTCGCTGGTATTTTCTTTGTTGATGGGGTTAGTATTGGCGGTAGGACTCTTCGACTTGACTGATTTGGTACCTTTTTTGGTGCCATTAGTCCACCAATCTGGATAACCAACAATACGGAAGCACTGCTCTTTCGTGTGTCTTTCCATGCCGCACTCATCACATTCGAGGTGAGATTTCTCGTCTTTGGTCATGGTTTTTTCTCTGTTATATCGGTGGTAGCCTTTTGTTGCTACCCCGGTTGCTTCTGTTTCAATGGCGGTGAGTTCGGTGGTTTTATTTGACTGTTTTGGTTGTTGTGGTTGTTTATTGGTATTTGTTTTATTCAGATTTGCTAAATCAAACCCAAAGTCGCCGGAAAAATTTTCCATGGTGGCTTGGGTTTTGATGTTGTTAAGAGATAGAATTGAAATAAGCGATGATTGAATTGATTTGTTTTTGTGATTCTGTAGCAAATTGGCAATCTGAAGTGCCAACTCAGAACCCGAGCTTTGGTCGCCGGCTTCAGCCATGGTGACTGCTCGATGGTTTGTGAGTTTAATGGACGTTTATTGGGTAGATGATGATCCCTGAATTAGTGTCTCTGATACCATGTTAAGAGTTATAAACGAAAAAACTAATTTTATTGATTGATTTTTGATAATTGTTTTACATAAGCTTTAAGCTCTATTTATACATAACTATAGAAAGGAACCCTAATTCTCAACCGACTCTTTTCTCTTGGACTTGGGCCCTTACTGGGCCGATTCTTGTTACGGCTTTCTAACAAAGTATTCTCAAAGTATGTCCTCTTGCCAAGTCTTAAACCGATAAATGGTTCAGTACTAGAGCTAGCTGAAGCCTCCAATAATATTGGACAACTCTCAAACTCTTTATTACTCTTGCTGCAAGTATTGGAAAAACCAGATGAAACTTTAATGCCCTCCTTCTTGATGATTGAAGATCCAGTTGAAGCAGAAGTTGAGCTTTTTGTGGATGAATAATTGTTGCCCACATCAGAGCCAGACCCTCCTCTGCCACCAACAACAACGCCCGATAGACTAAAAGATCCATCGATGTCGTCTTTTCCTTCCCATTTGGTCGGTTCTAGCTTTGTTGGAGTACTTGTAATAACTTTTGATGAGGCCATCATATATATTTCTTCATGGTTGTTTTCCCAATCCCACCTGGCGGTATTCCACTCCATGTATGTATGTCTTGAAACTAACTAATTTGTGTTTGGTCCTCTTA
>CM067170.1:122904593-122914593 GCA_034093135.1 Erigeron breviscapus | reverse complement strand
TATATATATATATATATATATATATATATATATATATATATATATATATATATATATATATATATATATATATATATATATATATATATATATATATATATATATATATATATATATATATATATATATATATATATATATATATATATATATATATATATATATATATATATATATATATATATATATATATATATATATATATATATATATATATATATATATATATATATATATATATATATATATATATATATATATATATATATATATATATATATATATATATATATATATATATATATATATATATATATATATATATATATATATATATATATATATATATATATATATATATATATATATATATATATATATATATATATATATATATATATATATATATATATAACATAATTTAATCAAAACGATCATTAATCATATATATATATAATATATATATATATATACTTTGGTATATTGATACACCTTGGGACGTATCAGAAGTAATCATTTAAAAAACATCAACCAATCCATATGGACGGTTTATTTAAACAAAAGAGGTGATACTAATCATATCATAAATAATTCAAATGGAAACCTAAACGGTTGTTCAAACATAAAACAACCTAGTCAACATTGCATTAAAGTCATAACACTGGACATAATAAACATGAGTCTAATAGTTGAGGCTATCATGGGTGACTAAGGTCAGCTGCAAGATCATCTACCCAAGTCTCGCATCTTCTCACATCTACCTGCTCAAACTTGCTAAACCTGAGGCACAACACATTTTAAAAGAGCAAGTGTTAGCTAATAAATTAGCTAAGTAAGATAACACATATAGTTTACAAAACGTTTGTCCATTTTAAAATCTTTGAAGAATACATTATAATCATTAATGCACAAGTCATGGCACAACATCTTATCAACTCATATTAAACATCATATCACATCATATTTAAACATATCACATTATAAAACACACGTCATTGCATAGCATCACATCACATTACATTAATTATCATAGGAGTTACAATCCTAATCGTGCCTATCATCATTTACATTCACTTTTCACTTTATCTTTCACTTTTCACTTTACACTTTTGGTGACATTCGTCACCTATCACATGGGAAGGTCCTAAGACCTGACAGGGAACCTCACACCCGACATGATGGGTATTGCCTGTCGACGGTCCATCGGCGTCGTTAAGGAAAGACATAGTCAATCCAGGAGTATACCGTTTATGCCTTTGTGCATTTAGTGGTGAGTTACTCCACCCGGAAATACTCAAACACGTACTCTTCGTCGCAAGGAGCCACTCAAGCGACCACATGGCACACTAGCCCACAAGGAGCTAATGCGGGTTAAGCTTAACACTTTCTTTACACTTTGCTCGAGCTAACACTTTATATTTAGTTTAGGTTATCACTTTACCTAAACTACAAGTTATCACTTTTATGTTCGGGCCCTTAAACGTGCACGTGTCATGGCATACCTAGTAAGTCTAGTGTGCTAGGTGTACAAGCCATGAATTCATCACATATCACATATAGTGCACTTTCTTATAATCATCACAAATCATTTCATCGCATAGCATGAACGTTTACATCATGACAACATCATAAGCATCATCATCATTAACATTTCGTTACACATCATAATCACATTTACATATGCGCATATACATATTAAGCGTCATTACATATCGTACACATTCATTCATCATTTCATGTCATATATCATTACGCATCATAGGTCATCATAAATCGTATATCAATGCATATACTCTATCATTACATATCATACACATTCATTCATCATTTCATGTCATATATCATTACGTATCATAGGTCATTGCATATCATAGGTCATCATAAATCGTATATCAATGCATATACTCTATCATTACATATCATAGATCATCACATATCACATATAGTGCACTTTCTTATAATCATCACAAATCATTTCATCGCATAGCATGAACGTTTACATCATGACAACATCATAAGCATCATCATCATTAACATTTCGTTACACATCATAATCACATTTACATATGCGCATATACATATTAAGCGTCATTACATATCATACACATTCATTCATCATTTCATGTCATATATCATTACGTATCATAGGTCATTGCATATCATAGGTCATCATAAATCGTATATCAATGCATATACTCTATCATTACATATCATACACATTCATTCGTCATTTCATGTCATATATCATTACGCATCATAGGTCATCATAAATCGTATATCAATGCATATACTCTATCATTACATATCATATCATCGCATCTCATAACATTGCATATCATAGGGGTAGCATTTCAGGCTTCAATATGCATCTACATAGCCCATATCACCTCCCGTGTAATCCCGATTACCCATAAGCAAAACAAGATATCATTTGGGAAAGTTATTATATGAAAACTATGTTTTTGTTGAACCCTCAGCGTGACAAAGTTGTGTATCTTACCTCGTAGAAACGCACAACAAATGATAACGTAAGTTACCGAGCTTTGCAAGTATTCCCAACTACCTATAACGAGTATAGAATCAATAATCTAACATAAATGAGGCCTAATTAACTTTTAGAACCTATATATGTCATATGGATACTTGTATGACACTTAAACACTTGTTTCAAACCTTAAAACTCCGAAAGACACTTTATGAGTCTCATGTAAAAGCCATGAGTCGCATATTAGCAAACAGTGAGGAGTAGAAATCGACCCATACTAGTTTACGAGTCTCATACCCCTGTATGAGTCTCATATTTACAAAAGGAAAAACATAAATTATCCATGAACAGTATATGAGTCTCATACCCTTTTATGAGTCTCATATTGACGAACAGTGGCAAAACAAAAATCGACACAATCAGTATATGAGTCTCATACCCCTGTATGAGTCTCATATCCTGTACGACCAGAACACCTCTTTCGTTTAGCACTCCAAACTCTTTCTAAACGAATTGCAGCTTAACCCAAACCCCATGAACTACTTTTAACCCTCAAAATTCATTGTTTTAGGACTCTTATGATGCCATGAAAACAACCATTAACATCCAATTGATTTGCAATACAATAACAACCGTTTTAGGTTACCAAATCTTTTAAAACACACGTTTTCGACATCAATTGATCCTCTAATGACCTAGACCAGTTATGGAACGAATTATATGATTGAAAAGACATTAAATCATTGTTATACCTTTAACACTTGGAGATTACAATAAGGATGCAAAAGGCTTGATCAATCACACCCGAATCAACACGTTTGAAGAAGATTTGTAATGGAAATCGAATGGAGAAGGAGGGGGACGGTTCTAGGGATAGAGAGGATGAAATTGATCTGAATTATGTTTGTGATCAGGGTCTTATTACCCCCTAATCAACTGTAGCAACTTCTCAAGGTTGACACTTAGGTCCCTCCACTAATAAACATCACATTTAAGGCTTAAACGACTTAACGGGAATACTTACCGACACATTGGAAAAAAGGGTAATTGGATTAAACACATCTTAATCATCTTTGGCATCTTAAACACATTTACATATACATCATTAAGGCATTGAAGCGCCACACATATAGCACATATAGGCATTAAATCTCCTAGAGACTTAATGGACGTTGACTTAATGACTCAAGTCAACCGTTAATTAAAAAGTTCGGGATGTTACTGTAACATTCATGATTTTTACCGTTTGACTGTGCATGTAATTTGATTAACTATTTCAATAAACGGAAATTTGGACATAATTGTGTACATTTATCTGTAAATTGGGCCAATTATAATGTCATATTTGAACTTCTAGAATTAGGCCATATTAGCAGACTATGAAATTGGCCCAGTACATGTTATGGAAATTATATAATAGATGATAATTGAGTAACTATGGTAACAGGAAAAACGTATATACGAAACCTTAAGTATAATGTACGGTTACAACAGTGTCGGTGGAACAGTGTCGGTGAAACAGTGTCGGTGGAACAGTGTCGGTGGTTAGATGATAATTCCATTAATAGGACAAAAACCGACACAACCTTTATATTATATGAAAGGATTTATCCATATTATGGATTTATAATAATTTATAAAAGTTGTACGCTCGTGAGTATTTTTGTTATTAATTTCGGAATCAATTAACTAGTTAGATATATTGTACATACTAGTAAAATAAATATGCAATTGTGTACTTGAACTAGATAACTAATAAATATACAAATACATGTAATTGATTTATAACCACATAGATAAAAGTAATTATACTTACATAGACTAGTTACTACATTTAATTACACAAATAATAATCAAGAATCAAAGTTTAGAGTCAACCAAAGTCAATAAGTCAAGTCAAGCTTGTATTCTTGACATAAACCCCACACAAACTAACCAAGACTTGGATTATAGGTTGTAATCATGCAATGAACATGTTCCTACTGAATTGTAGTTTGTTTTAAGGCCAAAGTTTCAGCCATTACACTCAAGGATGAGTTGTAAACACATGATGAACACCTCATGGCCAAGGTGTGTATTCTTGGCACTTAGTTGCAACTCTTGGGCTATATAAGCAAGCATTTGATGATCATTCTATCATTCATCTCTGCTCTTTTCTCTCTCTTTCACATTCATAACACAAAACAATCAAGTCCATAAAGTCTTGGTTCATCACTTGAAGTTTCAAGTTGAATTTAAAGACTCTATAGGACTGAAATTTTCAGTCATCTTGCAAACATCATAGAAGATTCATCTGAACGAATTAGGAGACGAATCTTATATTTTGGAAAGGTCCAAGTGTCAGTAAAATTTGATAAGAACGAAGTTTCTTCTGGTTTTGCTCAGAAGAGTGCCAAAAATGACGATTTTCAGAACTGGTCTAATTTCTGACAAGGCTACAGGTTTGTTTTTGTAAAAATCATAACTCTTTTATTAAAGCTCTTCAAGAGTCAAACCTTACAATTTTGAAAAGGCCTTTGAGTGCCCAACAAATGTCTAGAACTAAGTTTTGTTGTATCTGGTCTTCCTGACTTCCCAAAGTCGTTGTCAAGTAGATAACGCAAAGCTGGAAACATGCTGAAAATTCCTTATTTTGCACTTAGGCTTTGTGGTAGCTTATAAGTTGATCTTATACTTGTTCTAGGTACCCGGTAGTACATTTTGAGCATAGTAAAGTACTTTGCAAAGTGTTTTGAGCTGTACTAAGATTAACTTGTCACGAGGATTATCTACTGCTCTGATTTGCCACTACAACTAAGGTGAGTTTCGTAAACCCTCCCTACTCAATTGAGATTCGGGCTGAAAAGTGTACATGTTTGTTTAACTGTTGATTGTTGATTTGATTGATTGTATGATTGAATTGTTGATATGGACATGTTAGCGCATTATTTATTATATAAGTCGCACCGTTAGCGCATTATTTATTATATAAGTCGCACCGTTAGCGCATTATTTATTATATAAGTCGCACCGTTAGCGCATTATTTATTATATAAGTCGCACCGTTAGCGCATTATTTATTATATAAGTCGCACCGTTAGCGCATTATTTATTATATAAGTCGCACCGTTAGCGCATTGTTAATTATTAACTATGTAAGCCGCATCGTTGTTGATCGTTATTGATTGTTATGGAACGTTGTTGAACGTTATATGGAATTGTTATTATTGAATGTTGACTTGTATTGAATTGTGATAATGTGAAACCTTATAGGTTATCCTTGGATGTGATTAGTTCTCCTAATCCTCACTTATTGTTAACGGTTGTTATCCGACACGGTTATCCCATATTACTTGTCCCTACGAACTCACCAAATTTATGTTGACGTATTTTAGTACACTTTTCAGGTAATCAGGTTAATCAGAGACAAAATGGATGATTATGTGCTTGCATTGCTAGGATTGGACTAGCTTTGGACTTCTGGATCCGTGATCCTTATTTCCCTTTAACGGGTTATGCTTAGGATCAACTACTATCATTTAAACTTTTTCATTTAATATTGATTGAGTGTGTATGTTTGATAGATATTGATTATTGTATACATTTGAGTGAGTTTATAGATTGTTTCAATCCTATGGATGCATATAGTTTGACTCTACATAATTCCCATGTCGTGCTGTGCTTTTCTAAGTGATACCCCATGATTCCGCCATGTTGGGGTGTTACAGAATGGTATCAGAGCCGTGGTTGTAGAGAGCTAGGTGGATTGACCTAGTCTATAGCCATTACACCCACATTTCATATTAGCATGCATGATAGGAAATTTTGTGTGCAACGTGAACTGTATGATGCATAAAAATGGTTTAACTGAGTTCGTAGGTTACTCATAGAAAAGAATAAAGTTGACTAAGAACTATCGAAATAGAAATTTCTTTAATTAAAATTGGAGTCTTACAACCTTGAGATACACCGGCTCACCCATTTGAACAAACTCTAAGAGAGGTATAAGTCGGAGTGCGCTAGCCTCCAAAAGGGCGGGTTTTTAATTGCGTCCTTCGCAAACCTTTGCCTTTGCGCTTCTTTGTGCGTTCAAATGGCGCTACCGAGCTCTCTTGTGTTACTAAGACTATAAAAATAAATTTTATTAAACATTATGTTATGAAGATTTGCATGAGTCTTCATACATAAACTTTTGATTCACATCAAATGCATTACCCATTTAAAGATAAGTCATTACCACAACTAGATGGATATATATGATAGTGTCGGGATACACCGTGAATTGTGGAATTATTGTGATAAACTTTTGATTCACATCAAATGCATTACCCATTTAAAGATAAGTCATTACCACAACTAGATGGATATATATGATAGTGTCGGGATACACCGTGAATTGTGGAATTATTGTGATAAACGTTGATATGTGGAATCTTGGAAGTATTTATTATTTGTCCCCCAGTAAAATGATCTCGTGGATTGCGCCTTGTGGATAAAGTATAGTAGTTAACCCAGTATGCTTAATGAGTGTTGGTTAGGTGGAGGGTTAGCCGCTGGTACACCCTGTATACATACCCGACCAACACTTAGAGAACATATCGAAACCGAGTCTTGACATCCATTCAATATATTAACGGTGTGGAGGGTTAGCCGATGGTACACCCTGTATACAAACACTTTTAATGTGTCGAATGTTGAAGTTAAGATCCGGACTATACTTTACCCACCTTGTTATGACTTGACCCTATATATATATAAACATCGATAATTCCTTTAAAGTAGAATTATAAGAAGTGTATGTGCATCGTATTTGTTGGTTGATTCACTTGTTATGATATGGACCAAAATGTTAATTGTTTATTTGTTGATTATTGATATGATTACTTGTGGTTTAATGTCGCTTTGATTATCATGTAAATGATATATCATGTTAGGCGTATTGGTTAATGATGATTGTCGCTTTGATTATCATGTAAATGATATATCATGTTAGGTGTATTACATGAAGGTAAATTTTGATATTCGGGTGTGAATTGTGAGACTTAACTTGTTAATATAATACGTGTGTTCAGGAAAGATGGTTAGACCAAGAAGAGCTAACACTAACTATAGGCGTCAAAATGAGCAAGAGGAGCCGATAGCTCAAGAAGAAATTGTAGGTGGACGTAGTGGTAGAGGTGGTCATGGAGGAAGAGATAACCGTGGAGGTCGTGGTGGCAGAGGTGGTCGGGGTAATCCTAATCCCCCGATAACCGTCGAGGTTGTCACACAAGCTTTAAATGATCTCATGCCGGATCTTGTGGCTCGAATTCAAACGGCCATGAGAAATGTAAACGGACAAGAAGAACCAGAAGATGAAGCGGTTCCCGTACAAAATGAACAAGAAAACGTAAATGTAAATGGTGTAGGTGTAGGAGAAGTTTTACCTAGACCGGATTATGATGTTCGTCAACCAGGATGCTTGTTTAAAGACTTCAAACTTTGTGGAGCCCCGAAATTTAATGGAGAAAGTGGTGCTACGGGTTGCTTGGAATGGTTAGAGAGCATTGAATCTATCATTGCTCGAAGTGGTTGTGCCTTCCACCAAAGAATCACTTATGCTTCCGGTATGTTGAAAGGTGGGGCTCTTGAGTGGTGGAACGAAGAAGTTGATGAATTGGGGATCGATGCGGCTAATAATCTTTTATGGGAGAGTTCAAGAATATGATAACTACTAAGTATTGCCTGGCCCATGAACTGAGGAAATTGCAAGTGGAATTTTCTAAACTTGCCATGAAGGGAGGAGACTACGAGAGTTACACACGCCGTTTTGGCCAACTCTCTAGACTCATTCCTCATTATGTGAGACCCCAAGAGGTTAAGATTGAGAAGTATGTTGCGGGATTGCCACATGAAGTGAGAGTGCTTGTCTCTCACCCCACCATGCCTTTGACTTACAAAGAGGCAACCACCCGTACCGCTAGTATAACCTTGGAACTCATTAGAGGTGGTAAGTTAAATAAGAACGATAACAAGATGACAATAAAAGGAAGGATGTTGCCGAGTCAAGCGGCACCAAGAAAGATGATCGGCGTGATAATAAGCGCCATGGTCGTGGTGGAAAGGTTTTTGCAGCGGTAATACCAACAAAGGGTCCTCAACGGGTTGGTTACACAGGGGGTAGTCCTTTATGCCCTAGGTGTAATCGCTATCATTGGCCTACCATGAGGTGTGATGCTTGTTTTCATTGTAACCAACAGGGACACACCTCAAGATTTTGTCCAACTAACCCCCGGAATGGTCCTTTAAATGTTGCTCCCCTTAATACTATGCGTCCCCCGATGGCCCCGGGTTCTTGTTATGAATGTGGTAGCCAAGACCACTACCGCAACCGGTGCCCAAATCTTATTGGCCAACAAGTCCAAGTGACCGTGCAATCCTAACCAGTTGCAAATTGCCGGTCCGAATCAAAACCGAGGAAACCAAGGACAACAACAACAACCTCCTCAAGCTCCTCGCCAACATTTGGCCCCCCGTGGAAGAGCTTTTGCCGTGAATGCGGCCGAGGCTCGTGGTGATCCTAATGTCGTAGCAGGTACCTTTCTCCTCAATCACCAATATGCTACTGTGTTATTTGATTCTGGAGCCGATTATAGTCTCATTTCCAATGATTTTATTCCGTTGATTGATGCTAAACCTAGCCCGTTGTCCTATTGTTTTGAACTTGAAATGGTAAATGGTGGATTGTCTAGGATTAGTCATGTTGTTCGTGATTGTGTGTTAGATTTATGTGATCACCCATTTTACATTGACTTAATGCCTTTTGATATTGGTAGTTTTGATGTGATTGTGGGTATGGATTGGTTATCAGCCATGAACGCGGTAATTGATTGTGGTAGTCGAACTGTGAGGATTCCGTTAGAAAATAGGGAAGAATTAGTGGTTCAAGGCGAAACGACCGAACTATGGGATGGGAATGTATATAGTGTTAAAATCACAAAGATTGAATTGAAAACGGTGCCCGTAGTTAAAGACTTTGCGGATGTATTTCCGGATGACCTACCGGGTTTACCTCCATCTCGTGATGTAACAACTCGCAAAAATCTGAGTAAATATAAAAATCATAAGGTATTATGTCTAAAGCCTTAATAAGATCAAATTTAAAGTTTGACAAAATAACGTCAACTATTTAGATTAAATCACGGGTTAAACATTTAGCGAACAATGATTATTAATTCTCTATACCGACATAAATAGGCAATCATTCAAGATGATTCTTTCGACAAAAATCATTCTGCTTTTCCTTTTTAATTCAGCCCCCGGCCCCTCCCACGTTGTTGCCCTTCTCTAATATTCTTTCCCTTATTATATATACATATATAGATAACAGATATAGAGTTGGTCTAATCCTTGCTACCACCAAGACTCTCCACTATTTGAGTCCAGAAGAACCTCCAACATGTACCAAAACCAGACATGAAAATATGTCCAGAGGTCTTCAAGTTACCATTCTCATCCTCCATGTCACCATGACCAGTGGCGACCAAAACCTCCCTA
>CM067170.1:122880164-122903593 GCA_034093135.1 Erigeron breviscapus | reverse complement strand
TTTCAAAAATCGCCCAACCTTTGACTCTGTTGACTCAACGGGAAAGAAGGTTTGATTGGGGTGAAAAGCAAGAACAAGCATTCCAATTGTTGAAAGACAAATTGTGTGATGCACCCATCTTGAGCTTGCCCAATGGAGCCGATGATTTTGTTGTATATTGTGATGCATCCGGGCAAGGATTGGGTTGTGTCTTAATGCAACGGGATAAGGTGATAGCATATGCATCCAGACAATTGAAGGTGCATGAGAAGAATTATCCGACTCATGACTTAGAATTGGGAGCAGTGGTATTTGCCTTGAAATGTTGGAGGCATTACTTGTATGGCACCAAGAGCGTGATCTATACCGATCACAAAA
Source organism: Erigeron breviscapus (assembly GCA_034093135.1). Lineage (NCBI taxonomy): Eukaryota > Viridiplantae > Streptophyta > Magnoliopsida > Asterales > Asteraceae > Erigeron > Erigeron breviscapus. The sequence goes on along the minus strand of CM067170.1, from coordinate 122,903,236 downwards.
GCCTTCAACATATCTTCAATCAAAGCGATCTGAACATGAGGCAAAGAAGATGGCTTGAACTGTTAAGTGATTATGATTGTGTTATCCGGTATCACCCAGGTAAAGCAAATGTGGTAGCCGATGCCTTAAGTCGAAAAGAACGTATAAAACCAAGAAGAGTTAAAGCCATGAGCTTTACCGTGTTAAGGAGTGTTCGTGACTCCATTATTGAAGCACAAGAATTGGCAACTAGACCGGAAAACTTCATCAATGAAACCTTAAACGGTCTAGAAGAACAATTTGATAGAAAGAATGACAATGGTTTGTATTTCGTTGATCGATTGTGGATTCCCATTCTTGGAGGATGGCGGTTGAAATTGATGGATGAAGCTCATAAGTCAGCCTACTCGGTTCACCCGGGTTCTGATAAATGTACTTTGGATTGAGAGATTTGTATTGGTGGCCGGGAATGAAGAATGACATTGCAAAATATGTTAGTGAATGCCTCACTTGTTTGCAAGTGAAAGCCGACCACAAGAAACCACCAGGTTTACTAGTCCAACCAGTAACACCGGTGTGGAAATGGGAAAAAATTGCTATGGACTTCATCACGAAGTTACCTAGGACGAGTAGTGGCCGGGACACTATTTGGGTGATAATTGACCGGTTGACTAAGTCGGCTCACTTCTTAGCCATCCGGGAGGACGATAAATTTGACACCATGGCACGTTTGTACATCAAAGAGGTGATATCCAAGCATGGAGTGCCGATTTCTGTGATATCCGATCGGGATGCCCGATTTACTTCAAAATTTTGGAAGGCGTTCCAGAAATCTATGGTACTCGTCTCGGCATGAGTACGGCGTTCCACCCACAAACTGATGGTCAAAGTGAAAGAACGATCCAAACATTGGAAGACATGTTAAGAGCTTGTGCTATTGATTTTGGTGGTAATTGGGATGTGCATCTTCCTTTGGTTGAATTCTCCTACAATAATAGCTATCATGCTAGCATTGGAATGGCCCCATTTAAAGCATTATATGGGAGAGATTGTAGGTCACCGCTAGCTTGGGCAGAAGTTGGTGAAAGCCAACTCGTTGGGCCCGAAATTGTTATTGAAACGACGAAAGTGATCTCACAAATCAAAGAAAAGTTAAGAGTGGTCTGAGAACGACAATTGAAATATGCTAATGTTAGACGACGACCCCTCGAATTTGAAGTTGGTGATTATGTTATATTGAAAGTATCCCCGTGGAAAGGTGTGGTTCGTTTTGTGAAACGTGGCAAGTTGGGACCACGGTACATTGGCCCGTTCAAGATCTTGGATCGTATTGGTCCGGTAGCTTATCGATTAGAACTTCCTCAAAACCTGAGTGGAGTTCATAATGTTTTCCATGTTTGTAATCTTAGAAAGTGTTTGGCCGATCCAACACTTCATGTGCCCCTCGAAGAAATCCGTGTTGATAAAACGTTGAAATTCGTGGAAGAACCAATAGAAATCCTAGATCGACAAACTAGAAAACTAAAGAATACCCGATATACGATTGTCAAAGTGAGATGGCAAGCTAGACGTTGACCCGAGTTTACTTGGGAACGTGAGGACCACATGAAGTCTAAATACCCACACTTGTTTAGTAATTAGTGATTGTTGAATTTCGGGACGAAATTCTTTAACGGGGGAAGAATGTAACATTCATGATTTTTTACCGTTTGACTGTGCATGTAATTTGATTAACTATTTCAATAAACGGAAATTTGGACATAATTGTGTACATTTATTAGCAGACTATGAAATTGGCCCAGTACATGTTATGGAAATTATATAATAGATGATAATTGAGTAACTATGGTAACAGGAAAAATGTATATACGAAACCTTAAGTATAATGTACGGTTACAACAGTGTCGGTGGAACAGTGTCGGTGGAACAGTGTCGGTGGTTAGATGATAATTCCATTAATAGGACAAAAAAACCGACACAACCTTTATATTATATGAAATGATTTATCCATATTATGGATTTATAATAATTTATAAAAGTTGTACACTCGTGAGTATTTTTGTTATTAATTTCGGAATCAATTAACTAGTTAGATATATTGTACATACTAGTAAAATAAATATGCAATTGTGTACTTGAACTAGATAACTAATAAATATATAAATACATGTAATTGATTTATAACCACATAGATAAAAGTAATTATACTTATATAGACTAGTTACTACATTTAATTACACAAATAATAATCAAGAATCAAAGTTTAGAGTCAACCAAAGTCAATAAGTCAAGTCAAGCTTGTGTTCTTGACATAAATCCCACACAAACTAACCAAGACTTGGATTATAGCTTGTAATCATACAATGAACATGTTCCTACTGAATTCTAGTTTGTTTTAAGGCCAAAGTTTCAGCCATTACACTCAAGGATGAGTTGTAAACACATGATGAACACCTCATGGCCAAGGTGTGTATTCTTGGCACTTAGTTGCAACTCTTGGGCTATATAAGCAAGCATTTGATGATCATTCTATCATTCATCTCTTCTCTTTTCTCTCTCTTTCACATTCATAACACAAAACAATCAAGTCCATAAAGTCTTGGGTTCATCACTTGAAGTTTCAAGTTGAATTTAAAGACTCTATAGGACTGAAATTTTCAGTCATCTTGCAAACATCATAGAAGATTTATCTGGACGAATTAGGAGACGAATCTTATATTTTTGGAAAGGTCCAAGTGTCAGTAAAAGTTGATAAGAACGAAGTTTCTTCTGGTTTTGCTCAGAAGAGTGCCAAAAACGACGATTTTCAGAACTGGTCTAATTTCTGACGAGGCTACAGGTTTGTTTTTGTAAAAATCATAACTCTTTTATTAAAGCTCTTCAAGAGTCAAACCTTACATTTTTTAAAAGGCCTTTGAGTGCCCAACAAATGTCTAGAACTAAGTTTTGTTGTATCTGGTCTTCCTGACTTCCCAAAGTCATTGTCAAGTAGATAACGCAAAGCTGGAAACATGCTGAAAATTCCTTATTTTGCACTTAGGCTTTGTGGTAGCTTATAAGTTGATCTTATACTTGTTCTAGGTACCCGGTAGTACATTTTGAGCATAGTAAAGTACTTTGCAAAGTGTTTTGAGCTGTACTAAGATTAACTTGTCACGAGGATTATCTACTGCTCTGATTTGCCACTACAACTAAGGTGAGTTTCGTAAACCCTCCCTACTCAATTGAGATTCGGGCTGAAAAGTGTACATGTTTGTTTAACTGTTGATTGTTGATTTGATTGATTGTATGATTGAATTGTTGATGTGGACATGTTAGCGCATTATTTATTATATAAGTCGCACCGTTAGCGCATTGTTTACGATGTAAGTCGCACCGTTAGCGCATTATTTATTATATAAGTCGCACCGTTAGCGCATTGTTAATTATTAACTATGTAAGCCGCATCGTTGTTGATCGTTATTGATTATTATGGAACGTTGTTGAACGTTATATGGAATTGTTATTATTGAATGTTGACTTGTATTGAATTGTGATAATGTGAAACCTTATAGGTTATCCTTGGATGTGATTAGTTCTCCTAATCCTCACTTATTGTTAACGGTTGTTATCCGACACGGTTATCCCATATTACTTGTCCCTACGAACTCACCAACTTTATGTTGACGTATTTTAGTACACTTTTCAGGTAATCAGGTTAATCAGAGACAAAATGGATGATTATGTGCTTGCATTGCTAGGATTGGACTAGCTTTGGACTTCTGGATCCGTGATCCTTATTTCCCTTTAACGGGTTATGCTTAGGATCAACTACTATCATTTAAACATTTTCATTTAATATTGATTGAGTGTGTATCTTTGATAGATATTGATTATTGTATACATTTGAGTGAGTTTATGGATTGTTTCAATCCTATGAATGCATATAGTTTGACTCTACATAATTCCCATGTCGTGCTGTGCTTTTCTAAGTGATACCTCATGATTCCGCCATGTTGGGGTGTTACAGTTACACTTAAGCCGACACTGTTAGGTGTAAATTCTATATGTAAGTTCTTCTAAACCTAATTTATTCTCATAGAATATATAATCAAGCTAGTCATAAAGACTATCGTAAAATAAATTGCATGTTAATTTTAACTTCTGTTTATCGTTTAATTTATTTTTTTTTGTTGTCGCATATGACGTTTATGTTGTAATCATACAGTAAATTAAAACCAATTTGATGTTGTGTGATGATATGTTAAATTGGATATGATAATATATGTTTACCATAATTTTATTTATACGTAATCATGTATGAAAATTAATCATGATTTTAAGTATGTCAATGCATAATTGTCGACTCGTAACTTTTGACTCGACTCAAAAACCTTATTTTTGAGTCGCAATGCGGCGGTGGTGGCGAGGACGGCGGTCTAGCATGGTACCCGCGCAATGCGGCGACGGTGGCGGGGACGACGGTCTAGTGGTGTCGGTGACGGTATTATTGGTGGTGGCGGTGTCAAGTGTTGTAGGTTGATGTAAAGGTGATAGTGGAATATTTTAGAAGATAAGGGCTTAAAGTATTAATTATTAAAATAAGGGTTTAGAGTGTAAATTAATTAATTAAGGGCAAATTTGGTAATTTATAAAAACTTCTTCCATAGTTGGTATTTATTAAGGGTAATTTAGTACTTTTGCATCTAACCATTTTCTAACACTTTCCAAAAATGGGGGGTTGATAATTATTATAAAGGAGTATAGATATGTGACGTATTAATGAAATATAAATTGATTATCTTAATACATTTCCAAAATATCACATATTCGATACTTTTAAGTCATAAACTTACAGTTTATCTCCAAATTCGTACTAAAAGAATCAAAAATACATATATAACATACAAAATAATGTCACCATAAATATGATATATAGTATATAACTATATTATCAAACTACAACAATCATAAGTTTGCGACTCGTATTGACTCGTTCCAAATTCACACCGCGACTTGTAAGAGTCAGGAGAAAAAAGAGTCACACAACGAGTCGCCTCGTTTTCGATGAAAATCGAGTCAACTCGTAAGAGTCAACTCGTGACTCGTAAGAGTCTAACAACTATGTGTGAATGTAGACAATATGTACTGTAATTCCTGGATGGTATATTGCTATGTTTAATATCATAATATGTATACGATTACATACTTATCAAAGTAGCGAGGGAGTGTCAAACGCATAACAAAAAATAGAATGTCATGGAGCTAAATGGAATTTGAACCTCTGTTCAAAATGAAAAATAAATCAAAGTCAACATAAAACCAAATAAGTTACTTGTCAAATTAATAATATTAAGTTGAAAGAATTTGTGCCCTCTGTTCACAATAAAATGTAAAAGATGATTATATATATCACATTTATAAGAGTTGTAGTAAATAAATCCTTTGTACCATTTAAAATAAGGGTATAATAGAAATTAAAATAAAGAAGAATTGCATTTATTTTTTTAACAGATGTTATATATCTAGAGATAGATCTTTAGGCTTATTTAATTAAGCCTCTCTATCATTTTTCATAATACTCTCTAAGGGGGAAGGAGTGGTAGCTGGTTTGGTGGCTGGCTGGCTCAACCCGTTGGGGAACACCGCCGCCATCCCAATTGGTTTAGGGGAGGTTGGGGTTGGGCTGGCTTTGAAGCAGCGGCTGGTTGAGAAGAATATAGCCGTTGGAGCGTGTGAATGAGGGGGGGGAGGGGCCACATTGACTAGCCGTTGCCTTGTTTAAAAAAAAAAAATTCCTCCTATTTATATCTATAAATACACTACTAATTCTCAAACAACTCACAACAAAAAACTATACATTTTCATACATCACACACATTTTCTAGTTTCACAATCCATGGATCCAAGGAGAGGGAAAAATGTTGTTAGCGGCTCACGAGTGCCGGGACGAGGCGCCTTTCGTCAACCGCGAAGACTACCACCGCCTCAATATCAACATCAACAAGTCGACCCCTCGCAATACTATATTCCCGATCCACCACCGACTACTCAACCTCAATATCATTACTTCTCACAATCTCATACGGCGTATTATCCTCCTCCTCCTCGCGCAATGAATCCTAACCAATATGTGGTGCACCAAACAACCGAGATAGATTTGGAGTCGTTCGATTCGTTCGAAACCTACCGAGCACCGACTCCCATTATCGATGACGATGATGATGAGGCCATTTCCGATACACAAGAAGATCAATTCGGTATAAAACTATGTTTCTATACTTTTATATATTATTTACAACTTATTTCTTATTTACATGTTTATATATTATTTACATCTTAGTTGTTATTTACATGTTTATATATTATTTACATCTTATTTGTTATTTACATGTTTATTATTATTTACATCTTATTATTTACATGTTATTTGTTATCTACATGTTTATTTATTATTTACATGTTATTTGTTATTTACATGTTATTTGTTATTTACATGTTTATTTATTATTTACATGTTATGTTATTTACATGTTTATTTATTATTTACATGTTATTTGTTATTTACTTTTATATATTATTTACAACTTATTTGTTATTTACATGTTTATATATTACTTACAACTTATTTATTATTTACATGTAGTCGAAGAAGTTGTACCAAAAAAGAAATTTCCAAAGCGGGCGGATAAATCAAAATGGATGTCGAATGAAGAGGTGGCGTTGGCTAAAGCGTGGGTTCATATATCAACATGTAGACAAGTCGGTAATGAACAAGGACGGGATAAGTTTTGGCAACGAATCTTGGAGCATTTCACAAAGGAGTTGGGTGGTACACATCGATCTAAGGATAACATCAACACCAAATGGATCGCAATGAATGGAGCAATAACAACTTTCAACGGATGTTACATCCAAGCGGTATACTTTAAATACACTACTAAGAATGTTATTTATATACTATATATATATACTTTATTTATGTTATTTATATACTATATATATACTTTTTTTATGTTATTTATATACTATATATATATACTTTTATTTATGTTATTTATATACTATATATATATACTTTATATTTACGTTTATGTTATTAATGGTAGGGCGATGCAAGGGCTAGTGGATGTGATGATTTGGATGTGATGACTGAAGCGTTGAAGGACTTTAAAACAAGAACCGGTAAAGATTTCACCCATGTTGGAGCTTGGAAGGTTGTGAAAGACGAAGCGAAATGGAAGGAAACACCGCAGGTTGGGCAAACATCTTCGTCTCATTCGGATAAGCGAAGAAAGTCGTCAAAGGGAGGCAAATATGAGTCGTCTAGTAACAACGACGATGCTACTGTGTTGCCGGATTTGAACGACAAAGCACTCCTAGTAGTCGGCCAAGAAAGGGCCGAAAAAATGTTGTACGTGGGTCGTCGTCAAAGGGAGATGGTTTTACGGCTTTTACGGAGGAGTATGCGGCAAAGAAAAAACAAAACATGGAGGAAGCCAATGCGAAGAAGCAAGCACTATTGGACGCACAACTCGAGCATCAAAGTAACAAGAGCATGAGGAGTGATTTCAAGTTTTTCAACACCCCACACGCACACATCACCGATCAAAAAATGTTAGCGTGGATGCTTGACCAAAAACGTTCGATTGCGGCGAAGTATGGATGGGAGTTTAATGAGTGATTTTTATGTTTTCAATCTATCTACTTAGTTGTCGTTTATTTTTTAAGCATGTGTCGAACCTTGTCTTATTTTATTTGTTTAAGTATGTAACGAACCTTGTTTTATTTTATTAGTTGATGTAATGAATGGTTTATGTTTTATTTATATTGTTTTGTTAAAAAATGTTTGATTAAATTAAATGAAAAAGAAAAAAAACATTTGGGAGGGTTGAGAAAGTGATGAACGCCAAAGAAAAAGGTTAGGAGGGTTGAAAAGGAAAAATGAGTTAGAGAGATGTAATTGGTGAGATTTGGGAGGGTTGGAATTTTGGGCTACACCACTCCTCCCCCTAACCACTAAAGTTCTAACTAAATAAATATCATATCTTAAATTTTAATATAAGGTAATTAACACTATAAATACATAGAACGTAAATATATTTACCATTTAAAATTACGGGATGTTAGGGTTTGAAGAAGTATGTATATAGAAGCTAAATTGGGCTACATATCTTGGGCTGAAATTTTAATATGGAAAACCTTAGACGGGCTATCCTTTATGAACAACAAAAGAATTTGGGCCAGATGATACATTTTTTACTTTTGAGATATGTTTATTAAAATTTATTTAATAGCTTACAATATGTCAATATATCCTTTTTATACTTGGGATAAACAGTTTTTTCTTCCCAGTTATGTGTTTTATAAAAATTAACAATAAGGTCCATCTAGGTTTTTGGGTAACTTTTTAATAAAGATGATGGAATACTTCAAGATCAAAAATTTTACCAATGAGTAATGAGCTTCATTGACAAATCCATCTAACTTAATATCTATATATATGAAATGATTTTTAAAAGCAAATACATAATTACGTACAAATATTATCAAATATGACAGTCATTCTAACCACGTACTTAAAGTATTTAGCATTCGTTGTTTTGTGTCAGCTTCTAAATATATGGGGAAAAGTGAATATAAGGTTGTCCGACACTTAAGTTTAGGTATGTAACTCCTCACATACTTTTAATATTTTTTGTTTGAAGAATAAATGTTTGGCCCTCATGAATTTTATGAATTAAAAAATTAGTATGTGAGTGTTCCACACCTAAGCTTAGGTTATATACCCATCCCACTATATATAAAATCTCCCTCGCGGAAAGGTTGTACAAATATATATCTCATTAACATCTCTCAAAATTGTTTGTATTTGGTTTTGAAGTAGCTAGAATCAGTTGTTTGGCCTTGGTGAATTAAAATCTAGCAACCTTCGAGTATTATTCAACATTCGGCGTGTTGTGTGTGAGATCATAACGGTTTTTTACATTGAAACCTAACTCGTATATATCTAATTAACATCTCTCAAGATCTTTGTATTTGGTTTTGAAGTAGCTGGCATCTGCAAGTTCATAATCATGGTATAGTTTCATATATCTCAAAATCGTCGATATACCATGTGCATGTCACGAGATTGTAATTATAAAAAAACGGATTTTGTGCTTAACGTTCTTATAACCGTAATTTAAAATAAACTGGCGACCTTCATAGATATGATTTCTCAAACATTATTATCGTTTGATTATTTACTTTTAACAAACATCTTAAACCTATTCATTAATGTTGTAATGTTAGTATATATATAGTTTCTCATGCACTGCTAATTACTTGATACCTTATATAGGTTGTATTGCTTTAAGCAGTGTTAATAATTGATTAACTTACAATTAAGGAATGAGGATCGAGCCATTGATCTCCATCTGTCCAGAGGTCTAGGGTGTTAACTGTTACACTTGATTCAACTTAAACCATGAAAATCAAGTGTTTTGGCAAATTCTTAAATGCAAAGATAGCTTGCGTACGCTCGGTCTGTTGGTTTAAAATGTCCATGATTCTGCCAACATACGTACGTTTTTTTTGAACAGCAAAAGTTGAATTTCCATCTAAAACGCCAACATACTTACCTGCTAAAAGAATATGCACGTTCGTCTCGTTAACTACTACAGTTGATATGTCGTTCTCAATTACAATGATATTCCAAAAGGGTGGGGTTTAAATAGAATATAAACTTACATATAACACTTTGAGTCTTCGAGGCTGGCCAACTTTAAAAGGGTGCTTGAAATTGTATTAATGTGATTAAGACATTTGCAAAACAGACTTTAATTATAAACAAAAATAGAGCTTGACAAACCATTTACGCACAAAAACCTGTTTTGTTTTGTAAACACAATCCAAAAAGAGAATAGTAAAGTGAAATCAAACCAAAAAGAACATAGTAGTACCAAAATATGAATCCCTCTCTATTCTTCAGTTACTGACATAGTCATATGGTTCTACAAGTACAAAACATTTGGGATAAAGTCAAAAGATTGTAGTATCTAACCCCCCCAAAAAAAGATCAGTTTTGTTGGACAAACTTATAAGCACATGGTCCAACTGCCTAATGCACACTAAATGTCACCCCTATTTTCTTTCCCATCCAACAAGCCACAAAACTTACAAAAAACAAACTCCCAAGTTCAGGAAATTTGGACCCATATAGGACAAAACACCATCAGTACTTGGAGCATTCTTCAACCTCCATGTTATCCGGTTCCTTAACTTCTGCCAAACCACCATCTTTACCGGACGTATGACGCTTAATGTTTGCAGCTTCATCGCCGTTTTTGACATTTTCACCGACTTGAAGAAATTCAGGAGGAACAGATGCAGGATCAAGCTCCAAACAGCCCTTTGGAGCACTTGGGGATTCTTGACCCGTAAGCAAATAGGAAGGTATTTGATAAGAAAACCACGACATTTCTTTTTTCAAAAATACCCTTGTTTCCTTGGGGTCTAGATGCCTGTGAAACACCGTCTTAAAGCCAGCAACTTTGACAAGTGGAGTGACGGTAATACCAGTTTCTTCATTGTATTGATCAACTTCCACAATTTCATACTTATCTTTTACTAAACCCAATGTTTGATCATTCCTGTACAGAGCACACACATCTCCTATCTTAGGAAAAACCAAAATGTTCCCACTTTCTTGTTTTGTGAAATTAGCTTTGTGAGAAAAATAGTTGGGAGCAGAAACAATCTCGATATTTCCTGCTTTAAATTCCCCAAATGCTTCCTTTTTGCCAGGTTTTGGATCAAGCCAGCATACCTTCATCTTAAAAGGGTCTACAGAGATTACCTTGCGAATCATGGCATAGGAGCGTGGCATCCCTTCAGGATCATCATAGGCAGCCCAGACCTGACCTTCTTCAAAACACATTTCACTTCTGTCATGGTCAAAATTATGAAAATCTGAATCGGGTACATCCATCTCATGATCTTTCGAATCTTTGACAGTTTCTGAGCTCCATTCATGTAATTTCTTTTTGATTTCCATTCTTGACTTGTTAACGAGACAATTCTTGATGTCTGTATCGGAAACATCTTTCTTTACCACAGTAGGTCCAGTTTCATTATTTGCAACTAACCCATCAACATCCTGCTTCGTTTTCATTGAATTCAAGTGCTGAGATGACAACTTAGCTTCTTTTTTCGCAATCTTCCTTCTCAAAGCTTTCTCTCTTTTAGTGTTTGCTTGAGCTTCTTCTCTATCCCTTTTCACTTTCTGATAAGTTTGTTGAACCAAAGTAGCAGCTTGAGCAACATCAGCTGGACTGCTCGCTTTTGAAAATGGAACCCACTGGGAATTAGTACCATGAGCCGGTTCAACATTCACGGTCTTGCACGTTTCTACATTCATGACAGTTTTACCTGCTTCTTGCGAGCTTTCTGGAACTTCTGAAGAGCCATTGATATTTGGCGGCGGAATCTCTATTGCAAGAAAAGGTCCATAGCAAGTTGGACATAGAAGATTTTGATTCACATACATTCTTTTAAATTCATACTGCAATTTGCATCTCTTGCATACGGTCCAAAACGTCTTGGACGCCATTTGCTTATTCGATGATGAAAGAACAGAGGTCGGGCCTGTTTTTATGGGATTTGCTTTAACTTTTTCCTTTTGAGAATTAGTTTTATCCTTTGCATCGGTAGTAATATCCATCGCTTTAGCAGCTGTATCATTCACTTTATTAGTTGTATCCTTTCTTTTGACAGTAGATTCCTTTCCTTTAGCGGTAGTATCCTTTGCTTTAGTAGTAGTAGCCGTATCCTTTGCTTTAGTAGTAGTAGGCGTATCCTTTGCTTTAACCTTTTGTCCAGCTGTAGCCTTTGTGAAATAGTGAAAACCATTTGGCGGTCGCGAACCACCATTTTGAGTCTGAACCTTCTGCTTAAAAACCCTGACATTCCTTTTATGATCATACACTGATCTTTTGTTTTTATCAGATAGTAAATTCCAGGCTTCAGAAACGTATTGAAATGCCCGATCTGCCCCGATAGATTTGTTCTTGTCAGGATGAAGAGCTAAAGCTAGTTTTCGGTAATGCTTCCTCACGGTATCATCATCGGCTAATGGGTTCACACCAAGTATCCCATAAAAATCTAAATCCCCGTTTACTTTATTTTCAGCAGCAACGTGCACATCTAGAATTGCTAAAAACTGGGAAATACCATCAAGGTCTGGATACAAACTTTGAGCCTTCAAAGCAAATTTCTTTGCACCTGTCATGTCCTTATTAGAAAACTTACTTTCAGCTATTTCTTTTGCCCTAGTGGCTTCATCTCTGTTGCATTCCATTCTTTTAGCTAAATGGTTAATCTACTTCACAACTTCCTTTAAGCAATACTACATTAAGAATTTAGAGTTCACTTCCACAAACTCCAAGTTTTGACTACGAATGCAATAAAACTTTTTGCCCTAATTCACAAAAATATAGTTGATAGATTAGTTTCAGACATAGATTTTCATAAACCAATATGCGGAATGAGAGGAGGAACGACTAGAAAAGTAAAAAAAATAATTAAGAAGAACATCAATATGAATGATAATGAACTTTATGATTAGACCCAACAAAAATTTAGCCCTAAAGATAGTTGATAGATCAGTTTGAGACATAGGTTTAAATAAACCAAAATGTGGAACGTGAAGAGAAACGGCTAGAAAAGTTGACAATAACAAGAACATCAATACGGATGATACTTGGATTAGAATAGTATATCGACATGTATATCGAGTTTCTAACTAGAGAAATCTCAAATGAACGGTATAAATGTCAATGATGATCAGTCAAGGATGACGTCTCGTTTTCAACTGTAACGTTAACTTAAAAAACTCTTTTACGTACATTAACTTACATTCCAATTATAACAAACCACGTAGATGGAAACAAATTGGCAACAAATCAAGATTTCCCATAATCGACCTCTTTTTCTTCAACAGGATCTACAAGGCAAATATCTATCACAATCTATTCATAGCAAACAATCCACAATCCTATTATCAGTGTCACCATTTTCGCTCAGCTTTTAGTTTTTCAAGTATGTTCAAGACTAGCATTCATAAATAACCAACCCATTTTCACATCGTAACTTCGAAATCATGGCAGTTTCAATTCAATCATACGAACTTATACACATACACACACATACATACCTATACATAGAGATAGATATAAACAAATTTAACTTCAAATCTTGTATTCGTAAACACACTTACATACCTATTCATATACACAAACAATACTTTAGATCTTGGATTCATACAAAGATACTTATACATATATATACACATATCATATGTGTATATATACACATAAGAACCACGGATATGCATACACACATATACATACATACACACAGATATCAATATATACACAGAAACAACTTCAAATATTGAATTCATGCAAAAACATCACTTATTTATAGCTATGAGCATGATCTAAAGACGAGTAATAGTAACATAATGACTAATATATCACTGGAATCACATCAACATTAACTGTAAATATATAAAAATCGGATCTTTAAACATAAAAACAAAGTTATTTTTATTGATAAAAAACCCTAAAAACTTACTTACAAAATAAAAAAAATGAGTTGGGGAAGAAAAAAAAAAGAAAAAAGAAAACATACCAAAGGCGGAAGCTTTGTTTGGTTCAGGATTTGAATTACTTACAACAAGCAGTACGGCATATCCATCTTATAACAAAACAAATCTTATTAATATTATTTATTTATTTTTATGTTTATATATTTGAGGTTCAGTCCTTCTTTTGTTAAGCTAAATCATATAAAATCCCCAATTTATATACCCCTTACTTTGCTTCACACATCTTTTAAACCCTAGTGATAACCTTGACTCATGTTAAATTTTAACTTAACTATAGTTAAGTTAACCTAACCATGATTATATTTTGACTTTTAGGGCTAACAATGGTTAATATTTAAGTCTAGGTTTGGCTAGATCAATCCTGCATATACTCATTTATAAAACAGATTACAGAATTCTTAAATAATGATTTTTAGCTTTTCATTCAAAACTAACAGCTTCTAAAACTCTAGTATGTCTAAACTACTTTAGAATATTTAACCATAAATCATTGATAGATATAGTAATTTACATAGAAATAAAAGGCAAACGGGCAACAAGCTGCGCCGCCACTCCTTTTTGTATAGCAAAACTGTAACACCCCGTTATTTTAAGGTAATAGAAAATTAACCCTTTTTATAGTTTTAGCATTAAATTAATTTCCTAGTATTTTGTTTTGAGATAAGGGGTTAATTTAGTTGGAACTTTGGTGGCTAGCGGGTATAATACCCACTAAAAATTTAAAGGATACGTGGCAAGGGGGGAGAGTGCCCAGCCACATGAAATTGATGAATCACAATTCCATTACACTCTCTTCTTCCATTTTCCTTCTATAATTCTTCTCAAACTTTCTAATCTATCAAAGAGTACATGCAATTCATCCTCCCAAATCCTATTTAACTAATTCATTCAAATAATAAGCAAAGTGAGGGTTTGTTTGCTTGGGGGAGGCCGAAATTAACAAGAAGAAAAGAGGGAAAATCTGGAAATTTAATTGTTGTTGTTCTTGAGGTAAGAAATTCCTTCATTCTTCAATTTCTGAATTTAGGGTTCTTTGATATTGAAATTAGGGTTCATAGTTGGAATTGGGGATTTTGTTGATGAACTCTAATGAAACTAAAAAGAGAAGCTTTGGGTCAATGCAATTGAGTTTTTAATGAAACCCAAAGTAATAAACCTTATGTTTTGGGTGTTTGGCTAAATGGTGATTTGAAATTGATTATGGAAAGTTGTTAAAGTGTTTTGTGAATGCCAAACACCATGAAAAAGGGAATGCTTGTTGAATGAAGTATTTGACCTTGAAATAGTTGAGTTTATAGAACTCATAGTTGTGTGAATTGTATTATGTATAGGTGATGAAGACCATTTAGTTGAGTCTATAGCCATAGAATCGATTAGCCAAGTTCAAGGTGAGTGTGTATGCATATAATCATGTTCTTGTTATTTGGGGTCATAGGTGGGTAAATTCCTATGATCCATTTGATTGTAGAGCTAGTAGGTGGGTAAATTCCTACTAGCCAAATTGTGATTTAGGGTTAGTAGGTGGGTAAATTCCTACTAATCCATTTGTGATTATAGCTAGTAGGTGGGTAAATTCCTACTAGCCAAATTGTGATTTAGGGTTAGTAGGTGGGTAAATTCCTACTAATCCATTTGTGATTATAGCTAGTAGGTGGGTAAATTCCTACTAGCATGTTTCCATGGCCATGTGAAAGTGAAATTAGGTTATGATTGAATTTGCTATCGTTGGATAGGCTATATGTGGTGCTTGAGGCACATTGCTTGGTAACTTGATTATGATTATATGTATATGCATTCACTAAGCGTTGCTTATATTTTAGTTGTTTACTCTTTTATAGGAGTTGGTAGTAGCAAAGGTAAAGAATCGAGCAATTGAAGTGATTTGAAGCTTTGGTCAAATTTGAAGGTTGACATCTTGGGTAAATTGGTAGAAAATCCCATTTGACTACTATGGCTCTTGGTACAAGTTTGTTTTGGTTGAATAAGTTTTCTTTGGATGTAAAATCTGCATATTTGTAAAGTTTTTGGGTCATTTGGATGTTTTTGGTCATAACATGCTAATTAGGTCGTTTATTAGGTCAAACGACCCATTTGATAGTTTATATCGTTTTCGGACCAAAACTAAGTATGTAAGTATCACTCTTCGTGTCTATTACATATTTGAAAATCTGAAATGTTGTTTATGATGTATTCGAAGTCTTGACTTTTATAGTGGGTTGAAGTTTAAGTCATTTTTGGGTCAAGCTGAGAAAAGCAGATGTAACGGCCGTGATATGTGTAACGGGCGTTACACTTGTGTGTAACGGCCGTTATGCACCCGTTACAGGGACTTTCCAAAATTTTAGTGTAACGGCCGTTACACTTTGTAACGGGCGTTACACTCCTTTTGAAACCGCACGGCCGTTAGGTTCACGTTTTAGAGCTCATCCAATTTCTCTTGTGTAACGGCCGTTTAAAAAAAAAAAAAATCTTTCTATCTTTTGGTCGAGTCAAGTCGTTCAATTGCATTATTTTATTAAATGAAGTTCAGTCCTTACATTTTTGGTATCAGAGCCATGGTTCAAGGGATTTAGGTATTCGATCTTTGCGAGTAGGATGCCTAGACTTGAACCATAGGATTGACTATAACCTTAGGTTTTGGGTGTTCACGTTTGAAAGTAGAAATGGTTAGTAAGAGTGATTTAAAATGAAATAGTTTATGAGCATAATAGAGCCGGCCTATTACTGGTCATAAGCTATTACATTCTAAATCAAACTTACTAAATATGGAAATGATCGAATGTGAACTTTTGGGGTATTAGAGACTATGTTGTGACTTGAGTGTATATTTATAAACTTTTGAATTTGTAGAATGGATCCGTTTCAAGTTAAAGATGGATCAAGTCAGGATAGAGACAAAAATATTGAAACCGTAGAGTTGCTAGAACGAGAAGACATTACCGGTGATTTTATAAGTGAACAAATAGGCAAGGCATTAGAGAACTTCTCTCCGTTTATCGTCAAGAAGTTGAATGAGACTCTGGAAGGGGCAATGAGTGAAGCCATTGCTAACAAGATTAGGGAGGAAGTAGCTTTGTCGGTGCAAGAAGAGTTCGATAAGCGTTTTCCTAAAGACAAAGCACCGGAAACACAAGCAAATGAGAATCCTCCAAATAACACCAATGAAAAACCTTATGATCTCAAAAATTTCACCATTGCAAGTCCTCCTACATACAATGGAGACCCCGATCCCATTGTAAGCACCAAGTGGGTGTATGAGATTGAAGGAGCTTTCCGCATTACCAAGACTCCAATTGAAGACAAAACGTTGTATGGGTCAAGCATGTTGAGAGACCGAGCTAAGTTATGGTGGGACAGCTTAATTGTGACAAAGGGTGAAGGAGTGATGAGTATGGAGTGGGCAGATTTTAAAGCGGCTTTCTTCAAGGAATTTCGATCCGAGTCCGATGTGACTAAACTTAGGAGTGATTTCATGAATGAATCTCAAGGTTCGTTGAATGTAAATGAATTTCGTGTGCGGTTTCTTGACAAAGCACACTTTTGTCCCGAGTATTTGAAAGATGATAAGTTGTTGAAGGAACACTTCTATCGGAAACTCCGCAAGAATATTCGAGAGAAGATCACTCTTCTCCAAATTGAATCTTTTAATCAATTGATTGATGTGGCAAGGTGGCATGAGGTGGAACAAGGCATGCCGGATGAAGACTCCTCCAAAAGGAAAGCGGAGCAAATTGATTCACCAAACAAGAAGTTTCGGCCAAGTGGAAGCTTGGGAAATAATACATTTAGGAGAAACGCCCCCACTTGTAACAAATGTGGGAAACATCATTTCGGAGTTTGTCCTTCATCTCCCAAGAAAGGGTGTTTCAATTGTGGCCAACCGGGTCACATTAGTCGTGATTGCAAGTTCTCTCCAAACAAGCCTACTGTGTGCTTTAAATGCTTTAAGGAGGGACATATGAGGAGTGATTGCCCATTGTTGACGAATGAAGAAAGGCAAGCGGAAGTAAGAAAAATGAATGAGAGAAGGATGGTGAAACAAGTAGGAACTCCTAAAGGGAGATCTTTCCAACTCTCGGTGGTGGAAGCTAAGGAATCAACCGATGTTGTGTCAGGTACTTTTCTAGTCCATGACACTCCCGCTAAAGTTCTATTTGATTCCGGGGCAAACCGTTCCTTTGTAGCTACCCGATTCACTAAATGTATTCCCCTACAACTATCTTTGCTTAAACCTCCGTTATTAGTGGAAGTAGCGGGTGATCAAACTTATGTGATTAAAAATGTGTATTTAGATTGTAGCTTAACCATAAATTTTGAAAATTTTAAAGCCAATCTTATACCTATGGGTTTGGGTGAATTTGATGTGATTTTGGGCATGGATTGGCTCGGTAGACATAGGGCGAGTATTTGTTGTGGTGATAAAAGTGTCCGACTCAAAACTCCTAGTGGCAAGGATATGGTGGTTTTTGGGGAAAGAAATCAAGACTCGTTACCGTTGTGTACTTATGCTCAAGCTCGCCGACTTATCTCCCGTGGATGCAAAGCTTTTCTTGCTCATGTTCTTGATTCCGATAAGGAATCTAAATCAATTTCTGAAATTCCGGTTGTTCATGAATTTGTTGATGTTTTTCCCGATGACCTACCGGGTCTTCCTCCTGATAGACAAGTAAATTTCAAGATTGATCTCACCCCGGGTGCTACACCCATCGCTAAAGCTCCATATCGTCTTGCTCCAACTGAAATGCGAGAAATGATGGAACAACTCCAAGAACTTCTTGATAAGGGTTTTATACGCCCAAGTAGTTCTCCTTGGGGTGCTCCTGTTCTGTTTGTTAAAAAGAAAGATGGTAGTTTGCGGATGTGCATTGATTATCGCGAGCTTAATAAAGTCACCATCAAGAATAGATACCCTTTGCCTCGTATTGACGATCTTTTTGATCAACTTCAAGGAGCATCGTATTTTTCGAGATTGATCTTCGTTCGGGTTATCACCAGCTGAAGATTGGTGAAGAAGACATTCCAAAAACCGCGTTCAGGACCCGTTATGGTCATTATGAATTCTTGGTCATGCCTTTTGGGTTGACAAACGCTCCTGCAGCCTTCATGGATCTTATGAATCGTGTATGTCGTCCTTTTCTTGATAAATCTGTTATTGTTTTCATTGATGACATTTTGATCTATTCGAAGTGTCAGTCCGATCATGAGAAACACCTTCGTGAAGTTCTTAAAACCCTTCGCCGCGAGATTGTTGATATGTGCATGATTGTATGGCTTGCTCATCTAGTTCACTAGACTTGTTAAGTTGCCATGACACGTGCACGTTTAAGGGCCCAAAACGTAAAAGCAGTAACGTAGTAAATGTTTAGGTAATGCAGTCACCTAAACTAAATAATGCAGGATCGAGCTCGTTAAACTTTGATGCAGGAAAGTGTTAAGCTTAACCCGTACTTTCCCTAGCCCGGCTAAGTGCGTTGACGTAGGTTTCTTGGGTGGCTCCTTGCAACATGGTCATTGAGATGCAGTTGAGTAATACGAGGGGTCTGACCCGCCCTCATTTGTCTTGTGCATACGGATTACTCGGGGATTGGCTTGCCATTCCTTAACGACGTTTGATGTTCAACTGAATGGTTGTCATCTAGTCGGGTGTAACTTATGTTACACATTGACGTAGTTAAAATGTAGTAAAGCAGTTAAAACGTAGTAATGCAGTTAAAATGTAGTTACGCAGTTAAAAGTAGTAATGCAGCTATGTGGTTATATGTGTGTAATGCAGAATGAAGGATAGGCACATTTAGGGTGTTTCATCCTATTATGTAGTTTTGATGATGTGATATGTTTGATGTGTGTTGTGCCTTAATGACGTTGATTAAATCCACAATGTTTGAAATGGATAAATGTTTTATAACTTGAGTGTTATCTTACTTAGCTAATTCGTTAGCTAACACTTGTCTTTTGAAATGTGTTGCTCCCTCAGGTATAGCGTAGCTGAGGTAGTTGATGAAGAAGAGCGAGGAATGGGTAGATAGCTTGCTGATGACCTTAGCTACCCATAGTTGTTGCACATTTTTAGACTCTTGCTTATGTTTTGGCAGTTATGTAGTTTGCATGTTATGTAGTCGGTTGTTTTGTGTTGGGCAGCCGATGGGTTTCTATTTAAACTTGTTTTGACAATATGACCGAGTAACACCAATGATTAAAGAAACCAAACAGATTTTAATTGGTTTGGACTTTCAAAGTTTACTTCCGCTTTGTTATAACGCCGTTAAGCGAAAATTTTTGGAAACCCGTATTTTTAAATGAAGGGTGTTACAAGTTGGTATCAGAGAAATGGTTTAAGTGAACCAATGACTATAAGTATGCCATAGGAATTGGACTTAAACCGATAGACGACAAGTTAGGCTTAAGTAGGTATGCTTAGCTTTGAGATGAAATGCCTTTGGACGGGTTTGGGATGAGTGAGAGTGTAGGAATAAGGCTATATGATGATTGTTTATTGATATGTGAATATGTGTTTTAGCCTTTATTCTTCCGTTTCTTGCTTCTCCGTCGCTAAGTTGTGCTATTGCTACGATAGACGGTCCTCGAGGTGATATTCTATTCCTCTAACTGAATTTGATAAACTTGTGCTTTATATTATGTGAGAAGTTGTTGAGATGGACAAAGGTGGAGGATTAGGTGAGATGGTGTTCCATCAATGTTGCCTAGCCCATGGGGTTAGTGACAAGGACCGCAAAGGATATGAGATGTTGTATGTGTGCTGAAAATCATGTGAATTGGAATTGATGGGAAAAGAGGCGATACACAAATGTGGTAACGAACATGCATGTGAAATGATACAATTACAATTATGGTCCGAAACATAATTGCAAGTGTATCACGACGCGAGTGTGTTTGTATGGCCATGCTTGTGTTGACCGGTGTACAAAGTAATGAAGCTGGAGAGATTTCTATGTAGTGAATCTTTATGTGTCGAGAGTAAACATCGTGTAACAACTTTAATGATGTTGATGCCTCGTGTGTGTGGAAATGTGTGAAGATCGGTGAAAAGTTATAGCCGGTTAAATGTTTATGATAATTATGAAGTACATGAAGTTAAATGAAGTCTAAAGGTACGTGAGGAATGAAGTGGTTGGTAGACAATGTTGTTGAGTCTACTAGTTCAAAGGACATGGACTTGAAGTTGACAATTAGAGTTAATGCTGTATATTTGAAGGGTGATAAGCAGGTGATGCACAGAAGGGTTACCGGGTACACGTATGGAAGGATACAGTTACAATTCCGGTCGCGAACGTAATTGTAAATGTATCACGACATGTGTGTGTTTGTGAGACTGTGTCTGTGTTGATCCGACTGAAGAGAAGATGGGAAAGATGGAATCACTGGTTGGTGGCATAATTAACCATGTGAAGAGTAGACATGTATCTATGGATTAAAGAATGATGAAGCTGAAGCAAGTAAAGAAGATAACGCTATGGATGATTGAACCTTTTAACCATGAAGCTCTTCCATTCGATGAACACCATGTTATGATGTGAAGTTACCTTCGAGCTGCGAAGTCTTAAAGTTGTGCTTGGGTGTAAGGAAGACGCTTAGATTTTGTTTGAAATTATCTTTCTTGGTCATAGATGGTATGCGGCGCATATTCTGAGTTTTTAAGTTTATGCGGGGCATGTGCAAATGCATGAAAGTAAATGGTGGAATGTTTTGAATCGAGACGGCCATTATATGAAAATTTTTAAAGATGTTTGACAAAGTATGAGGAAAATGGTGAACTCAAGTGATGCCTATCACTCTTAGATTGATGGGAAAGAAAATGAATGAGTTAGAAACTTGGTAAAACCATATGATGGCGTGATGGTGCCTCGAGATTTATTGTTGTGTTCATAGGCAACTATGATTATGCCATAGGTGTTGCATGTCATTTCATGATACGACAAGTTATTGAAGGGAAATCGTGCTAGATGTAATGCTAGTGCGTAAGACGTGGGAAATCGTGCTAGATGTAATGCTAGTGCGTAAGACGTGGGAAATCGTGCTAGATGTAATGCTAGTGCGTAAGACGTGGGAAATCGTGCTAGATGTAATGCTAGTGCGTAAGACGTGGGAAATCGTGCTAGATGTAATGCTAGTGCGTAAGACGTGGGAAATCGTGCTAGATGTAATGCTAGTGCGTAAGACGTGGGAAATCGTGCTAGATGTAATGCTAGTGCGTAAGACGTGGGAAATCGTGCTAGATGTAATGCTAGTGCGTAAAATGTGGGAAATCGTGCTAGATGTAATGCTAGTGCGTAAGACGTGGGAAATCGTGCTAGATGTAATGCTAGTGCGTAAGACGTGGGAAATCGTGCTAGATGTAATGCTAGTGCGTAAAATGTGGGAAATCGTGCTAGATGTAATGCTAGTGCGTAAGACGTGGGAAATCGTGCTAGATGTAATGCTAGTGCGTAAGACGTGGGAAATCGTGCTAGATGTAATGCTAGTGCGTAAGACGTGGGAAATCGTGCTAGATGTAATGCTAGTGCGTAAGACGTGGGAAATCGTGCTAGATGTAATGCTAGTGCGTAAGACGTGGGAAATCGTGCTAGATGTAATGCTAGTGCGTAAGACGTGGGAAATCGTGCTAGATGTAATGCTAGTGCGTAAAATGTGGGAAATCGTGCTAGATGTAATGCTAGTGCGTAAGACGTGGGAAATCGTGCTAGATGTAATGCTAGTGCGTAAGACGTGGGAAATCGTGCTAGATGTAATGCTAGTGCGTAAGACGTGGGAAATCGTGCTAGATGTAATGCTAGTGCGTAAGACGTGGGAAATCGTGCTAGATGTAATGCTAGTGCGTAAGACGTGGGAAATCGTGCTAGATGTAATGCTAGTGCGTAAGATGTGGGAAATCGTGCTAGATGTAATGCTAGTGCGTAAGACGTGGGAAATCGTGCTAGATGTAATGCTAGTGCGTAAGACGTGGGAAATCGTGCTAGATGTAATGCTAGTGCGTAAGACGTGGGAAATCGTGCTAGATGTAATGCTAGTGCGTAAGACGTGGGAAATCGTGCTAGATGTAATGCTAGTGCGTAAGACGTGGGAAATCGTGCTAGATGTAATGCTAGTGCGTAAGACGTGGGAAATCGTGCTAGATGTAATGCTAGTGCGTAAGACGTGGGAAATCGTGCTAGATGTAATGCTAGTGCGTAAGACGTGGGAAATCGTGCTAGATGTAATGCTAGTGCGTAAGACGTGGGAAATCGTGCTAGATGTAATGCTAGTGCGTAAAATGTGGGAAATCGTGCTAGATGTAATGCTAGTGCGTAAGACGTGGGAAATCGTGCTAGATGTAATGCTAGTGCGTAAGACGTGGGAAATCGTGCTAGATGTAATGCTAGTGCGTAAGACGTGGGAAATCGTGCTAGATGTAATGCTAGTGCGTAAGACGTGGGAAATCGTGCTAGATGTAATGCTAGTGCGTAAG
>CM067170.1:122815170-122879164 GCA_034093135.1 Erigeron breviscapus | reverse complement strand
TTTAGAAGGGGTTAAAACGAAATTTGGTTAAAATTTTAGGGGGTTAAAACGAAATTTGGTTAAAATTAGGGGTTAAAACGAAATTTGGTTAAAATTAAGTTAAAAAAATAGAAATGTTAGGGGGTTAAAACGAAATTTGGTTAAAATTTAGGGGGTTAAAAAGAAATTTGGTTAAGATTAGCATGTGCTTTAAAAGCTTGTACCTTTCATGCTTAAAAGACTTGTACATTGTACATTGCTTGTGGAGTAAAAGTTAAAAAATAGAAATGTTAGGGGGTTAAAACGAAATTTGGTTAAAATTTAGGGGGTTAAAAAGAAATTTGGTTAAGATTAGCATGTGCTTTAAAAGCTTGTACCTTTCATGCATAAAAGACTTGTACATTATAAGTTGGTTTTTAGTATATACTAGTAATTTTACCCGCACGTTGTCGCGGAACACATTTTTTATACGATAAAGCTCTAGATACAAACTATATAGTAGTATTAGTGTAACACAATTACATATATTTCAAATCTTCAAACCTAGATTTTTTAAAAAGTAATAAAACATGTGGTATAATAAATATAATGTGTAAAAACAATAAGAATAATACGATGTAATAAGATTATAAATCACAAAACAAAACAATATCAATATTAATGTAAATAATGACACTCTCAAGGCAGTGATGTAATATACAATACTGGTTTAAATGTTACATAAACGTAAGAAGTAACGATGACGAAAGTTATTATATTATATAATGAAACGGAGAAACCTAATAAAAACCAAATGTTTAAAGGTAAACCGTAAAAACTTTAGAGGGTAAAAATGAATAGAAACAAAAGTCAAAAAGGTTTTCTAAATAAAAGAAAAAAAAAACTTAAAGGGTGAAAGTGAAAATTAGCAAATATATATAAGTGTTGTACACTAAGCTTAAGAACTTGTAAATTCCAAGTTGCTTTTGTAAAAATAAAGAACTTGGCTTTTAGGTTGTACATGGTGCAATAAGAGTGGTAAAAAAGAACTTGGTTTTTAGTATATAGGGTCAATATTTGGTCTTTTTAGGTCATCTTGAAGATGGTTGGATTTTATCTATCTAGAGGTGTCTCGTCTTTTAACTTTCAATGTGGTACTACAATGAGCTCAAACTTTGCAAAACTAAAGTATCAATATGGGAATCATGCATTTCAT
Organism: Erigeron breviscapus; assembly: GCA_034093135.1. Classification (NCBI taxonomy): domain Eukaryota; kingdom Viridiplantae; phylum Streptophyta; class Magnoliopsida; order Asterales; family Asteraceae; genus Erigeron; species Erigeron breviscapus. The sequence continues at coordinate 122,877,990 of CM067170.1, read as the reverse complement.
TTACATTACCCAACCTGATGTAGATGAGAGATTTTTCTCCTCCACCAAATATCAAGATATACGTTGTTTGCACCTTTATGTGGTTAATCTAAATCCCGATGAACTGCCAACTTCTTGACATAATTCTCTCTATATCTATTCCCTATTTCCCTACACCTAAAAATGCAAAGAAAATAGCTGATAGTATCTAACTATTAATTCAAACCAAATGTATTAGATATTAGCAATCAATTTTGATGTCAATTAAAACAATGGGCACTTAGGATTAAAACACATACTGGTAAAATTCAACCAATGTTGCATTTTTTTTAAAAGACAAATTTAATTAGCACTACCTAGCAAGATGGAAGAATAAACAAAAATAAGAGTTAATTGCACAAATCATCCCCGTGGTTTACACATTTTCGTGTTTTCATCCTTACAAGTTTTTTTTAGTGGATTTCGTCCTTTATCTTTACCTTTTTAGTGGATTACATCCTTTTGAGGGATGAAAAACACGAAAAGTGTTCAAATTTTTTTAGCATCTTACATCCCTCAAAATGATGTAATCCACTAAAAAGGTAAAGTTGAAGGACGAAATCCACTAAAAATAACTTGAAAACCACGAAAATACATAAACCACGGGGATGATTTTGTGCAATTAACTCCAAAAATAAAGTTACAAACAGGCAATCCTTGGGTTTTGCATCAATTTATCCAATTGAACCTAACTTTACAACGATTAGAACACCAATCATATGGTAAAAAACTATATTAGTAAAATAACCAAATAACGAATCTTCTAGGGTTGTTTGTACCGAACAAAAGATTATTGGTTGACAACTTGAAATTTGAGAGTATAAGCATGTGAATTTCGACACATACAACTTTATAAAGAAAGATTGTTGTATTATGACATGACAATCTTGTGAAATATGATCAAGCCAGAGGCAAGTATTTGACTATCTTTTAATGATTTACATTTTCGAGTATTGTTATAATTTATGTTAAAAGCAATCATAACATCTATCTGGAAGCTCATCATACCTGAAACTCTTAAACATTCATAGTCCATCTTATACGACTAATTTGTGCACTGATTGCAAATCTTCGAGTTTGTGACGTTTTAGAACCTATAATTATAAACAATGGTTACGATCATGTACAACTACTTGATTCTCTTCACACTCATACAAGCGAGAGAGAAAGAAAATAGTTGACAACTCGTGATTAATTAACACGGGTTAGTCCTAATCTCGATCATTATTTATAATTTCGTCTAATTTAGAGATTTTGACGTGGAAATTATTAGTTAATTGAACATTTGATATGGTTCAATTGGACGTATCCTTATGACGTAGACTATTAGCTATTTAGACGAATGCCGAGTCTTAAAATGACGTTAAATAAAGATTTAAATGTTATAATTGAACACAGTAATTAGACTGTCTAAACGAAATATTTCTAAAAGTTTAGTTTATTTAATTTTATTTATTTGTCTCGACTAAAATGAGACGAGGGAAAATATCTTTACTTTACATTTTGACTTTTAGGTCAAACGGTATTTAATCGTAAGCATTTTACCAAAGTTGGGGTATTTAAATGACTTAAAAGGAGCCACATAGGCCGGCCCCTTTTGTTTGTGGTGGAAATTAAACCAACAAAACCTTTCCCTCCTTCTTGCTCTCTTTCTCTGCTTTCTTTGTGATCAACACACACACACACCACACAAACACAAAATACACCACACATATCACCAACACTCTCAAAGATCAAGTTCTCTCAATCTCTTGGCATATCAAAATCTGATTTTTTTGGGAAAAAGAAGAAGTCATTTAGCAAGTATTCAAGGCATTACCATCTTCAACCTTTTAATTCAAGAACGAATTTTGGTAAGTTTAAATCATCCCTTTTTACGCCTATTTATGTTTAACTACTCTTTTCTAGTCATTTCGAGCTTTTACATGGCCTAAAACAAGTTAATTTGTATTTAGGGTTTAAATAGGGTTTTGGGTTTGATTTGGTCGTTTCGAAAGATTTAATGATGTTATGGATGAAATTATGGGTTGGGTTATGTGTGTTTATGGTTAGTGATGTTTAGTTTTGCTTCAAATTAAGTTACAAACTCTTACAAGTCGTTTTGGGTTGTTTCGGGTCATGTTTGAAGGGTTTTTGGTTGGTTTTCTGCACTTAAGAACTGATCTGGGCGCAGGTGCGCCGCACCTCCCCTTTGGTGCGCCGCACCATGAACCTGGACTGGGTTCCCTGGTCAGTTTGTGCGCCGCACCTCCCCTTTGGTGCGCCGCACCATGAACCTGGACTGGTTCCCTGATCAATTTGTGCGCCGCACCTCCTCCTTGGTGCGCCGCACCTGGCTTAGTGCGCCGCACCTCCTCATTAGTGCGCCGCACCTTTTCTCCAGTACAACAAAACTTGAATTATTTTGAAAGGTCGTAACTTTTGACTTTCCATCCGAATTTAGTAATAAAAGACGAAATTGAGTCATGTATACATTGAACATTAAATCACACTTGGTTGAGGCATTCTAGGATTTGATAGCTAAGTAGTCGTACGTAGGATACTTGTCGTCGTGAGATTTGATCCTCATTATTGGTAATGATATCATAGGTTTTGGATAACCAGGAGAATTGACTGTGGATCTTCTCGAGCTACATTACCTTTTAGCATTTAGATCGCTAAGGTGAGTTTATGGCGCCCTTTTCCTTTTACTTTGGGCCTGAAAAGCATGTACTGTTGTATACACTATTTATTAAATAATGATTGTTTTTGTGTATGCCATGTGATATGGATGCTTAAATCATTTGACTTAAATTTGCCATGTTGGGCTGTCGAAAATGTGTATACGTGTCATTTATTAAATGTTGAATGAAATGACGTTGAATTGCCGTGTGATGGCGTATTAAATGGTTTCTTGTGTTTGACAAACTAAAATGTTTCCCTATTGGTTGTATTGTCGGATCTAGATATCTCGACTGTCTTGGCTACGGTCCACACCCATTTAGAACGGAAACCTGTGCGAGGCATATTGATTTCATATGCTGTCATCAGATCTAGATATACTGATTGACGTGATATAAGATGAGTTTGGATTTGATATACCTACTATCTTATTTTAAAAAGTGGATATATGACGTGTCCAGATCTAGATATACTGGCAGTCTTGTTATGAAATAAAAGAGATGAGTCAGATTTGATATACTGACTATCTTGTTGTAAATTAGATAACTGGATACCCACAGAAAAACTATGAAAATCTCACTTTTTAATATCATCGCTGAAAAACCAAACGCAATGGATATACCTACTATCTTATTTTAAAAAAAATATATGACGTGTCCAGATCTAGATATACTGGCAGTCTTGTTATGAAATAAAAGAGATGAGTCAGATTTGATATACTGACTATCTTGTTGTAAATTGTGATATAAGAGGTGTCAGATCTAGATATACTGACAGTCTTGTATAAAAGGTCGGATCTAGATATACCGACTGTTTTGAAATAAAAGTATTGTTAGATGTTGTATTCTAACTACCTGGTCTTTTATAAATATGGGTCATTGTGTTGTATCAATGACGAATAAACATTTGGTCAAACATACTGTAAACTCACCAACTATTTCGATAGTTGATCCTCTCAAATTTCATGCTTTTCAGGGAACCAACAGTAAGTATTTGGAAGCGTATGGCATTTGAAGCCATCTTTTGAACATTGGACGTACAATTAGCGTCAGACCTCTGAGGACTATAGCTTTATTTAGTCCTAATTGTACTTAGCTGTCCATGTTATATTTGTAATTAGTGGGCCCATTTCCAATTGAGGATAGTTTGTATCCGTGTATTGGGGTCCACTTCCGAACGATTATACTTGTAATAAACTTGTATTTGGATAATGGATGTAATCTCTATTACCTTCTGATTTGTACGCAATTACTTGTTAACCCTGTATTTCCGCTACAACGGGGTGTGACAAAAATTGGTATCAGAGACAGGTTATAGTGAATACGGAGTTATTCCTCGTGAATAACTCAATCTATAGCCATGGTCGCTTCATATAGGAAATCTAAGTCCTTAAGGTTTAGGATACCTATCTCGAGAGTTATGCTATTTGTCAATAATTAGACCTAACCCGATCAACTACGTCCCGATTATGTAAAATAGTATAAGGCTCGAAATAAATATCTTAAATTGTGTATATATGTATTAGTTGAATTATATTCACAGCATGTTGTACATGTGGTGGGAAGGCTGCGGGTGACCCTATACATAAGCATTTAAGGCATGTTAGGAATAGAAACTCGACTCGTATGTGTATGCATAAGGTTTATATACGTGATAGTTTGGATTATATTGACAACATATTTAAATGTGGTGGGAAGGCTGCGGGTGACCCTATATATAAGCATTTTAAATATGTTGGTAATAGAAACCCAAACCGAATGTGTGTAATCTAGACAAAGATTTCTTTAAACCTCAATGTTGCGTACTGTCACTTTCATTTGATTCGTGCTGTCTTATCCAGTAGACTTATGGATTGTTTTGACTATCTTTTCAGACTAGTCATGTCGGACGGAGTAAGCTCAAATGCTGTTGTACCTTGTACACCTCCAGTTCCTGTCATATCAAACTCCATTCCTTATGTTCCCGACTCTTATGAAGAGGAACCAATGGAGGAATCGGGCAATGAATCACGCCCTATCAACCTTGATTCATCTTCCAGTGAATCTGGAGGCGAACATGTGTCTATCCATGTTCAATCTTCTGTAGCAACGGTATCTCCATATCAGAGGAGTACTACCGAGGGAGCTCATTGGTCTTATGCTCCTAGAGACCCCTATGCTCCTGGTCCTTCTGCACCAGTTCAGGTCAACGGTGGACTTGGTCTTTCATTCTTTCAGGGAGATCCGTATGCGGCGGGTCCCTCCAGAGTGCCTGTCTACAATCCAAGTGCCGTTATGCCAGTTGCATCTGCAGCTGATAGGTCGGAATATTATCGCCGACAATTGTCAAGGATGAACAATTCCCTCATCTGTACAAGGGAGAAGTTAGAGAATCAAGCTCAGGCGTTGTCTGGAGCTTATCATCAGGCGGAGGAGGCATTGACTGTTGCTAGAGAAGGGAAGGAAACTATTGGGAGGTTGATCTGGATACTGTCGGTTGTGGTGGTTTTAGTGGTAGCCTTGCTAGTCGTTGTTATTTGCAAGATGTAATTTTGTAATTAATAGTTGTAGTAGTAACGTATTGTAAGCCTTAGAACAATTGACAACTCATACATCTGTATTTGAGTTGTAATCTTTTTGGTGGAGGTATTTCCCACGTACGTCAGATAGTAATTATTCTGACTATGTAATATATCATCGTGGATGTAGTTCCCACATGAATTGTATTGTGGATGTAGTTTTCCCACAAGATTTTGGAAAGTCAGATTATGTAAAAAGTTTTAGTATGAATGAAATATGATAGTTCTTTGGCTTACTTACTTGTTCAAAACTACGTCACTTGCTCATTTCAATTCTAGAAGTATAGTGTTCTATATTTCTTTTCTTGTTTAGTTCATGAGTTCAAGTAAGTCGATAAATTGTGACTTGTGTTTGGCATCCTCTTATATCTAAAACATCTTGAAAAGCTACAATCTTTGTTGTTCCTACGAGGAAAATCTCTAAATGACATTTTTGGTTTATGTCTTAGACTTATGGCTCCCAAGAAAAGAGGCAAGGTCCAGAAGAAGGCTGCTCCCAAGAGAGTTACTCGATCCACTCCTTTGAATAATGAAGCTGAACAGGAAGAACCATGTGATTCAGCAAGGACCGGAAGCTGCTCCTGTCCAGGTGAACACTGGTCCTGGACCTACCCCAAATACGGGCGGGGATAATAATATGGCAGCATTTGTGACACAACAGTTGTTGGCTGCTATGCCTACTTTAGTTGCTCAGATCACGGCGAGCATGAACGCCAATAATAATCATCCTACTGATAATAGTAACAATGCTGAACCTACTGCTGAACAAGTTATTCCTCGAGTGCATCTGCACGGGACTGACTACAAGACCTTCACCTATTGTAAACCGAAAGAATTTAATGGTACCGAAGGTCCGGTAGGTCTAATCAACTGGCTGGAAAGCATTGAGGCAGTGCTCCATATCAGCCGTTGTGCCGAAGAGCACAAAGTGGAATATGCTTCCGCTCAATTTCAAAAGCACGCACTGTCATGGTGGAACGAGCAGATTAGGACTCGTGGCCGAGAGCCGGCATATAGCATACCTTGGATGAACTTCAAAAGGATGCTAATGGAAAAGTACTGTCCTAGGGAGGAAGTACAGAGGATGGAAAACGAATTTTGGAACCATGCTATGGTTGGATTAGATAACGAGAAATACACTACTCGTTTTCATGAGCTGACAAGGCTAGTTCCTCGTATGGTGGATACGGAGGAGAAGTTAGTGGAAAGGTACTGCTATGGATTGTCACCTGACATCGAAGATTGGTGGCCGCTTTTAACCCCATGACTTTACAGGCGGCAGTTAGTGCAACCAATCGGATGGTGATAGATTTGAAAAGAAAAAAAAAAAAAAAAAAAAAAAAAAAAAAAAAAAAAAAAAAAAAAAAAAAAAAAAAAAAAAAAAAAAAAAAAAAAAAAAAAAAAAAAAAATCGGATGGTGATAGATTTGAAAAGAACCGCTGGTTCTTCTGTTGGAAATGAAGTGGTCAAGAGAAGGAATGATCAAGCCTCTGGTAGTGGTTTTGGAAATGGTGGGAATGGCAAGAGGTTTAAAGCTGCCAGAAACTTTGCGGTGGTCCCCCAGAATATTAATAGAAACCGGGCACAGACGGAAGATGTAACAAGTGTGGCATGCGTCATATAGGAAATTGTCCTACTTGCTACCGTTGTAAAAGAACGGGACATCAGGCAAAGTTCTGTAGGGAAAAGATACCAAATCAGTGCTACGAGTGTGGAAGTGAGAATCACATGCGACCCGCTTGTCCACGACTTAATTTGAACCCGAACAATAATGCTATAGTTCCAGTAAGGAACAATGTGGGGAACAACCAGGCTAGAAATCAAGGAGGCCGAGGTAGAGGCCGAGTTTTTGCTTTGGATGCTGCTGATGCACGACGTGATCCCAACGTTGTGATAGGTACATTCATACTCAATAATCATTATGTTTTTATATTATTCGACTCTGGTGCTGATAAAAGTTTCATATCCTTAGAATTTAAGTCACGTTTTGGTATAGTAGCTACCCCCATGAAAGATACTTATGTTGTCGAATATGCAAACGGTCAAAAATATATTGCTAGAGATCATTTAGTGGATTGTAGTTTGGTATTAGCCGGTAAAACTTTTAAAATTGACCTAATCCCATAGATTTAAGCAGTTTTGATGTGATTATTGGTATGGACTGGTTGTCCAAGGTTAGAGCTAATATAAGTTGTCATGAGAAAATTGTTAGAATACCTCTACAGAATAACGAAACCCTAGAAGTGCAAGGAGATAAGGCAGGAAAGAAATTGATCTTAGTATCGGCAATAAAAGCTAATAAATATTTACAAAAAGAACACCCTGCCTTCTTAGCATTTGTGGTAGAAAGAAAACCAAAGGGGAAAGAAATGCAAGATATTCCTGTAGTTAGAGATTTTCCGGAGGTGTTTCCTGAAGATTTGACGGGACTTCCACCTCACAGACCAGTAGAGTTTGGAATAGAGTTGATTCCTGGAGCTGCACCCGTGGCCAAGGCACCCTATCGTCTTGCGCCATCAGAAATGCAAGAATTGTCCGAACAACTTCAAGAGTTGTTAGCTAAAGGACTAATTCGTCCAAGTTCATCACCTTGGGGAGCTCCAATCCTATTTGAAGAAGAAAGACGGCTCGATGCGGATGTGTATTGATTACAGAGAATTGAACAAGTTGACTGTCAAGAACAGGTACCCTTTACCTCGTATTGACGACTTGTTTGACCAATTGGAAGGTGCATCACACTTTTCTAAGATTGATCTCAGGTCTGGGTATCATCAACTCAGAGTCAGAGAGACAGACATTCCGAAAACAGCTTTCAGAACTCGCTATGGGCATTATGAGTTTTTGGTTATGCCATTTGGCTTAACCAATGCACCTGCTGTGTTTATGGACCTAATGAATCGAGTATGTCGACCGTATCTGGACAAGTTTGTCATTGTATTTATTGACGACATACTGATATACTCAAGGAATAAAGACGAACATGAAGGTCATCTGAGAAAAATTCTGCAACTGCTCAAGGATCAGAAGTTGTACGCGAAATTCTCAAAATGTGAATTCTGGATTAGGAAGTACACTTCTTGGGTCATGTAGTGAACAGGGATGGGATCCACGTAGATCCATCTAAGATTGAAGCAATAAAGAAGTGGGAAGCCCCAAAGACTCCGACAGAAATCCGCCAGTTTCTTGGATTGGCTGGATATTACCGGAGATTTATTGAGAACTTCTCAAAAGTTGCTCAACCGTTGACGTTATTAACTCAAAAGGCCAAAGAATTTATTTGGCAGGATGCCCAGGAAGAAGCATTTCAAACGTTGAAAGACAAGCTCTGTAATGCTCCTATTTTAACATTACCAAATGGAGTGGAAAATTTCGTGGTATACTGTGACGCATCACATCAAGGCATGGGATGTGTGCTCATGCAGGAAGGTAAGGTCATTGCTTACGCCTCTAGACAGCTCAAGATCCACGAAAGAACTATACAACCCACGATCTTGAACTCGGAGCGGTTGTTTTTGCCTTAAAGATTTGGAGGCACTATTTGTATGGTACAAAGTGTACGGTATTCACAGATCACAAAAGTCTTCAGCATATCTTCGATCAGAAAATGCTGAATATGCGACAAAGAAGATGGGTAGAATTACTCAGTGACTATGATTGTGAACTCAAATATCATCCCGGTAAAGCAAATGTTGTTGCTGACGCGCTAAGTAGAAAAGATAGAATTTCACTATCTGTCATAACAAGAGCAAGTTCTTACCTTGGCTCATCATTAAGGGATAGAGTGTTGGATGATCAGAATGAGGCCTTGCAACCAGGGCGTATTGAGGAGGAAGCATTGTGGAATGCCGAACGGTTATTTGAATTGGATGGCGATGGGATCAGACATGTCAAGGGCAGAGTATGGATTCCTAAGTATAATGGACTTAGAGAACTCTTAATGAACGAGAGTCATCGATCTAAGTACTCAATCCATCCTGGTGCTGACAAAATGTACCACGGATTAAAGGATTTTTACTGGTGGCCTGGTATGAAAAGAGATATCGCCACGTATGTTTCAAAGTGTTTAAATTGTTCAATGGTTAAGGCAGAGCACCAGAAGCCTTCTGGATTGCTCCAGCAACCCCAAATTCCTGATTGGAAATGGGAACAGATTACTATGGACTTCATTACAAAGTTGCCTCGAACCTTGAAAGGTTACGATACTATTTGGGTCATTGTTGACCGATTGACGAAGTCTGCACACTTCATTCCCATTCGGGAGAATTGGAAAATAAAGAAATTGTCTCAGTTATATATTGAGAAGATCGTGTCACTTCATGGCGTTCCTGTGTCTATTATCTCGGATCGTGATGGTCGTTTTACTTCACAATCTTGGAGATATTTTCAAGACGCCTTAGGCACTCAGTTGAATTTGAGTACGGCTTACCATCCACAGACGGACGGGCAAAGTGAGCGTACCATTCAGACGTTAGAAGACATGCTTCGGGCATGTGTAATTGATTTTAAAGGTAGTTGGGATACCTTTTTGCCGTTAGCTGAGTTTTCATATAATAACAGCTATCACACAAGCATTAAATGTGCGCCTTTTGAGGCTTTGTATGGGCGGAAATGTAGATCGCCTGTTTGTTGGCTTGATGCTGGTGAGCGTCGTTTGTACAAATATGGACTGGTTCAGAATACCACTGACCAGATTGTTGAAATTAGGGCACGGCTGAAGGCGGCTCAGGATCGCCAGAAGAGCTATGCAGATCGTAGAAGGAAACCCCTTGAGTTTCAAGTGGGTGATAAAGTTATGTTGAAAGTGTCACCTTGGAAGGGCACTGCACGCTTTGGCGTGAGAGGAAAACTTAGTCCTCGTTATATCGGACCCTTTGAAATAGTTCAAAGGATTGGTTCCGTGGCTTATAAGCTCAATTTACCCCAAGAGCTAGAACATGTTCATCCCACATTTCATATATCAAATCTTAAGAAATGTTTGACTGATGAAACATTGGTTGTACCTGTGGAAGAGTTGCAAGTAAATGATTCTCTTCAATTTGTAGAGGAGCCTGTTGAAATTATAGACCAACAGCTCAAACAGCTTAGACGAAGTCGTATCAAGTTGGTCAAAGTTCGTTGGAACTCAAAACACGGGCCAGACTCGACTTGGGAACGTGAGGATTATATGAGGAATAAGTATCCCCATCTTTTACTAAGCAAGACTTGATTTCGGGACGAAATCCTTAGAAGTCGGGGATGCTGTGACAACTCGTGTTTAATTAACATCGGGTTAGTCCTAATCTCGATCATTATTTATAATTTCGTCTAATTTAGAGATTATGACGTGGAAATTATTAGTAAATTGAACATTTGATATGGTTCAATTGGACGTATCCTTATGACGTAGACTATTAGCTATTTAGACGAATGCCGAGTCTTAAAATGACGTTAAATAAAGATTTAAATGTTATAATTGAACACAGTAATTAGACTGTCTAAACGAAATATTTCTAAAAGTTTAGTTTATTTAATTTTATTTATTTGTCTCGACTAAAATGAGACGAGGGAAAATATCTTTACTTTACATTTTGACTTTTAGGTCAAACGGTATTTAATCGTAAGCATTTTACCAAAGTTGGGGTATTTAAATGACTTAAAAGGAGCCACATAGGCCGGCCCCTTTTGTTTGTGGTGGAAATTAAACCAACAAAACCTTTCCCTCCTTCTTGCTCTCTTTCTCTGCTTTCTTTGTGATCAACACACACACACACCACACAAACACAAAATACACCACACATATCACCAACACTCTCAAAGATCAAGTTCTCTCAATCTCTTAGCATATCAAAATCTGATTTTTTGGGAAAAAGAAGAAGTCATTTAGCAAGTATTCAAGGCATTACCATCTTCAACCTTTTAATTCAAGAACGAATTTTGGTAAGTTTAAATCATCCCTTTTACGCCTATTTATGTTTAACTACTCTTTTCTAGTCATTTCGGGCTTTTACATGGCCTAAAACAAGTTAATTTGTATTTAGGGTTTAAATAGGGTTTTGAGTTTGATTTGGTCGTTTCGAAAGATTTAATGATGTTATGGATGAAATTATGGGTTGGGTTATGTGTGTTTATGGTTAGTGATGTTTAGTTTTGCTTCAAATTAAGTTACAAACTCTTACAAGTCGTTTTGGGTTGTTTCGGGTCATGTTTGAAGGGTTTTTGGTTGGTTTTCTGCACTTAAGAACTGATCTGGGCGCAGGTGCGCCGCACCTCCCCTTTGGTGCGCCGCACCATGAACCTGGACTGGGTTCCCTGATCAGTTTGGTGCGCCGCACCTGAACCTTGGTTCCCTGATCAGTTTGTGCGCCGCACCTCCCCTTTGGTGCGCCGCACCATGAACCTGGACTGGTTCCCTGATCAATTTGTGCGCCGCACCTCCTCCTTGGTGCGCCGCACCTGGCTTAGTGCGCCGCACCTCCTCATTAGTGCGCCGCACCTTTTCTCCAGTACAACAAAACTTGAATTATTTTGAAAGGTCGTAACTTTTGACTTTCCATCCGAATTTAGTAATAAAAGACGAAATTGAGTCATGTATACATTGAACATTAAATCACACTTGGTTGAGGCATTCTAGGATTTGATAGCTAAGTAGTCGTACGTAGGATACTTGTCGTCGTGAGATTTGATCCTCATTATTGGTAATGATATCATAGGTTTTGGATAACCAGGAGAATTGACTGTGGATCTTCTCGAGCTACATTATACCTTTTAGCATTTAGATCGCTAAGGTGAGTTTATGGCGCCCTTTTCCTTTTACTTTGGGCCTGAAAAGCATGTACTGTTGTATACACTATTTATTAAATAAATGATTGTTTTTGTGTATGCCATGTGATATGGATGCTTAAATCATTTGACTTAAATTTGCCATGTTGGGCTGTCGAAAATGTGTATACGTGTCATTTATTAAATGTTGAATGAAATGACGTTGAATTGCCGTGTGATGGCGTATTAAATGGTTTCTTGTGTTTGACAAACTAAAATGTTTCCCTATTGGTTGTATTGTCGGATCTAGATATCTCGACTGTCTTGGCTACGGTCCGCACCCATTTAGAACGGAAACCTGTGCGAGGCATATTGATTTTCATATGCTGTCATCAGATCTAGATATACTGATTGACGTGATATAAGATGAGTTTGGATTTGATATACCTACTATCTTATTTTAAAAAGTGGATATATGACGTGTCCAGATCTAGATATACTGGCAGTCTTGTTATGAAATAAAAGAGATGAGTCAGATTTGATATACTGACTATCTTGTTGTAAAAAGTGGATATATGACGTGTCTAGATCTAGATATACTGACAGTCTTGTATAAAAGGTCGGATCTAGATATACCGACTGTTTTGAAATAAAAGTATTGTTAGATGTTGTATTCTAACTACCTGGTCTTTTATAAATATGGGTCATTGTGTTGTATCAATGACGAATAAACATTTGGTCAAACATACTGTAAACTCACCAACTATTTCGATAGTTGATCCTCTCAAATTTCATGCTTTTCAGGGAACCAACAGTAAGTATTTGGAAGCGTATATGGCATTGAAGCCATCTTTTGAACATTGGACGTACAATTAGCGTCAGACCTCTGAGGACTATAGCTTTATTTAGTCCTAATTGTACTTAGCTGTCCATGTTATATTTGTAATTAGTGGGCCCATTTCCAATTGAGGATAGTTTGTATCCGTGTATTGGGGTCCACTTCCGAACGATTATACTTGTAATAACTTGTATTTGGATTAATGGATGTAATCTCTATTTACCTTCTGATTTGTACGCAATTACTTGTTAACCCTGTATTTCCGCTACAACGGGGTGTGACAAATAGCCATGTAAATTACAGGCCGGGAGTATGATGCAAGCCCCCACACTAACATAAAAGAATATTAACTTACTTAGGGAATTAAGAGACCCGCTTAAAGTGTATAATCATCGATCAAAAAGCACATTATTTTTACAAAGTTCTAAAGTTGTTGAACAGCATGGATCAAAACTAACAGAACCAATATCCCAAGGATCGAGTTGGGTATACTCTTAAGAGCATGTGTTGTTGGTCACTATTGTCATGAAAAGAATAGAAAATAAGTAACCTCCTAGAAACACAGAAATCCACATGAACCTAGGATGACAACGGTAAAATGGTTATTAATATGCAACTCCCCATGACACCAAGAATTGAAGAGCTTATGATTGAGAATTAGATCCAACTGAGTCTGATGACCTAGTCGGCGTTAGAAGGCACCCGAGCAACTGATCAGTTGTTGAAGACAGCCATTGGAAAGCAAATCGACTTGGGGGATTAGCGGTAATAATCCATCGGCTATAAAAAAAAACCCCTATATTTGAAAGAGGAACTCATGCTGACTAAAAATTTCTCTTTAGTAGGTCGTGAATTAAGTTGATCATCACACCGATCGATCAGCCTAACCACGATTTCCTGCCACCTACTAATATACAGGGGTGCATCTAATCAGTAATAAATCATAGCGGCAAATTTCGGAGCCATCAAGTGCATATGAATACCGTAGGTTAAGCACAATTCACATAAAATCATACATATATTTGCAGTTTATACCTAATTAATACTATATATCATATATATATAAGATGAGAAAGAAATAAGGTAGAAGAAACCTGTTATTAGAAGAAGAAGAAGAAGTACCGGTGGAGAACTCGTAAAGCTTGCCGCCGGCGGAGAAAATGATGACGGCAATGTCAACCTCGCAGAGAAGGGAAAGATTCTGACCGGAAATAGACCAGTTCAGAATACGATCCAAACACAATTTCCTGCCACCTACTAAAACCTGATCTCCGTTTCGAGAACGTGACTTGTCTGCTGCTCTTGTCCTCGATCCGCTTCATTTCCAGCTTCCTTCGCCCCATTTTATTCCTTAATTTCTCTCTCTCTAAAAAAGAAGAAGAAGCAGTGCTGCTTGTGAGACCTAACAAACTTTCCAACTTCCGGTATATATATGTATATCTCTCTTATGCCAACTAGGTTTTTTTATGCACTACGGTAATATTTAGTAAATAATAAAACTAATTAAAAGACATCGATAATATATTGTCGATTTTTGTAACTTATCTCTTTCTATTTTCCTTTGTATTTAATTATTTTTGTAAGTGGATATAATTTACTTTAATATAATATAAAACTAGATTATATTGGTAATTTATCTAATATTTTACTATCCGATTATATTATCAATGTTAAATTAGATATTTACTTTATCCATTTCACACACATATTTTTTATATTTGTTTATATTCGATTTTGAAATTTCTCTCTTCACCTTAATATCTTCTTTTTTCTTATTTTTTCCTTTCTTTATTCTATTTTATATATGTTCTTTTCAGATTTTACATGCATAATAAAAGTATAATATCATTAAAAATCCTTTTAGTTATTATTGTTATATAACATTTATTAATACTCTTAACGTATATATGTTAATCATTGTTTTCAGGTAATATTACTTATATCATTATATTTGTAATCAATTTAATGTAATGTATGGGGCATAATCTAGTATATGTATATATATGCCCTATCTCTATCTCTATTGATTCTATCTCTATGCAATCGACCATAATAACTGTTGCAAGTAAAGGCGGCATGGGAGTAACTTTTTTTTATTTTGCAGTAAAATTAATAATTTGTTCAACATCAATTAATTGCTCTTAAATAAATACTATATACAGTAATGTAGAATAACTTCAAGCCATGTTTTTACGGAAAAAATTATATGGTTGGGATAATTTTGAAGGGTTACGAGTTTTTAGTACTTTGGTTGTAACTTTTATAAAGAGAAATTGTCACAGATGGTCCATGTGGTTTGCTCGATTCGCATTTTCATCTTGTGCTTTTTTTTTCATTAGGTATCCCTGTATGCATTTTCATTAACTGCAAACCGTCCCTGTCACTAACAGCCGTTAGTTTTCATCCATTAAACCCCTCATGTGCAATGCACATAAGGGCACTTTTGTCCTTCACATAAATTACTCTTCTTCTTTCTCATTTTTCTTCCTTTATCCGGCCACCACCACCACCCAAATCTGGTCAAACGTGTTTTTCTCCCGATATACTAAAATATATACTAAAAAAAATAAATGGAAATAAAACTTAAATAGTGTTAAAGATGGGAGGTAGGGGTGGTTGGTGGTAGCTTACGGTAGCATTGTCCCAAGAGAAGGAGACTCGTTTAGGGGTTTTAGAGTGAGAAGATAAAAGGTTTTGGTTGGATCTAGGTGTTGTGGTAGTGGACCAGTGTTGTGGTGCGCAAGTGGTGGGTTGGTGGTGGTTCACGGCGGTTCAACCTAGGGAGAAAAGGGAACCCGTTTTAGGGTTTTTAGAGAGAGAAGGCGTGAGGTGGAGGTCGAAAATGGAGGCTGTCGTGGTGGGGGACGTTGTTGCTGATGTTTTTCACAGTTGGGGTTGCGACGGTGGTGGGAGGCGGCGGCAGTAGGTGTTGGGTGGTGGTGGGTGTATGGTTTTGTTAGTTATGGGGAGGTACAAGGTGATAGGGGTGTTTGGGGTTTGAAATGGTGAAGATGATGAAGTGGGGTGGTGGTTCTCGGCTTTCGGCGACTTTTCCGGCGGTGGCAGGCGGTGACCGGCCGGTCAGGGATGGTGCCGGAATTGTGGGGGAAGATGATGAAGTGTGTAAACCCTCAAAGATGTTTTATCACAAATAGTCCCTATGGTTACAAACTGGACAAAAATGCCCTCATGTGCGGGGTTTAACGGATGAAAACTAACGGTGTTAGTATCAGGACGGTTGGCAATGAAAATGCATACCAGGGACACCTAATGGAAAAAAAGCACATGGATGAAAATGCGAATCGAGCAAACCACATGGACGATTTGTGACAATTTCTCTTTTATAAAATTAGGGAGACAACTCTACCTCACTAAAATCATTAAAATCCCGACGTTTACAACATCGGTCTTTACATACGTGTCGGGATTAAAAGATCGACTTACAATCTTACAGAAAAGATGTGTGATGATGGTGAAATTTAGTCTCGACATGTATGTGAAGACGAAGTTAAGATATAGTTCTGATTCATACGGATACAAATTTTATTCTGTAATTTTTGAAAGTCAGGGACGAAAGCTACAAATAGAAATCCACAACAGCGACGATTTATGTAATTAATTAACTCTTTATTTAATTATTATTACGTATTGTTGTTCACACGGCTTGTATAGTCTCTGACTTTCAGTGCACGCAGTGGGAGTTTGGGGGTTTGCATTTTTTCATGCTTATTGTTTTTTAATTTTTGTACTCAAAAACGAAAACAAATGAGATTTGAGTAAGCGGGGGCAAACAAAATTTTAGCTTTTGAAAAAGCTATGAGCATGTCCAAAGTCCAAACAACATCCAAAACAACTACAAAAAGGATTCGAACAACATCAATAGAGCTGCGAAAACCTCCCAAACAGCAGCAACGCAACTGCAAAAAATTGCTTCCCAAAACTACAACACCACCTATTATCAGCTCCCAAACAACACCAAAACAGCTGCGAGAAATCTCCCAAATAACAACAGTTCACAACCAGCACAAACAACACCAAAATTAGTGTAAAACAAAAGGAAAAAGAAACGGCAAAAAATTGAAAAAAGAAAAGAAGTAAAATATGGCCAAAAAACAACGGTTCTTTTATTGAACCATGATAAAACAAACAAATTACAATTTTCCTTTATAATAGCAAGCTTTATAGCAAATTCTCCATAAAACTTTTATCATCCCACATTTCAAATAATTATGCCATAATAATTAGAAAAATTATAATCATAGTTAAATGATTCATATTTTAAAATAGCTTTAACAACAAAACAGGAGTTTAGGTTTATAAAATTTACCTTTATTTAACGAAGTAGTGAAAATGGGGTTAGTACGCGAATTAGAAACAAATATAAGACTTGGAAACAAATATATTACGTGTGTAAATTAGATTGATTTGAGAAGAGGAAAAAAACATATTAGAATGAAAAGAATATCTCAATACGTGGGTGTAATATAAATTGATCGAGAATTGAGAAGGGCATACTAATGGACAGTGGCGAAGCTAGAAAATTTTCAGTGGGGGGTCGGGATCTAATTTTTTTTTTCCTAACGCTAAAATGGGGGGTCGAAACCGAGTATATCGAAATTTTTCTACACGAAAACTATATACTCCCTACATCGCAAAAAAAAATTCGGGGGCCCGCCCCTATTAAGCTGCGCCCCTGCTAATGGAGCCTGATAGTAAAGTAAAAAAAATTGTTCGGGCTTTTTTTCCATCAAAACTGTAATTTTTGAAAATTAGGGACGAAAGCTGCAAGGCGATCCATGACATGGACCATTTCTATAATTAACTCTTTTTTATTACTATTACGTAGTGTTCTTCATACGGCTTGTATAGTTTTTAACTTTCAGCGATGTCGCACGCTTTGGGAGTTTGGGGGGTTTGCACTTTTTCCTATTTATTGTTTTTCAATTTCTGTAGTAAAAACAAAAACAAATGAATGCCTATGATTTATACTTATAATAATATCACAGGTCCTGCTTGACTTCAAATGTTAGCTCGTTTCTACAATTTTATAACACGTAAGTTAAGCAGGCTAGCTTTGGGTCTTTCATATTATTCCCTCCGTTTCATTTTAAGTATGTCGTAGTTTGACAAGTCTTTTTCTTTCAACTTTGACCGTAAATATGTTTGTTTGTATTATATAGTAGTCGACAAAAATTATATCAATGAAAAATACATTTGAATATCAATCAATTCATATAGTATATATGAAGTCTTATATAACACAAACAAAAATATTTATGGTCAAAGTTGAAAGAAAAAACTCCAAAATCCAAATTAGGACACTTAATATGGGACGGAGGGTGTATTTTTTGGTTATCTTTAATTTCTTGTAGATCTTATGAATTTCTAATAAAGTGATGTTTCAATACCGATGTTCTCCGAAGGTAGCTTTTGTCCGAGTTGCAATGTGCATCGGATGGACCAATGGGGAGATCATGCGGTCCATTGTTCTAGTGAAGTGGGTGTAAAGTTTAGGCATAATTTGGTTCGTGATATTCTTGTTGATATATGTTCTAAGTCGGGGATTATGGTGCGCAAAGAGGCTCCCATGGGTTTTCTCTCAGAAGATGGGAAGGATCTACGTCCGGCAGATCTTTTACTATTTAATTGGGTACAAGGTAAAGACGGATGATTGGATGTGACATGCATTTCTCCTTTTGCTGGTATAGGGGCGACTGCGGTTGCACCCGGGGTAGCCTTGCACAACGCCGTGGAGAAGAAGAAAAGGAAGTATGTATCTAAATGTGAGGACAATTCTCTACTTTCGCGGAATTAGATAAAGAGGCTTTGGACACACTTTCACGTATTAAGTCTATTTCTAGTATTCACTCAAATAATGCTAGGAGTGGTACTTATATCTTTCATAGGTTATGTTTTTGTATTAAAAAAAGAGTGGAAACACAACATGTATCTAGGCTCCTATCCAACTTCACGTAAAATGTTTCTTTTATATCGAATGAAATCTTTATAATAAAAAATAGAAAAATAGAAAAAAATAACAATAATGGAGTATTATTTTACATATGTTTGACATGATGGATATCTATACATTTGTGTGGAATTGTTCAGTGTCATTTGGGTGACTTTACACAACATCATACACTCACATCAACAAAAACCCATTCAAATACATAAAAAGGATGATCCAAAATAAGCAATGTTAGGATTTTATAAAGAAAAAACTTAATTAATACAGTAAATTATAAAAGCCTAAATTAAAATCATTCACCTAAAATAACAAACATATACAGTAGTATAAATAATCATGAACTTATACTTATTCGAATCAAACCGAACAACTAAACACAATTAATACATATTAATTATGAAAACAGACCAAAAAGGGCAAAAACAACAAAGGAACAAATTGGAACACGCAATAATTAATTAACTTGTAATTGAGTGGATATATATATACAGGCAGCTAGGAGCTAGCCAGTATAGACATGAACACCGATGGCAATGAGAAAGATGGTGACAAGACCAAAATAGATGATGGTGTGAACAAGTATGGAAAGCCCACTTGTCTGCATGTTCCCAAACTCCACAACTCTGTTCCTCCCTGGTATTTGCAACAACAGCCCTGGCGACAACAACACAAACAGCACCACCGCTATTATCACTGGCCCCCAATCTGCCATCTCTCTCTCTTTAGAATCTACAAATTAAATACAATTGCTTATTAGATTGTGTGTGTTGTACGTATATATATAGAGAACGAGAATTTTTTTTAATATATAACAAATAGTAGTAAATGGGATGGAATGGAATGGAAGCAAGCAAGTACGTACCGTAATAAGTGTTTACGAGAAGAAAAGAATAAAAGAAGGTGTTGTATGATATATCAATCAATGAATGATATAAAAAAAATAAAAAGGGAAAAGTAGTAACGTGGCGGTATCTTACTTCATGTGTTTGCCGACCTCTTCATCTTTCTTGTCCCCATCCAAACATATACTCGTATGTCGTAGTACTCAAAATAGTTAAGTGAAGTTAACACCTCACTAACAATACCTCCCATTAATTTATTTTTATTACCTGAACGAACTATATCTTGTATATATACTTTAAAAAAATGTATAAATACAGACATAGAGATTTATGATTTTAGAGATTTAGAGTTTATACATATATGTTACGTGATCATGTATGTAGTAACATACATGTTAACATGACTCGAGCAACCCTTTTGGCTCATCCTATTTATCTATATATATTGTAAAGTGAAGGACAAAGGAAAATAGCACACTCACTTGCCCATTTAGCTTATAAACAACTTCCTCACAAATGAAAAAAGAACATTCACTTCATACTACAAAAAATATCTCTCTCTTATCAAAGAACAAGAATTAGAGGCACAAGTCACAAAGCACAAGCATTCATTCATTCACTCACACAATCAATCATTCATAGCCGAGAAACACACACATAATATCCTACAGAGATCGATACATCTCTCTGGGAAAACCATTATTCACCTTAGATTCGTGAAGAATTTAGTAGGTTTGCACTACATAGCAGTAGTAGTAGAGTATAATGGTTTTCATGGTTAAATCTTGTTTGTGATTGAGCTTAACTTTCTATGCTCACGCCATCCGTGGGACCCGAACCCACGACCACGTGGTCTTCATCAACAAATAGATTATGGCGTTCTGTAAGTTTTCAACACACATTTATGTTTTCTCAAATCTTCTTCAAGATATAGATTTATTAGTCATTCTATAAGTTGTTGCCACTCAGTAAATAAGGAATGAGAAAATCTATATTTGTAGTATTCAATCACTTATGATTCGTATTAAAAAGACCACATTGTTGTGTGTAAAATCAGTGGTATGTAAAAAGCGACTTGATTTGAGATTTTGAGGGGTAAAACTCGTCATTTGATGGGAACTCTTGTTTAGATACTGTAGGAGGAATCAAATTATACAGAGGCCTAAAAGGTATTTGAATTCTTAAATTCTTCTAATGTACACCAACTGTTTGACAAAATGTCTCAGTGAAGCTTCATGACTTTATTATCACTTGGGTGACCTGTTCACTGTAACACCACATGGATTCCAACGGTTCTTTAAATTTTTATTTGAATATCATCGAGAATTGCTAACTGCAGGTTACCTTATCATGCTCATATAGATATATTTACTGATTTGTGAAGTGCTAGAATGCACTCCAGCCCTAAGCTTTGCTGAATTGCTGTAAGTCTTTGTCTCTAGTTAGCATCGTGTGGCCCTCATTTTCTACTGAAATGAATTCTACGAGGTTGTAAAAACGACCTGGTCATATGTTACTTTAAACAGGCCTCTAAAGAGACATGTAGTTGAGGTCGCACACCACTTGTTCCACCATTGCTATAATAAAACCTTGTGATCACTTGCTGCCGTTGTAATTGATGCATGTTATATGAGATAACTTGTTGTTGCTTAAATGCTCCTTAAATCTTGACAGTATTATATGGTCTTTGCTCTCAAATGAGCTATCATGCCACTGATTTAGATGCTCCTTAAATCGTGACAGAATTAGCGGTCAAGAGAATGTCCAAGACTTGTCACTTATTTAGTGTTTGCTATGAAATGTCCTTATTGTGTCACTTATTAGGTATTTACTTTGATCATGCCACTTGTACATGTGATATCTATATTCATAGTTGTCTTTACGACAAACTCCCCCTATATGATGCAAGCAATAATTTGCCTAATAGGATCATTTTAACATCCACCATTAAATATTCGAATGGCATTCCCCTCGAAGGTGTTTCTTACTACTATGCGATTGCACAAATTATGAGTCATTTATAAGCATTTTGTCAATTTCTTGTGGCTACCTGATAAGCTATTGCTGGTACAAGAACTTAAATAGACCCATCAAAATACATAGTCATGAAGCTTATCGCATACCGGTTAGGGCTGCCCAAAAAATCAAGTAGCTGAAAGTCTAAAAACCTACGTTTGGTTAATGACTTTTGAAGATGCTTTATGAAATGCATAAGCACAAAACTACTTCTGAGGCTCTATCTAGCACTTTCTGTGAGTGTTGTCGAGTTTGACGTTTCTTGTACATACCTTGCTAAAAGTTGATTCTCTATGATGAACCTTTAGAGTTCATTCTTATAAGACGGCTTTCTTGACAGTTGATTACTTTGTGTTAATGTGTTATTCTGTTTAAAGAAAATTGATTTCACAACTAGAACATGCCAAAATTCTGTTCAAGACTTTTAAATCTTTTAAGGTATATCGTACGATACTCGTATATGAACATTGTAAAGTAGCCAGAAGTCATGGATAACACAGGTTTAGACTGGGGCAGTATTGTGAACATTATGAAGGCATGTCATTCTACAGCTGCTCACTTCAGTTACCCTTTGAGATGGTTGCCAACAGATCTTCAATTTTATTCTCAAGATAGAAGGAATGTCTTGTAACCTTGCACAATATCCAGCTCTACATAAATGTAATGCAGATATTCGGTGTGCTCATGGCTAATGACATCCGAAGTACTGCCACATAAGGAAGCATCAACCGATGAAAGTACTCGTAATTGTTGTGAAATGCTTTAAACCAGAAGCTCCAGGCCCAGCATGTACAATGAGCATTGTTAACCTACTGCTTGAATGTATATAATTGTTATATCGACCTGAAGCTGGTGATATAAAGCTCAGAGAGGATGTTTGTAATGCTCATGAGTATCAATATCATGCCGGCATAGTAGGCATGATTTTCAGGCATATATGTATCCTCGGTCGCTTTGGCACGAGTGAGCAAAATGCCAAAGTCTGAAGAAAAAACTTCCTTTGGGCAGCTTCCGACAATAAAGCAAAATGCCAAAGTGGGAGAAAAAACTTCCTTTAGGCAACTTCAAATAAAAAAAAATATATGGCTATAGCCTCCTTGTTGCAATAACAAAATTTTCAGCTTCAGGCGCCCCCATTCATTAAATGGGCAAGAGCATGAATCTCATCGCTTCTCTCCCCTTACTCAACGACAGGGCGTCCTCTTGGCCAAAGCAAAACTGGGCTGGCAGTGGCACTCGCACCCTTTGCTAGTCCCCGCAAACCGGCTTTGAGCAATGCCTAACACATGCAAAATGTCAGTGGTACTTGAAGCTATACAACAACGCCCAGTCTGGCAAAAATTGAAAACGTTTATGGATTATAGTAACTCGGCCGCTGCTTTGTTCTGAGACCTGGGAGGATTAGATGATAGAATATCTCGATTGAAGATAGAAGTTTCTCATGTTGAAAATGGTAATGGAGAGTTCTGAATACAGTGGCACTTCTGTTGAGTTAAATAATATGCAACCTCTTTATTCTGAAGCTTTAGCATCTTATCACCGGAGATCATTAATGAAAGCTTTACTACGGGCCATCTCACTAGGAACATATGCTCCAGGAACCACTGCTCGTGTTTATGGCTCTGAGGAAAGTTTGTTGCCACAACGCTTACATGTTATCTTCAAAAAAGCAAAAGATTTTGGTGGTGGGATGTTTTCACTTGCAGCAATTGTTATGAGTGATCTCATTCATAAAGATCCTACACGTGTCGCATATTTGTTGAGAAAAGGGGGACAGTTCCCTCTTTTTATAATTACATCTGTAAGGGCGTACATCGATTCCAGGTCGACTCCGGTCTAAACTAATGACCTAGTAGCCCATCTTCTAATTCACTTTTCACATCCACAAAGGCATGTTACTACATGGAAAAAAGAGAAGAGAAACTTGTTACTTCATACAGAAAAGTCTTGAAAGATTCTCTTATATATGAACTGGGTACTTGATGATACTCAAACGTATAAATGCCCAAAGGTTTAACAGGGTCATCCTATCCGGGTCAAATGAGTCAGGTCATCCCACCCTTGCTCCCTCAATCTATATGGAAAGTGTAAATGCGGGCATGCAGAAAGAAGAGGCTCAAATAGTCCATGATTCTTTGAGCTTAAGTGATTAAAATGAAATCGATCAAACTCGTTGTGGGGAGCTGATCTTCTACTTGGATGGAGCTCATAGCCCTAAGAGCACGAATTCTTGTGCCAAATTTTCTAAGATTGAAAACAGGGAAGAATCCTGCAGCAATGGGCACTATTACATCTGTGTTATTAACTTATTATTTGTTTGAACCTCGTAACTATTCAAACCCAATGTGTGCATTTGCATATTTAATCAATTCACACAACACTCTACTCAAGCAACTCATGCGTACTTCAGGCCTATGTTGTTGCTGATGCATATAATGTGTCAAACATCTCACACACATTCCAGCTGAAGCCCGAGGAGATTGCCTTGACATGTGAAGCAACTCCTGCTGCTGTTGTTGCTGCTGTTGATGCAGAAATAATCAGGGGTCAAAATGTTGAGGCTCTATTTTTTTATATAGAAGGAGCCGTTTGATATTGCTGTTGATGGTCATTCTTAAGGACACAACAATCTGCAAGCATTATAATTAGTGCAGATCCTGCTACTACATTTGGGCTATTCTTGGCAAGAAAGGTTTCACTAGAAAGAGTCCCTTGGCTACCTGGTTACACAAAGTATAGGTGCAATTTACAGTGCGGTTTGATCAAGGCCTTTATAAAGTCAGACTTCAATTCATGGTGGTGATGCATACAAGGCTACATCAGCTTACAACAAGGACATTGCACTTGGTGCCGAGATTATGTACATTTGTACTTGTCTATACTGCTTTCTCTCCTACCGACCCAAAGAGGAGTACAGGTGACTTTCACTTTCCAATTCTCACTATATTACCTCTTGAGTTTGTTGTGTTTATGGTGCATTTGGCCACCATACCTATTAACTCAGCCAAATTTTCATGAAAATGTGGCTCAGTACATTTATTTATCTTTATATATATGGGCACATGACACTATATATACATGTTATGGTTTAAACTTGTTTATGTGCTGTATAAGCCATAAGTAGATGCATAAAATAAGTTAATATTCCCGGACGTATTTTCCGGATGAGTGAAGACTATAAATATACCTGGACGTATTTTGCGAATAAGTGTAGACTATAAATATTCCTGGACGTATTTTGCGAATAAGTGTAGACTATAAATATACCTGGACGTATTTTGCGAATAAGTGTAGACTATAAATATACCTGGACGTATTTTGCGAATAAGTGTAGACTATAAATATACCTGGACGTATTTTGCGAATAAGTGTAGACTATAAATATACCTGGACGTATTTTGCGAATAAGTGTAGACTATAAATATACCTGGACGTATTTTGCGAATAAGTGTAGACTATAAATATACCTGGACGTATTTTGCGAATAAGTGTAGACTATAAATATACCTGGACGTATTTTGCGAATAAGTGTAGACTATAAATATACCTGGACGTATTTTGCGAATAAGTGTAGACTATAAATATACCTGGACGTATTTTGCGAATAAGTGTAGACTATAAATATACCTGGACGTATTTTGCGAATAAGTGTAGACTATAAATATACCTGGACGTATTTTGCGAATAAGTGTAGACTATAAATATACCTGGACGTATTTTGCGAATAAGTGTAGACTATAAATATACCTGGACGTATTTTGCGAATAAGTGTAGACTATAAATATACCTGGACGTATTTTGCGAATAAGTGTAGACTATAAATATACCTGGACGTATTTTGCGAATAAGTGTAGACTATAAATATACCTGGACGTATTTTGCGAATAAGTGTAGACTATAAATATACCTGGACGTATTTTGCGAATAGTGTAGACTATAAATATACCTGGACGTATTTTGCGAATAAGTGTAGACTATAAATATTCCCGGACGTATTTTCCGGATGAGTGAAGACTATAAATATACCTGGACGTATTTTGCGAATAAGTGTAGACTATAAATATTCTCAGATGTATTTTTCGTATGAGTAAAATGTATAAACATGCTCGGACGCTTTGGCACGAGCAGGTTCAAACATTGGAGATTTAAAGTATACTGACATCAGACGTATTTTCTGAATAGATAAAGTATACTAATATTACACCTTCACGGGTGCCCATGGAAAGCAAGAGCATTTGGTCTTTAACAAGACTTGAGCTCAAAAGTAAAAAAAAAAAGTTGATCTGATCATGCATCTCAACTTTTAACAAGACTTGAGCTCAAAAGTAAAAAAAGAAAAGTTGATCTGATCATGCATCTCAACTTTTAACAAGACTTGAGCTCAAAAGTAAAAAAAAAAGTTGATCTGATCATGCATCTCAACTTTGTCACTGATGAAAGCTTCATTTGGTTGGTAAAAAAAAGGGTGCTAAAACATGAAGAAAAAATTCTTCCTTTTAGCGGATTTTGATCCAGATTATAAAACCCCGAAATATCTAATGGGTAAGGCATATTATGTATGTGAAAGAACTTCAATATATGGAAGAAAATATTCCTTTTTTGTCATCCATTCGATGAAATTATAAACGTTTCTCATTGGGAAGCAACATACAAAATAAAATAAAATGACATAAGTGTGAGTCACAAAGTGTAACAAGCCAAAAACGGGTCCGGTAACATTAACCAAATTTATTCATCTTTTTATTCATATGATAAAAAGATAAGCACTTCTCACTGGGAAGTGATATTGATGTAAGGAAAGCAAAGAGATTACTTTGCCCACATCAATTTTACGTCTTATTCATTCATCGGATGATAAGATAAGCGCTTCCTATTGGGAAGCGGCGCGCATAACATTTTATTCATCTTTTTATTCATTGGATAAAAAGGTAAGCACTTCTCATTGGGAAGTGACAATCCTCGCGAGTAATCAAACTTTGTAAGACCCAGACATGGGAAAAGAATAAATAAAAATTCAAATGCAAAGATATTAACAATAAATCCTTTACAATTGAATTTGGGGGACTTGATATTGACAAAGTCCGTGCTTGGTAGCTTAAACATTAGCTCAACGAATATGCGGGCATGGATTATGTTCCCCCCTATGAAGGCGGGTATGGATTATGTTCCTCCGTAATGAAGGCGGACATGGATTATGTTCCTCCGTAATGAAGGCGGGCATGGATTATGTTCCTCCGTGACAAAAAAGAAGACAAAGATTATGTTCTTCCATGGTCTAGGTACCACTGTACTAGTATTCCAAAAATCACATGAGCTGATAAAAGAATAAAAAAATCCTACTAATAAGGACGCTTCACTCAATAAAAGCGTCAACAAAAAAAGCTTCATCGATAGGCAAGGTGCCTTAAGTTCCACCGATTGAATAAGAGTGAGATGCTAAAACCCTTCCTAACCTCAAAAAATGAAATGAAGGGTGAATGGGCATCTTCAACAAACCTTCGCGAAGATCCATACTTAGCTAGGATGGAAACAGAGGCAAAAACCCTCACTCAAAATAATTTTAAGTTTAGACACAAACATATTTGATAAACCTCTTTATGTCTAAACTTGGGGGACTTGATCATGTATGTAGTAACATACATGTTAACATGGCCCGGGGGCATGGTAAGACAACCCTTTTGGCTCATCCTATTTATCTATATATATTGTAAAGTGAAGGACAAAGGAAAATAGCACACTCACTTGCCCATTTAGCTTATAAACAACTTCCTCACAAATGAAAAAAGAACATTCACTTCATACTACAAAAAATATCTCTCTCTTATCAAAGAACAAGAATTAGAGGCACAAGTCACAAAGCACAAGCATTCATTCATTCACTCACACAATCAATCATTCATAGCCGAGAAACACACACATAATATCCTCCAGAGATCGATACATCTCTCTGGGAAAACCATTATTCACCTTAGATTCGTGAAGAATTTAGTAGGTTTGCACTACATAGTAGGAGATTATAATGGTTTTCATGGTTAAATCTTGTTTGTGATTGAGCTTAACTTTCTATGCTCAAACATTACGATATGGTATAAACGTTTGAAATTGATCATTAATACAAGATATGCTACATATGTAGTTGCTATTAATCTATTATATATAAATTATTTATTTGCTTAATCAAACTTTTTTTTTTTTACATAATTACCTTATTTAGGTATATATCGATTTAACTTGTTATAACTTGTATTTTATAATTTATAATCACAAGAAATAATAAATAAGTTTTTTAAATGTATCAAAACATTATCTTCTATACTTATGCAGGTAATATTATTATTTTATTACACAAGTGTTTGATTTAAAATTAACATCGTCACAACTTACAACATCTTACACAACATCTAGTATTTATACACCACTTCAAAATTTACTTATATAAAATTCTCTCGATCAATTCATCATATGTATTTTAGATTTGAATGAACATAAGTACATAACCAATCTAGTTCACATAGGGGCTAGTGAGAAACGAGAAACTAGTGAGAAACCATAGTCCACGGCAAAAGAGATGGAATCGTTGTCAAGTGTCGGCTCTCGACTACTATTTTTTTTTCTTTTCCTGGATAAAATGATTAAAAAACTGATATATCTTTTTCAAAAAAATAAACATAATAAATTTTTTAATAACTTAGTGTAATGTGTTAATTTTCTCTTAATTTCATTCTTTACTTTTACCAAATATCATAATCAATTTATTAAAAAAATTATTAGGCTTATTTTATAAAAGAATATATCATTTTTGTTAGATGATACTACATACATCAAAGCGTGGTGTGATTATAACATATCGAATTATCGACCAAATCAATCAGTATATATTTTGTTACAACATCCACATATCTCGACTAGCTTGCTTGAAGTTCATCCAATCAGATAATGTGATCCCAACTAGTGTCCTGAGGAAAATGTGGTCATCATTTACAACTTAATTTAGTTATCTTGTGTTTGGTTGCTACTTCTAGATGATAGCAATGAGTTTCATATACCATGCGATTGTTTGTTATATAACTCAAAGAAAATAACTAAGAAATGAAATCCATAAATATATTTCAAGCCCATCCGTAAAGATGGGTTTTAAGGAAGTTCTCAATAATATCACCATTATCTCTTCATTCATATTGTCACGTCATATTTCTTTTTAAAAATGTCTCATTTACCAACAATACTTCATCATGCATCCTCATTATTTCCAATACAATACTTATTAAAAAAAACAATTTTTTGTTTCGTTTTTTACTTTTTTATTACAAGTGTGTCCGCCTTTCCTCCACTCCACTTCCTTTAGATTGTTCTCCGAACGTAACCGAGAGTAAGCCCGTGCCAATAGTATTCTCGAAAATGCACGAGAATGAGGCCCATAATGGCTCCGTTGAGAACTCCTTAACTAGCTAGTATATACTAGAATATTATCCCACGCGTTGCGGCGGGAATGATTTTTTTTGTATTAAGACACAAAAACATATTACATGTGTTTAAATAACGAAGATTTATCAAGGATTACATAACTTGAGTGTGTGAAAAGGTACGTAGAGTTTCATAGCTTAGCTAATAACGAAATGACGGTTTGGGACTTGAAAGTCATTAGAACGGTTGTTAATGCACTTTTAATTATATTATTTGAGATTCTCTACCAGCATATTCATATTCAGTCTTACATAATAATTTGGGTTTGAAGACTTATTCTATATATATCTATCTATCTTCTATCTATCTATCTTCTATCTATCTATCTACCTATATTATAGGAAGACCCCATTTTTACTGTGAACTTTCAAAAAATTGCCACGTGGGTTCAAATAGTTGGCAATTGTTTGAGCTTAAAAGTCTATACATTCTATAAATGCACACTACCTTTTCACTTCAATCCTACTTTCTTTTAAAAGTTTCTCACTCTCTCCTCTACCCCAATATATTCTGTCATTTCATGGTAAGAAATTCAAATTTGGTTTTCATTTTGTGTTAGATACTACGAGAACGGTACCCGCACGTTGCGGCGGTGATGGAGGTGATGGCGGGGTGGTGATGTAATGGCGGAGGCGGCGGTGGCGGTGATGGGGTGATCTACCTGACGGGCTCCGTCCTTAGCCATACGGGCTCCGCCCTCGGATTTAAAAATTCGTCGAAAGTATATCGAATGACATCTCTAATGAAAGAGCATGAAATTTTAAGAACACCCATATAATTTTTATAATTTATCGATGTACGGTTTTTGAGATAAAAGATTTTGAATGAATTGGAGAATAAATGATTTATGGAGGAGAGAGAAAAAAGATGATTGGTTGAGATTTGAGGAGAGAGAAAGGGTGTTTGGTAAATATAGAATTGATAGAAGGGGCATTTTGGGAAAGTAAATGTTGAAACTTAAAATGTTAGACATGGGGAATCTGCTTTATAATATAGTATAGATAATATGAATATATATTGTTTAAATTTGATGTTGTTTTTAGTGTTTATGTAACAATATATTGTTAGTTATTGATTAACGCCCCGCGTGCCCCGACCATGGAATAAGGGGTAAGCCGACCAGAAACTTTCCGCGGCGATATCGCCGCGGAAAGTCGAATAAGACAAAACTTTCCGCGGCGATATCGCCGCGGAAAGTGCGGGCCCCCATGTCATTAATGGTTAATCTGACAAAAATTTAGCGGGCCCCCCTCTTTCCGCGGCGATATCGCCGCGGAAAGTCTGGTCCGGTTACCCTTTATTTGGTCGGACTACCTAGCGCCTATTTAATTCTCTTTGTTTCTTTTTCTTTCCAGATTGATGACATTTAATTTGATTATAGGTACTTGATACATGAAAGATGATAAGAGTTGTCAGTTGATTTTTTGCTCTAAATGCATCCCCCACTCACTCTTGTTTTAGAGACTTTTAACTATGCATTTTTTTTACGTAATATATCTCTATTATACATTAACTTTGTGTGTGTGAGAGAGAGATTTCTTTGAACAAAGATTGTAAAGTTAATGTTAATTTGATGGTTATTCTACTGCAGGTGCAGGTAAAGATGACAATGGAAAGTGATTTTAGAAGTTGATATTAGGTACATGTCTAACATTGCACCATTAGATTTTTTAAAAAAATTCCTTTTTCTATATCTATCTATCTTGGTAATTAGTTTTCACTCATTTAAGGCTATTCCCAACTTCTGATTATGGATTTATGGGTGTTGAAACAGTCGTGTAGCTCACACGCGGTTGTACCTAACACCAGCGATTGTATGGACCTTCTGATCTTGTCTTTTTTTTTTTTTTTTTTACTTTCTAAATGTCTTTACTCCTTAACAATGTTTCTCGTATGGGAGCTCACCGTCTAAACCACAGGGGGTGTTTCTCGGTGGTGGTTGTGGTATAAGAGATAGAAGGATGTATAATACAAGTGAGCACCCAAAAAGGGTTGTTGGTGTCGGAGGAAGGTGGTGTTGGATTTTGAGTTCAGTTGTCCAAAAAGCGTTGATATTTTGTTCCAGTCAGTTGGTTGATGGCGGCGGAGGAAGGTGGTGTCGGTGAAAAAGGTCGTTGTTGTTGCCATTGTTTATGCTGGTGGCGATGGATTGATGGCATGAGAAAGAACGAAATATGAACTAGTGCGGCATTATTGTGATTATTGTTGTTGCTCTACATGTTTTTTAAAGTTAAAAGAAAATTTTTTGGTGGGGAGGAAATGATGATATTAGAAAAGGGGTGTTCTGACTTCCCAGCTAAATTTCTGTTCAGTATGAATGTATGACTGTATGAAGATAGGAATGGAGGTACTTTAGGATGAGAAATATGATGAACTACATTTGTAGTGCATGTGTATTATTGTGACTATGTCATGTTATAACCATCAAAAAATTTCATCTATTTTGTTCTATTAGTTTTATAAGACCGTGAATAAAATATTATTAGTGTACTTTTTTATATATGAATGTGGCCTTTCATTTTGTATCTACATTTGGTCGCAAGTATGAATATCGGGTAAAATTTAAAGTTTGGATGATGAGAACAAAGATCAAATGAGAAACTAAGTTTGTCAGAATCTACTCATACATGTTTAGAAAGACAAAATATAAAGTTATGTAGGATTGACGTTTACAAAAATTTTATTTTCACAAACCGTTGAAGATATATTATTTAACTAGGTTAGTACCGTGCGTTGCACGTTATATATCTTATTTTTTATTGATTATCGTAAATTATATACAGTACAAAAAACCGTATAGTTTGCGGTGAATGACGATGGATCATAAAATAGACGTTTGTATAGATGGAAATAAAAATGTCAACAAAGCGGAAGATATTAAACCTTGGAGTAAATTACATTTTTGGTCCCTAAAGTTGACACATTTGCATTTAATACCTTTAAGTGGAAAAATTACAATTTTTGCCCTAAAGTGGGTCCATTTTTTCAATTAACACTCAGTGACTAAATGTCGTCTATTTGCTCCGTTAAATAAAGGGTAAATTTGTCATTTTGTCATGTTCCCTTTCTTCTTCCACACCTATACCTATTTCCAGATTTCATTTCAATCATCATCATCTTTCCACACCTAAATCCATTTTCAGATTTCATTTCAATCATCATCATCTAAATGTTTTTTTTTTATCTAAATTGTAGAACCACATTTCTATATGTTTTCTTTGCACCTTCTTCACCCTCTCCCCCTCAACCCCACTGGATTTGGCCATCACCAAGCGAACCACTATTGAACCACCATTGTCGAACACCACTAAGAGATGCTGCCGTCGACCACCGCGAAGCTAACTACAACAGCCAACCCCCACGAACTGTGGAAAGCAAACTGATGGGTCAGAATGATATACATAGATCTGAGTTAAAGAACCCAGATGGGTCGGGTTCGAGTAATGCTTGTAGTGACCAGATCTGGTGGGGACGGGTTCGAGTAATGGGTCGGGTTCCCTATCACCAAATCTGTAAATATATGTATTAACAATCGAAACTCAGATCCAGAGGCCCATCAGATTGGAGGATCCACATTGATTGAAAATGGGATTAACAATTGTATGTTTGACTTTGTCCAGCTTCATGTGTTGTAGTTGGTAATTTACAATTTCAATTTTATTTTTAGTTGGAAACAAGTGAAGTAATTATTAATACTTGAAAACTTATTCGGAGATGTGTGCAAGAAAATAAATGCAACCATGAAAGAATTCCAGATCTCAACCAACAATTACCAGAAAGAAGAATTATTATTATGAATTATTACTTAAAACTATTACAACCCAATCGAATGATTTAAAGGAACAACAATCTAATCATTCAAAGATGATTAGATAAACAGAATACTTGAAGATTGTATATCAATTTGATATACAAACTATACAGAAAATATAGATCGAATATATGAGAGAAAGAAACTGATATTTTTTGTATGTAAAAATAATGAATCGTAAACCTAAATCTCTCCCATCGTCTTCTTTATATATGAATCCATAAATGCAGCTTTTACCCTCATCTCTTGACAGTTGACAGAATGTACCCTGAACTTCCATCTTTCCAAATACACTGAATAAGCCCTCCAGCTTTGTAACTTGTCATAATCTGCACAAAATACTAATCATGCAATAAGTTTATGTTTAAGTATAAATTTGATAATTTAACATCCCCCCTCAAATTTATCCTTAAACATATCAATCAACCCTAATTTTTCACATAAAAAATTATGTTGATTTATGCTTAAACTTTTTGTAAAGATATCAGCCACATTTAATTCAGACTGTATCTTAATTGTTTTCAAAAAACCTGCAGAAATTTTTTCTCTTACAAAATGCAAATCAATCTCAAAATGCTTGGTTTTTTCATGAAACACTGGGTTTGCTGCTATTTGTATAGCTGCCTTACTATCACAGTGCACATCAATAGGAATAGAACAAGTAATACCAAAATCAAGTAATAAATGTTTAAGCCATATAATCTCACAAGTTACTGCTGCCAAAGCCCTATATTCAGCTTCTGCTGAGGACTTGGCAACAGTAGATTGTTTTTTGCTTTTCCAAGACACAAGAGTATTACCAAAGTAAACTGAAAATCCTGTAATAGACTTTCTTGTGGTAACACACCTTGCCCAGTCTGAATCAACAAATGCAGTAAGTATATTGTTATTACCTTTCTGTATGTGAAGACCCTTACCAGGAGCCTTCTTTAGATATCTAAGAATCCTTAAACCAAGATCAAAATGTTCTTGTGAAGGTGAATGCATGAACTGAGAAAGACACTGAACAGAATAGCTAATATCTGGTCTTGTCAGAGTTAGATAAATCAATTTTCCAATTAACTTTTGATACACAGTGACATTGTCAAGCAATTTAGACTTACCATCTTTAGTGAATGGTTTCACAGTTTTGTTTATTTCAAGAGGTGTATGCATTGGTTTACAACCAAGCATACCAAAATCATTTAAAAGTTCCAAACAATACTTTCTTTGAGAAAGACACAAACCACTGTTATTTTCTAAAACTTCAATGCCCAAAAAATATTTCAATTTACCAAGATCCTTAATTTTAAATTTAGAACTCAAAAAAGATTTCACTTGTTCAATTTCCTTTACACAATTTCCAGTGATAACTATATCATCCACATAGACTAAAAGAGCAACAAATTTCTCATCAATATTTCTAGTAAACAAAGAGTAATCAGATTTACTCTGCTTAAAACCACACTCAAGTAAAGCACTAGACAATTTAGAGTTCCACTGTCTAGGTGCTTGCTTAAGACCATATAAAGACTTATTCAACTTACACACCAAAGTATTATTTCCATTTGAATATCCTTGAGGAATATCCATATAAACATCTTCACACAAATCACCATATAAGAAAGCATTGTTCACATCCAACTGATATAATGGCCAATTGTTATTCACTGCAACAGTTAGTAAACATCTAACAGTCACCATTTTTACCACAGGTGAAAAAGTCTCATCAAAATCTATCCCTGCCCTTTGATTAAACCCTTTGGCAACCAATCTTGCCTTGTATCTTTCTATTTCCCCATTTGCCTTATACTTAATCTTAAAAATCCATTTACACCCTATTGGTTCTCTATCATGAGGTAAATTAGTTAAAGTCCAAGTATTATTTCTATTTAAAGCTTCCATCTCTTCATTCATTGCATTTACCCAGTTTACATCTTTAACAGCTTCATAAAAGGTTTTAGGTTCAATACTTTTGTTTAAATTAGTAGCAAAACAAAATAACTCAGGTTTAAGATGAGCATAATTAACAACTTTATTAAGAGGATATTTAACCTTCCCTTCTAATTGATAATCATGAAGTCTTTTTGAAAGAGTAGTATGTCTAGTAGACCTTCTTAAACCATCATTATTAGTATCAGAAGTGCCCTCAGAATTGATATTATCATTAATATTTCTATCAAAAGTTGCAGCTTCCTCTGGTCTGGTAGCCACATTTGGACTGCCACTAGAAGAAGTATCAGTGGTAGAATCAGTTGGGCTGCCAGTACCAGAAGAGTTACCTTCATTTGTAAAAAAATGTTTCTTGCCTCCTTCATCATCATTGGGACTTTGATACATGGCATTATCCTCATTATCAAAAACATTAAAGAAATCTAGTTGATTTAAACCAGTATCATTCATATCACAACTATCAGAAATCATTTTGAAAGGAAAAATATTTTCATAAAATTTGACATCTCTTGAGTAAATAACAGTCTTTCTTTCAAGACTATAAAGTTTATATCCTTTCTTTGAATTAGAATAACCAACAAACACACACTTTTCAGCTTTGGAACTAAACTTATCATTATTATTTAAAATAGTTGCAAAACTTAAACATCCAAAAACTCTTAAGTGTTTTAAAGAAGGTTCAAACTTAAACAATTTTTCATAAGGAGTTAAGCCATGTAACACAGAAGAAGGAGTTCTATTTATAAGATAAGTAGCAGTCAAGATGCATTCACTCCACATAGATAAAGGAATTCCCCCCTGAAACATAAGAGACCTAGCAACATTAAGAAGGTGTCTATGTTTCCTTTCAGCAATCCTATTTTGTTGAGGGGTATAGGCCATAGAAGTCTGATGTAATATTCCCTCATTAGTGAACAAAGAACTTGTTTTATTATTAACAAACTCACTGCCATTATCACTTCTAAGAATTTTAACTTTAGAATCAAATTGAGTTTTAACAAGTTGAATAAAATGATATATATTATCAAACACTTCAGTTTTGGTTTTCATAAGATAAGTCCAAACAGCCCTAGTATAATCATCAACTATGGTTAAAAAATATTTAAAACCTCTTTACTTGGTACCCTATAAGGTCCCCAAACATCTAAATGTATAAGATCACCAAAACATTTTGACTTATGTTCACTAAGAGGAAAAGGATTTCTGGTCTGTTTAGCTTTATGACAAATATCACAAGGACTCAAAGGTTTATCAGTGAACAAATTATATTTCTTATGAAAAACAGATAAAGCTTGATCAGCAGGATGACCAAGTCTCATATGCCATAACAACTTAGACTCAAAAGGAGAATTAACAGAATTGCATACCACATTAGAACACATAGGCACATCATCATACACATATAGACCACCCTGCTCATTACCAGTCCCCAACAACTTCTTTTGAATCAAATCCTGTAAATAACACTTACTTTCATCAAATCCTACAAACACTTTATTATCCCTGGCTATTTTATGAACAGACATCAAATTGACACAATAGTCTGGAACCACAAGAACATCAAATAGAATTAGCCCATTTTTAAGATGCATATTACCAATCTTTTGTACTAAAGCACTAGTACCATTTGGATGCCCAATTCTCAATTTTAAGTCAGAAATATCAACAACATTAGTAAGATGTTTTGCAGAATATGTCATGTGTTGATTTTCTCCAGAATCAATAATCCATTGAATAATTGATTTCAAAATATATGAATTAAAATTAAACCATGAATGTTTCCAATTCAAACTACCTGCCATATTAACTTGCAGACCAGAAGATGAAGGAGAGGATTTGATTTCAAGTAAACTCAAAAGTTGATTAATTTGATGTTGAGACAAAGAAGCAGTAGTAGAACCAGAAGAATCATTTGCAGTCACATGAGAAGAAACAGAAGAAGAGGCATGAGAATTGTTACTATTAAACTTGTTATTAAAAGTTCCAGTTGATCTTTTATTAGCAAGTTGAAAACATCTATCCACAGTGTGTCCAGGTTTGTTACAATGTATCCACAGTGCTGGTACAATGAAAATTAGGATTTGGAGGTCTAAAAACTCTTTGATTGTTATCAAAAGTCCTCCTGGACTGAAAATTGTTATCAAAAGTCTTTTTAGCATCAAAAATTTGACTAGAATTTCTATTTTTATTGATCTTTGCAACAAAAGCATTAGTAGATGGTTTATTATTTATCCCCCCTCTATGTGATTCTTCTCTAGAAACAATAGCATATGCAGTTTTGACAGAAGGTAAAGGCTCTCTAGTTAACAAATTTGATCTAACAGACATATACACATCATCCAATCCCATTAAAAATTGCATCAGTTTTATAAGATCATTATGACTCTTAATTTCAGCAGAAGCAGGACAAGTACAAGTAGGCAATGTTATCATAGCATCATATTGTTTCCACAAAGAAGTAAGTTTGTGATAATATTCAGACAAAGAAGTACCACTTTGAGTCAAGGAATTGATTTTATGATGAAGATTAAAAATTACAGAACCATCAATTTTATCATAGGTGTCCTTTAATTCTTGCCAAACAGAACAAGCATTCTTTGAAAAAATTTGACCAACATACAGTTCTTGTGACACACAACCTAAAATCCAATTAAGCACCACAGCATTACATCTATCCCATTGATTAGCAAGAACAGGATTATCAAAAGACTTAACACAAGAACCAGTGATAAAACCAATTTTGTTCTTGGTTTGCAAAGCCAATTCCATAGCACAAGACCAAACCTTATAGTTATCAGTACCAAGCAATTTAAAACCAATTAAAGGAGTGCTTAGAGTATCACTAGCATGCAGATACAAAGGATCACTAAAATCAAGCTTACTTATTTTTGTTTCAGGTTCATTAATGAAATCAGAATGTTCAGAATGAGAATCTTCATTATTATTGTTATTATTATTGTTATTATTATCATTATTATTATTATTAAGATTATCCATGATTAATCAATTAAAAAACAAAAAACTCAAGTAAGAACAGTTAACACAAACTAATTACCCAACAACAAATAAAAGACAGATAATCAATAGAGACACACTTATTCCAAATAAACAGACAAATCAAAAAATATCAATAAACAACCAGATACGAGAACAATCACAAATAATCAACCAATCAACAAGTATTTTCTTCTCAAATAAAAAAATTCTAGAAAATAACACTTATTCTCACAAAATGCATGACAGGATTCCTAACCTCTCATATGAAGGTAGGTCAAGTATTAACACAATTGTTTTTATGAGAAATAAGGTAAAAAGAAATATATAGATATATATGTAAAAATTTAATTTGAGAAGAAAATAAAAGTTGAAAAACTAAACAAAAATAAAGATATACGAGAGAAGAAAACAAACAGTGCTTTAGAGCCGAAGGTAGAGGAACCCTAATTTACTCTTGATTCACTTAGTCAAGAGCTAAATCAGGATCTGAACAGAGAAACCCTAATTTATTCTTGATTCACTTAGTCAAGAAATAAACATAGGGTAACAATGCAGCGGAAGAACTTAGAAACGGATTTCCAGAAGAAACCCTAATTTTGATCAAAGAAAAAAA
The DNA here is from genome assembly GCA_034093135.1 of Erigeron breviscapus. Classification (NCBI taxonomy): domain Eukaryota; kingdom Viridiplantae; phylum Streptophyta; class Magnoliopsida; order Asterales; family Asteraceae; genus Erigeron; species Erigeron breviscapus. The sequence continues at coordinate 122,839,535 of CM067170.1, read as the reverse complement.
CCCTAAAAATTATGACCTAGGGTTCCAAACGGAATACGCCCTAAATCAATCAAACCGGAAATCGAATCGAATCAACTATCACCAATAGACGAACTTGGCTCTGATACCATGAAAGAATTCCAGATCTCAACCAACAATTACCAGAAAGAAGAATTATTATTATGAATTATTACTTAAAACTATTACAACCCAATCGAATGATTTAAAGGAACAACAATCTAATCATTCAAAGATGATTAGATAAACAGAATACTTGAAGATTGTATATCAATTTGATATACAAACTATACAGAAAATATAGATCGAATATATGAGAGAAAGAAACTGATATTTTTTGTATGTAAAAATAATGAATCGTAAACCTAAATCTCTCCCATCGTCTTCTTTATATATGAATCCATAAATGCAGCTTTTACCCTCATCTCTTGACAGTTGACAGAATGTACCCTGAACTTCTATCTTTCCAAATACACTGAATAAGTCCTCCAGCTTTGTAACTTGTCATAATCTGCACAAAATACTAATAATGCAATAAGTTTATGTTTAGATGTGTGCAAGAAAATAAATGCAACCACCTTTTCTTGTGAGATGCTTGTCACGAACCAAAAGCCAGAAGGCTTTGTAGTAAGGATTTAATCATAGAGTATACAGAAACATAAATTGAGTTATAATTGGTCAGAACCTCCTTGAAGACAACATTTTTCGTGGTGTTCGTAACGTTACCCTCCTTGACTAAAATGAAAACCTTGTTTGCTTTTTAACTATTAACACTTGTCTAAAATCACCACAAAAAGTAAAACTTCCCAAAGATTCAAATGCTTATGGACGACTGGGGCTTCATCCTCGAATAATGATTTTTTTTTACGTATTAAATCAGCAGAATCATTATCGGGACGAATACAACAAAATGATGTTTCGTTAACATTTTTATTTCACTTGAGTTGATCTTCCACCTTCGAGTAATAGGTTGCTATCTCACTTGAAGCAACATTCGACACAATTTCTCGCTTAGAAACAATTGAAGTAGCTAATGTGTTCTATTCAAATAACCTTTTTTACCACCATAATCATACGGATTGAAACCACCTTCCATGTTTTTATTTGCAACATCGATTATGGCGTGATACACTCACTGTTCATTGTTCATCGGTCAAGACGAAATATAGTTTTTGATGCTCGGTTCTTATTGATGCAACATTGATGATGCAGCACGTGGATTCCATGAATCCACGTAAAGTTGCTAGAAGTTTGGTTAAGACCATTATTAACACCGCTTGGTGGAGTATATAACGAAACTATAACGATGTGATTTTCTCACTAACAAAGAAGAGAGAAACTCTTCTTACCCTTACTTATGATAAAACTAATAATACAATTTTATCCTTTATCAATGTTTCATTGTATTCTCAAATCTCAAATTCGTTATACAATTTGATCAATGATAGGTTTGTTAGCCATTTATTAATCTTTTGTTTCTAAGGATGTTTTTATACAGTTCTAACTAAAACATTATTTTTATATAAACATACGATATATCATCAATAACAAAACATATAGTGACACATCATCAATAACAAAACATAATCGTTTTCAGATTTCCAAACAATATATTAAAAACTTTTTTTTTTTTGTCGTATTGTCTTTGAATAAGTATATATATTTTATATGTCAAAATTTTTAGAAACATAAATCATCAATAACAAAAAGTAGTCAAACTAATTGAAACCGCGCAACGCGCAGAATGAAACTATTGTGGTTTTGCCTTTAAATAAATATATTAAATATATATTTGATATGATAAACTTTTAAACAAACCTATCAATGACAGAATGTTTGTTAATTCAATGCAAGTATACTAAATAACACAATCGTTTCAACACGACAATTAATGCCCCGTAACGCGTTTAAACTGCTTCTATAAGCTTTTCTAAATAATTTCAACATCCTTGCATAACCAGTTAAACACATCCTATAATCAAACAAAAAAATCTGACTTTGACTTTGGAAGTCAAATGCCTTTTGCTTTGAACATTGCACAACAACTTGGAATCAAACTTTTGAATCATTGAAGTAAAATTGTCTAACTCAAAAATTCATTTTATCGAGCATCCATCTAAAATATCCGCACATCGTGCGGGTAAAAAGACTTAGAATACTAATATACACGATTGGAATAATTTTGAAGGGTTACGACATGTTTAGTACTTTGGTTAGATATTTTGTAAAATTAGGGAGACAACTCTACCTAACTAGAATCATTAAAATCCGACGTTTACAACATCGGTCTTTACATACGTGTCTGGATTAAGAGATCGACTTACAATCTTACAGAAAAGATGTGTGATGATGGTGAAATTTAGTCTCGACATGTATGTGAAGACGAAGTTAAGATATAGTTCTGATTCATACGGATACAAATTTTATTCTGTAATTTTTGAAAGTCAGGACGAAAGCTACAAATGGAGATCCACGACAACTACGATTTATGTAATTAACTCTTTTTTATTATTATTACGTAGTGTTGTTCATACGGCTTGTATAATTTCTGACTTTCAGCGATTGCCCATGCTTTGGAAGTTTGGGGGTTTGCATCTTTTCCTGCTTATTGTTTTTTATTTATGTAATCGAAAACGAAAACAAAAGAGATGGAATCGTTGTCCAGTGTCGGCTCCTCGACTACTTTTTTTTTCTGGTCCTGGATAAAACGATTAAAAAATGATATATCTTTTTTTTTTAAATAAACATAATAAATTTTTTAATAACTTAGTGTAATGTGTTAATTTTCTCTTAATTTCATTCTTTACTTTTACCAAATATCATAATCAATTTATTAAAAAAATTATTAGGCTTATTTTATAAAAGAATATATCATTTTTGTTAGATGATATTACATACATCAAAGCGTGGTGTGATTATAACATATCGAATTATCGACCAAACCAATCAGTATATATTTTGTTACAACGTCCACATATCTCGACTAGCTTGCTTGAAGTTCATCCAATTAGATAATGTGAATTCCAACTAGTGTCCTAAGGAAAATGTAGTCATCATTTACAACTTAATTTATTTATCTTGTGTTTAATTGGTTGCTAATAGCAATGAGTTTCATATACCATGCGATTGTTTGTTATATAATTCAAAGAAAATAACTAAAGTCTCGAATGCTAACTGCTAATTACTAAGCACTAACTCTCTGTTTAAAAAAAAAATTGAAATCCATAAATATATTTCAAGCCCATCCGTAAAGATGGGTTTTAAGGAAGTTCTCAATAATATCACCATTATCTCTTCATTCATATTGTCACGTCATATTTCTTTTTAAAAACGTCTCATCTACCAACAATACCTCATCATCCTCAAAATACTATTTTATTTCCAACACAATACTTATTAAAAAAAAGCTTTTGTTTCGTTTTTTACTTTTTTATTACAAGTGTGCCCGCCCTTTCCTCCACTCCACTTCCTCTTAGATTGTTCTCCGAACGTAACCGAGAGTAAGCCCGTGCCAATAGTATTCTCCAAAATGCACGAGAATGAGGCCCATAATGGCTCCGTTGAGAACTCCCTAACTAGTATATACTAGAATATTACCCCGCGTGTTGCGACGAGAATGATTTTTTTTTTTGTATTAAGACACAAAAACATATTACATGTGTTTAAAATACGAAGATTTATTAAGGATTACATATCTCGAGTGTGTGAAAAGGTACGTAGAATTTCATAGCTTAGCTTTTTTTTTAAAGGTACCTTTTATTCACATTCCCCGACAAATCGTCGAGGATATATACAACTCTTTACAATTGGAATTACATCAACTCGAATCTACACTGATTGTGCCAACTAATTGTTACATTCTTTTTCGATTCCTATACCAAAGAAAACCCATTGATGTAATGTTTTGGAAAATTGCCTCCACGTTTACATGAGTGTTCGAGAATGGCTTCTCGTTTCTTGCTAACCAAATGTACCAACATGTTATCATAATGATTCCTTTGAGCGCCTTTCTTTCCTTCTTGCCGATTTTCACATGATTGTGTATTTCCACTAGATCCCTGATTGTAAAAACAATGAAAGGAAGTGCCTTGCACCACAAACTAATTTTATGCCAAATCACTGAAGCCACCCAGCAAGAACAGAAGAGGTGACTTGTTGATTCAGTCCCGTCCTCGCAGAGTACGTAGTACTCATTATCAACATGACAATTACGCGCCTGAAGTGCAACAACAGTGGGGATACGGTCCATCTCCATACGCCATGCAAAGTAATTGATCTTTTTCGGGACCCATTTTGATCAGCCCAATACGTACCTGTCACTGAAGTTATGCCGACTAACCATGAATTCCTTAACGGCCTTGGCTGAAAAAGGATAGCCAGTATTGCCTCTCCAAGTCCATTTGTCCACAGCATCATTGAATTGCAAGCTCCCTAACGCGAGACACAGACTATTCCAATCCTCCACTTCCTCTTCAGAACCAATCGCACGAGACCAGTTCCAGCACCAATGAATGACATTGTTGTTCTTAACAAGCTTGTCGCTGACTTTGCACTTTTTGTCCTTCTCAATTTTGAACTGCCCCGGGAACCTTTCTTTTAGCGTCGTGTCCCCCACTCATACATCAAGCTAGAATCTAATGTCCAGCCTGTTACCGCAGACTCCATTCAAGAACTGATGTACCCCCATATTGTTCACTTTGATAGAGTCGATGGCTTTAACAATCGACTTCCAAACTCCCGTGATCTGGTTGTCAACAGGAAGAGGACCCCAACTCCTTTTCTTGTCGTGAATCGCCACTATTACTTGCTTCCAAAGGCTGCTTGACTCCGTTCTAAACCGCCACAACCACTTGGTAATAAGAGCTAAGTTGCAGTCCTTCAATCTGGATAAACCCAAACCTCCAGCAGCAGTAGGAGAGGCAACCCTTGTTGGGATTTTATTAACCAAAATGATGTTTATTCCATGAATAAACATAGTTCATTAATCTAGGGTTATGTTTTAAAACCTTTTAAAAGCATAGGGTTTGAATTGTAAATAATTAAAAACGTTTAATTATTTAAAGCATATTAATTTTATCTAAATATAATTAATGAACAAGTAATTAACCTAGTTAATTACTAAGAGCGAAATCATGTAATAAAACAATTAAACTATTTAATTCCCTAGCCAAGATCTATCGCGCATGCATATAATAACTAAACAATTAAATAAATAGAAGAACTACTAACCTCTTAGACGACCTTCCGAAGACGTTATTCTTGAGCAAGAATAACGTAACCTACTTGCCACGAAAAAGAGCCCGAAGTCGCACCCCTCAAAAGACTCGTACACGCGAACGGATCTTCGGCACTTAACTAAGTGCTAGCTATAACTTTACGTTATAACAAATAAACCACAAATAAAATAACTAGCTTGGGGTGCTCTCCACCTTTGACTCTTTGAGGGTGTCGAGCTCCACACAAAAAAGAGAAGAGAAAGAAAAGGGATTTTTGGTGCAAGGATTCAAGAAGGAATAAGGGTTCTTTATATAGGCATAGAAAACCCTTAGGTTTCCTTCTTTGAATCAATGTGGGACAAGGAAACAAGTTTCCTTCTCTCTCTCTCTCTTCCATTTGGCGCCGACCTACGTGGGACCCCCATGGGGTTGTCGACCCATGGGTCGACTCATGGTGCTTGACGTCTGATCCCATTTTCGACCCTATTCGCGGTTCCGACCCGCTCGTCATTTCCAAATCTATTTTTGGAAACGTTTAGTTATTTTCATTTCTAATGGATTTCTTGTTATTTATATAAAGTTCAATTAAGCCCTCCTCGTTCTATGTGTGCGACCCTAATGGTTCATAGATGTTAGGTCCAGATTTAGTCCAGATTTACTGGACTCGCTCCAGACTCGACTACTGGAGCTTACTGAAGATCTGTCCAGAAACGTGTTCTACTGGACCTACTCCAGACTTGGAAACTGGAGTCCCTCTGAAGATTTGTCCAGAAATAATGGAAGACCAGTGAGCAAATACTTGTATAGGAATCTGGAGTATTCTCCAGATTATCTCACTGGACTTCACCCCAGTCCAGATCTACTCTACTGAAGACGTTCTCACTGAAGTCAAAGACTGAAGTAAGAATAAAGAAGACTGACAAATGGCGGAGTCCACTGGAAGTCTTACCAGATCTGAACACTGGAGGATTGTCTGTGTTCTAGACCTTACAAGTCTGAACACTGATATCGAGGATTTGACTTTAAGCCTTTACACACTTTCCAAAGAACAACCCACTTGTTCTTTACCAAAGTATACGTGTGTTAAGGTGGTTGGATAAAAGGATACACTTGCACTTGATGTGACTTTATCCTTATTCCTTATCCAATACATTTAATGTTCTTGTCGGATCATTAAATGTATGCAACCATATTTGTACGGCACAAAATTCACTGGTGAATTTTGTTGCCTATAAATACAAAGTCATTTCTTTGAGAAAATCACTTTTTAGCAAATTGGTGAACTTGTTTAAATACTCTCGATCTAAACAGTTATACTTCACAACTCTAAGTATATCGATCAAAGGAGTTTATTTAGCAAGTATAGATCACTTGTAATTCAAAGATTGTTTAGATACTTACATACGTGTAATATCTAGGTTCCGCAACGATCTTGTATTTTGTTTATACATCAATAAAGAAAATACACTTGAAAACTACATTTGTGTTCCACCATTTATTTACTTGTTTAAATATTGCTTAAGTCATTTATTTACTTGTTTAAATATTGCTTAAGTCATTTATTACTTTGTTTATATTCTTGCATATTTATATTGAAGTAATACTAGTCCGATTCTAGTTCATACTTGTCTTGTATTTTACACTCGTGGGTTAAACCATCGTGTGAGGGACTTTACAATAGATATGCGGCCATATAAGTATATTGAAATATTCTCATAATTACAACAACCCTCTCCCACGAAACTCAATGTAACTTCTTGTTCCCTTCCGAGCCTCCCCAAAGGAAACGTCTGATTATTCTTTCTAACCCTTCAATGACCTTAGCCGGTGCCTTGTACATGGAAAAATAATAGGTGGGGAGGCTTTCCAAGACAGACTTAATCAAGGTCACCCTCCCCGCCATAGACAAGCAGGATGACTTCCAACGTGACAATCTAGCTTCGAAGGTATCAAATAAATAGTTCCAGTTGGCCACCTTATTCATATTTGCCCCGATCCAAAGGCCCAGGTGTATAAAAGGGACCGAACCCGATGAGCAGTTAACCATCTTTGCCATACTAGTGACCTCCCCTTCGGTAGTCCCGATGCCAAAAAGTTTGGATTTATCCAAATGAATTTTCAAGCCTGAACACATTAAAAATCCGCAAAACTCGAGCCATGTTCTGCAGATTTGTCACCGACCAATCACCCGTGATAACACAGTCATCCGCATAGAGAAGGTGTGAGATAGAGGGCCCGAAATCAGCCAATTTGATTCCTGAAAAAGTCCCGACCCTGGTGGCACGATTGATCATGACAGCAAAGGGCTTCCATGATAATAAGGAATAGAAAGGGTGAGATTGGGTCTCCTTGTCTCATCCCTTTTATGGCATTTTTTTTTTTTTTTTTTTTTTTTTTTTTTTTTTTTTTTTTTTTTTTTTTTTTTTTTTTTTTTTTTTTTTTTTTTTTTTTTTTTTTTTTTTTTTTTTTTTTTTTTTTTTTTTTTTTTTTTTTTTTTTTTTTTTTTTTTTTTTTTTTTTTTTTTTTTTTTTTTTTTTTTTTTTTTTTTTTTTTTTTTTTTTTTTTTTTTTTTTTTTTTTTTTTTTTTTTTTTTTTTTTTTTTTTTTTTTTTTTTTTTTTTTTTTTTTTTTTTTTTTTTTTTTTTTTTTTTTTTTTTTTTTTTTTTTTTTTTTTTTTTTTTTTTTTTTTTTTTTTTTTTTTTTTTTTTTTTTTTTTTTTTTTTTTTTTTTTTTTTTTTTTTTTTTTTTTTTTTTTTTTTTTTTTTTTTTTTTTTTTTTTTTTTTTTTTTTTTTTTTTTTTTTTTTTTTTTTTTTTTTTTTTTTTTTTTTTTTTTTTTTTTTTTTTTTTTTTTTTTTTTTTTTTTTTTTTTTTTTTTTTTTTTTTTTTTTTTTTTTTTTTTTTTTTTTTTTTTTTTTTTTTTTTTTTTTTTTTTTTTTTTTTTTTTTTTTTTTTTTTTTTTTTTTTTTTTTTTTTTTTTTTTTTTTTTTTTTTTTTTTTTTTTTTTTTTTTTTTTTTTTTTTTTTTTTTTTTTTTTTTTTTTTTTTTTTTTTTTTTTTTTTTTTTTTTTTTTTTTTTTTTTTTTTTTTTTTTTTTTTTTTTTTTTTTTTTTTTTTTTTTTTTTTTTTTTTTTTTTTTTTTTTTTTTTTTTTTTTTTTTTTTTTTTTTTTTTTTTTTTTTTTTTTTTTTTTTTTTTTTTTTTTTTTTTTTTTTTTTTTTTTTTTTTTTTTTTTTTTTTTTTTTTTTTTTTTTTTTTTTTTTTTTTTTTTTTTTTTTTTTTTTTTTTTTTTTTTTTTTTTTTTTTTTTTTTTTTTTTTTTTTTTTTTTTTTTTTTTTTTTTTTTTTTTTTTTTTTTTTTTTTTTTTTTTTTTTTTTTTTTTTTTTTTTTTTTTTTTTTTTTTTTTTTTTTTTTTTTTTTTTTTTTTTTTTTTTTTTTTTTTTTTTTTTTTTTTTTTTTTTTTTTTTTTTTTTTTTTTTTTTTTTTTTTTTTTTTTTTTTTTTTTTTTTTTTTTTTTTTTTTTTTTTTTTTTTTTTTTTTTTTTTTTTTTTTTTTTTTTTTTTTTTTTTTTTTTTTTTTTTTTTTTTTTTTTTTTTTTTTTTTTTTTTTTTTTTTTTTTTTTTTTTTTTTTTTTTTTTTTTTTTTTTTTTTTTTTTTTTTTTTTTTTTTTTTTTTTTTTTTTTTTTTTTTTTTTTTTTTTTTTTTTTTTTTTTTTTTTTTTTTTTTTTTTTTTTTTTTTTTTTTTTTTTTTTTTTTTTTTTTTTTTTTTTTTTTTTTTTTTTTTTTTTTTTTTTTTTTTTTTTTTTTTTTTTTTTTTTTTTTTTTTTTTTTTTTTTTTTTTTTTTTTTTTTTTTTTTTTTTTTTTTTTTTTTTTTTTTTTTTTTTTTTTTTTTTTTTTTTTTTTTTTTTTTTTTTTTTTTTTTTTTTTTTTTTTTTTTTTTTTTTTTTTTTTTTTTTTTTTTTTTTTTTTTTTTTTTTTTTTTTTTTTTTTTTTTTTTTTTTTTTTTTTTTTTTTTTTTTTTTTTTTTTTTTTTTTTTTTTTTTTTTTTTTTTTTTTTTTTTTTTTTTTTTTTTAGTTTACTCGTTTCGAGTCATCTCGTACATTTACAAGTTCTAAATCGCCTTAAAATGAGTTTTGGGTCAATTTAGGGTTTAATTAGGGTTTGATCGATTTGGAGAATTTGATGATGTTATGGATGGAATTATGGGTTTGGGCAAGTGTATTTAGGTGTTAGAAGGTCAAATGTATCATCAAAACTAGTCTTTTAACCTTAGATATCGATTTAGGGTTTTGGGTTCATGATATAGGGTTTTGGTTCTTGTTTTTCTGCACAAAATGTTCCTGGTCGTTTTGCTGCCCAGTAGGGGGCGTAACCTACGGCCCTGTGGGGCGTAGGTTACGCTAGGCTTAATTTTTGGGGCGTAAGTTACGCCAGGTTTGGGCGTAGCTTACGCCTAGTGCTCCATCTTACGCCAAAAACCTCCTGTTTACGCCACTCGAGACGCCAAAAGATTTCACTTTCTGGAGCACCGTACCTTACGCCCCCTTTACTCAAAAATTTTATAAGGGGCGTAACCTACGCCAGTATGGGGCGTAGGTTACGCCAGTTGTAATTTTCTGATTTTCTTGTTTGACCTAATTTGACTTTCAGGACCTTTGTAACGCATCGGACTTCGATCTAATTCACTTCTTAACTTATGTAACTTTGAATAAGAGTCTTAGAAGTTATTTAACGTCGAGAAACACTTCGGAGACCTAATTAGGGTTTTTCTATTTATGTTAGTTTACTCGTTTCGAGTCATCTCGTACATTTACAAGTTCTAAATCGCCTTAAAATGAGTTTTGGGTCAATTTAGGGTTTAATTAGGGTTTTGCCGAATACTTGATAACTTCGTATGTGTGTTTATGTATGTTAATGTGAATGTATACGATCGATATTTAGGTTTTGGACGCGAAGCGAACATCGAACGACTGTAGCTCAACTTTGTATCAAACTTAACTTTTTTGCCGATCAGGTGAGTTTCGTAGCTCCCTACTCAATAGAGATTCGGGCTGAAAAGTGTACATATACGTGTTTGTTGGATTGTTTGGTTGATTTAATTGGTTGTCTAGTTAATTTCTAATTGATTGTTGATTGATAGATAGTTTTGACTGGTTGTGTGATGGTTTACGAATGTGATTGTGATATTGTAATTTATTAGGTTAGAAGTACATACATGGAAGTCGGTTTTACTTTCAAAGAGTTTTAGATGTGGTGGGAAGGTTGCGGATGACCCTATACATAAGCATCTAGAACTTGATGAAAGTAAAATCCTTCGAAGTGTATATACGCGTTGTTTAGAGTAAATGATGGACTTGGGAATACGTTTGGGATAGACATGAATGCCCTGATATACTTGACTTGCGTGATACGCACTTATTCATACTTTTATCGTTGTATTGATGAATTTATGAATTAATGGTCATCGATTGAATGTTTGACTGAATGATTGAATGATGAGTTGTTGGACACATCTGATTGATTTTCGTAAAGGGTTGCGATAGGTTTATACTACTATTATTATTTTATTATTATTACTGTTAGGATAGACGTGCATACATGGAAGTCGGTTATACCTTCCAAGGGCTTTAGATGTGGTGGGAAGGCTGCGGGTGACCCTATATATAAGCATCTGGGACTCGAAGAAAGTAGAATCCTCCTAAGTGTATGTACGTATAGTTTAATTTAATTTGATGTTTGATGATTGATGGACTTGTGATGAATGGATGTTGATTGATGCATATGTAGTGTATAAATCCCACTGAAGAGGATATGACATATGTAGTGTATAAATCCCACTGAAGAGGATATGACGTATATAAATCCCACTGAAGAGGATATGACATATGTAGTGTATAAATCCCACTGAAGAGGATATGACATATGTAGTGTATAAATCCCACTGAAGAGGATATGATACTTGATTTGAATGGATGTTACGTATATTACTTGAGTGTATTGTTTATTACACGTCTTACTTGTTTGCGTAATTTTGTTGTGGATGTCGTTGTGTTTTTCATAGAGGATCACTGTAAGTCATGTTTCGCCTCTACTCGTATATTATGATTATTGACGATGGTTTCTAATGGACCATTACTACGAACTCACCAACCTTGTGTTGACTATGCTTAGTACACTTTTCAGGTAACCAGGTTAATCTAGGGCGTGGAGTCTGATTATTTGCTTGCTGTTGAACCCGGACTTGGACTTATATGGATCAAGGATCCATTTGCCTTCTTTTGCATTGTACTTAGAACCGTTAGCCACCTTTCGATGTCCTGTTGTAATATTTGATGATGACTTGCTCTGTATGTATTTTTGATACTTGTTTATCTTATTGTATGGATTCACTGAATCCTTTATTTGCATTTAGTTCATGTTCTACATTAATCCCACCTTGTGCTATATGATTTCCGTAATATTTTGAGCCTTGGCTTGGGGTGTTACAGAATGGTGGCCCATGCGAGGTCGTAGAGAATTAGGCGGTTTGACCTAGACTACGGCTTAAGTTAAAACTCTTCATATAGCATGCATGGTTAGGAAATTTGTGTGCAACGTGAATTCTGTGAACCTTAGAAAGTGTATTGTGAGTTCGTAGTTAAGACCACCCATGTGATGGCTTGAATTCAACGTGATGAATATGGAATGAGTACAATGTGGTTAATGTGTGCATTGACTGAATTTGATTGTCATTGATACGGATTGTTGTTACTGATTGATGTTAGTTTGATGCTTAGAGCAAAATGAAGTTATGGTATTAACTTAGTAGAATATTGTGGCAACCCTAAAAGAACCCGATCAACTCTTTTATGGTCGCCCAACATTATAACAAGTTAATGACATCATGGATTGTGCATGCATGGCTCAGAGTATAATAAGGAACCGATATACTTAATGGAAGTTGATTGGGTGGAGGGTTAGCCGTTGGTACACCCTGTATACATACCTGGTCAATAACTAGAGAGCATATCGAATTCAGATTATACTTAATCCATTTGTGTAAATTGTTTGATTTTATGATGTATTGAGCATGATTACATGAGTTAATGATAGACAATTGTAATGAATTTGACATGATGATATGCTAAGTAACAATCTCATAGGATTCTAGCACTCTTGCCTTAGCTTAATAATATGAAATGAGTATGTGGTATCGGTATGAGAGCATTGACTACTTGTGTGACTAACATGTGAGCATTTGAGACTAACTCTAGGATCAACGTGTCACTTGTTTTATAGAAATGGTGAGACCAAGGAGAGCCGGAACGAACTATAGGGCTGAATTGGAAGAACCTCAATAGGAAGCTCAACCGGAGGTACAAGGAGGTAGGGGCCGTGGTAGAGGTCGTGGTAGAGGCCAAGGAAGGGGTCGTGGTGAAGTTCCTGAGCCAAACATGGCTGAGGTGATCGCTCAAACGATCGCCAATATCATGCCAACCATTATTGCTCAAGTCACGGCAAGTCTTAGGCAAAACAATGGGCCTCAAAACAATGAAGCCCTAGGAAATATGAATAATGAAAATGCTCAACCTCAGGCCGTGGAAAACGAAGAAGAGGAACCAGTGAGAGTTGATAACCGCATGCCCATGTATAATCAACATGGAGGATACCGTCAGGGGTGTATATTTAAAGACTTCAAAAGCTGTGGGGCGCCGGAGTTTAATGGAAGAGGCGGTCCCACAGAGTGTATAAGGTGGTTTGAGGAGATCGAGGCAGTGATTGAAAGAAGTCATTGCACATATGACGACCGGATTTCTTATGCATCCGGCATGTTTAAAAATGACGCCTTGAGTTGGTGGAACCAAGAGATAACTTTGGGGCGGACTTATAACTTGGAATGGATCGATTTCAAGAACAAGGTGAAGGCGAAGTTTTGTCCTCCCTATGAACTACAAAATTTGACCATCGAGTTTGTTAATCTCAACATGGACGGAGCCGATTACAAGATCTATGTTAGACGATTTCAAGAGTTGTCTACCCTTATTCCTCACTTGGTGGATTCCGAGTCTCGGGCCATCGAGAAGTTTGTATTGGGCTTGAATCCTCAAGTCCGATCTTATGTGAATTCTAACATGCCTACTTCTTTGGCCGATGCTGTCAACCGAGCCGGTAGTGTGACTGAAGACTTGTTGAGGAGCGGTGTTTTGAGTAACTCCTCAACAAACAAGAGAAAGGAAGTGGGAGAATCAAGTGGGGTGAAGAAAATGGGAAGGTTTGATCCCAAAGATGCTAATAGGGGTAGAGTGATGGCGGCGGTGGGACCGGTGAAGAAAGCTTATGTAGGACCTCATCCGTTATGTGAAGGATGCAACAAGCACCACCCCACCAACGTTCAATGCAGGGCGTGTTTTAATTGCAACCAAGTTAGGTACATGTCCAAGAATTGTAGAACACCGAAAGCGGCACCATTGAACGTAGTACCCCTTCAAACCATTCGTCCTCAAGGAGGCTTCCCATGGGGTACATGCTTTGGATGTGGAAGCCCTGATCACTACCGAAATAATTGTTCGCAATGGGTTGGACAACAAGTTGAAGTGGCGGTCCATCCGAATCAACTCCAAATTACCGGGCCGAACCAAAACCGTGGCCAACAAGGTCAACAAGTTCAACCTCGAGGCCGAGCTTTTGCGGGAAATGGCATTGGGGGCCAAAATGATCCAAACGTCGGTTAAGGTACATTCCTCTTAACGGTCGTTATATTATGGCACTACTCGATATTGGAACAGACTATGATCTCGTTTATCCTAACGTTACTCCTTTGAGTTACGTTCGTTCGTGTGTTTTGGAATTATATGTTTAAAATTTTTGGATGTTTAGCGACTCCCTAACTAAATTTGGTCAAATACCCCGTGTATGTATCTTGACCCTAGGAGACGACTAACTCTTCACTTACTTGGTGCTCTATGATATTAAGGTTCTTGACGATAAGTGAGTACAATCTGAATGCAACGGTTATTACGGTTCTTATTTGTGTAGTAGGGTTTGCTAGTGTAAAAATATCTAACGATAGGGTTCTTAGGGCCCCATGTACATCTTCCAACTCAAAGGTCCTTAGAGCTACCGTCTCAAGAATCTGAAAAACTAACGTCGTCTCTGCTAATCTTGAGTCTCCCGAGGCCTTTTTTCGGGTGACTTACCGGGTTTGTTCCATTTCGATAACTTAAATTTCGTACATGCTTAACTCCCTAACGTCGTACGCGTAGTCAAAACCCTTATAGACTTCTAAGATGTGAATGAACTTGTAGTGAAAGACCGGGAAAGAGATTCGAGGGAAAACAAATTGTAATAGATTCCACCATGAAGTCGCCGACGACAAGAAGTGGTCGCGACATGATGAAAACGGTAAAATTTGACAACTTGGCACATTGGTATGTAGAAGAGATGGGGTAGGTGCACCGAGATTCGTCTACTATCATTTCAGATAAAGAAAGTCGCTTAACTCCAATTCAGGAAGCCATCCAATGAGCAACGGGTACTCAAACTGACTTGAGACTTGATCACATGTGAAGGGAATGTGCTTATGACCCAGGCGGAAATCTTGTGCAATGACGAGTGTTACAGAACTAGCTCGCATGCTAAGAAGGAAGTGAGTCGATGTGTGGTGGAGACCGCTAGAATTGAGGCCTAAGTACTCACGTTTGTTTAACGATTAGTGATTCGCTGAATTTCGGGACGAAATTCTTTTGACGGGGGAATAATGTAACATCCGTGAGTTTTGACCGTTTGACTTTATGTGTAATTTGACTAACAATTTGAGTTAATGAAATATTTGGGTCGTTTTGTGATTTAATGACAATGTGGTATGTTAGTCGGGTCGATAGTTTGACTTAAACGTGTTTAAAGGTAGAACGAATTGTATTTTGGTTTGAGAAAGGAAACGGGTCGGCCCGTGGGTCATCCACGACCCACCAGCCCTCTTGACCCATTTCCCTCCCCTTATCTCATTCATTCACCACCCATTTCATTTCCCTTCTCTCTTTTCTTCTCTTCTCTTTTCTCTCCAAGTAAAAAGCAAGACCATCCATCTTTAGTTCTTCATTCCTCTAGCATCATTTGGCATTTTGGAACTAGTTTAACTCGAGAATCATCATTGTCTTCATCTCTTTGTCACCATATCGAAGAATCAAAAGTCATAGTGCAAGGTTTTACCCATTTTGACCTAATTTCGGATTTGAGCTCAAGAAGGAAGTTTTGGTAAGTCTAATTCATCCCATTTACTTCTATTTATGTTAGTTTACTCGTTTCGAGTCATCTCGTACATTTACAAGTTCTAAATCGCCTTAAAATGAGTTTTGGGTCAATTTAGGGTTTAATTAGGGTTTGATCGATTTGGAGAATTTGATGATGTTATGGATGGAATTATGGGTTTGGGCAAGTGTATTTAGGTGTTAGAAGGTCAAATGTATCATCAAAACTAGTCTTTTAACCTTAGATATCGATTTAGGGTTTTGGGTTCATGATATAGGGTTTTGGTTCTTGTTTTTCTGCACAAAATGTTCCTGGTCGTTTTGCTGCCCAGTAGGGGGCGTAACCTACGGCCCTGTGGGGCGTAGGTTACGCTAGGCTTAATTTTTGGGGCGTAAGTTACGCCAGGTTTGGGCGTAGCTTACGCCTAGTGCTCCATCTTACGCCAAAAACCTCCTGTTTACGCCACTCGAGACGCCAAAAGATTTCACTTTCTGGAGCACCGTACCTTACGCCCCCTTTACTCAAAAATTTTATAAGGGGCGTAACCTACGCCAGTATGGGGCGTAGGTTACGCCAGTTGTAATTTTCTGATTTTCTTGTTTGACCTAATTTGACTTTCAGGACCTTTGTAACGCATCGGACTTCGATCTAATTCACTTCTTAACTTATGTAACTTTGAATAAGAGTCTTAGAAGTCATTTAACGTCGAGAAACACTTCGGAGACCTAATTAGGGTTTTGCCGAATACTTGATAACTTCGTATGTGTGTTTATGTATGTTAATGTGAATGTATACGATCGATATTTAGGTTTTGGACGCGAAGCGAACATCGAACGACTGTAGCTCAACTTTGTATCAAACTTAACTTCTTTGCCGATCAGGTGAGTTTCGTAGCTCCCTACTCAATAGAGATTCGGGCTGAAAAGTGTACATATACGTGTTTGTTGGATTGTTTGGTTGATTTAATTGGCTGTCTAGTTAATTTCTAATTGATTGTCGATTGATAGATAGTTTTGACTGGTTGTGTGATGGTTTACGAATGTGATTGTGATATTGTAATTTATTAGGTTAGAAGTACATACATGGAAGTCGGTTTTACTTTCAAAGAGTTTTAGATGTGGTGGGAAGGCTGCGGATGACCCTATACATAAGCATCTAGAACTTGATGAAAGTTAAATCCTCCGAAGTGTATATACGCGTTGTTTAGAGTAAATGATGGACTTGGGAATACGTTTGGGATAGACATGAATGCCCTGATATACTTGACTTGCGTGATACGCACTTATTCATACTTTTATCGTTGTATTGATGAATTTATGAATTAATGGTCATCGATTGAATGTTTGACTGAATGATTGAATGATGAGTTGTTGGACACATCTGATTGATTTTCGTAAAGGGTTGCGATAGGTTTATACTACTATTATTATTTTATTATTATTACTGTTAGGATAGACGTGCATACATGGAAGTCGGTTATACCTTCCAAGGGCTTTAGATGTGGTGGGAAGGCTGCGGGTGACCCTATATATAAGCATCTGGGACTCGAAGAAAGTAAAATCCTCCTAAGTGTATGTACGTATAGTTTAATTTAATTTGATGTTTGATGATTGATGGACTTGTGATGAATGGATGTTGATTGATGCATATGTAGTGTATAAATCCCACTGAAGAGGATATGACATATGTAGTGTATAAATCCCACTGAAGAGGATATGACATATGTAGTGTATAAATCCCACTGAAGAGGATATGACGTATGTAGTGTATAAATCCCATTGAAGAGGATACGATATATGACCTGTATAAATCCCACTGAAGAGGATATGATACTTGATTTGAATGGATGTTACGTATATTACTTGAGTGTATTGTTTATTACACGTCTTACTTGTTTGCGTAATTTTGTTGTGGATGTCGTTGTATTTTTCATAAAGGATCACTGTAAGTCATGTTTCGCCTCTACTCGTATATTATGATTATTGACGATAGTTTCTAATGGACCATTACTACGAACTCACCAACCTTGTGTTGACTATGCTTAGTACACTTTTCAGGTAACCAGGTTAATCCAGGGCGTGGAGTCTGATTATTTGCTTGCTGTTGAACCCGGACTTGGACTTATATGGATCAAGGATCCATTTGCCTTCTTTTGCATTGTACTTAGAACCGTTAGCCACCTTTCAATGTTCTGTTGTAATATTTGATGATGACTTGCTCTGTATGTATTTTTGATACTTGTTTATCTTATTGTATGGATTCACTGAATCCTTTATTTGCATTTAGTTCATGTTCTACATTAATCCCACCTTGTGCTATATGATTTCCGTAATATTTCGAGCCTTGGCTTGGGGTGTTACAATGAATTTCATAACCGACTCTAGGAACGCCCAATTAACGTTATCATAGGCTTTCACAAAGTCGATCTTGAAGAAAAACGCCTTGCCCTTTCGTTTCTTTATCGTTGACACAACTTCATTCAGAATTAAGGGGTCATCCATAATGAATCTATCTTTAAAAAAAGCGGTCTGATTAACAGAGATCACGGACCCCAAGACTCTTCTAAGTTTGTTTGCCAAAACCTTCGAGATCGTCTTGTTGATTACCCCCACCAGAGTAATTGGACGGTAATCGTCCAAGGATTCAAGATCCTTAACCTTGGGGATTAAGGTAATAAAAGACGAACCGCACCCAATGTTGATAGAACGTGAAACAAAAAATTCGTTGAATAAAGCGAGAAGCTTGGCTCGAACCTGTTCCAGTAATGCTAGATGAAGCGGAAATTAATACCGTCTGGGCCACGTGCCCTATCGTCCCCACACTCGAACACGGCTTCCTTGATCTCTTTAGCAGTAAACCTTTTGATTAAATCCGAAGCCTCTTCATCATCTAGTTTGGACCCGGCCCAGCCCAGCAGCTTTGGTCTTACCTTCCCGTCTCCGATAAACTTCCTCCTAAAGAAATCTTAGACTATCTTTTTGACCTCCTTTGGTTTGTCAACCCAAACATTGTTAACCTGAAGACCAGGAATCGCGTTGCTTGCTTTACGACCATTAATCAAACCATGGAAAAACTTGGTGTTCTCGTCTCCATCTATAGCCCATTTGATTCTCGATCTTTGCCAAAGGTCTTTTCTTTTGAACTCGTCAAACTCTGCTAATTTTCTCTTGCACTCGGCTCTGACCCATGAGTCTTCTTCTGACAACTCGTTATCTTCCAATTTCAAATCCATCTCCTCCAATTCTGCCAGACATTTATCCTTTTCTTCGTTTTCCTTGCTGTATAATTCATCCCTCCAAAAGCAGATTGCCATACGAAGATGTTTGAAAAGTGCTGTTAGTTAACGAAATGACGGTTTGGAACTTGAAAGTCATTAGAACGGTAGTTAATGCACTTTTAATTATAATATTTGAGATTCTCTACCAGCATATTCATATTCAGTCTTATATAATTTGGGTTTAAAGTCTTAATTTTTTAAAATTTTGTCTCATCTTAAATCTTTCACTAATTGCATTTTCAACAAATGATTAATGTATTTCTCATTTTGAAAACAGATGTTTTCTTCAAATACACATGTAACATTCTTGGCCATTGTAATGACACCTTTTTGACATTATCTCTATTTTTATTTCCTTCATTTTCTTTTGTCACCCGTTCTCTCTCCCTTTTTTACTATTTCTTTCATAAAAAAAAACTCACTCAACCTTTCTTGTTTCTTTCATCATCAAAACATTGAAGTTACACTTTTCAACTGTTCTTTACCTACACAAAAAATGACCAAACACTCTATAGATTTCAGCACGTTGCAGCTGTGGGTGCCGGAAAAGGCAACGGAATCACGTCCGGTCATTTTCTCACGAACTTCAAACCCATTTAAAATCCAAATAATTTCAATCAAAAGCCTTTTTAACCGGATACTTGTTATTCCAGTGACCACTGCGTAAACTCGTTAACCGTTTCTTTTTTACCCGCATATATGATATATCCCATTACATATTCTTCATACATACCTCGGTCAATTTACCGTGCAATTCCTTTAACTGTCAATGGGTGGTCGTTGTGCCGTCTCCGTCGCCATCGACATTTCTATAACACACATCTTTAAGTTCCTCTTTGATTGTTGGTTTTAGAATCTAGGCTCTTATAATTCAAGGTTTCTGTTGTTGTTGCTTATATATTGTTATATGGTACTATTAATCTATTATTATCGTTACTTGAACTTCATTGAACGAATCTTTTTTGTATGTATTTAGAAGGTAACTTTTGTGTTTTTGTTTTCCAGATTTGTTTTCCAACCCAAGTATAAGAAAAAGTTGTTGTATATGTTTTCTTTCATATGATTCAATCATTGATAAGCTCCTAAAGTAAGGATGAAAGAAAAGATGTATTTAATTTTTATAAAGTTCTACCCATTGTATGTAGTATACAACTTGTGAAATAATGTTGTCGTTGATCAGAAGATAAGAAGAGGAAGCAGGGAAAGAAGATGTTAACTCGCAAAATGCCAAAATGTAAAGAAAAGGAAGATTTGTGGTCAAAGTGAAAGAATGGGAGTTGTAACTTGTGCGTACAGTGAATTGATCAAGTGAGAACCAAAATAATGGTTAGAACCGTGAGAACCACTAAAAAAACATCTCTATGGGCTTAGCTCCTTAGAGTTAAGGGCTACGGCCTTAGAGTTAAGGGCTACGGCCCGTACCGTATCCAACCGCCACCATCTCTTGGATCGACGCACATCAAATCCATACCATTCCTGTAACAACCCTCAAAATCCGACTAGGATAATCTACTTGGGACTTATCTAGCTATTTATCCCTAGAGGTTTATTAAGAGAATTTGCCTTCTAGACAATAGGGCATAGTTATAATTGCCCTCTAGTTCAATGAAATGCCCATAAATGATTAGTTATCTTAGAAATGCCAAGCACAATAATTGAATCTTCCAAGTCAATCTCAAAGAATCAAATATTAACAACTTAATATATATGTGTATATATATATATATTAAACAAGTAAGTATCTATGTATCCCAAACAATTCAACGACTCAACTAATAATGATGGACATTACAATTTTTATAAAAGGTCTACCTCATACAAATATATATATATTAAACAAGTAAGTATCTATGTATCCCAAACAATTCAACGACTCAACTAATAATGATGGACATTACAATTTTTATAAAAGGTCTACCTCATACAAATATATATATACATACCCGACATACGTACATATACTTATATCTTTGCAAGAACAAATATTGGCACTTAACACAAATACATATCTATATATATGCATACATATATAATTACAAATACAATACTTGTATAAGCAAAATAAACATAACAAAATCACTAGTACATAACTTGTTCAAGAATTACCCTTTTTATGAATCTAGACAATATTTTGAACCATACATACATACACACACCTCATGGACCAATAGCCATCAACCCAACCATCCAAACAACCAATAAACACACTCCTCACACCTCTCTTGTCTCTCTCTCACGTGATTAAGGCTAGGGAATACCAATTTTCCAGCCATTTCTCACACACTAGAACACACACATGCTCTCAACTCTCTCTAATATTTCTTTCAACTTTCTTCTCCTTTTCTTCTTCATTTTCGGGTTTAACAAGACAAAATGGAGCTTAAATCTTATCTAAACTATTGTAATAATAATCTTTCTTGCTAATCTAGATCCAAGGTCAAGCTTGAAGCCGATTTGGTGGTCACAAGACTCGAAAATCAGCCCCCATGCACACATATTTCGGATCTCTAAAGGTTGATAATAAACTCCTTGTTAAACTTGTTTCCTTCAAAAGATGCTACAAGATTTCTACTATATTTTCTTTCATTTTATTCTTGATTTAAACTCAATGAGGGCAAGGTTGATAGATCCTTATCTCACATGTTCATGCATGTTGAAATCAAGAGAAAGGATTCAAGGATTCAACATAAACAAGACCCAAGAGTTGTAGTTGTAAGATTTGTTGCTAAATGGGTTTATGGATTCGATTAAAACTGATTTTATATGAAATAAACACCAATATATTCTGGGATTTTTCATAAAAGTGGTGTTTTCAAAAAGAATATTAAAGTTTATAGCTTAGATATGTCCAAAAAGGTTAGATCTTGACATGCATGTATAGATTTAAGTAGTTTTGTTATAGTTTTGAATATGGGATTTGAGATGGATAATGGATGATTTTAATATATAATCTTTTGCGTGAATATAAACACTCGTATTTGGTTACATATATATATATATATATATATATATATATATATATATATATATATATATATATATATATATATATATATATATATATATATATATATATATATATATATATATATATATATATATATATATATATATATATATATATATATATATATATATATATATATATATATATATATATATATATATATATATATATATATATATATATATATATATATATATATATATATATATATATATATATATATATATATATATATATATATATATATATATATATATATATATATATATATATATATATATATATATATATATATATATATATATATATATATATATATATATATATATATATATATATATATATATATATATATATATATATATATATATATATATATATATATATATATATATATATATATATATATATATATATATATATATATATATATATATATATATATATATATATATATATATATATATATATATATATATATATATATATATATATATATATATATATATATATATATATATATATATATATATATATATATATATATATATATATATATATATATATATATATATATATATATATATATATATATATATATATATATATATATATATATATATATATATATATATATATATATATATATATATATATATATATATATATATATATATATATATATATATATATATATATATATATATATATATATATATATATATATATATATATATATATATATATATATATATATATATATATATATATATATATATATATATATATATATATATATATATATATATATATATATATATATATATATATATATATATATATATATATATATATATATATATATATATATATATATATATATATATATATATATATATATATATATATATATATATATATATATATATATATATATATATATATATATATATATATATATATATATATATATATATATATATATATATATATATATATATATATATATATATATATATATATATATATATATATATATATATATATATATATATATATATATATATATATATATATATATATATATATATATATATATATATATATATATATATATATATATATATATATATATATATATATATATATATATATATATATATATATATATATATATATATATATATATATATATATATATATATATATATATATATATATATATATATATATATATATATATATATATATATATATATATATATATATATATATATATATATATATATATATATATATATATATATATATATATATATATATATATATATATATATATATATATATATATATATATATATATATATATATATATATATATATATATATATATATATATATATATATATATATATATATATATATATATATATATATATATATATATATATATATATATATATATATATATATAAGACAGATAATATATATATATATTCCAAGTCAATCTCAAAGAATCAAATATTAACAACTTAATATATATGTGTATATATATATATATTAAACAAGTAAGTATCTATGTATCCCAAACAATTCAACGACTCAACTAATAATGATGGACATTACAATTTTTATAAAAATCAGGAGGGTCCAAATAATTCGGTTTAACCCAAAAACAGTAGCCAACATTTCATAAAAATGTGAAGTAAAAACAGAAAATTTTGAAGTAAACCAATAATTTGTGTAATGGGCTAAAAGATACACTAAGGACCATAATGGGCTAACCCGGCCCAAATAATAAACCCATTGAACCATAAATCAGTAGGCCCACTTGGCCCAATAAACCATGTAGCCCAATAACCAATATAACCCATTAAGCACATAACCCAAATAAGGTTAAGCCCAATAACTAAATTAAGCCCAAGTCACTTAAAAGCCCATAACACTTAGGCCCAATTTGGTAATGGCCCATAACCCCTAAGCGAATTTCATAAACCCGAATAATCATAAGACATATTGAAGAATATGTGAGTAAAAGATAAGCGTAATCAAAGTAACACAAAAAGGATGATTAAGTAGAATGGACATAAGTAATTACGTTAACCAAACTATAAATTGATATCACAAATGCTAATTCGTATTAAAATCGGTTACACATCCAATGATGAATAAGAATAACATAACTTAACATGGCATTTCTATATGATAACCTAAGATATGACCTTATTCGCCTTAGTTTCGCGTAGGAATGGTCTTGGCTTTGAAACGCGAATGAGGAGCGTAAGGAATATATGATCAAGGAAGCTATAGATGGAAAGTACCCATTTTGGATAAGTAGATATAATGCTCGGCATATCAAGGTGAGTCATAGCCCCCTTTCAAACTCTTTTATATGTTATATGTGCAATGTGAAAGTTTATAATGTGCAATGTGAAAGTTTATAATGTGCAATGTGAAAGTTTATAATGTGCAATGTGAAAGTTTATAATGTGCAATGTGAAAGTTTATAATGTGCAATGTGAAAGTTTATAATGTGCAATGTGAAAGTTTATAATGTGCAATGTGAAAGTTTATAATGTGCAATGTGAAAGTTTATAATGTGCAATGTGAAAGTTTATAATGTGCAATGTGAAAGTTTATAATG